>CAMRHE010000375.1:0-1227500 GCA_947044405.1 Leptodactylus fallax | reverse complement strand
TGCACTCACTATTCTGCTGGTACAGTCACTGTGTACATACATTACATTACTTATCCTGTACTGATCCTGAGTTACATCCTGTATTATACTCCAGAGCTGCGCTCACTATTCTGCTGGTACAGTCACTGTGTACATACATTACATTACTTATCCTGTACTGATCCTGAGTTACATCCTGTATTATACTCCAGAGCTGCGCTCACTATTCTGCTGGAGCAGTCACTGTGTACATACATTATATTACTTATCCTGTACTGATCCTGAGTTACATCCTGTATTATACTCCAGAGCTACACTCACTATTCTACTGGTGCAGTCACTGTGTACATACATTACATTACTTATCCTGTACTGATCCTGAGTTACATCCTGTATTATACTCCAGAGCTGCGCTCACTATTCTGCTGGTACAGTCACTGTGTACATACATTACATTACTTATCCTGCACTGATCCTGAGTTACATCCTGTATTATACTCCAGAGCTGCGCTCACTATTCTGCTGGTGCAGTCACTGTGTACATACATTACATTACTTATCCTGTACTGATCCTGAGTTACATCCTGTATTATACTCCAGAGCTGCGCTCACTATTCTGCTGGTACAGTCACTGTGTACATACATTACATTACTTATCCTGTACTGATCCTGAGTTACATCCTGTATTATACTCCAGAGCTGCGCTCACTATTCTGCTGGTACAGTCACTGTGTACATACATTACATTACTTATCCTGTACTGATCCTGAGTTACATACATCCTGTATTATACTCCAGAGCTGCACTCACTATTCTGCTTACTTTACATTACTTATACTGTACCAGCGGAAGTGTGAATACGGCTCCAGGACATAGTACAGGATAAGTATATAATTAGTAATATAATGCATGAATATTCTGTATACAAATGGTGCTGAGTGTTTTACAATGCAGTAACGTAAAGGAGATAGAAAAATTTAATTATAGCAATTACCAAACCTCATTGTAGGGCCATGTGCACACTGTATGTCATTCACCACCATTCATGAAAATAATGAGACCTTCTTACCGCCCACTGACTCTTATTATTATAACCGTATTGAAATATAATCCTAAATCCTCATGTGTACAATTAAAGGATAACTCCACCCAAAACTTTTTTCTGTTGACTAGAGATCCATTAGTAGAGTAGATCCTCTTGACATTTAGTGCTGCCACGCAGGGCTGGATTAATCTGTTGAGAGGCCCCAGGTAAAATAATTTTGTATGGGAGGGGGACGTTAGCCCAGGTATACTGGGTTACAGGTGAAAGATGGAATATGCAAGTATTACAAACTGTGCCGACATGTCAACATATTGGCAATAATGCTAATAAAACTGCAACACCGTGCCTTAAAAATACTGCCGTACAGTGTGCTCACAATACCGCCATACAGTGCTCTAATAACACTGCCATATCGTGTTCTTATAATAATTCCATACAGTGCTATAATAATACTGCTATATGGTGCTCATACACTACCGTAAAAAAGTTTGGGGTCACCCAGACAATTTTGTGTTTTCCATGAAAACTCACACTTTTATTTATCAAACGAGTTGCAAAATGAATAGAAAATATAGTCAAGACATTGACAAGGTTAGAAATAATGATTTTTATTTGAAATAATAATTTTCTCCTTCAAACTTTGCTTTCGTCACAGAATGCTCCATTTGCAGCAATTCCAGCATTGCAGACCTTTGGCATTCTAGCTGTTAATTTGCTGAGGTCATCTGGAGACATTTCCCGCCATGCTTCCAGAAGCCCCTCCCACAAGTTGGATTGGCTTGATGGGCACTTTTTACGTACCATACGGTCAAGCTGCTCCCACAACAGCTCAATGGGGTTGAGATGTGGTGACTGCGCTGCCACTCCATTACAGATAGAATACCAGCTGCCTGCTTCTTCCCTAAATAGTTCTTGTATAATTTGGAGGTGCTTTGGGTCATTGTCCTGTTGTGGGATGAAATTGGCTCCAATCAAGAGCTGTCCACAGGGTATGGCGTTGCAAAATGGAGTGATAGCCTTCCTTATTCAAAATCCCTTTTACCTTGTACAAATCTCCCACTTTACCAGCACCAAAGCAACTCCAGACCATCACATTACCTCCACCATGCTGACAGATGGCGTCAGGCGGCTTCCAGCATCTTTTCAGTTGTTCTGTGTCTAACAAATGTTCTTCTGTGTGATCCAAACACCTCAAACTTCGATTCGTCTGTCCATAACACTTTTTTCCAATCTTCCTCTGTCCAATGTCTGTGTTCTTTTGCCCATATTAATCTTTTCCTTTTATTAGCCAGTCTCAGATATGGCTTTTTCTTGGCCTGCCCTGAAGGCCAGCATCCCTGAGTCGCCTCTTCACTGTAGACGTTGACACTGGCGTTTTGCGGGGACTATTTAATGAGCTGCCAGTTGAGGACCTGTGAGGCTTCGATTTCTCAAACTAGAGACTCTAATGTACTTGTCTTGTAGCTCAGTTGTGCAGCGGGGCCTCCCACTTCTCTTTCTACTCTGGTTAGAGCCTGTTTGTGCTAACCTCTGAAGGGAGTAGTACACACCGTTGTAGGAAATCTTCAGTTTCTTGGCAATTTCTCGCATGGAATAGCCTTCATTTCTAAGAACAAGAATAGACTGTCGAGTTTCACATGAAAGTTATCTTTTCTGGCCATTTTGAGAGTTTAATCGAACCAACAAATGTAATGCTCCAGATTCTTAACTAGCTCAAAGGAAGGTCAGTTTTATAGCTTCTCTAACCAGCAAAACTGTTCTCAGCTGTGCTAACATACTTGCACAAGGGTTTTCAAGGGTTTTCTAAACATCCATTAGCCTTCTTACACAGTTAGCAAACACAATGTACCATTAGAACACTGGAGTGATGATTGCTGGAAATGGCCTCTATACACCTATGTAGATATTGCATCAAAAACCAGACGTTTGCAGCTAGAATAGTCACTTACCACATTAACAATGTATAGAGTGTATTTCTGATTCATTTAATGTTATCTTCATTGAAAAAAACTGTGCTTTTCTTTCAAAAATAAGGAAATTTCTAAGTGACCCTAAACTTTTGAGCGGTAGTGTATATTATTGTAATGAATAAATAATATTACCATACAGTGTTCAAATGATACTATCATACAGTACAGTAATAACACCACCATATGGTTCTCTAGTAACACTTCCATACATAACTATTATAATACCGTTATATGTTGCTCTAATAATACCGGCATACAGGGTTCTATTGATACCACCATACCAACTCTGATACTAGTTTTCGTGTCAAGTATTAGAAACTATCGCTATATCCTGGTATCAAACATCCTGGGTTTTGGAGGCCTTTAAGCACTGGCCCTCACCCAAGGGACACCTCATTGGCTGGGAGTGTGGTCACTTTTAGAACTAAAGTTTTAGAGTGAGTTCAACTAACCCCTCCCCAGAGGGGAAGTTTAAAGGGAGGAGTCTGTTGGCCCCGCCCCAGAGGATCTCCACACAGTCACACCTCCTTAGTCTGTAGACATTTTATAGTATATTATAGTGAAGTTGGGGGCGCAAAATGCCCTCTATACACATACGACATAAAACCAAAAAGACATAAAAAGTTTTAAGACCCATATTGCAACAAGAATATTTTCTTACAAATTAGTGTTTTAACTTTAACTTGTAAATATCAATTATTTTTTACCACTTGACTTCAGGACAAACTATTGAAGTAATCAGAAGGGAATCTGTGGAGCGAGAGGAGCGCAGTGTAAATGTCATGTGTCCAGGCGAGGCTCTTAGGTTTCTGGCATGTTTACACTGGTCTGCGAGGGTTACAGGCCATGCACAGCTGGCACAGGGCACACACAGCTGGAAGTATTGGCAGCAACAAGAAGATTTTTCTAAGTCTCTTTGTTAAACAAAGTAAACCTGAAATTCTCAGAGTTAACCTTATAAAGCCCAGGAAATCTGTGAGATATAGCTATAAAATGTAGGTGCAGTTGCTTAAATGGCAATTCCATAGGTAGTGAAAATGTTCAGCTTGGGAGGCAGAGATCGAACCGACCTCTTACAAGTGCTACAGAACATATAGAGGTTGTTTTGGGGTATTTTCTGAGTACTATATAAGTATAACATATTTTTGGACTTACAATCTATCATGGCCTATCTATGCTGGCTGGGTAGGGTATTTTCAGGATCACTAGTGGAAGATTTGGGTGTAGATGTACATTTAGGTAAAGGAATGTTAAAATAGCATTTACTGCACCTAAAAATGCTGCCATACTGCACACATAAACAATATCCCCATACTGCACACATAAGCAATATCCCCATACTGCACACATAAACACATACAGCCATACTGCACATATAACCAATGCAACCATACTGAATGCATAAACAGTGCTGCCATACTACATACATAAACAATGTCTCCATGCTGCACACATAATTTGCTATACTGTACACTTAATGCCACCATGCTGTTCACATAAATAATGCCGCCATACTGCACACATAACCAATGCTGCTATATTGTACAAATAGACAATACCACCACACTACACACATAAGCAATGCCGCCATACTGCACATATAATGTACCATACTGTACACATAAGCAATGCTGCTATACTGCGCACATAAACAATGGCGCCATACTGTGAACATTAACAATATTGCCATACTATACAACTAAAAATGAATATACTGTAAAACAATAAATTACAAAATAATACTGACATATCATGCCTAAATAACAATTTTAAAGCCCCAGTAATACTGTCAAACAATACTCAGATAATACTGCCATAGATCACATTATGCAGGCATATACAAATATGCATATACAGATACATATGCTCACAATTACACTCCCTACATACCACTATATTACCACCACCAATATCACCAAGAGGATCAGTCAATGAGTGGCAGTCCCAGTAACATGTAATACTGCCAGTCATACAGTGGTCCTAGATGGTGTCTTCTGTCAGGTTGGGCTCTGACTAATACAGTAAATGGTGGACAATTAAAGGAAGGGGTTACAATTTGTATCAATTTAATATTCACTGCAGGGAAGGTTTGTAAAAAGTTCTTCATATTTCTCTATGAAGGAAAAGTTAATGGATGAGTCCACGTTGCAGCAGAAGGTTCCGCCTCCGTGTTACAGATCGGTTCGTGCTGCTTAGGGACAGGATGACATAGTAATGTAAAGTTCACTGTTTTAGAATCTTGCTCAGCCTGACTCCCCAGATATTAATGGCAACATTGTTCACCGCCCATACACATATACAGCAAAACAGAGCCATTATAACAGCAGAAAAAGTATTGACCACTGAGGATTCAGATTTGGGGCAGATAATAGAAGTGTGCAGGAAGGCGCCCGAAAGTAAGGTGATGGGTGCAAGGGTGGTGGCTGGATCATATACAGACAGACAGTCTCAGAGATTTCATTGTCTTCTAATGAACTTCCTATGTAAAAAATATAACTACTATAATACTGCTCTTATGTACAAGAATGTAACTACTATAATACTGCCTCCTATGTACAAGAATATAACTACTATAATACTGCCTCCTATGTACAAGAATATAACTACTATAATACTGCTCCTATGTACATGAATATAACTACTATAATACTACTCCTATGTACAAGAATATAACTACTATAATACTGCTCCTATGTACAAGAATATACTACTATAATACTGCTCCTATGTACAAGAATATAACTACTATAATACTGCTCCTATGTACAAGAATATAACTACTATAATACTGCTCCTATGTACAAGAATATAACTACTATAATACTGCTCCTATGTACAAGAATATAACTACTATAATACTGCCCCCTATGTACAAGAATATACTACTATAATACTGCTCCTATGTACAAGAATATAACTACTATAATACTGCTCCTATGTACAAGAATATAACTACTATAATACTGCCCCCTATGTACAAGAATATAACTACTATAATACTGCTCCTATGTACAAGAATATAACTACTATAATACTGCCCCTATGTACAAGAATATAACTACTATAATACTGCCCCCTATGTACAAGAATATAACTACTATAATACTGCTCCTATGTACAAGAATATAACTACTATAATACTGCTCCTATGTACAAGAATATAACTACTATAATACTGCTCCTATGTACAAGAATATAACTACTATAATACTGCCTCCTATGCACAAGAATATAGTTACTATAATACTGCCCCCTATGTACAAGAATATAACTACTATAATACTGCTCCTATGTACAAGAATATAACTACTATAATACTGCCTCCTATGTACAAGAATATAACTACTATAATACTGCTCCTATGTACAAGAATATAACTACTATAATACTGCTCCTATGTACAAGAATATAACTACTATAATACTGCCTCCTATGCACAAGAATATAGTTACTATAATACTGCCCCCTATGTACAAGAATATAACTACTATAATACTGCTCCTATGTACAAGAATATAACTACTATAATACTGCCTCCTATGTACAAGAATATACAGTCATATGAAAAAGTTTGGGCACCCCTATTAATCTTAATCATTTTTAGTTCTAAATATTTGGTGTTTGCAACAGCCATTTCAATTTGATATATCTAATAACTGATGGACACAGTAATATTTCAGGATTGAAATGAGGTTTATTGTACTAACAGAAAATGTGCAATATGCATTAAACCAAAATTTGACTGGTGCAAAAGTATGGGCACCTCAACAGAAAAGTGACATTAATATTTAGTAGATCCTCCTTTTGCAAAAATAACAGCCTCTAGTCGCTTCCTGTAGCTTTTAATCAGTTCCTGGATCCTGGATGAAGGTATTTTTGACCATTCCTCTTTACAAAACAATTCCAGTTCAGTTAAGTTTGATGGTCGCCGAGCATGGACAGCCCGCTTCAAATTATCCCACAGATGTTCAATGATATTCAGGTCTGGGGACTGGGATGGCCATTCCAGAACATTGTAATTGTTCCTCTGCATGAATGCCTGAGTAGATTTGGAGCTGTGTTTTGGATCATTGTCTTGCTGAAATATCCATCCCCGGCGTAACTTCAAATTCGTCACTGATTCTTGTACATTATTCTCAAGAATCTGCTGATACTGAGTTGAATCCATGCGACCCTCAACTTTAACAAGATTCCCGGTGCCGGCATTGGCCACACAGCCCCAAAGCATGATGGAACCTCCACCAAATTTTACAGTGGGTAGCAAGTGTTTTTCTTGGAATGCTGTGTTTTTTGGACGCCATGCATAACGCCTTTTTGTATGACCAAACAACTCAATCTTTGTTTCATCAGTCCACAGGACCTTCTTCCAAAATGAAGCTGGCTTGTCCAAATGTGCTTTTGCATACCTCAGGCGACTCTGTTTGTGGCGTGCTTTCAGAAACGGCTTCTTTCGCATCACTCTCCCATACAGCTTCTCCTTGTGCAAAGTGTGCTGTATTGTTGACCGATGCACAGTGACACCATCTGCAGCAAGATGATGCTGCAGCTCTTTGGAGGTGGTCTGTGGATTGTCCTTGACTGTTCTCACCATTCTTCTTCTCTGCCTTTCTGATATTTTTCTTGGCCTGCCACTTCTGGGCTTAACAAGAACTGTCCCTGTGGTCTTCCATTTCTATCCTTCCCCTGAACAACTATGTTGAACAATCTTTGTTTTCAGATCATTTGAGAGTTGTTTTGAGGAGCCCATGATGCCACTCTTCAGAGGAGATTCAAATAGGAGAACAACTTGCAATTGGCCACCTTAAATACCTTTTCTCATGATTGGATACACCTGGCTATGAAGTTCAAAGCTCAGTGAGGTTACAAAACCAATTTTGTGCTTCAGTAAGTCAGTAAAAAGTAGTTAGGAGTATTCAAATCAATAAAATGATAAGGGTACCCAAATTTTTGCACCGGTCAAATTTTGGTTTAATGCATATTGCACATTTTCTGTTAGTACAATAAACCTCATTTCAATCCTGAAATATTACTGTGTCCATCAGTTATTAGATATATCAAATTGAAATGGCTGTTGCAAACACCCAAATATTTAGAACTAAAAATGATTAAGATTAATAGGGGTGCCCAAACTTTTTCATATGACTGTAACTACTATAATACTGCTCCTATGTACAAGAATATAACTACTATAATACTACCCCCTATGTACAAGAATATAACTACTATAATACTGCTCCTATGTACAAGAATATAACTACTATAATACTACCCCCTATGTACAAGAATATAACTACTATAATACTGCTCCTATATACAAGAATATAACTACTATAATACTGCTCCTATGTACAAGAATATAACTAAAATAAAATATATATATATATATAATAAAAATATAATATTGCCCAAAAAATGTGTATTATAAAGTATTGCAGATGTGTGAACCACTCAGGATTTGTTTCAGGTTCGGGTTCCCGATTCATTTTGAGTCAAACAAGTTTGGTATAAACCACTTCTTAAAATGGCTATCTATAAAACATAGTGTAGAACACTCTTAGGGCTCCTAGGAACCGATCTATACAATTTCTATCTCTCTAAGGCAAACACAGCCGAAGTTATGTGAAACTGAAAGTGCCATTATTATTCTCTTCAGACCCCAGAGTATAATAGGTGGAGGAGCAGGGGAGGTGTAAAAATTATAAAAAACATTCATACTCACCTACTGTTACCTCTTTTGTGCCTTCTTGCAGTGTCCGGTACTCTGTCTCCACCTCCTCGGTGATGTCTGGTGCTCTCCTGTGATGTCATGACATTTGGCATGCCCATGTGACCACTGGTACTCCAGGCCTCAGGAATGACCCCGGGCACATGGCGTTATAGGAGAGCGCCGGACGCTGCAAGGAGGCCAAAAAGAGGTAACGGAAGGTGAGTATGAATTATTTTTTACTTGTCTCACCTCCCCTGGGCCTCCACCTATAATATTTCGGAGTCTATATAATGCTGCGGCCATTTAAGGTCGCCTGAGACAAATCTCCATTTGTTCGGTTTTGTAAAAAAAAAATAAATTAATATTTGGAATATTCTGGTTAAACCCGGCTTGGTATATCCTTTATATATCTTCAGTGGAAGCCACAAATACATTGAAAACAGATTCTTAAATCTATCAACAACTTGTTGATGGTTTCCTGTTCACAACACCAATTTTTTTTTCTACCTCACACACACACACACACACACACATATATATATATATATATATATATATTTCAGAGGCTGATTCGTGCAGGCGGAGCACCACTTTAGCACTATGTCAGCAGTTTCCACAGCACAGGTCTGTATGATGACCTAGAATATGATAGATGGCTCCTTCATCCCTCTTTATCAGGAATCCGCCGCTCATCACTCATCGTGGGCAGAATATCTGCTGAATAAACTTCCTGTCATCAGTTTTCTGGATTACGCGGCCGCTTCATAATATAAACAGGAATAAAATGTCATCGTATGATAAAATTTTGTGTAATCCTATCAGAAGGGATCCCGGTCTCAGCAAATTTTATTTTTCGCTGTCTGATGTCTGTGCTGATAGATGATACATTGTATATGATTTACCTTTCTGGAGTTTAGGAAAGCTGGGTATTAATCAGTATGGGCATTGTTCCTATTCAAGTGAATGGAATATGAACTGCAGTAACATGGCATGGCCACTCCACAGAGAATGGCGCTGTGCTTTAGGCTTCATACACTGCGTTGCTCTCAGCATTGCCACTCCTATTGACAGCTGTTGGGGAAAGGGGGGGTTTTGGTTGTCGAAAATAGTTTTTTTTTCTTCTCCAAGTTTAGTTAGTGCAACGTGCTCTTAGAGCCTGTTCAGACTGTAATCCATATGCACTGTTCCCTTTAAGAGCGACCGTAACTTCCAGGTTGTGTGTCTATCTGAGGATGGCAACGGCTAAGCTCTATGCCTTTAAAAGACCATGTAACCATCAAACCTTGTACTGTATTGTGCCTGTAACCACCAACCTAGTGCCTTGTACTGTAACCATCAAGCACTGCACCACCTGTTGGAAAAAAGTTTATTTTCATGTTTGCTGGTGCACATCTGCCTCTTCACTGTGCCTCACTCCACTGTACTCCATAGAAGGATTAAAATGGTGCCCCCTGCTGGTGAACATTATCACACTCCAAACCACATGAGTACTTATTTACCCATCATCATAAGGGATGAAGCCAGCCCATGCAGGTCTCTTATCGGTGTCTGTCTCTGTCTCTAAGCGGCCACTTCCTGTCTTAGCCAAGGTGGACATTCCCTTCAATTGTCTTGGCTGTATGACCACTAGGGGCGCTGTTCTAGTGCAGTTTACATAACAATCTGTATAATGGAGGGTTATAGAGCTGGAACCAGCCGCCAGCAGTGACCTTTACGCATTGTTACTCGAGCTTTATGACTTATTTATACGTTTTACAGAAAGGTCACATGACCCAGGAGCGGTCACACTAAAAATAGACAATAGTCCTGGGATCTGCGCCCAGGTGAAAAAAAAAAAAAATATGTCAAGATGCCACCAAATACTGTGGATTTATTGTATCTGCTCGGTGTGCACAGCAGATACAGAGGAACATTTTACCCTCCTGTTAATACAATGGAGGAGGGTGGGAGGAGTATGATCACCTGCAGCACAGAGTATTTCAGGAGAGATTCGATCACGTGTGCCTCCATAGTGAGAGGAATTGGAGAGTGTTCAATGGAAATCCAAGAGAGGAGGCTCAGACTGGTGACAAACAAGAGCAACCCCATATTAGGTAATATGGTTAACAATGGCAGCTACTAAAAAGAGACACCACAGCTCGCCCACAGGTTGTGTTTGATATTGCAGCTCAGTTCCATTCATGTTACCGAAGCTGAGCTGCAACACCAGGCACAAACTGTGGACAAATGTGGTGTTATTTCTGGGGAAACATACATTTTTTTTTTCTTCTATTTTTGGACTGGCTGAAGTTTGATTGTCCTTGACTAGAAAAAAAAAATATCTGTATAAAATAAAATATCCCAAACACCATCCTAAAAGGATTAGAAAAACAAGGCTTCTTTCTAGAAACAACGCCACACCTGTCCACAGGTTGTATGTGGTATTACAGCCAAAATCCAATCAAGTAACTGTTGCTGAGCTGCAATACCACACTCAGCCTGTGGACAGCTGTGGCACTGTTTCTGGAAGAAAGCAGCCACATTTTCCCCCAATTTAAAAAAAAACAAAAACAAACAAACAAACAAAATCAAAAACACCTCCAACCAAAACTGGTAAAGACAACATGTGCTGACGTGACCATGTTGTAGTTTATTTCATAGAGAAATACAAAGATACAAAAGATTTATCGTGCTACATTAGTAACAGTCAAAAAAAATAACTCTGGTCACCACAGTACTCAGCGGGGTTATAAACCTCTAAGAGCACCACCTGCTGTTCAGTGGTGGTTTATACAGTCATTAGGTCATTGCCAACAATGGGCTAGTCATGAAGTGTAGAGGAATTTACCACTGTGGGCAACCCCCTACCCCACAATATGCTGCTTTCATTAGGAAAAGCATAGAGCATAATAGTCTTAAAAAAAAAGAATGACAATGGATTTAGTGCTCCACTCAAAAAACTGTCCTTGTTAAAGGGTGTTTCACCAGACCCCAGCTTATCTACTTAGCCTCACAGATAGACAGGTTAGGTTCACCTGAATCAAACAGTGTTTTCCCCTTGTGAATCGGTGCCTCCATTGCCGAGATATCATCAATTTTCTCAGTATGCAAATGAGCTCAGAAGCAATGGCAGCGCCCACGTTGTTCCATAAAAACAATGGTATTTCGGCAACGGAGGCACTGATTCACAATGGGAAAACACAGTTTGATTCAGGAGACCCTAATCTATCTATCTGCAGGGCTTGTTTGATATGCTATCTGATGATAGATTCACCCTTTAAAGGGAGCCCCTAGCCTTGCATTTACAGAGGTTATTAAAAACAGCCCTTACGCCTTTAAAGTAGGCTCTTTTAGTACCATCTTATACTATTATTGTAGATATATTATTTGATACATTCCATATTATATTAAGAATACAACTTACTCAGACGTCTAAATAAAAAGTATGTTTAACCAAACTGCAAAGCATAAGTTCATACTGCACAGCAAAGGATTATGGGATGTCCATGCATGCCCCGGACCAGTCTCATATTGGAGAGGAGATGGGTCAGAAGTATGAGAGGACACCTCTGTATTGTTTGTGATATCATTAAACTGCATGAAATAAGAGACCACGTTAATAAATACTTTACATTAAAATACAGAAAAGCATATAAAACCTATAGAGGCTACAAAATATATTAATAAATTATTAAGACTAGTAACAGGTAATGCTATACAATCAGCGGAGTCAGGCTTCACCTTCTGTCCAGTATAATGTACATATAGTATAATTCCTATAATAGCGCTCATATTGAATACATTAGTTAGATTATATGGGATATACATGAACCTACACATGGCTTCCTGTAGTCTCCATGAGGGTGCTGGCGAGCCACCTGGCCTGCCGCTTGCATGTAGCAAACATAGACCTATTCCAAACCAGGACTTCCAGACTTAGTAGAAGAGTCAATAATGACACCCTTTCTCTAGCATCACTTCCTGCTCTGCAGCTATTGGCTGAAACTGCACCTCACAGACTTCCTGTTCTGCCTGCCCATAACAATGGGAGCGCTCCTTTGTGCCTCCTTTTTCATAATCCCCCTGCTCTTGGGTGCACAAGTGCAGTGAAGAGTGGCTAAAATAGAGCAGAGCTTAGTGTTACCATGTTACCAGTGTTATGTACAGTGTGCATGCAGGAGGCGGCCAGCAGGAAGTCTGTATTGTGCAACTTCAACCAATCACTGCAGAGCAGGAAGTGATGTCCAACATGTCCAATCCTTCTCTCCGCCGCATACACATTAGATGACCAATCGGTCTTGCCGATATACTGCCTGTATGGCCAGCTATAACTCTGCACAGCTCAGCGAGACATCCCCCACCAACTTAGGAGGGGGGTGAAGTACTCTCAGAGTAACCCAGTCTAATGTTTTGGGATCATCATGTAGCTGTCCCTAGTTAAAGCATAACTACCCCATCCATAAAAGGGTAGCATCTAGTTTACCAAATAACAGTATCCTCAGAATTAGGCTATAAAACTTAGGTCATGAAATTCCCTTTAAAAATCCAAAAAAAAAAAAAAACCCAATAACTTTATAGGTAGAAACAGCGCCACACCTATCCATGGGTTGTGTCAGGTACTGCAACTCAGTTTCATTAAATAAATGGGGCGGACCTGCAATGCCACTCACAACCACAAGGGTGCCACCGTTTTAGGAAGACAGCAGCCATGATTTTTTTAATCCTGTACTCTAACACCTACAGGAATCCAGACAAGACGACATAGGATAGCAACAGACCTACATATATATTCCAACAGACGTCGTAACACATATACATTCTCTAGTCAAGGCTCGTCATGATATAAGAACTTATGTTGAGGATGTGCTCGGTGATGGTTGCATAGTTTGAGGAGAAGATCCAACCTAGACTTAAGAACTGAAGTTTCGGTATCTTCAAATACTGCACTTGGTAAATTACTTGACGGGCAACGTTCCATGTACCATCTAGAACTGGCCACCTTAGTTCAGACATTGGTGCCACCACCAGCAACTGGATCCACTGAAGAGAATAGGACCCTCAGCACTCATCTCACCAGAAATGGGGTCCTACCTATTGCCCCATAAGATGTTGCATCAGACTTAAGTTCTTGTGATCAAATGTTCGAGCCTTCTCCTGGCTTTGGTCTCCTCCCTTGGTTCAACATCTACACTTGAGGCTTGAGGTTTCGGAGTTGATGTGAAGCAAGGTTGTTCTTCTTGAATGAGTCTTCCCTTCACGGAAGGTGGAAGAACCCCAGTCGGTAATAAATGATAACCTCTTGGAGACTCTATAATCCCAGAGTCATCATTGGTCAAGTCGGCCTCTTCACATACACTCCCCATGTCTTCGGCAATGCTCCTATGGAAGTTACTGTTGGTGGCAAGGCCGAGAATAGGGCTGACACACATGACCGGGAGATCCTGGTTTTCAACTGGTTCAGGTTCTTTGATGGGGGTGTCAGTCATTGATTTCTTGGGTATCTCTACAATGCACACGGTCCCATTTCCAGATGGTACTACACCATCTGCATGGGCACTGAAGTACAGTGTGCCACTCCCAACCATCCCATTACTAGGAGAGCAAGTGGTAGTCGCCTTCCCACCACCAGAAGGCACATTATTAACTATACTGCCTTTCACTAGAGAGTCTTGAAGACTATCATAAGTCGAAAATTCTGGTGACCCATACTTGTGTCCTTGTGGTGGCGTTTTGCCTAAAGACCAGGATTCCGTCAAGAGGTCACCATGGCCTTTTGGTACACCATTGTTCTTGACCAGAGGGTGCTGGGCATCTGCCGCACCTTGAAGGCAAAAGAGATCTCCGATGCCGCCATCGCCAAAGGCAGCGTTGATTTTGGAAAGGTTTCCAGTTTTCATGGCTAGCTTCAGAAGTAGCAGGTGATGGTGTTTTTCGGCAACTTTCTTCCATGGAAGATCTTCTTGATTGACCATTTCCTGGTCTGTAGTCTTCGTTCTGAAGTTTTCTCTTGGAAATGCATCGTCGGCCGCCTCTCTCTGAGATTTACTCCGCCATTTGAAGGAGTAAGCAGATAATTCTTCTCTACCGTGACCACCCGATCCAGTTTTTTTGAAGCTTTGAGAGATTTCTGTCGATTTGGGGTGGAGGAGGGTGTAATATATGATTAGGGCGGCACAGCCTGGAAATTGGAATAGAAAGCAAATTACTACAAAATGGAGGAATTTTTTTTTTTAAAATGTACAATTTCTCAGAAGGCACAGCCAAGCCCTGTTCCCCCAGTGATTCCAGCAGTGCTCCCTTGTCCCAATAATGCTCCATTCTTCAAGTCGTCCCAGCAGTTCTCCCTTGTCCTAGTAGTCATAGCAAAGCCCCGTGCCCCCACTAGTCTCACTTCCCCCAGTAATCACACAAGTAGTCCTAGCTGTGCTACCTTGTCCAAGTAAAGCCCCATTCTCCCAGTGGTCCCAGCAGTGCTCCCCTGTCCTAATAGTCACAGCAAAGCCCCATTCTCCCAGTGGTCCCAGCAGTGCTCCCCTGTCCTAATAGTCACAGCAAAGCCCCATTCTCCCAGTGGTCCCAGCAGTGCTCCCCTGTCCTAATAGTCACAGCAAAGCTCCGTTCCACCAGTGGTCCAGCAGTTCTCAATAGTCACTGCCAAGTCCTGTTCCCCTTCTCCAATGCCCCATTAATGGACCGTCCACAGACTACATAAAATTAAAGTTAACTAACTGTGAAGAACCAAAATTACACAGCGACTCCAGTGACAGTGAAATAAAGCT
The DNA here is from genome assembly GCA_947044405.1 of Leptodactylus fallax. Classification (NCBI taxonomy): domain Eukaryota; kingdom Metazoa; phylum Chordata; class Amphibia; order Anura; family Leptodactylidae; genus Leptodactylus; species Leptodactylus fallax. The sequence continues at coordinate 1,212,041 of CAMRHE010000375.1, read as the reverse complement.
TTGTGGTTCCGTCTCCTAGTGGACGCCATTGACACGGAGTCAGAATCCATCTCTGCTCATGTCTCTATGAAGCTTATCTAAGCTGTCATCCACTCACCGATGAGAAATCCTGACATGACGGCCACAGACAGCTTGACGTTGCTCCACACTGCCCCCTGCAGGAAGTCTGTGGCCAGCAGCAGCAGAATGCAGTTTTCTAATAACATGATCTGAGGGACGATATAAGGGACACCATGACAATACAGAATAAATACCCTAATGGATGAATTCCTAAAAACCCGGAAAACCCCTTTAAGAATGTGTAGACAAAGCGATCGTGTCCTTACCACGTAGAAGATGGCAACGCGATAGCGGGAGGGCCCATCCCTGACATTAATAAAACAGAAGATATAGACAGCGCCCAGGAGGACATTGAACAGTCTCCAGTAACAAGGTGTGGAGATAACATCAGTCTGCTGGGCCACCAGCCAGAAAGACATCACCAGCCAGTGAGCGCCTGCGGGAAGACACAGCGTCAGCGACAAGCCAAGGAAAACACCAAACACAGATAGGTTTATGTATACCAATAGTGGAAAGAGTGAGAACCACAGCAGCACAGAGTGTTTCAGAAGAGGAGTGTGCCCACCCTGTCTGAACTTTCCCCTCATGTGATGTTGTCAATGAGGACAGCGGCAGTGTCATGATGCAAGTTAGTACAGGGCTGTGTGTGACGGGCAGTATCATGAGGTGTATGAGGACAGGGCTGTGTGTGATGAACAGCGTCATGATGTGTATGAGGACAGGGCTATATGTGACGAGCAGTGTCATGATGTTTATAAGGACAGGGCTATATGTGACGGGAAGCGTCATGATATTTATGAGGACAGGGCTATATGTGACGGGCAGCATCATGAGGTGTATGAGGACAGGGCTATATGTGACGAGCAGCGTCATGATGTTTATAAGGACAGGGCTATATGTGACGAGCAGCGTCATGATGTTTATAAGGACAGGGCTATATGTGACGAGCAGCGTCATGATGTTTATGAGGAAAGGGCTATATGTGACGAGCAGCGTCATGATGTGTATGAGGACAGGGCTATATGTGACGAGCAGCGTCATGATGTGTATGAGGACAGGGCTGTATGTGACGAGCAGCGTCATGATGTGTATGAGGACAGGGCTATATGTGACGAGCAGCGTCATGATGTGTATGAGGACAGGGCTATATGTGACGAGCAGCGTCATGATGTGTGTGAGGACACAGCTGTATGTGACGAGCAGTGTCATGATGTGTATGAGAATAGGGCTGTGTGTGACGAGCAGTGTCATGATGTGTGTAAGGACAGGGCTGTATGTGACGAGCAGTTTCATGATGTGTATGAGGACAGGGCTCTATGTGACGGGCAGTGTAATGGTGTGAATAGGTGAATGGAGACAAATGGAAAACCATAGAGTAACAGTGGCATGAAAAGGGTGCACAGCAGTGCAGATGTTTTCAAGAGAGTATTGTGCTGAATGTGTAGGGGGCACCGACACGTCCACTTACGTGTTGATGTCAGGAAGGATGGGACTGTATGTGACGGGCAGTGTCATGATGTAAGGAACGCAGGAAGACATAGATTGATAATGGAAAGATCAGAGTGCACAGCAGCACAGAGGTTTTCAGGAAAATAAAATGCTGAATATGTAGGAAACACAGACTTTAGGCTTTATGCACACAATAGTGTACACTGTCCGTGCGCTAGTTGTGTTTTTCACGGCTAGCACACTAAGCCCATTCATCTTTATGGCCCTATACACATGCCTGTTCTGCCCGGGGCAAACCTCAGTACAGGTACTGTACACCCTGGCACACTGAAGTCAGTGAATTGGGACATGAATGCACGGACAGTGCGCGGATATCATCCATATACTGTTCAACCACAAACCCGGCACATGCACACTCATGTGCATATAGCCTTATGTGATGATGTCAGTGAGGACAGAGCTGATGCAACAGGCAGCGCCATGATGTGGGAAGGGAAATGGAAGGTCACAGACCAACAGTGGAAGGAACAGGGTCCACAGCAGCACAGAGGTTTTATGAGAAGAATGCAGGAGTGTCATGATGACAAGAGTAAAGTGAGAGATCAGTCAGTATTACTGAGAGTTACATAGGATCAGGAGAACCAGCAGCACAAAGTATTTCAGAAGAGGATGGAAGTGGATGTGAGTAAGGCAATGGAGGCAGGTGGAATATCACAGACTAGGAGTTACATAAATTTTACAGTAGGGTGCCCCAGCAGTGCAGAGTATTTTAGGAAAGGGGCCAGTAAACTGTCCACTCATGTGATGATGTTGGCGAGGAGCCTGGAGGGTAGCTCAGAGACAGTGGAAAGACCAGGATCCCCAGCAGCACAGAGTATTTAAAATCAGCCCTCACCTCCTACAGCAAACACCCAGTAGTGATACTCTCTAGCAAAGACGATCAGCGCCATGACCCGGGTGCCGATCATACCCATCCTCCACAGGAGCTGGCACAACACAGATGCCCATGGTAAACACAGGTGGCCAGGCCTCAGGAGACACAGGAAGTGACTGAAGGAGACGAGCGCCCAGGAGAGAGACAGGAGACACAGCAGGGCACTGCTAACTGGAAAACAACATATATATCATTAATACTGCCTACTAGGGGCCTGGAGCCGAATCCATACTGATCTGCACAACCCCTTTAAAATCAATAGTAAACCCATGTGCAGTGAGCACCCCCTAGTGGTGGATGCAGGCAGCTACAATATTACCAGTCAATTCTATGGCCCACTAGGTATATAAAAACGAACCTGCATAGACGTCAGCAGGGTTCACGGTCATGTATATATACGTCTGTAGCAGCAGCTGTGGCAGGGCCTGTAGGAGGACCTCTATGAGCCGGAGGAGGGACAGGTCTCCTTGCTTCATCACCAGCTCCTGCTCATCGGGTGCACTTTTACTTTTTCTCCTCAGAGCAAGACGAAGAGAGTCCACATGTCTGTCAGAAAAACGAGACCCTATAAAAATTCTATGCAGATAAACCCCATAAGGACGTAGCCTATTTTAGAGAGATGCCGATGGGCTATGGTCACTACGGATATGGCTTCTAAGTAGTTAAAGGGTTGTGATATCAGGCTCCTCTTCCTCTAAGGCCAGCGACATCATGTCCATCAGTGACATGGCCATGCTGCAACTCAGTCCTATTTAAATCAATGGGGCTGAGTTGCAATAGCAAGCACAGCCACTATGCAGTGTATGGCGCTGTCCTTGGCAAGTATTGAAGAGGCCACAGCAATCAATATCATAGTTACAGGCACTGGCTGGAGTAACTTTACAAGTCACTGACTACATACCGTCTCAGGATCCCAAGCTGCAAGATGTGAGTAAGGCTCAAGGTGAAGCAATGTTGGTGTCCATCAGCCCGAAACCAGACAAAACTGATAGCCTGGATTAGACAGCCCGGTAGGAGCAATCCAAGTGTCCATCCTGCCCACAGGAACTCCGCGGTGATGAAGTAATGTACGACTGCAGCGCACTCTGCCAACACAACACAACACCCATCAGTACTATGGACAAATATGTGCAACAAGGTCACACTCGTGTGCTCAGTAACTCCCCCTGCTGAACAATGCACACCGAGCTGCCAGCAGGAGTGGGGGATGGGTGGTGACAACAGCTGCCATAAAAAAGTTGTTTTATATAATCTTAACTACTGCAGTACTATAATACTACGCCTATGTACAAGAATATATAACTACTATAATACTGCCCCCTATGTACAAGAACATAACTACTATAATACTGCTCCTATGTACAAGAATATAACTACTATAATACTGCTCCTATGTACAAGAATATAACTACTATAATACTACCTCCTATGTACAAGAATATAACTACTATAATACTGCCTCCTATGTACAAGAATATAACTACTATAATACTGCTCCTATGTACAAGAATATAACTACTATAATACTACTCCTATGTACAAGAATATAACTACTATAATACTGCTCCTATGTACAAGAATATAACTACTATAATACTGCTCCTATGTACAAGAATATAACTACTATAATACTGCTCCCTATGTACAAGAATATAACTACTATAATACTGCTCCTATGTACAAGAATATAACTACTATAATACTGCCCCTATGTACAAGAATATAACTACTATAATACTACCTCCTATGTACAAGAATATATAACTACTATAATACTGCCCCCTATGTACAAGAATATAACTACTATAATACTGCTCCTATGTACAAGAATATAACTACTATAATACTGCTCCTATGTACAAGAATATAACTACTATAATACTACCTCCTATGTACAAGAATATAACTACTATAATACTGCTCCTATGTACAAGAATATAACTACTATAATACTGCTCCCTATGTACAAGAATATAACTACTATAATACTGCTCCTATGTACAAGAATATAACTACTATAATACTGCTCCCTATGTACAAGAATATAACTACTATAATACTGCTCCTATGTACAAGAATATAACTACTATAATACTGCTCCTATGTACAAGAATATAACTACTATAATACTACCTCCTATGTACAAGAATATAACTACTATAATACTGCTCCTATGTACAAGAATATAACTACTATAATACTGCTCCTATGTACAAGAATATAACTACTATAATACTGCTCCTATGTACAAGAACATAACTACTATAATACTGCTCCTATGTACAAGAATATAACTACTATAATACTACGCCTATGTACAAGAATATAACTACTATAATACTGCTCCTATGTACAAGAATATAACTACTATAATACTGCTCCTATGTACAAGAATATAACTACTATAATACTACTGCTATGTACAAGAATATAACTACTATAATACTGCCCCTATGTACAAGAATATAACTACTATAATACTGCTCCTATGTACAAGAATATAACTACTATAATACTGCTCCCTATGTACAAGAATATAACTACTATAATACTGCTCCTATGTACAAGAATATAACTACTATAATACTGCCCCTATGTACAAGAATATAACTACTATAATACTGCTCCTATGTACAAGAATATAACTACTATAATACTGCCTCCTATGTACAAGAATATAACTACTATAATACTGCTCCTATGTACAAGAATATAACTACTATAATACTGCCTCCTATGTACAAGAATATAACTACTATAATACTGCTCCTATGTACAAGAATATAACTACTATAATACTGCTCCTATGTACAAGAATATAACTACTATAATACTGCTCCTATGTACAAGAATATAACTACTATAATACTGCTATGTACAAGAATATAACTACTATAATACTGCTATGTACAAGAATATAACTACTATAATACTGCTATGTACAAGAATATAACTACTATAATACTGCTATGTATAAGAATATAACTACTATAATACTGCTCCTATGTACAAGAATATAACTACTATAATACTGCCCCTATGTATAAGAATATAACTACTATAATACTGCTCCTATGTACAAGAATATAACTACTATAATACTGGTACTATGTACAAGAATATAACTACTATAATACTACTCCTATGTACAAGAATATAACTACTATAATACTGCTCCTATGTACAAGAATATAACTACTATAATACTGCTCCTATGTACAAGAATATAACTACTATAATACTGCTCCTATGTACAAGAATATAACTACTATAATACTGCTCCTATGTATTAGAATAGAGTATAACCACTATAAGTAATGTGCTCTACAGCCCTCCCCCTTCTGTTTACTTTCAGTGGAACAGTCCTTGTAGATCTCTATGACTGACAGCCAGAACTCAAGTGCCCTCTTCTTGTGACCTCAGGATGTGTCACTTTATCCTGGAGTCTGCAGATAACAATGCCGCACTCATCTCTAATGTATGAGGAGCTCCGCAAGAAAGAGAGATCAGAAAACTGTATCACAATGACTGCTGCAAAGAGTCTGTGAAAGGGGAGAGGGCTGAGTGATGACACCTGGAAACTGCTGTGTGAAGGTAGAGCGGAGCGTAGGCACAGCAAGAAACAATGTACCAAATCCTACGACCTGCACTCACTATTCTGCTGGTACAGTCACTGTGTACATACATTACATTACTTATCCTGTACTGATCCTGAGTTACATCCTGTATTATACTCCAGAGCTGCACTCACTATTCTGCTGGTACAGTCACTGTGTACATACATTACATTACTTATCCTGTACTGATCCTGAGTTACATCCTGTATTATACTCCAGAGCTGCGCTCACTATTCTGCTGGTACAGTCACTGTGTACATACATTACATTACTTATCCTGTACTGATCCTGAGTTACATCCTGTATTATACTCCAGAGCTGCACTCACTATTCTGCTGGTGCAGTCACTGTGTACATACATTACATTACTTATCCTGTACTGATCCTGAGTTACATCCTGTATTATACTCCAGAGCTGCGCTCACTATTCTGCTGGTACAGTCACTGTGTACATACATTACATTACTTATCCTGTACTGATCCTGAGTTACATCCTGTATTATACTCCAGAGCTGCACTCACTATTCTGCTGGTGCAGTCACTGTGTACATACATTACATTACTTATCCTGTACTGATCCTGAGTTACATCCTGTATTATACTCCAGAGCTGCACTCACTATTCTGCTGGTGCAGTCACTGTGTACAGTCATGGCCAAAAGTTTTGAGAATGATACAAATATTAATTTTTACAAAGTCTACTGCTTCAGTTTTTCTAATGGCAATTTGCATATACTCCAGAATGTTATAAAGAGTGATCAGCTTAACAGCAATTACTTGCAAAGTCAATATTTGCCTAGAAAATGAACTTTATCCCCCAAAACACATTTCAACATCATTGCAGCCCTGCCTTAAAAGGACCACCTAACATCGTTTCAGTGATTGCTCCATTAACACAGGTGTGGGTGTTGATGAGGACAGGGCTGGACATCAATCTGTCATGATTAAGTAAGAATGACACCACTGGACACTTTAAAAGGAGGCTGGTGCTTGCCATCATTGTTTCTCTTCTGTTAACCATGGTTATCTCTAAAGAAACACGTGCAGTCATCATTACACTGCACAAAAATGGCCTAACTGGGAAGAGTATTGCAGCTAGAAAGATTGCACCTCAGTCAACAATCTATCGCATCATCAAGAACTTCAAGGAGAGAGGTTCCATTGGTGCCAAAAAGGCTCCAGGGCGCCCAAGAAAGACCAGCAAGTGGCAGGACCGTCTCTTAAAAGTGTTTCAGCTGCGGGATCGGGCTACCAGCAGTGCAGAGCTTGCTGAGGAATGGCAGCAGGCAGGTGTGAGTGCATCTGCACGCACTGTGAGGCGGAGACTCTTGGAGCAAGGCCTGGTCTCAAGGAGGGCAGCAAAGAAGCCACTTCTCTCCAGAAAAAACATCAGGGACAGACTGATGTTCTGCAAAAGGTACAGGGAGTGGACTGCTGAGGACTGGGGTAAAGTCATTTTCTCTGATGAATCCCCTTTTCGATTGTTTGGAACATCTGGAAAACAGCTTATTCGGAGAAGAAGAGGTGAGCGATACCACCAGTCTTGTCTCATGCCAACTGTAAAGCATCCTGAAACCATTCATGTGTGGGGTTGCTTCTCAGCCAAGGGAATCGGCTCTCTCACAGTCTTGCCTAAAAACACAGCCATGAATAAAGAATGGTACCAGAATGTCCTCCAAGAGCAACTTCTCCCAACCGTCCAAGAGCTGTTTGGCGCTCAACAATGCCTTTTCCAGCATGATGGAGCACCTTGCCATAAAGCAAAGGTGATAACTAAATGGCTCAGGGAACAAAACATAGAGATTTTGGGTCCATGGCCTGGAAACTCCCCAGATCTTAATCCCATTGAGAACTTGTGGTCAATCATCAAGAGACGGGTGGACAAACAAAAACCAACAAATTCAGACAAAATGAAAGCATTGATTCTGCAAGAATGGACTGCTATCAGTCAGGATTTGGTCCAGAAGTTGATTGAGAGCATGCCAGGGAGAATTGCAGAGGTCCTGAAGAAGAAGGGTCAACACTGCAAATATTGACTTGCTGCATTAACTCATTCTAACTGTCAATATAAGCTTCTGTTACTCATAATATGAATGCAATTCTATTTCTGTATGTGATAAAAACATCTGACAAACACACATAAAAACCAGAGGGCAGCAGATCATGTGAAAATATAATATTTGTGTCATTCTCAAAACTTTTGGCCATGACTGTACATACATTACATTACTTATCCTGTACTGATCCTGAGTTACATCCTGTATTATACTCCAGAGCTGCGCTCATTATTCTGCTGGTGACATCTAAGTCTGTTGCCATCGACAGTTGCCCCCAATAACTGCTCTCATGGGATTGGGGGGACATGTGAGGAGGTGTTACCTATATACCCATACTTGCCAAGACTTCAAGGTGAATGTCTGGGAGAATGTCCCCAGTTGGTGAGGCTACGCTCCTTGTGATAGGACATGCCCCCTTTTTTCACAGCATTCCCAGGATCCAAGATAAAGGGGGAGATTTATTAAGACTGGCATTTTGTAGGCCAGGCTTAATAAAGGTTGTGAATGGCACAACTGATATATGAAGAGGCGCCGGCCTGTGGGCCAGGATAGAGGCCTCGCCATTCTGGATCCGGTGTAGATCTCCTGTATATTACATAATAGTTATTATTATATCTTACACCAGTAAACTGGAATGAGTTATAATAAATATCTTGGGCTGAGCCGTCCTTGCCCCAAATTCCCGGGTGCAGAACAGGGGGATGTGTTGCATCTGTGGCCCAAGAAAGGGTCATGCACCAAAAATGTGACACGTTATCACCCATGTATGGCAGAAATGTGCCCACACAGATCATTCTGCCCGCTCTGCTGGGAGCCCAGGTCTGCCCTGTGTTTAGGAGCCTCACGGATGTTGGCGAGTATGGGGTATCCTAACGACAAACCAAAAAGTGATCAGTCGGGTAAAAGGTGTGGCCAATGCCAACCAGGCCAGTGCGCGACATGGGTAGGTGGCATAACCAGTGCCAGCCTGGGAGGGGGCGTGGCCAGTGCACCACATGGTTAGGAGGCGTAACCAGTGCCAACCAGGGACAGGGACGTGGCCAGTGCCAGCTAAGGAAGGGCGTGATTAGTGCCAGCCAAAGATGAGGGCAAAACCAATGACAATTGGTAAAGTCTAAGTCTGCCCTATGCCAGGAGGGGGATGGGCTATGGGGGGGGTAGTAAAATGAGTGAAGGGTAACTTTGCTTCAGGCAGCACCCGGGGCAGAATGCCATGCAAACCAAGGATTCCATGTAGAGCAGTCACTGGGGGGCAGCAGCGGGGCCAGCCTGTAATACACCCCAGCCCCCCCATGCAAAAACACTCACCCGCCGCCCGCTCTGCCAGGTAAAGCAAAAGAGACACAGCCGCGAACCAGGCTATGCCCCCGGCCGCCACCATCCTGCTCCCGCCGGGACCTGCAACCGGAGCCGGGATCCGTATTTACCGCTTTCCCGCTATCCCGCCACTCACGGGACTGACTCCGCCCCCACAAAACGCACACCCCGCCCATACTCGACGCGACCTGCCCATACTACTGTCACTCACTGAGCTAACCCCGCCCCTCAGGCCTAGTATCCGCCTATACTACCTGCCACTCGCTGTAGTAACCCCGCCCCTCAGGCTTTATATCCGCCTATACTACATGCCACTCACTGTAATAACCCCGCCCTTTAGGCTTTATATCCGCCTAGACTACCTGTCACTCACTGTGGTGACCCCGCCCCTCAGACTTAGTACCCGCCTATACTACCTTCCATTCACTGTAATAACCACGCCCCTCAAGCTTTATTGCCGCCTATACCTTGCCACTTATTGTACTAACCCCGCCTTCAGGCTCAGTACTATAATACATTACACTCTAACCACGCCTCTCAAGAGCAGAATCCGCCCCTCACTTACAGAACCTACCTTTACAGCCCTCCCCTTATTGTACTAACCCCGCCTCTTACCCGCCTACACTACGTGCCACTTAAATGTAACTTTACCTATAGTCGCCGTCACTCACAGCTGTAACCACGCCCTCGGTCATTAGAGTAACTCCACCCTTGCAGTCTCTGCCATACACACTGGCCTCATTATACAGAGCCACGCCCACTGTTAACACCGCTACAGTCTATATCGAACGCAGCGCCAGATCTCCACTATCTGTCCCGGAACTAACATTTTCATCTCCAGCTTCTCTGCAACACATTACCCGGCTGCACAGCTCACTTCCTCACATAACTTTTTATGCTGTACGTGGCTGCCCTGGCTTGACGTCGTCATGCAACACATCCAAGTTTGGTTGACATGCGCTTTAGCAACCTTGCTGAACAAGGCTCCTCCCACTACTCGCATTCCTCTAACATCACTATAGGATAAAGGTGCCCGTGGCGGCCATCTTGCTCCACCTCAATGGAGACAGGGTGCATTGTGGGAAGGAGGAGGGACTGTATAAATAGGGGATGTGGGCCAGGCTGAAAGCCATTTTACAGTCAATGGGGAAGCTTTGTGAATTGCCAGAAAAAGAGACCGATTCATATAAAATCTATTATCAGTTCTGGGGGGCAAAACAGAGCAATTTACAGAAATATATTTGCGGTTTGATCTACAAGGGCTTATTTTATGGGCACAAATGGTGGAATTTACAACCAAAAATGACTTTTTAAAGGAAGTAAATTGTTCTGGGTGCAAAATGGCGATATTGAGAACAAAATAAAGTATTGGTTAGAAATGAATGAAAACGTCAATAATTCGGAGCGCAAAATGGGGCAATTCGTAAGGAATTTTATTGCCAACAGTTTAGATGCAAAATGGCGCAATTTACAGGGAAAAAAATGAATGGTTTGTAATTTAGATGTCATTACTGGGCGCAAAATGGCGCAACGGACCGGAAAAATATTAATAAGTAATTAAATTATCAATAATTCTCACAAAATGGTGCAATATACAGAAAAAAGTGACTGACTTGTAATGAATTGAACTGGCGATCGGTCTGGGCGCAAAATGGACGCAGTTTAGTGAAAATCCAGTCTTTTTTTTTTTTTCCAAAATCTAAATCGTTGGTTCTGGAGACAAAATGATGCAGCGGTGAGAAATAAATATTGGTTAGTAATGAATTAAAATGTCAATAATTCTGATTGCAAAATACGGAAAAAATTGACTGACTGGTAAACAATTTAACTTCCAATAGTTTGGGTAAAATGGTGCAATTTAAGGGAAAAAAATGACTAATTTGTAATTAATATAAATTGTTCTGTTCTGGCGAAACGGACTGAAAAAATACTGATAAGTAATTAAATTGTCAATAAATCTAACAAATTGGCGCAATATACAGGAAAAAATGACAAGTGACGTCATGAATTTAGCAGTCGATAGTTCTGGGCACAAAATTTATATTGTTGGTCCTGGACGTAAAATGATGCAACAGGCAGAAAAAAAATATTGATAAGTAATAAATCACACTGTCGTTAATTCTGGTTGCAAAATGGCGCAATTCACAGGAGGAGAAAAAAAACGACTGACTCTTAATTTGTGGATAGTTCTGGACACAAAATGGCGTCATTTACAGGAAAGAAAATGACTGACTTGCTTTTAAAGGGGTTGTCCAGGGATTGGTAATTTACTTGTCTTGGGTTATTGCAGATGATGGACCCGGGGGTTTTGGCCATGTCCCGTCTCCCGGGTCATGTGATCTGAAGCGGTGTTCAGCCTCCTAGGTTGCTCCGCCTCCTTCCCCGATCTCACAGCTAATTACCTGGTCTATGGGGGCTGGCTGACTATAGTAAAGACAGTCCCCATAGCATAGGTAATTTAAAGGGTTTGTCTGGGAACCGACATGCGGACCAATCAGCTGTACACTAGGACACTGGCATACATGTTCACTCTCATTGATACTTGAGCATGTGCTCCATCACCATTGGGTCAGTCCTGGAAGCTGTCCTCCACACTGGCATGCGGTAATACGCAAATTCCGGTTAGCACCAATGTCGATAAATCTTGCAATGTGGCTTTCGCTGTTTTAGCGTGTCCATGTGCAGATGTGTACCTAGCCTTATCTTTCTGTAATTTTTTGCAAAACTTCAAATTTTCACAATACATCTTTTAGGAATCCTGGTGAAGTCACACAGAACATAAGCAGCATCCTGTAGAGTAAATGTTTTATTCCTGCGCTGGATATCTTACCTTACTCATCTTGGGATATTTTGACCCAAGGAAGGACACATATTACGCTAATATGATAGCACCACTTCTGGCCATAACTGCTACAGCTACTAGACAATGAAGAGAAAAGGTGTCGGAGGCAAGGCACTAAAATACTGGAAGCGATACAAGGACATCCGGCTGATCTTGTTATTATTAGAGATGGGCAAACGGCTTCCTCAAGAGCCGGTTCGACCTGACTATCGTAATTGTCTGGTTTTTAATTAAATTGAACAATTGGGGATTTGTCTCAGACAAAGTAAAATGGCTGCCGTGACATGTATTGTGGTAAATTATTATACTCTGGGATGTCTTCAGACCCTAGAGTATAATAGGGGTAGGCCCAGGGGAGGTGAAAAAAAATAAACTTCACCTCTTTTAGGCCTACTCGCAGTGCTCTCATAGTGACATCATGTGTCCAGGGTCACCTTCGTAGCCTAATGACAGGCCTCAGAGGTGACGCATGGGCACGTGACGTCAACGGGAAGACCGAGAGAGAGCGCTGGATGCCAGAAGGAGCATCAAAAGAGGTGCGGGAAGGGGAATATGAATGTTTTTTTATTTTTTGTCACCTCCCATGGGCATCCACCTATTACACTCTGGGGTCTGAAGAGTACAGTAATACCTCGTACATTCGCGAGGTTAGGGTCCAGAGCGGGTCGCGGATCGCGAGGAATCGCGAATGTTTGGCACAAGCTCTTAGAAGCGCTTACAATGCCGCTTTCTAATGTTTAACCCCTAAATATCAATAAACTTTACCCTACAGTACTGTACAGTATACTGTACAGTACTGTATATTAATACATTCATTCATTTTTCTTATACACTCACAGTAAAATGAAACTAATTACCGGGTACGTAATGAACAGGACGCTACTACCCAATAGCGAAGGTGTTTTTTTTAATTAAATTTCACAGATCTGAAAAAAAAAGAGCAAAATCTATATATGTTAGTTGCCAAAAAAATATCGCGAATCTGTGAATTCGCAAATTCGGGAAACGCGAGTGTACGAGGTATTACTGTATAATAATTTCACTTCTGGTTCTATCCAAACTTGTTTGGTCAGAAATAAATCAGTGACCCGAGCCACCAGAAATGAATCTTGGAAGGTTCGCCCATCTCTACTTATTATGTATGGGGTCACTGCACGGTATCATACATCCAATATTATGGAGTCCCAAGAAATCTAGCATTGCTTGAATTTTTGTGACTAGAAGTCCCAGTCGCAGCATCCTTAGTGTCGCACTTAGGAGTAAGCAGGGCGACACGATGATCTTTTGTCACTTGACAGAATTCATGGCCAAAATCATTATGTACTTCTGACCTAAGAAATAACTTACCAGAATTGCTTTCTATAAGCAGGAATATTCCATAAATTTGGAAGGGTGATCGCTGGGGATTCTAACCACCAGCAGCCCTTACCTCCTCAGCAGCTGGTGACTTTATATTCACTGTCCGTCAGACTTTTCTAAGGTCGGATGAATCCGAGTCTGACTGTTTGGAGAGCTTTACTGTACTGTGATGGGAAGTGAATGAACTGTTGCGCGGGGCAACAGTTTTGTCCACTACAGCTACGTTCACATCTGAGTGCAGTCTCCGTTGCACTCTCTACCCGAAATCACAGGTTGAAAAAGTTCTGGAAGCCATTGGGGTCATGCCTTTGGAGCAGCAGTCATGGTGCAAGGAGGAGAAGGCTAACGTTAGTTTAGCAACCCTAGATGAGGAACCATAAATGACCACACAGTGTCCCCGTCCTAGACAAGTTAGCGTCTCATGAGAAATGGTGTTTATTCAATGCTGGGTTTGTGCATTTGTGCACCTTAAGGTGGTCAGTCTACGTCAAGTAGCTACTGTGTGACATGAAAGGTTGAAGGCCTAGTCCATGAGTATGAGAGAACATTGACTGTGAGGAAAGGAATGATGTCCTCCAGCTCATATGTATGAGTCCTAAGTGACTGAAGTTACTGGTTAGCATGTGTCCTTACCGCTGTGTACTCATTCGGTTCAGTGCCAGTATTAAAAAGTATCTCCTGAAATGACTACGCTACAATACCAGTCTACATGGGCCTAACAATGGGATAAGAGTACAAACAAATACCGGATACATGTTAGAGAGCCAGAAAGGCAAATACAGTAGGGTGAGGAGAACTGTACAATACATAGGTAGGTGGTACACGTTACTGTAACATCCCATGTTGTCAGGACCCAAGGTTTTCCAGTAGAACATTGCTCAAAGTATCACACTACCTCTACTGGGTTGCCTTCTTCCTATAGTGCATTCTGGTGCCATCTTTTTCCCAGGTGCACATTCACCGAGCAATCCACTGATGTATAGAGAAAACGTGATTCATCAGACCAGGCCACCTTCTTCTATTAGTCTATGGTCCAGTTCTGTTGCACATGTGATGTGACCATTGGATCTTTTGTGGTGGGAAGATGGTCTAGCCTTCTCTCCCCATAGGCACCAATAAACCTGCAGGTCATATCCACTGCATACTTAGAACACTCCACGAGACTTGACGTTTTGGAGATGCGATGATTCAGTTATCTAGCCATTGCTATTTGGCCTTTGGCACAGTTGATCTGGTCTTTAGGCTTGCCCATTCTCCCTGCTTTTAATATATGAATTATTTACATGTTGCCTACTATATCCCACCCCTTGATAGATGCCATCATCATAGGATAATCATTGTTATTCACTTGACCAGAGTCGATCATGCCTCGCTCCTCTCCAACTCCTATCCCATGTGGCAGGCAGACGTACCAATAACCTCATCACTGCTTTACCAGTCTGCATGGGAGACGCTTCCGAGTCTCAAGAAAATAGGCGCTAACGCAGTCACTCAACTCCTGAAAGGATTAAGGAACCAAGCGCTGACATAAACAAGGATCTACATTAATTTCTTCCTAGACTGGAGTCCAATAAAAAAGTCTAATGAATTGCTTGGTAGAAAGTAAATCTAATTCTATCATTTAATTATACAAGTGACTTCTGTGTGATTTTATAGAGCGCAGTGAGGTGGATTTAGTTGACGTTCGGCGTGTCTTGCCTCGTAGGTATCACCTCCCCTCATACTAAATATACCACAACCTCCTCTTCACTCACATTACACAAACTAGCGCTGAGGTCTACGCATCTCCTCCAACTCCAGAACGCCATGCAAGCTCTGTGTCTGTGTCTTCTCTGCATCTTCTTATTCTTTTATCCAGGTATGAGGTCCAGAATATAATTTTGTCTGTAATACGAACAATATAACTCGTTCTTGTTAGTTGTCTGAATTTGGCTTCAGTCTGGAATGATGCTCAGGAACACGAGACACCTTAGGTGGTTGATATCACCATTAGCAAGGATCTTTCATTTCTTCTTCGCATCACCAGGACTTTCACCCATCAGTATGTTACAGGGAGTAATACAAGTACAGTAATTGGGACCATCTTTGGCTTCCATGAATTCTTCTCGGTACTTGCAGACAGTTTTTGAAGGACCTCAGCAGGGAGGTTGTTCCCACCATCTTAGAGAACTAAGCTCAGATCTTCTGTAGATGTAGGTTTGCTCCAATCCTTCTGTCTCTTTATGTCATCCCAGACAGACTGGATGATGTTGAGATGAGGGCTTTATCTGCGGGGGCCGTATCATCACTTCCAGGATTCCTCCTCCAAAGGGCACCAAATATTGATGGGATTTGCATTTTTTTCTTCATTTACTTCATTTTGCTAATTAACCCTTCTATATCATTAGTTGTAGGTAATGTAATGACATTACTAGGATATCAATATATTGTGATAGAATTATGAATTAATATATAGTAGTAAATACATTTTTATTACTAATTTATAATAAAACAGGGCAATAGAAAGACTTGGGTACACTCATAAATAATAAGAAAAACTGAAACACTCAATGTCATGCAGCAGCCGCAAAAGCAAGGGAATGTTAAGGTTGCATTAAAAGATAAGGGAGAAAATCTTGTAGTCCTATATATTTAGTCTGTATATTTAAGTAACAGCCTGAGATATCACCAAGCCTAGCGCTCTTTTTGTTTACTACCAGGTATTTAATGGTGCCTGAATTATTACCTATTTCCAGCCCCAATTCTATCAGGGTTGCACATCAGGGTTCCGACTTAGTCACATGATCAGAACCAGCACCCGAGTCAGTCCCCCTCCTCTAAATGGTCATTGGTGTTATCTGTGCTATGGGGGCTGGCAGACTAGATGGTAAGCCAGTCCCCATAATACACACTGGAAATGTCAGAGGCCAAGCAACTTGACCTTGAGTCGGATCCAGGTAAAATTACACACTTGAAAGCCCCATTAACCTCTTCATTACACTAGAGCATTGGGTCTGCTGTCATTGACCCTTACCCAACCTAGAGCACCAGAGGTAAGACCCATGAGTCCTTCACCACCATAGATCACATGGGATTTATTTACCTATAAGGCACCCAGGGATATTATTATTATTATTATTATTATTAATAAAGCCTTTAAATTTAAAGGAGTTTTCCAACTATATAAAAACTACTTTGACCGGCTTGTGGAATAACTTAATGAAAAAAATTCCATGCTTGCCTTACAATCCCCCGCCAATCATGTGACAGCTCCAGCCAATCACTGTCCACAGCACTTACAATGGGTCAGTTTGATAAAAATGGGTAACTTGCTAAGTAGGACCTGACTAGGCATTTTTTCTTGTCATATCAGTCTCCGAATTCAGCGCACTGTCGGCTTTACCGTTATATGACCCGGGGCTGGAGATATCGGGGGTCTAAATTTCACCGTTCACTGTCAGAAGGGTGTTCCTGACAGTCTAGCTGCGCTGTGAGGAACGCCCTTCCTGACTTTGCTCGTTCATAGCGCTGTACTGAGGGGGCGTTCCTTTCAGCTCAGCGTCATCACTGGGCTGTAAGGAACGCCCCCTCTGACAGTACTCGGCTATGGACGACGGCTATGATGACGCTGAATTGTGAGGAAGGCCCCCTCAGTACAGAATGCCCTTCTGACAGTGAACAGTAAAATTTAGACCCCCGATATCTCCAGCCCGAGGCATATAATGGGAAAGCCAACTGTGCGCTGAATTCAGCGTGCTGTCAGCTTTCTAGCGGTATGTAAAACTGCATGTACATGAGGACGTGAAAGGTCCTCTTTAAGGGGTTTTCCGGGCAAAAAATCTTTTTTTTTAAAAAAGGTCTGTTAGTGATATTAATGGGTTAATAAGAGCACCCAAATACCTTTAGCAGTGTTTTGAGTGATTTCTGGGTTTCTCTGGGAGCTCCTGGCATCTTCTGCATTTGTTTACATGGGTAACTTCCTGTTCTTTTATCCTACAACTACCATGATGCTTTGCTCTTCACTCAGATCCCCCTCTCACTCCCTCCTCTTCCCTAACCCTTCCTAACTAACGACCCCACCCCCATCATACTTACCCGTCTTCCTGTCCAAATTTTCTTGGCACAGGAGATCACTTCCTTCTGTGCTGCCGGCTCCCTCTTCTCTTGACTTCTGCTGGCGCCTGCGCAATAGAGCCAGAGTGCCGGCATGGAAGGAAGTGATGATTCGTGCCTAGAAGATCCTGACAGGAAGACAGGTAAGTATGATGGGGTGAGGGGGGTGGTATTGGTGACATTCCGTTTCCGGAAACAGGGAAACAGAACGTTACCAGAAAATGTGCCTGGCCCCGGCGATCTGTTTAAATATACATTTTTGGTAACGTAAGTAAGTTAGAAGTTAGGTGGGGGGAGGGTGTTTAGCTTATTGTAGCAAGATCATTTTATCCCCTTTAAGTTTACTTGACATTCTAGAGCATGGCAAAGCAGTAAGACAGTATGGGGTCTTTCCAAGATTAGGAAAAAGAATCCGCCTTTTTATTTATTTTTTTTTTAACCCAGAAAGAGCTCCACCACTGTCCATGGGTTATTTCTAATGTTGCAGTTCAGCTCAGTACAAGCTGTAATACCATGCACAGCCCATAGACAGTAGATCTCTCCTTCGGATCTGGACAAGCCCTTTAAAGGGGCCATAATGGTGTCACTCAAAATCACATAAATGTGTAAGAAATGGTGATTACTGCGTTCTCCAACTATTATCTGCTATTCCATGTGCTTTTAGCATTGCCATATACAGTGTCAACATAAATATAGCAAAACAAGCAATTAAAAGTGTTCTATTGTGTCTTTTTATATGATCCTAAAAATTGTGAAATTGATGCTTTCCCAAAAACGTGTGGTGTATAAATTCATTGGAACTTTGTCCTTTGGTCAGGTCAAACTCTTAGATCAACCTCCAATGTTCCAAAAGAACTACAGCTAAGGAAAACATTGTGTTATTGACATTTGTAGAAGGAGGGAGGAGTTTAGTTTTGAGAAGAACCCAGCCAGTGAGTTGGTTCTTGTTCTAGACAGTCTATAGCTAGCTTCAGTAGAGGGCACTTGCTTTTAGAAGAACACCATCAGCTTTCCAGGGTTGAAGCCATCTTGCTCCCGATTTAAACTGAACATCTCTACTGTTGTATCAGTGAGGCATCCTTGGTATCCATGGCCAAAACGTGCCCAGCATTTCCCCCATAGTGGTTGGAATGAGAGGACTAGGTTCTAGGGGTTACCTCAGATTGCCTTGGTGGAAAGGGTCAGAGGACTGAAGAAGGAAGGAAGAGCAATAGGCACTGTCCGTGTATGTAAAGAGCGATATATGTGGAACTAGCCCGTAAATTGATGTGTCTCTGTGTTGTCTTGTAACGGGCATCTCGCTCGGTAAACTGGGCCCTGAGCATTGCCTAATTCAGCTGCCATCGTGTCTCCTGTGCCAACATCACCCTGGACCACCACCACATGGGAGACAAGTGCCCCGGGGGGATCCTTCAACACGACCTTAGTGCAATCTCCTGATCACCTCAGGATCTGCAAGACTTGGCACAAATAGCCACCGTATCCAGAGCAGGCACCATCTTAGACCCTTCCTAATTGTACCATTTCCCCTGGACACTGCAAAAATTCAATCCCAAAGTGGGTCAAGGCAAAAATTTGTTTAAAAATTCAAGTGTCAATACTTCGAGGAGCAGGGATGTAGTTGTGTAGCACAGCTTTGTATATTCTGACCTATAATACAACAAAATGAATCCGTATTACATGGCCCATGGTGTGGTGTGACGTGTTGTGTATCAGACTGAGGGTTTCCCTTGCAGAAGAGAAAACAAAGCACTAATAAAGCTTGTCTCCTACCCGCGACATGACAGATGGAGTGTATAGGACATTAATGTGATTGCGCCTGCTTCCGAATCCTACAGAGCAGACATATAATAAACTATTACAGCCGCGTGTCTCCCGTGTGTTTACGTTGGCTCAGATATATCCCTGTTACAGTTTTTAGGAGGAGCGGTCATTATTTCTAGGCAGGACTCCAGCACTGCATGAAGAGGAGTTGGAGAACCAAACCTCCACAAATCACCTTCATGTATCAACACTAAAATGGAATGGATAACCCCAATACTTTAACATTGATGAGCTCAACTTTGTTAACGCCATCAATATTTGACCGGTGGTAGTCTGACTCTTGGCATACCCCTCTCCCAGCCAGCCAAATAAAGAGGAGTAGCGTCCTATTGAAAAGATACATGAACACCAACTTGCTTTGGACCCTGT
This sequence comes from Leptodactylus fallax, assembly GCA_947044405.1. Classification (NCBI taxonomy): domain Eukaryota; kingdom Metazoa; phylum Chordata; class Amphibia; order Anura; family Leptodactylidae; genus Leptodactylus; species Leptodactylus fallax. The sequence goes on along the minus strand of CAMRHE010000375.1, from coordinate 1,192,122 downwards.
CTGGGCTCCAGTGCAAAATCTGTACCAGATTCCCCAGTACATTGTCGCACTAGAATACATTGTCAGCCTATGCCAGGGCGCAACTGACCCTGGACGGTGCTGGACCAATGTATGTAACTAGCATGTCGCTGCCTCATGCAGGGGGCTACTGTATAGCTATTGAAGAGTCTAAGGGATAAACTCTTTAAGGTTTAGTGTATTGTAGCCTCTGGTGAAGATGTTGGGTCATGTGTTACCATAGGGTAAACCCAGTAGGCATCCACATGCCTTTGAACATAGATAGAGAGACTTTCCTACCATTGGGTCAGACCCACAGATAGGCGCAGGAGGAGGTTGTGCTGAGAATGCCAACATAATGTGACATGGTGACTGAGGAAGAGAGGCCGGAAAATATATACAGTGCTGGCCAAAAGTATTGGCACCCCTGCAATTCTGTCAGATAATACTCAATTTCTTCCAGAAAATGATTGCAATCACAAATGCTTTGGTAATAATATCTTCATTTAATTTGTCGTCAATGGAAAACCACAAAAAGAATTGTCAAAAAGCCAAATTGGATATAATTCCACACCAAACATAAAAAAGGGGGTGGACAAAAGTATTGGCACCCTTTGAAAAATCATGTGATGCTTCTCTAATTTGTGTAATTAACAGCACCTGTTACTTACCTGTGGCACATAACAGGTGGTGGCAATAACTAAATCACACTTGCAGCCAGTTGAAATGGATTAAAGTTGACTCAACCTCTGTCCTGTGTCCTTGTGTGTACCACATTGAGCATGGAGAAAAGAAAGAAGACCAAAGAACTGTCTGAGGACTTGAGAAGCAAAATTGTGAGGAAGCATGAGCAATCTCAAGGCTACAAGTCCATCTCCAAAGACCTGAATGTTCCTGTGTCTACCGTGCGCAGTGTCATCAAGAAGTTTAAAGCCCATGGCACTGTGGCTAACCTCCCTAGATGTGGACGGAAAAGAAACATTGACGAGAGATTTCAATGAAAGATTGTGCGGATGGTGGCTAAAGAACCTCGACTAACATCCAAACAAGTTCTAGCTGCCCTGCAGTCCGAGGGTACAACAGTGTCAACCCGTACTATCTGTCGGCGTCTGAATGAAAAGGGACTCTATGGTAGGATACCCAGGAAGACCCCACTTCTGACCCAGAGACATAAAAAAGCCAGGCTGGAGTTTGCCAAAACTTACCTGAGAAAGCCAAAAACTTTTTGGAAGAATGTTCTCTGGTCAGATGAGACAAAAGTAGAGCTTTTTGGGAAAAGGCATCAACATAGAGTTTACAGGAAAAAAAAAGAGGCCTTCAAAGAAAAGAACACGGTCCCTACAGTCAAACATGGTGGAGGTTCCCTGATGTTTTGGGGTTGCTTTGCTGCCTCTGGCACTGGACTGGTTGACCGTGTGCATGGCATTATGAAGTCTGAAGACTACCAACAAATTTTGCAGCATAATGTAGGGCCCAGTGTGAGAAAGCTGGGTCTCCCTCAGAGGTCATGGGTCTTCCAGCAGGACAATGACCCAAAACACACTTCAAAAAGCACTAGAAAATGGTTTGAGAGAAAGCACTGGAGACTTCTAAAGTGGCCAGCAATGAGTCCAGACCTGAATCCCATAGAACACCTGTGGAGAGATCTCAAAATGGCAGTTTGGAGAAGGCACCCTTCAAATCTCAGGGACCTGGAGAAATTCCAGCAGAGCATTGTAAGAAACTCATTGATGGTTACCGGAAGCGGTTGTTCGCAGTTAGTTTGTCTAAAGGTTGTGCTACCAAGTATTAGGCTGAGGGTGCCAATACTTTTGTCCAGCCCATTTTTGAAGTTTTGTGTAAAATGATCAATGATTTGACTTTTTTTTTCATTTTCTTTTGTGTTTTTTCATTGCAAGCAAAATAAATGAAGATATTATTACCAAAGCATTTGTGATTGCAATCATTTTCTGGAAGAAATTGAGTATTATCTGACAGAATTGCAGGGGTGCCAATACTTTTGGCCAGCACTGTAGTACCGAAGTGAAAGAAAGAGTGTGCAGTTGTTTCCCCACCAGTTACTACCAGTCCATTGCTGCCAAGCAGGGATGACCCCAAAACATGTTGCTGCCCCACCCACTGTGGGCTGTGGCAACATGGAGCACTGCTTTGCCCACCCTTCGATACGTCGATACGTAGTATGGGAGTGTATCATCGTCATGATGAAACATGGCACCACTAGTTTCTGTCTCCATGATGATAGTGATGCTCCCTCAACTTAGGAGCTCTCTGCTTCCTCACCACCGCTCCCTTCTCCGCTGGGATAAAGAAAAATAATCATTACAATCATTAATATATTATATTCTCATGCTATATACAGTACATACTTATTATATATACATTCTTACATATGCAGCCTTGTTACTATGTTCACTTATGATTTACTCAGAATCTCCTGTCCCTACCATCTCCAGAGACCTTCGTTGAGACTTTTTTGGAACTACTAGGCCTAAAGGACGTACAAAGATTAGATAGCACTGCCTCGAAGAGTGAAAGGCCTGTTGTATAGACAACTTAGAACTAACTATATGTGACATGTATTATTAGGCCAATAAGAGAGTGATGTTGGTTGAAAGGGGACGTTGCCAGAAATTTGTCTTAAGAACCCCTGCTTTTGGGACATGAGCTAGGCTTCTCTACCTTTTTCAGAAAGCATTTGTGGCCACAACTGTTTCATTTATTTCTTAATCTCTTTTTACTGTAACTTCATTTTTCATTAAACTTTTATCTGCTTTTATCAACCTTTAAGAACAATTATTCCATTACAGATGGTGGAGAAGGCAGGCAAAGAAAAGGAGGGAGCTAATAAAAAAATAATCTTTATAGTCTTTGCTAATAACCAGTTGACAATATATTGTATTGTAGGTTATGCTTTATTCCTGACATTTGTCACATATGGCCTTGTTACTATGTTCCTTTCAAGAATGTTCACCTTTGATCTATCTACATCAGGGGTGTCAAACTCATTTTCTCCGGGGGCCACTTCAGCCTCACGGGGTACCTTGAAGGGCCAAGATAATTTTACACATGTATAAAAGTAACTTCTCCTTAACAGATAAGCGAGCTATTAAGGAGTAGTTACATTTGTACATTACTACTGTTACAATCAGCCCTTTGAGGTCAACCAGGAAGAACATAATGTATTGTTAAAACCTAAGACATTGGCATGTTACATACTATCCTCATCCTTTTCTGAATATATCAAAAATTAAGCAATATACAAATACTGTTTACCTCTGCAAACGGTATTATGCTCTATAGTTGCCTCTGCACACGGTATTACGCCCCACAGTGGCCCCTGCACATGGTATTATGCTCCATAGTTGCCCCTGCACATGGTATTATGCTCAATAGTTGCCCCTGCACACGGTATTATGCTCCATAGTGACCACTGCACACGGTATTATGCTCAATAGTGGCCCCTGCACACGATATTATGCTCCATAGTGGCCCCTGCAATCGGTATTATGCTCCTTAGTGGCCCCTGCATTGGTATTATGCCCCATAGTGGCCCCTGCACACGGTATTATGCCCCATAGTGACCCCTCCCCCACCCATAAACTATTATTATACTCTGGGGTCTTTTCAGACCCCAGAGTATAATGATCGGAGACCCAGGTGGTGACAAACATAAAACCAGTGTTACTTACCTGGGCCCCGGTGCGCTCCCTACGTTCGGCCTTCTTCAATGTCGCACAGACCGGCGTCGCGACATAATGACGTCGGCCTGGCTCACGTGACGCCTGGGGCATCACCAAAGAAGGCCGAAGCCGGCTGGGAGCAACATCGGATTGCTGGAGAGGTGAGTAACACTGGTTCTTATGTTTATCACCTCCCCTGGGTCTCCGATTATTATACTCCGGGCTCTGAAAAGCCCCCGGAGTATAATAATAGTAGTATTTGATGGGGTTCGCCGGCCGCGGCCTCACTTACCATCCCCGCTCCTGCACACAGCCGCTTCTGCGTCCCATAGCAGAAGGGGAAGCGGGGGCGGCCACGACCAGCAGCGGGCATCGATAAGTAAATAGGCCGTTACGTGCCGGGGATACTCCAGCAGGCAATGGCCTATTTATATATATAAAAAAAACTTATCTTCACCTACCTGCGATGCCTTGATGCAGCCGCCGCCTCCTCTTCTTGTCTGCGTCTCAGCGTAGGAGGCACGATGACGTGATTGTATCGCCGCCTGCGCTGACATGCAGAGGTCTAGTAAACCAGCCCAGGACAGGTATCGCGCAGCTTTGTTTTTTGTTTTTTTTAAGCGGCCTGTCCTGGGCTGGTTTACATTAAATAGACAATAAAAAATGCCGCGGCCCTGCGGGCCAGATAAGTGCCGGGCCGGTTAACAGAAGGCAGCGGGCCGGATTCGGCCCGCGGGCCTTGTGTTTGACACCTGTGATCTACATGGAACCTATCAAGTCCAGAAACCTTGGTTTTCATGTTGTTTTTGAATTATTAGCCTAAATATTACAGAGCACTGCCTTGAACAGAGACAGACCTATTGTTTAGACCACATAATGCTTTAAGTTTAGAATTAAAGGGATTGTCCAGTTCCTATTTTTATTATTGAATACTGCTACAGGGAATATAAACCTAATCTTACTCACCTCTCCCTGTGCTTTTATCCATTCCGGAGACTTTTTTGAGTTTCATTACAGCTGGAACAAAGTTTGGGGTCAGAAAGGACATAAAGATCACAAGGGAGAGTAGGTGGCAGTGTAAATATAATTGTGTCATTTAATAATACATGGATTGTACAGTATATGCAGTTTTATATGACACGGTTAAGTAAATTTAAGACCCAGGACTGTGGAGCCGCTTGAATTCTATGTCAGACAAGAATGGGACAACATTCCTCTCCCAAAACTCCAGCAATTCCCATACATTTATAGAGTGTTGTAAAAAGAAAAGGGGCTGCTACGCAATGGTAGAAATGGCCCTGTCCCAATTTTTTTGAGATGTGTTGCTGCCATTAATTCTAAATGAATTAATTTTTTCAAATGAAATGGAAAAGTGTTTAAATCTTCACCTTCTGATATGTATTCTATGTTCTATTGTGTAACTTTCACCTTCTGATATGTATTCTGTGTTCTATTGTGTAACTTTCACCTTCTGATATGTATTATATGCTCTATTGTGTAACTTTGACCTTTTGATATGTGTTCTATGTTCTGTAACTCTCACCTTCTGATATGTGATCTAAGTTCTGTTGTGTAAGTTTCACCTTCTGATATGTGATCTATGTTCTGTTCTGTAACTTTCACCTTCTGATATGTCATCTGTCTTCTTATGTGAATAAAATATGGTTATATGAGAGTTCATGGCATTCTTTTTTTTCCTTACATTTTAGACAGCGTCCTAACTTTTTGGAATTGAGGTTGTATGAGACAGAAAAGAATATGATAACAAGTTCAGACTACAAAGGATTTGTTTGTAGTCTGTTACTATGGAGATACATAGAACTGCATAGAAGCTATAGACAAAATGATTATAGTTAATAAAGACTATAAAGTTGCTTTATGTTTCATAGTAAGCATGTTGGAGATACATAAAAACAATAATTGCAATTGGAAAACCAACTAGTTATGTAATAATATATCCTATGATATCATACGAGATATCACTTGAATCTCCTGGGCCTCAATGTGTAATCTGCAGGAGAATCCCTCACCTATTATGTGCCATTTATAATACTGGTATCTTTTTATATGGAAGAGGAGTGTTTGGACACCCTCGAAAACCAGGGCCTAGATGTGACTGCTACTTCGCTGTCGCCTATAGCTACACATCTAGATACCATAGGCTGACTAGGCATACTTAATATAGGAGACTAGATCACTGCAATGGCATCTAAGTTGGTTGTCACCCAATGTCTCTGAAAACAGATATAACTAAGAAATATCAACTTTAGGGGGAATTTGGTGCCCTAATAAAGCTTGTCTCCTACCTGGGACATGACAGACGGAGTGTATAGGACATTAATATGATTGCTCTGTAGGATTCGGAAGCAGACACAGACATATAATAAACTATAGAGCCGCGTGTCTCCCATGTGTTTACGTTGGCTCAGATATGTCCCTGTTTTTATGAGGAGCTGTCATTATTTCTAGGCCGGACTCCAGCACTACATGAAGAGGAGTCGGGGAACCAAACCTTCACAGATCACCATAATGGGGGAGATTTATCAACACTAGCGTACTGATTTGTAAAGCGCCCTGGTATATGTTGGTGCTGTATAAATAAAAATTACTATTATTATTGTGAAAGAGAAATATGGAGCTGTTGCCCAAAACAACCAATCAACTTCCAGCTCTTATTATTCAGAGACCCCTGGTGAAATGAAAGCTGCAATCTGATTGGTTCCTGTAGGCAACTGTTTATATTGACGTGACACAGCATGGTGAGCTGCGGGGTCAGGGGCTGCTTTAAATGCTGCCATCATGTCTAGGATAACAAGGTTGTTCAGGTATTAGTATAAGAATGGCACCATTTGAAGATGTAAAATGCAAGAAACTAAACCCATAAAATTAGTTCACAGAAAGCAACCAACACGCCATATGAATAGCAGTAAGCTGCAGTACCAGGCACAGCCACAACCATGTTAGTGGCACTAGACATTACTTCCTCTTTCACCTAAAACAGAAAACTGGCGTAATATAATAATAAATCTGCCCCAATTACTGCAGACCCTCAGATGTGAAACGCAGGGGTGTAACTAGTGATCTCAGTGGGGAGATAGTAGATTAGGTATGATGGAAAGTGACAGGATTGAGCGAATGACCAAGGGGAGACACAATCCCATATGTGTAAAGGCAAGGAGTAGCCCCAAAATTAATTCCAAATTCCAGACTAGTCCCCAAACTAGATCCCAAAATTAATTCACGCACCAAACCTGAGACCAGACCCCTTCATATAGGCCACTGATCACCTTCCCCTTAATACAGACCACAGACAACTACCCTTATAATAAACTCAGGACAGCTCCCCCCTCCCACAGACCCCTGACCAGACCCCAGCCGTCAGCCATCCCTCTCCACTTCTTCATTCCTCTCCCAGCACCTCCGCAGAAGAAGCACATCAGACCGTCCAGGGGCCCCTAAGTGGTGAGACATGTTAGGTTAGGACCAGTTTGTAATGTCTCGGTGGATGTAAAGTAAAAGGTTCCTATTCGCTGACAGCAAGTAGACATCTTGAAAATGCTGAGAAATTAAAAACGCAAACTTCCTACCCTAAGATCAGGGCAAGTGATGAGATGAATGAAGGCGCCACATCAGTACAGCGGATGCCGCATCCTCTTCATTTTTTAGCAGGCACAGTGCCATATATAGGGTTGTGACTATGTCTGAATGGAACTCTGTTACTGTGAGCTGCAGTACCAGGCACAGCCACAGTGACATGTCTGCAATGAAGGACAGGGGTGTAGCTATAGGGGATGCAGAGGTAACAATCGCTACCGGGCCCTGGAACTTCAGGGGGTCCAAAAGCCTCGCAACAACATAACAAGACACCAGTTTCATAGACCACACATAAGTAGGGGCTCCATAATATATAATACGTATTTTCCATTGGGGCCCGGGAAATTCAAGATATACAGTACCTCTGATGAAGGGGATGTAGGATTTGCTGGATTATTCTGGTCCCTTTAGTGATGAGCAGGAGTTGGATCCCTATCAGATACTGAGCTCATCCTAAAGTTAGGCAAAATATATTACAATCTCTGAAAACCACTTTAACCTTTCCAGTGACAAAGGAAATACGCACAGAATATAAATGGTACATCCAGCTGATAGCATGGGCACAGGAGCTGCGCTGCACCATTAGGTATATCATACAGCCAACATCCTGCTGCAACAGCCGGAATCAAAATGGCCTCTTATCCCTGCTGTTGACCCATTTAAATGCCATGGCCAAAAATTTTTTGTTTTTTTTTTTTTAAATTAAAAAAAAATCAATTGATACTGTGTATGGTACTGCTGCAATCATAGTAATCCAGAGAAAAAAAAGTAACACAAATCTCATTGCACATAGCATGAAAAAAAATAAAAAAGCAAAGCTGGCATTGGCTGTTTCTTCTCATCCTCCCTCAAAAAAGGAATAAGTATCAAACAATAGATTATATGTACTCTAATAGGGAATTGCACTGAATTTTATGATGACCAGAGGGTGGTAAGTGACCTTGAAGTAGGTTGCAGCGGAGGGGGTACTTATCTGGGGCAACCTTATCTACTGAGAGAAGCCAAGGTCCCAACTCCAAAGAACGTAGATCAGAGGGTGAGTCAGTCAGAAACTAAGGAATTCTTAGAGCTGATCCAGATATAGGACCCCTCGGAGAATCTCCAGCAATCATTTATCGAGAGGGACCAAATTTAAGGGACAAATTGGTTCATGGCTACAAACTTCTGCAGTAAGGATGGTGGACACATTTAGGTGTGACACTTGTAGAGTCTGCAGGACGTTCACGAGTTCACAGACTGGCAGATTTTTTAACAATAGGGGATTTATCAGCTACCTTCTCATGTCATATGCTTCTGCGGATCTCAATATGTAGGGAAAACAATCGGAAAAGAATTAGGGAGCATATTAATGACATCAGACATAATGCAGATATTCCAGTGGCATGTCATGTATGGGAGCACCATGATGGGGATCCAATGCACTTGGTGTTTTAGTGGTGGTTCCAGTGCCTAAAGAGATGCACGCTGGATTTTTACTCTTAAAACTATTAAACCATGGGGATTTATTGAGACCATCTTCGCTGCGTGCTTTTTGGGAAATAGGATTAAATATTTTGGATATAGGTTCACACTAGCATTATCTCAAATTTGATCTGGTCCGGCAGAGAACCAGAGCAACGTAGAGATGGACTGCTAAAATAGCAGTAACATCCGGAGTCCAACAGACCCCAATGACTAGGACTATGTCACATCTGCACTTTATGTTCACATCTGTTCTCTCTTCTGCTTTGCTCAGGCCTTTTGGATTGGCACACCACCTTATTTGCGCCCCTTAGGTTCCTTATCCCTCATTGCCTCTTCTCCCACTCTTGCGGGAACCCAAGCAAGGCACTTGTGCCCTGGGGATGCTTTGGTGATAGCCTAAATAGACTTCATCCTTTTTATGAATTGGTTGAATAAGGCAAAATCCCTCGCTTTAAAATAAAATTCATTCCCTCAAAAGCTGCAATTTCTGTACCCCTGTTAGTAACAGTGAAGAAGCACACAAGCCAAAGTTAACTTTAGACCCAGTACATTAATAGTAACATGTGCCTGCTGCATCTTGACCACAAGGTGGCAATAGAACTCCATCATTATACCAACTCTGTCCCAATAGTTTTGGTCATGGAGAATGTATCACACATCTCAGGCTTAGATACATCAGTACAGCAGAAAATCATTCCTGGTACTGGAATCAGCTGTGTGCTTGTGTTCATGCATTGTATGGCGCCCAATGAACTTAATGGGCAAGAAATCATGCTTGCTGGGTCCCCATGATGGATGACCACTATTTGCCGCAGCTCCTTAGTAGGCAAATAGAAGGGTCCCAATGCAGGCAGCCATTGTAATCTGCTATTGTTTGTCACACCTGCAGCGTGTCCACAGCAAAGCACCCTTATATACTGACTGGAGACACATACAATGAATATCGGATCCGTCAACAGCAGCTTATGTAATAAACAGAGAGAAAATGAACTGAAAAATGAATGAAAGCAGCAAAAAATGTGATGGAAATTCCATGAACAATTGGGATGAGCTTTTAGAGTTAGCCTAGGACTAGACTGGGATTGGTCTTATGCACACCCTCAACCCAAGGTAGGTATCTTTGTAGGTTGCAATTGCCTGCAATATTAAAGGGGTTGTCTGAGGCCCAGGCATAATGGTTACTGATGACCTATCCACAAGATAGGCCATTAGTATCAAATCGGGGGAGGATCTACACCCAGACCCTGCACCGATCGACTGATTCGGCTGGCAGAAGCCAGGTATATGGTCAGCAGTAGCTCTGCTCCCATTCAGGCTGCAGATACAGGCATCACCTCTACAGTGTACAGAGCCAGAATCTGTATACAGTGGATGAAGACATACTTTGTAGCGGTGGCGCCTGGAACTGCAGCTCTGCTCCCATCCACATGAATACCTTGTATACGGCTCCAACAGCCAAAATAGCTGATCTGTGCAGGATCTGAGTGTCAGACCCTCACTGATCTGATAACCATTTTTGTGGATAGGTCCTCAGTATCCATAATGCTAACCCCTTTAAGGCTAGGGCTACACAGAAGCATGCGTCACGTGGCAAAAAGGCGCACAGAAGTCGCATGACTAAAACAGTAGTGTGACATGTATGCGAGCTGCAGTTGTGGCATCCCAGAGCTGGCTATGGCTGGGCTGAGGGTGATCTCTGTGCATTGTATTATTTCCTGTTGCTTCATAGCCTGTGTGACATAGCAGGGGGTCCTGAGTCTCACACAACACAGCGCCACCTAGTGAGCCTCACACATGCATTACACCTCCCATAGGATTGAATAGTAACCAAATGTCCAATGGGAGGACATCGCCTGGGAAAAGGGGAGGAGTCAGCTGATCACTGGGTCCCCATGGTAACACCCCTGCAGGAAGGTCCTGCGTGTGAGGAGTTAGAAGTGTGGAGTGTTAGGAGGAGGAGGTGAGGAGATAAGTGTGATGTCCTGTGAAGAAAGCAGTGAGTTTAGTGTAGGAATCTCAAGTCCTAGACAGGCCCAGGAAGGTTGGAGAGCTGACATACTCCAGCTATTCAGAAGATCCTGTCCCCTGTCTGCCTAGCCATCGCCCTGAAGGAAGTCAAGCATCATCATCTTGTCAGCATGAGACTGTGGAGAGAACATTCTGGAACACGTGCTCCATAGCAAGTATCACAGGATCCAGGGGCCAAGCCCAGACCTGTGGAATATCCCGCCACCCTGACTATTGCACCCCGAAACTCTGAGCTATCAGGACCACATAACGTGAGTGGGGAATATTATGTACTAGTATCATGGTGGGCATCCTCCTATGTGCCAAATAGGAGCCCAGACGCACCTTAGGGCTGTAACACTGAAGTATAAGGGGCTAGGAACACCTTTCATCAAGTCTACCCTGCACCCCAGGACTTTGCGGTGTCACCAGGCGTACCCCGTTGTTTTGTATTGAAGAAACTGTTTAAGCATTTGTGCCTCCACACCCATGGAAGTAAAAGTTCAACTTTACAACCGTTTCTGTGTCTGACTCTGCACCGACAACATCAGGGCGCCCCAAACACCACCAGTCGGCACAGTATAGGGGAAGCGCCCCGGGGGAACAATCACCACCAACATTTGTGCAGCCCCCTCATCACCGGTACCAGTGGTGGTAACGTGGGACAGCACCAGCGCTGCGCCCTCGTGCCCAGAGACCGTGACAAGTCTGCGCTGTTGCACCCCGCAATCCCAACTGCAGCGTTACCTTCCATCTGGTCACCGCAAGAAAAACTGGCGTCACGAACAGGATACGGGTGTGTGCCATTTTGAGAAAGTCGCCACGAAAAGTGCGCCAAATTGTCTCCAGAGCATCGGTCTTTATTGTGGACTTTGCTAAGATCAAGTTTATTCCCTGAGAGTGCTTGCCACAAAGACGGGGAGCCCTATACCCCTGAAGTAAGCCCAAAAGACTGTCCTCTCAGTGTGTTACAGCCTTGGAAGAGTTAAAACGCCCAGGACTTGTTTGCTGCGCCACATCGCTGTGTAAGAACGCCCACAAAGGGTTAACTGTACCTTGCAAAAGTGCGGGAGATTTTTAGCACTGCCCATGAGGCCAGGAGACCCATCTGCCGCCATCTTAGGAGAGCCCAGAATGCTGAGCGCAATGCTCCAGCGCACCCATACAAGAAAGTGAAAGGCGAACGTGCCAGCGCCATTTCTGACTCTCCGGTGCCGCATCACCATCCCTGCTGTGCACCGCTGATCTCTGGTCCACGCTGCAGTTGCTGTCAGTGAGTACTGTGCCTCCCTGTCCTTGTCTTCAGTCCTCCCACGGCCCCAGCGAGTGTTTTCCGTGTATAGTGTCCGTGGGGAGTGCCACCATTAAAGAGGGGGAGCACACCGTCAGCCTGCATCACAGTGACTCTGTTAATAGCTACAGCATTCTTAAAGGGACAGCATTCCAAGTTGTAGTCTCCATTCCCTGCCAGCAAGCAGTTGAGTTTCTTAAAGAGACGGCGACCTAATTTCAGTCATACCTGCAAACAACATGACTGAGCAAAGTGACATTGTGCCATCTGTTTCTAGTGATCCAGCAGTGCCCATGGCGAGCAGCCTACCATTCTCCATGCCATTTTACCCTGGCGCACCATGGCTGCCGCGCTACAAAGGGGAGGCGCATACCCTCAGGGACTTTCGTGAGAAGATGCTGTCTCTCTTCCAGTTCTATCCTCTGAATACAGAACAGCAGATACAGATCCTGCTGGGCCAGCTTGAGGGTGCTGCAGCTAGGGAGGTCAAATCCTGGCCTGCCTCTGACAAAAGAACCCCTGGGCAAATTCTGGACAAACTCCAGGTGAACTTTGACGTGCGATCTGTCTCCGAGGTAAAGATGCGCTTCTTTTCCAGACGACAACTACCTGGTGAGACCCTGCGGGACTATGCTTTATCCCTCCAAGAGGCGTTCAGAGCTGTGGTGCAAGTGGATCCACGTGAAAATGTGGACTCTGATAAAATCTTGCTTGACCGCTTCATAGAAGGGGCGGGTACCACATTGCTCCAGAGTCAGTTGCGAATGCTTGCTGCACAACATCCCAGCATCACGTTTGCTGACTTCAAGGCCCTTGCCATCCAGGTCTTGGGACAGGAGCAGCCCCAGCCGAGCCCAGTCATCTGTGCTCCCTCACCTGGACCCTCAACAAGCATTGCTCCAGTTGTCCTGCCACTACCTCTGGGTACCTCACCTGCTGCCCAAACTGCGCAGACTACACTAGCAGACTCCAGAGATGACCTTCTGGCCCGAGTGGATCATCTGACCCGTGCCATGGAACAGATCACCGTCCGTCTAGATCGTCTGACCCAGCCGTCTTCATCGTCCAGTGATCCTTTGCGAAGTCTCAACATCTCACCTGAGTCGCCACCCAGACGTCCGTCTTCAGTGAAACCTCCGCAGAGTGAGAGGCCATACTGTACCTATTGCCATAGATATGGACACACCAGGCCTCAGTGTTTTCAGTTAAACGGGCCACCCCCCGAGGCCGTGGGCCGCCCCTCGGGAGGAAAGAAGAAGGGCCCAGGTGAATCTTCAGTGCCATTGTCACGCTTCGTCTCAGCCTGCCCACACATCACAATCCGGGTGAACGGCGTCCCTCTGACAGCGTTGGTGGACACTGGATCTCAGGTAACAACCCTGCGCAAGCAGGTGTTCCTTGAACATTGGGACTTAGGTGTGTTGAATAGAACACCTGACACAAGGATAAATCTGTGTGCCAGCAATGGACAGCCCATACCACAGCAGGGTTATTGGGAACCCACTATCCAGACTGGGGACTTGAAACTGCCTAGACAGGGTGTAATTGTCACTGATGTAGAGGATGATAGGTTTGCAGTTGTAATATTAGGCATGAATGTTTTACGCCATTGCTTTGCAGAAGTGTTGGATGCCTTGCATGCCTCTCTCCTTACAGCTTCTCCCAGTGACCAGCAGACCATTCAGCGGGCCATTCGTGTACTCAATGCCCAGCACAAGTTTGCCAACAAACAAGGTGAAATTGGTCGAGTCCGGATCCAAGATACCCGTCCAGTAACCCTACAACCTGGAACAGAAACTATGGTGTGGTGCCATGCTCGTCCGGGCATAGAAAATCAGGACTACGAGGCCTTGCTACAACCCATACAGGTAGATGGCCAACCACTTGTCATGGCTGCCCGCAGCCTTGTCACAGTTTCCAATGGACGTGTTCCTGTCCGCTTAGTCAACTTGGGCGATGCTCCCGTGAACCTCCACAAGTTCCACTCTGTGGCCCTGCTACACCGGTTAGCACCAGAAGACATTCTCTCTGGTGATTCTACCGCCACACAGCGTTCCACCCAAGCTGCTGAGAACATTCAGAATGTAGCCACGAAGTCCTGGTGGGATGAATTGAACGTGGGAGACGCCAATACCCCTATAGAGCACATCAATGGGGTTCGCAATGTGGCCAAGCGTTACCAACAGGCATTCAGCAAACACCCATTGGACTTTGGTAAGACCACGACCATACAACATCGCATTCTGACTGGCGACCACCATCCAATCAAGGAGCGTCACCGTCCAATACCACCAGCGATGTACCAACCGGTGAAAAAGTTGATCCAAGAGATGCGAGATGCTGATGTCATCCGGGAGAGTAATAGCCCCTGGGCAGCCCCGCTAGTCCTTGTCAAGAAGAAAGACGGAACCCTACGATTTTGTGTGGACTATCGTAAACTCAACAACGTCACGCACAAAGACGCATACCCATTGCCGCGGATTGAGGAATCTCTAACGGCTTTGGGATCAGCTACCTGTTTCTCGACCCTGGACTTAACCAGTGGATACTGGCAAGTCCCTATGGCGCCTGAAGATCGTGAAAAGACTGCGTTTACGACCCCGATGGGACTCTTTGAATTCAATAGTATGCCATTTGGGCTATGTAATGCCCCAGCCACATTCCAACGGCTTATGGAGAGGTGCCTCGGCCATGAGAATTTCCAGAGTGTGCTACTGTACCTTGACGATGTTATTGTATTCTCCCGGACATACCAAGAACACCTCCGTCACCTGTCCGAGGTATTCAAGGTACTTATACAGCACGGCCTAAAGGTGAAGCCCTTCAAGTGCTACCTGTTGAAACCCCAAGTTCACTACCTTGGGCATGTCGTGAGCGCACAAGGCGTCCAACCTGATCCTGAAAAGATCACTGCAGTCCAGAACTGGCGAAGACCAACTACCGTCAAAGAAGTCCGAAGCTTCCTTGGATTCGCAGGTTACTACCGGCGTTTCATACCACACTTCGCCCAAGTAGCCGAGCCTCTGAACGAGTTGTTGCGCGGTTGTCCCAGAGAAAACTACAACCGAAAGCTTCCGGTAGACTGGACAGCGCGTCAAGAGGAAGCCTTTCAAGCGCTTAAAGCACTTCTGACGCAACCACCAATTCTAGCCTATCCCGACTACAGTCAGCCATTCCGCTTGTACACAGATGCAAGTCACCAAGGTTTGGGTGCAGTGTTGTCCCAGGTTCAGGACAACAAAGAGCGAGTCATCGCCTACGCCAGCAGGAGTCTGAGAGGCGCGGAGAAGAACGACCAGAACTATAGTTCTTTCAAACTCGAACTTCTGGCGCTTGTCTGGGCCGTGACAGAGAAGTTTAAAGACTACCTGGCTGCCACACCCTTTACCGTGTACACAGATAACAATCCGTTGGCGCATCTGGACACTGCTCGACTGGGAGCCCTTGAACAACGGTGGGCCTCAAGACTCGCGAATTACAAGTTCTCTGTCAAGTATCGCAGTAGCAAGTCCAACGCTAACGCTGATGCACTCTCAAGGTTGCCTGTAGGAGAAGAACCACCCCGAGAAGACATCTGGGAAGAGGTGGAGATGCCACCATTCTACAACAAGTTTGCCCAACAGGTTGCTATTGGTGTCCCTGTAGAAGGAGAATCTCTGGCGAAAACAGCTGCCGAATCCCTCCAGGAGCCATCTCTGTGGAAAACGTTCCAAGAAGAGAGCAGAGTTTTAGGAGAATTGTCAGATTTCCTGCTTACAGGAAGAATACCAACCCGTGTAAAGAGAGGTCTTCATGACGTGGAATTAAAACGCCTTTGGCGACAGAGGAAGCGCCTGTTTGTCCAACGAGGCCTTCTACTTAGAAACACTCTTGATCCTGTCACAGGTGAAAGGCTTCATCAGATCCTCGTACCAAGAAGGGACGCACAGATGATACTTGAGGCGTATCATGACAGATCCGGTCACTTCGGGGTACAAAAGACCGAAGCTACCATCCGTCGTCGCTTCTATTGGGTTGGGATGAGGAGTGACATTGAGAGTTGGTGCCGAGAGTGTCCCGCCTGTAGTATCACCAAGGAAGGTCGAAGAGATCAGAAGGCCCCTCTACATCCAATTAAGACTCAAAAGCCGTGTGAAATTGTTGCTCTGGACCATGTGAAGTTGGGTCCCACACGTTCCGGCTACAGATACGCTCTGACAATGGTGGATCATTACTCCAAGTTCCTTGTCATCGTGCCTGTCAGAGATCTTACAGCAAGAACTACGGCTGAGACCTTCTACGCAGAGTTTGTCCGCCATTACAGTTGTCCTGAGCATATCCTCACCGACCGTGGATCGGCGTTTGAATCCCAATTGTTCCGTGAGCTGTGTCAGTTCCAAGACTGCAAGAAGTTGCGAACCACAGCGTATCACCCTCAAGGGAATGGTATGTGCGAGAAGGCAAATCAAGTGATCATCGGCATGCTAAGAACAGCCGCAGTTACACCTGGTGTTGAGTGGCCTGAGCGTATCAAGGACTTGGCCTATATTTACAACAACACACCCCAAACATCTACGGGATACGCACCATTTTATCTAATGTTTGGAAGACAAGGTCAACTTCCTTCAGACTTAACCCTTGGTGTGAAGGTCCCTGACACCATCAATCCACTACCCATAACAGATTGGGTTGTTGAACACCGCCGACGTATGGAGGAAGCTAAAGAGATAGTTGAAACGCGCATGGATGAAGTTCGTAGGAGACAACAGGAGGATTACAACCATCACGCCCATGCAGCGCCCCTGAAAGTTGGCGACCGTGTATGGTTAAGGAATAACCATCAGAATGGGAAATTGGATCCATTCTGGGAGAAAGAACCATACAGTGTCATCTCCATACCATATCCTGAATCCGACGTGTATGAGATCTCTAAACCTGGGAGACAGCCCCAAGTAGTACACCGAAACCGTCTGAAGCTGTGCCTTAAAGAAGGACTACCCACAGAGGTGCCCCCAGCTGAGACAACGAGTACAGAGATCTTGTCACCTTCTGAAGCGAAAGAGAGACCCCCAACGTTAACTGAGCTTATGTGGGCGCCTAAACTACTACCATTTAGCTGTTATCCACCAATTGCTCTAGTGCAAGAGAACACTTCGACAGATGATTTAATTGATTTCAGTGACTCTGTTCCTGATCCAAATCTCGTTCCACTTAGGCGTTCTGAGCGTACCACAAAAGGCGTACCTCCAACACGCTATAGTGATGCCATGGCTGTCCTTGGGTAAAAGAGGTTAACTGTCTCTGCTTCTGTATATATGTTATTCCTGCTCTGATTACATTAATGTTTTTCCTGTGTGTATATACAGTATATATATAATATCTTGCCATGTAATATAGTATTTACATTTATATGCAACAATCCAAGCCATAGTGCCTGGCTCACCGAGCCAAGGAAGTTCTGTTACCCCATTGCGGTATGGACATTCGTGCTAGAGTGCCTTCTCTTCCTTACAGAAAGGACTGTTTATTGTTTCTCAGAGAGACTCTCATGATAATGGACACTCACAAAATTTGTGCCAGAGAGCCTTGGACCCATTTGCACTACTGTTGTTTCTATATGGACTGTCTGATGGTACCGCCAAAAGGTTCCATAAGTCTGAGTTTAATTATCTCTCCGTTACCCTTCAGACTTCTCATGGACATTCCAGGACTATGCCGGGAGGTCTTACCTCAAGTTTCTAAGTATTATATTTTTCTAAACTGTTAGTGACATTTGCACTTTATTCGTATTTATTAACGTTATGTTACATTTCTCACCTTCACCCCAGCCCGTCGCCGAGGTCAGCTCAGTGAAAGAGGGGGAGTATGTGGCATCCCAGAGCTGGCTATGGCTGGGCTGAGGGTGATCTCCGTGCATTGTATTATTTCCTGTTGCTTCATAGCCTGTGTGACATAGCAGGGGGTCCTGAGTCTCACACAACACAGCGCCACCTAGTGAGCCTCACACATGCATTACACCTCCCATAGGATTGAATAGTAACCAAATGTCCAATGGGAGGACATCGCCTGGGAAAAGGGGAGGAGTCAGCTGATCACTGGGTCCCCATGGTAACACCCCTGCAGGAAGGTCCTGCGTGTGAGGAGTTAGAAGTGTGGAGTATTAGGAGGAGGAGGTGAGGAGATAAGTGTGATGTCCTGTGAAGAAAGCAGTGAGTTTAGTGTAGGAATCTCAAGTCCTAGACAGGCCCAGGAAGGTTGGAGAGCTGACATACTCCAGCTATTCAGAAGATCCTGTCCCCTGTCTGCCTAGCCATCGCCCTGAAGGAAGTCAAGCATCATTATCTTGTCAGCCTGAAACTGTGGAGAGAACATTCTGGAACACGTGCTCCATAGCAAGTATCACAGGATCCAGGGGCCAAGGCCAGACCTGTGGAATATCCTGCCACCCTGACTATTGCACCCCGAAACTCTGAGCTATCAGGACCACATAACGTGAATGGGGAATATTATGTACTAGTATCATGGTGGGCATCCTCCTATGAGCCAAATAGGAGCCCAGACGCACCTTAGGGCTGTAACACTGAAGTATAAGGGACTAGGAACACCTTTCATCAAGTCTACCCTGCACCCCAGGACTTTGCTGTGTCACCAGGCGTACCCCGTTGTTTTGTATTGAAGAAACTGTTTAAGCATTTGTGCCTCCACACCCATGGAAGTAAAAGTTCAACTTTACAACCGTTTCTGTGTCTGACTCTGCACCGACAACATCAGGGCGCCCCAAACACCACCAGTCGGCACAGTATAGGGGAAGCGCCCCGGGGGAACAATCACCACCAACATTTGTGCAGCCCCCTCATCACCGGTACCAGTGGTGGTAACGTGGGACAGCACCAGCGCTGCGCCCTCGTGCCCAGAGACCGTGACAAGTCTGCGCTGTTGCACCCCGCAATCCCAACTGCAGCGTTACCTTCCATCTGGTCACCGCACAGTCACATGTGGCTTCTACTGAAGGTAAAAAAAGTTGCATGCAGGTGTGGATTTCCTGCCACTGACGCGTTGCGGTCACATGATGTTGCATGTCACATTGCGACAGCATAGAGTTACATTGATATTCTTGTTGTGCAATATATGTCTGTAGCCCTGGGATGACTAGCTGGGTAGTATAGGTGAGCAGAATTATATTCAGACAAGTGAGTGCTGCTGGCAGTGTGTATATAGTCACAGGCAGTCACACAGGTCAGGGCAGGGGACATCACTTTGAGGGTCAGATACCACACTCTTACATCATCAGCAATATTGCTCAGATATCAAAATGGGGCAGAACTTAGCTGCTAGGTTAGGACATTGGGGACCAATATTAGTCCAGACGCCACTAGGGGGCGCCAGCTGGCGGGTATTCATTACAGAAAATGTACCGCAGGGATGCTAGACACAGGATATTTACATTATGATTGAAATGAACTCTGTCACTTTAAATGATATGAAATAAAAGAATCCCGCTCATATGTTATGATTCGGGCGGTGGTCAGCAGTTCAGCCATACAAGTGAGCGGAGTGAGCCAGGGGTCAGCCATACTGCCAGGCATCACAGAATATTCCACCCTGGAAGAAGCTGTCACTGATAAGTCCAGACAGTGGCTCATGTTTGATGTCGGGCGCTGAGCTTCTGCAGGACTCTGTAGAAAAGCCAAAATAACCAGCATCTTCCTCTCTCTCTACTGGCAGGAAGCTGAGGTCACCCGTGACGCCATATGTTTTCAGTGCTGGTGAGGACAAAGCCCGTGTAGACAGGCAGGCTGACCCATATTGGCGCCTGGCATCAGTGCCTGTCTTCTACATGTAGGCTGCCCCGCACATTATCAGCGGAGCCGCACGTAATATAGAGGGATGCAGGACATCACAGGTTAATAGTGGGGATGAGGTCACTGATATATACATATCCACTGTATACAGGAAAATCCACAAAGAAGTCTATCTATAGGAGGCAGTATTATAGTAGCTACAGTGACTTGTAAAAGTATTCAGACCCCTTGAACTTTTTCACATTCTGTCACCTTACAACCACAAACTTCCATGTATTTTATTGAGATTTTCAGTGATAACCAACACAAAGCAGCAGATAATTGTGAAGTGGAAGGAAATGATACATGGCATTCACAATTTGAATCAAATAAAAATATGAAAAGTGTGATGTGCAAAAGTCTTCAGCCCCCCTATATCAATACTTTGTAGAGCCACCTTTCGCTGCAATTACAGCTGCAAGTCTTTTGGGCTCTGTCTCTACCAGCTTTGCGCATCTAGAGATGAGATTTTTTTCCCCTTCTTCTTTGCAGCCAGATTGGATGGAGCGTCTGTGAACAGCAATTTTCATGTCTTGCCACAGATGCTCAATGGGATTTAGGTCTGGACTGTGACTGGGTTATTCTAACTCATGAATATTCTGTGATCTAAACCATTCCACTGTAGCTCTGGCTGTAGGTTTAGGGTCATTGTCTTGCTGGAAGGTGAATCTCCTTCCCAGTCTCAAGTCTTTTGCAATAGGTTTTCTTCCAGGATTGCCCTGTATTTAGCTCCATCCATCTTCCCATCAGCTCTGACCCTGCTGAAGAAAAGCCTCCCCCAGCATGATGCTGCCCCCTATGTGTCACAGTGGGGATGGTGTGTTCAGAGTGATGAGCAGGGTTACTTTTCCACCACATATAGCGCTTTGCATTTAGGCCAAAAAGTTCACCTTTGGTCTCATCTGACCAGAGCACCTTCTTCCACATGTGTGCAGTGTCCCCTATATGGCTTGTGGCAAACTGCAGACGCCACTTCTTATGTCTTTCTTTCAACAATGGCTTTCTTCTTGCCACTCTTCCATAAGGCCAGATTCGTGGAGTGCATGACTTATAGTTGTCCTGTGGACAGATTCTCCCACCTGAGCTGTAGATTTCTGCAGCTCCCCCAGAGTGACCATGGGCCTCTTGGCTGCTTCTCTGACCAGTGCTCTCCTTGCTCATTGATCTGTCAGTTTAGGTGGACGGCCATGGCTCAAAGCTTGGGATATGTTTTTATAACCTAACTCTGCTTTAAACTTCTCCACAACTTTATCTCTGACCTGTCTGGTGAATTCCTTGGTCTTCATGATGCTGTTTGTTCACTAATGTTCTCTAACAAACCACTGAGGCCTTCACAGAACAGGTGTATTTATACTGAGACTAAATAACACACAGCTGGACTCTATTAACTCATTAAGTGACTTCTGAAGGCAATTGTACGCACTGGATTTTATTTAGGGGTAAGTGAGTACAGGGGGCTGAAGACTTTTGCACGTCACACTTTTCAGATTTTTATTTGTTTAAAATTTTATAAACCTACTTTGTGTTGATTATCACTTAAAATCTCAATAAAATACATTTATGTTTGTGGTTGTAAGGTGACAAAATGTGAAAAAGTTCAAGGGGTCTGAATACTTTTTTCAAACCCCTGTTTTTTTTTTTACAAAGGGGCAGTTTTTTAGTAGTTTTTTTTTTTTTCGTAGGGGCAGTTTTTTAGTTGTTTTTTTCTTGTACATAGGGGCAGTATTATAGTAGTTTTATACATAGGGGCAGTATTATAGTAGTTATATTCTTGTACGTAGGGGCAGTATTATAGTAGTTATATTCTTGTACATAGGAGGCAGTATTATAGTAGTTATATTCTTGTACATAGGAGCAGTATTATAGTAGTTATATTCTTGTACATAGGAGCAGTATTATAGTAGCTATATTCTTGTACATAGGAGCAGTATTATATTAGTTATATTCTTGTACATAGGAGGCAGTATTATAGTAGTTGTATTCTTGTACATAGGAGGTAGTATTATAGTAGTTATATTCTTGTACATAGGGGGCAGTATTATAGTAGCTATATTCTTGTACATAGGAGGTAGTATTATAGTAGTTATATTCTTATACATAGGAGGCAGTATTATAGTAGTTATATTCTTGTACATAGGAGCAGTATTATAGTAGTTATATTTTTGTACATAGGAGTAGTATTATAGTAGTTATATTCTTGTACATAGGAGGTAGTATTATAGTAGTATATTCTTGTACATAGGAGCAGTATTATAGTAGTTATATTCTTGTACATAGGAGCAGTATTATAGTAGTTATATTCTTGTACATAGGAGACAGTATTATAGTAGTTATATTCTTGTACATAGGGGCAGTATTATAGTAGTTATATTCTTGTACATAGGAGCAGTATTATAGTAGTTATATTCTTGTACATAGGAGCAGTATTATAGTAGTTATATTCTTGTACATAGGAGCAGTATTATAGTAGTTATATTCTTGTACATAGGGGTAGTATTATAGTAGTTATATTCTTGTACATAGGAGCAGTATTATAGTAGTTATATTCTTGTACATAGGAGCAGTATTATAGTAGTTATATTCTTGTACATAGGGGTAGTATTATAGTAGTTATATTCTTGTACATAGGAGCAGTATTATAGTAGTATATTCTTGTACGTAGGAGCAGTATTATAGTAGTTATATTCTTGTACGTAGGGGCAGTATTATAGTAGTTATATTCTTGTACATAGGAGGCAGTATTATAGTAGTTATATTCTTGTACATAGGAGCAGTATTATAGTAGTTATATTCTTGTACATAGGAGCAGTATTATAGTAGCTATATTCTTGTACATAGGAGCAGTATTATATTAGTTATATTCTTGTACATAGGAGGCAGTATTATAGTAGTTGTATTCTTGTACATAGGAGGTAGTATTATAGTAGTTATATTCTTGTACATAGGGGGCAGTATTATAGTAGCTATATTCTTGTACATAGGAGGTAGTATTATAGTAGTTATATTCTTATACATAGGAGGCAGTATTATAGTAGTTATATTCTTGTACATAGGAGCAGTATTATAGTAGTTATATTTTTGTACATAGGAGTAGTATTATAGTAGTTATATTCTTGTACATAGGAGGTAGTATTATAGTAGTATATTCTTGTACATAGGAGCAGTATTATAGTAGTTATATTCTTGTACATAGGAGCAGTATTATAGTAGTTATATTCTTGTACATAGGAGACAGTATTATAGTAGTTATATTCTTGTACATAGGGGCAGTATTATAGTAGTTATATTCTTGTACATAGGAGCAGTATTATAGTAGTTATATTCTTGTACATAGGAGCAGTATTATAGTAGTTATATTCTTGTACATAGGAGCAGTATTATAGTAGTTATATTCTTGTACATAGGGGTAGTATTATAGTAGTTATATTCTTGTACATAGGAGCAGTATTATAGTAGTTATATTCTTGTACATAGGAGCAGTATTATAGTAGTTATATTCTTGTACATAGGGGTAGTATTATAGTAGTTATATTCTTGTACATAGGAGCAGTATTATAGTAGTTATATTCTTGTACATAGGGAGCAGTATTATAGTAGTTATATTCTTGTACATAGGAGCAGTATTATAGTAGGTATATTCTTGTACATAGGTGTAGTATTATAGTAGTTATATTCTTGTACATAGGAGCAGTATTATAGTAGTTATATTCTTGTACATAGGAGCAGTATTATAGTAGTTATATTCTTGTGTATAGGAGGCAGTATTATAGTAGTTATATTCTTGTACATAGGAGCAGTATTATAGTAGCTATATTCTTGTACATAGGAGCAGTATTATAGTAGTTATATTCTTGTACATAGGAGGTAGTATTATAGTAGTTATATTCTTGTACATAGGAGCAGTATTATAGTAGTTATATTCTTGTACATAGGAGTAGTATTATAGTAGTTATATTCTTGTACATAGGAGCAGTATTATAGTAGTTATATTCTTGTACATAGGAGTAGTATTATAGTAGTTATAATCTTGTATGGTAGTTTTATTCTTATACATAGGGGCAGAGTGAGAAGCTTCTCTTCTTTTGGCTTCTGTGGATATTGGGAGTAGTTGTACACTGCATGTCAGAGACTGTCCCTGGCCGATGTGTTATCAGAACTACCCACATGTGGATATAAAGCAGCTATGAGATCATTTTCCACAGAGGCGGTATTCTCATGGATAGAGGTGAGGAGGGGGCACGGCTGAGGGTGGTGTCACAGATCCTTATGTTATCTCACTTACAATTCTCCCCAAGCCGTGGATTATGTTGGACCATACTAACAACATCACGATTAAATCAGGTTGTAACCATATATATAAATATCTACTACCTCATTCAGGTATGGGCTGGAAAGAGAATGGCTGCCCCCTGCTGGTATGATCTTGGAGTTTTTAGATTCCTATTCCTTGCACATCTTCTCTCTGAATCTCAATGCCTCGCTCTGCTCAGAGCCTGAGCTGGATATAACACAGTCTATACATGTTTTGCCTGGACTGTTTCTTTTACCCCTTCTTGCCCCTTGACATTTTGGTACATTACGGTGCCCACACCATCACCAGAGGTCGCTGGCTGTAACTGACAGCCGACATCTTGCTGTCAGCAGGATAGAAAATAAATGTGATCCAGACCATTTAACCCTTTAGAGGCCCCTGAGTGCATCTAAGGATCTGAACTAATTTAGGGCTCTAATTTAGAGACTAGTCTTAGGGATCTGTTCTGGGATCTTAAATGATATAGGGGTTTTATTTTATTTTTGGGTCTGATCTGAGTTTATTTTTGGGTCTGGTCTGGGGTCTGAATTTATTTGTGTTACTTTAGATGCTGGGAATGGCTGCTGAAGAAAGGGGACAAAAATGTCTCGAGCAAACTCTACAGTCATCAGGAGAAGTTGCCATAATGGTCTGGGTCCAATGGAGAAGAGAAGGAAAGAGAACTAGATTCAGAGAAGACATCACGTGGCTAGAGATGAGCGAACCAGGGTCACTTCAGACCGCAGGGTATAATAAGCGGGAGCCCAGTGGATAAGTGGTAAAATAAGAAACACCGATACTTACTTTCCCTTGTGTTGTCCTGCGCTCCCTCACGATCCCCTTCTGTCTTCCTGAGGGATGTCACTGGCCCCAGGGGACTGCTGAGGCCTGTGATTGGGCCTCAGTGGTCATGCACCGACGAATGGTGCTTTGATGCTGATGTCATGACATCAGTGAAGTCCACATGACCACTGAGGCCCAATCAAAGGCCTCACCAGTCCCTTGAGGCCTTTGACGTCACTCAAGAGATTGGAATATGATGGAGTGAGGAAGGGGGGCATCAGAATTTATTATTTGACCACAGCTCCCTTGGGTCTCCACTTATTATTCTATCTGCGGGAGTCCCAGGTGTCAGACTTCTGTATCCTAAGGATAGGCCATAAGTGTTATAAACCGAATAACCCCTTGAATAATGTCTCCATTCACTGACAGCAAGCAGACATCTTACAAATGTTGATATCTATCTATCTAGTCTAATCCGATGATTTTTGTCGGTTTCTACGATGGAGACTCCGATGCAGATGTGAACCCAGCCTTACTCTGCCACATCTGTATATCTATGTCCTATCTACTTATCTTATTCATATTATCTATCTATCTATCTATCTGTATATATCATGTGACCCTCACACAACTGTTTGTAGTATCTTTACTCTGTTCCGGGGTGTGATATACTGTAACACATTGTCAAGCCATTACATAAATATGAAAGTCCAGAAGTGGTTAGTATTATAGTTTTCTTTTATAGCATATTACACTTTGTTTACAACTCTGATTAGCCATTTAAGTGTCAGTCCTCACTGCAGTTCTGGTATTGTATTCATGAACCAGGAAGCTCAGGATGAACAGTGTGTGACTCCAGTAGTTTACAGTCACTTCAACAATATTACTAATGTTCTGAGCAGAAAAATGCAAGTTTCAGAAGACGTCAATATGGCTGACTGGCCGGAGCTTTAATACTAATTGTGTAATTGGTTCCTGACAAGGCTGGGAATGGAGCGGACGTCGGTCTTTCTGTATAAGTGATGATGGTGATGAAGCCGATTGTTGTCCCCAGGACAGACTGCTCCATTCCATGTGGTCTTATCGGCCCATCCTGACTGGCGGGTTCGGCCCTCGGAGTCCTCATCAATCAGAGCACGGGGATTTAGCGGCGACGTCTCTCATCCGCACTTCATAAGTCACACACCGGCCGCGTCTCATTCCATTAAAACTCCATTTGTCAGACAACACGGTGAGGAGATAATGGAGGTCACCAGTGATTAGTGTCTGGAGGGATGGAGGAGACTGCGCTCAGGGCTGAGGACAAGATACGAGGCAGTGGAAGGATTCCTGGGATCAGCTGCATCGTCCTCCTCAACTTACCCGGGAAGACGTTATAGAATTGGCGCTGTTTCCTGCAGTAAAATGTATATCAGTGCAGGTTTTTTTTATACTAGCACCATATTCACACACAGCCATAACTGAATTCAGTGCACACCAAATATCATGGCCGGACTGTACATCAATACATCACACATTCTATTCAAGTCTATGGAACATTGCTGCAGTACCCATAACTGCCACTACTATAAGCATGGCGCATGAGTAGCATAGCACCTGGGAGCTGCGTCCTCTGGAAACAGCTGATCTGTGGGGGTCTCAACAGTTGGACCCTTACCTATATAAGAGGTGGATAATCCCTTTTAACTGAAACATTCTGGCTGCCTTGTACCACCACCAGGGGCGCTAACTGCATTGCACCTGGGAGCTGCGTCCTCTGAGAAACTGTTAATCTGTGGGGGTCCTGACTGTTGGACCTTTACCTACTGTACATGAGGCAGGTAAACCCTTTTAAATGATAAATTCTGGATGACTTGTACCACCACTAGGGGCGCTAACTACATTGCATCTGGGAGCTGCATCCTCTGGGAAATAACTGATCTGCAGGAGTCCTGACCGTTGGATCTTTACCTATATAAGAAGCGGATAACCCCTTTTAAATGATAAATTCTAGCTGCCTGGTACCACCACTAGGGGCACTAATTGCAAATGGATTTATACAACTAGCACTGAACTCAATGGGAGCTGTATAAACCTGTGTTCAGTTAGCGCCACCTAGTGTGGAGTTACTATGATGATGTCATGGTACAATTCAGTGCTAGGCCCTCCCACTAGGGGCTCTATGGCAGTAAATTCCCCTTTATGGTTAAAGATGCCACTTGGTCCTTATATTGACTCTCATGTGCAGAAAACTTACACTATATAATAAAATATTAAAATAAAAATTGGTGAATTGAAGATGCGGGGTGCAGGACTTTTTATTCCATTTAAAATAACGTCTATTATACCATGTTTTATTTATGTCCATTTTTTTCTGCTCATGCTCAGAAAGCAGAACAAAAAAAACAAACAAAAAAAAAATAGACGTTATAATAATGGATCAGTTAAAAAAACGGACACATTAATATTGATTGGTCTCTGTTATAATAGATGTCTGTTTAACGGACCCTATCATAAGGGACTTCCAACAGGAGTGTGAATGCCCCCTAAGGAGGAAGTAGATTTAACTAGACTTACAATAGCATTATTTTATATTTTAAGTTTAAATTCCTTACAGAACCATATTCCAGCAGTAGGTGGCGCTGTTTACTTTAAAAAAAAAAAAAAAAAAAAGGGAAAAAAAATATTTGCATGAATTAGATAATCTCTACAAATAATTAGGAGGCGGACCACATGCCAGTCTTAATAACTCTTATATGTTTCAAAAGATTATAGAAGGGATGAAAGTATTATTGCTCCAAGACTCCTGGAGAGGGGCAAACAAAAAAAGTGTACTAAAAATGTTTTAATGTTGTTGTAATAAAAAAAAAAATGTTTTATTTAAGAAATAAAAAATACATTTTCTTTAATTTTTTTTTTTTTTTAATATTTCACCTAGTTAAAAAAAAAAAAATTCATTAATAATAATAATAAATATATATATATATATTTGGTACTGGTGAATCATAATGATCCATACAATAAAAATGTCCTTCTTATTTATTTATTTTTTACCACACAGTAAAAATCAGAAAAAAAGCAATGGCTGTACTTTTTTTTTTTTTTTTTACATTCCTCCCTTGCAAAATTCTAAAAATTCATAAATAATGATATGTACCCAAAAATAGTACCAATAAAAACTCCATCTAGCATAAAAATCCCACAGCAGAAAACAAGTCGTCATATGATTATGTCAATGGAAAAAAAAACTTATGGGTCTTAGGTTGGGGCCCCACGTGGCGTAAATGCCGCAGTTCGCCTGTTTTGGCCCAGTTTTTTCTCTAACATTCGAGCTGTCAGTTTTAGTATGTAATATGCTAATTAGGCTAGACTCTCTACTGTCAACTGGGCGGTTCCAGACTATCTGCTGTATTCTAGAACCGCCTACCTGACAGTAGAGAACCTAATTAGCATATTAGCACACAAGAACAGAGAAAAACCTCCAACTGCACTGGGATCAGCGGAGGGCAACCTATTGAAGGATGCAAAGGCTCCTTCCCATTCCACGCCGCACTATTATGTCGCACTGAAATTATACTTAACACTCAGCGCCATAATAGTACAGCGCTATAATTCCTAAGGCACTGGAGCTGCGCCTGCGGCATTACTTCCAGGACTTGACTGTATTACACAGCTGATGCCCGGGACGAGCCGCTCAGATGCCATGATCAATAGTAATCACAGCATCCGGCAAGTCCAGGGGCAAGATTACATGCTACCCCTCGGATCCCCCACGATCTCATGGTCTGAGGGGTTCCCATGGCAGCCTGGAGGCCGAGAAATGGCCTCCTGACTGCTTACACATAGAAAGCAGATGTGCTGCAATACAATGTATTGCTGTACTATACACTGAGGATCAGCAGATCCCAGGCTCAAATTCCCTTGTGGGACAGGACAAAAGTTAAAGAAAAAAAGAATTCAAAAAGTTAAAAATAAAGGTGTAAAAAATAAAGAAATATTCAAAATTAAAAAAAAAAAACAACAACTTTTATTTACAAAAAACATAATGGAAACAAAATAAATAGACAAACATGTTAGTTATCCCCATGTGCGTATCAGCTCCGACTATCCAAAAATAGTGTTATTTATCCTGTATGGTGAACCCTGTAAAAATATATATACCGCAATGTGCAAAATAATGTAATTTGGTCACCTCGCTTTCCCCAAAAATAGCAATAAAAAGTGATCAAAAAGTTATACATATCAAACATTGGTACCAATAAAAAGTACAATTTGTCCCCCAAATAAAAAGCCCTGACATCTGACGTATCTACGGCAACAAAACAGAAAAAAAAGTTATAGGCGACCCCAGGAAAATCCCTCATTTTTGAACAGTGACGTTTTATTAGTGAAAGCGGTAAAACGTAATAAAACAGATATAAATCTGGTATCGCCGTAATCGTAATGACCCGCCGGACAAAGCTGCCATGTTATTATTAATGCAGAGTGAACGTCGTAAAAACAAAATGATGATAGAATTGTGTGTTATTTCACACGGACCCCTAAAAACGTTAATAAAGACTAATCCAAACATTATATGTACCCCAAGATGGTAGCAAATGAAAGTACAACTCATTACGCAAAGAATAAGCCCTCACATAGCTAAGTGGACAGAAAATAAAAAAGTTATGAATTTCGGAAGATGGGGAAGGAAAATATGAAAAAAGTCACCGAGCATTAACGTACAAAGTAACCTGCGTCATTAAGGGGTTAAAATACAGCAAGGAAAGATGGGGGGAAAAATGCTCTGCCCATAAGGCCTAAAATAGTCCAGCAATAAGAGGTTAATAATGAGAATGATAGGATCAATAATAAATCTGTAATAATAATGGTCTTTCGCTCGTCCTTCTTATTATGTAACCCTTTCTGGGATCTCTCCAGACATTGACGTG
This sequence comes from Leptodactylus fallax, assembly GCA_947044405.1. Lineage (NCBI taxonomy): Eukaryota > Metazoa > Chordata > Amphibia > Anura > Leptodactylidae > Leptodactylus > Leptodactylus fallax. The sequence goes on along the minus strand of CAMRHE010000375.1, from coordinate 1,162,285 downwards.
CGGCCGGTGACTGATCTGACTAAGTGACAGTGTGGTGACCCCCGGGGTCAGCTCCGTCTCCAGCAGAGTCGGGGTTATCTCAGGACCAGGAGACCCCAGAAACAATCTCAGGGATGATGACGACAAAAACCTCCAGGCTCGTCCCCTGCTGTCTGACATTGGGCTGAGGAAGGCTCCACTCACTGACAGGAATAGAAGGCAGATAAGGCCGGCCTGGCAGTGATGTATTGGCCTGGACGCAGAAATTCCTGAAGATCCAAGCCTGTGAATTATACTGGACAAGGAGGACAAGCATTCCCCCCAGATATAAACCAAATCAACCAGCTTTCCCAGGGGCCTGAATGTGAAATGGCTCTTATTTTATCCAGGACATTGTACATTTAGTTTATTTTCCCTTTAGCTGGTTTTTAGGCTAATCACTGTACATTTATCCCCATTGGATTTGTCACCCAGCTTTTCCACTGTCCTGAATGAGCAAAGTGCCTTCATATAATGTATATCATCCAGCTTTTCCTGAATGGTAATAGGCCTTATGTTATCCTTACATCGTCACTGTAGACTTATTTGTCCTTCAGGAGTCTGGAAAAGCTGGTTTTCTACTAACAATTATGTATACTCTCACCCAGCTTATCCAGGATCCTGAATATGAAATGTGTCATGCTATCCAGCCCATGTCTCAGAATATACGGCTCTATGCCCTTCAGGAGTATAGGAAAGCCTAACGACACTCATGTAAACACTCTGGATTTGCTCCAATAGGGCTTGACACACAGCTTTTCCAGAGTCCTGAATGTGAAATTTGCCTTGTCCTATGTCTCTGTATAGCAGCTTGTCATTCAGGAGTGTGGAAAAGCTGGATAGCTAGGTTTCAAATTAAAAACAGGCATATAAACACTGTAAATTTGCTCCCATAATGTATGTCTCCCAGCTTTTCCTGGGTCCTGAATGGTAATTGTTTAATCTTGAATTCTCTTTCTCTGTTTGTTTGCAGGAGTCTCAGAAAGCTGGATAGCAACATATCAGACTAAGCGCATTCATGTAAATACTGTGGATTAGGTTCAGTCAGGCTATCACCCAACTTTATCATGATCCTGAGTGTCTACCATGTCCATTATGTCACTATTTATCTATGCTAAGAGTATGTGCTCTTCAGGAGTCTGGGAAAGCTGGTTTTAGCTTAAATTTGTCACATTTAGATTGAGGAGTCTAGAAAAGCCGAGTAGATAGTTTTCAGACTCACTACAGTTGTAATCACTATAGGGATGCTTCTATAAGTTTGTAACCCAGCTTTCCCAGAGTCCTGAATGTGACACTTGCCCCGTTATCCTGTCCATGACTATATGTTGATTGCCGTTCAGGAGTCTAGAAAAGCTGAGTAACTAGGTTTCACACTCACCACAGTTGTAGTCACTTTTGAGATGCAAATATAGATTTTGTCACTCAGCTTTCCCAAGAGTCCTGAATGTGACACTTACCCTGTTATCCTGTCCAAGACTTCATATCTATGTTTATTTGCCATTCAGGAATCTGGAAAAGCTGGTTAGCTAGAGTATATACACTATAGCTCCGATAGGGATACCCAGCTTTTTCAGGTTTCTAAATGTGACAAATGCCTTGTTATTCTGCTCATGTCTCTGTATCTTTGTCTATGTGCCATTCTGGAATCTAGGAAAGCTGAGTAGCTGGTTTTCAAAGTATCCACAGTTGTAATCACTATTCTGATGCTTCTATAGGGTTTGTCACCAAGCTTTCCTTAGTTCTGAATATGAAACTTGCCCTGTTCTCCTGTGCAGATCTCTGTATCTTTGTTTATTTGCCATTCAGAAGCCTGGGAAAGCTGGATTTCTACCTAACCCCAGTGATGTAGACCCTGTGATGGACAGGGCCGCTCACTCAGGGCCACCATAGGCCTCTTCTCACTCTCATTTCCTCCGATGACCCTTGCTTTCCTGGAGGCCGGAGCCGTCGGCCTCTCACACTCTCACTATCTGAGCCTCACAATCCAGGATTTCCACCCGCACTTCCTCATTGTTCCTCCAGGCTTTATCACCCCAACACTTTCCTGTTTTCTTGTCCCTCTAACCCCCTGCGGTGAGACTGGAGCTCGTCCTGTGGGTACCGAGCAGACCCCCTGATAGCCACAGACAGAGAGTCTCTGGCCAGACGTGGTGGGACAGGCTGATGTCGCCATATCGGAAGAGGACAAGGACGGAGGACATGGAGGACCAGCAAAACAAGCCGGCACCATGTCACTATCTGCTCGGAGGAGACAATGTCAGAGGATTGGGGGTCACGGTGTCAGCGTGGTGATGGGTTCGGAGCAGATTGATATATAGCTTGTGTTATGTCTCCCCTATCTGGATGGGCAAGGTCAGCTCCAGGTGTATGTTACAACTGGACAACAACGTCACAGGGGCCCCCGACTACCCCACTCCACATGTCAATCCAGATCTCCACGGGACCAGATCACACCACGTCTGGCTCTGTGAACTGTATAGTACATGGACCAGACCCTTGTATAGGCCATCAAAAGATCCATCAATGTAGTAAAGCCCAAGACAAGTCGTAAGAATTCTTTCTTATTTCCGAAAAACTGTCCTTGTTACCCTTAGCAACCAATCACATTGCAGCTTTCGTTTCTTATAGTGCTCCGTGACTGGTCACTACGGGCAACAAGGACAGTCTCAGAAATAAGCCCCGATAGGTGTCAAGGCCAGATTTGGCATTTCTGGGACCCCAATCAAAGTTATATCTGGAGGGCCCAATGGTGCTCCCACACTTGTCTGTAACATTAGCTGTAAGGCCCCATGCACACGGCCGCAGGGGGTTCCGATGCTTTGTTTCGTTCTGTGTAATATGGAGCAACTCCTATCCAGCTCCATGACAACGGGACAAAGTGGAACCCCCCCCATTGAAATCAATGCAGGACAGATTGTATGTCATCTGCGTTACTTCCGTTAAATCATTGGAACCCCCTCAGTCTGTGCACACAGTGTGCGTGAGGCCTAAGACTCTGGCGCCATCATAGAGTAGCTTTAGGAACTGCTGCACATTATGTCAGACACTGACAGCGCCAAGATGTCATGTGCGCCAACACGGGCTGAAGAGGAGGAGCCAGGAGTGAGGAGAGGGGAGTATTAAAATTGTCCATTACCTATTGAAATAATCCAATATAAACTGCTGCTCTTTGGGGCCCCGTGTAATTGGGGTGGGAGACACCCCTAATAGGAAATGGGCGAATTGGCTGATACCGGGCCGATATAGACCCGAATATTCCAAATTGTTCATTATTTTTATGAAACCGAACAAATAGAGATTTGTCTTGGGCGAACTATGATGGCCGTTGCATTATATTCTAGGGTCTCATAGGAAGAGGCATGGCTGCCCCAATGTGTCTCATTTAGACAACTGCTAGCCAGTGTTGAGGTTAGTGAGGCCTACACGCATACCTCCCAACCATCCCAGATTCAGCGGGACAGTCCCGGATTACGGGTCCTGTCCCGATATCCCGGTTGGCGGAAGATATGTTTGCAGATGAGTTGAATACGATGGTGAAGCAGGAGCCATCCGCAGACAGCCCCTGCCTCAGCACTGTTCCCCCTGTGTGCTCCGGCGCTGGGAGCTGCAGGCGCTATGTGATGACGTCACTCACATGGCGCCTGCAGCTCCCTGAACACTCCTGGAGAAGATACTGCAGACAGAGCAGCAGGGGAGTGAGGAGAGGGGAGTATCAGTGTTTTATTGTGTTTGTTTGTTTGTTACCAGGAGAGAGACATAAACTGGGAGGGGGGGGTCAGATGGAGGGGAACATTAATCTGTGGGGGCAGATGAAGGGGGACATTAAACTGTGTGGGGGCACAAGTGAAATTGATGAGAATGGGCGGAGTCAAAGTTGAAGTGGGTGGGGCTAAACCTGCCACTGGCATATTTCGTCCCTCTTTCTGTTCTATGAAAATTGGGAGATATGTACACGGTCCTGGTTATTCTTATAAAGCCATATTTAGCAAGTATTTGTCAATAGAAAGCAGCATACCAGCATGCTTGTTGATGGTTTCCAATTTTTTTTTCAACTGTGGCAGTGTTCAAAACACTGGGGCTCTGTATCCGTTCTGGGTATTTGCATAATCCGTAATCTGAGGCATAACTTGAAGCTTGTTAGCTCCATCGCAAATCCGTAACAGGGCCCCTCACCCACCATGCGCCATATGTAACACCACTTCTGTGACAGCCATATTGGTTGTCACCCAGCTTTCCCAGAAATAGATATAATTTCAAACAATGAGCTTCATCCAATTTTTAGCAATTTGACAGAAAAAAGTGACTGAAAAAACATAAGGCCCCTATAGATTTACTGTAATTCAGCCGTATACACTTCCTAGAGATATCGGGCTACTAGTATTTGGAATAACTTCATACTTAATAGTTGCATTTTACAATATTCTCTCTCTCTATATATATACACAATTGCTGTTCTGAGAATGTCCACATGGTGGCAGTACAGCCCAGCTGTCACTGATATGCCTGTATAACAATCATCTCCCAATCCTGTCATCCCAGCCCCCACTTTATATGCTGATATATTAGACAATTATTACCTGAATATTTTGCTTTTATTTCCTGTGTCCCCGCTCTCTGACACTTTCTCTCTCTTTCTTTCACTGCCCACATAATAGTAACAACCCAGTGCACCTATAATAAGAACAGTCACAGTGACTGCTGCAGCGCCCCCCATAGTGCCATTCACAATTTCCCCACAGCAATGACAGTCAGAATTCCTCCATAACAGTGGACAGAATATTGCAGTGAAACAGTAACAGTAACAACCACAGCGCCCCTATATCAGTAAACCCCATAGTCCCTCAAGCTGCATCTGCCATGAGATAGCCTCAGGTAGCGTGTCGTGGTATGAACTGGGGGTGGCTGTCTTTTTCAATCAGTTGCTACCTATTGTATTAATGCAATAATTTACTCTCCTATCCACGCTCCTGTCCACGACAGCCCATGCTGCCACCTATAGGCGACGCTGCACGTTGCATCACAACACTGAAGAACTCCAGGACGTTACGTTACAGCACGCCCTGGTGGTAGCAGCGGAGGCTGGCCTGGACAGCAGCGCGGATAGGTAAGTAGTGATATACTGTTTGCAGCAAAAAAGGGAGTCATATACTGTGTGGAGATTATATACTGTGTGGGGGCAAAAAAGGGGGTCATATCATGTGCTGGGCGGCTAGTAAGCCATGTTATGTGACATCACTTTGTTCTGTCTTCGACCGTAAGGTCCCCAGTACTCTGTAGCTGAGGAGTGCTGTGGACCTTCTAGTCAAAGACAGAACAAAGTGATGTCACATAACATGGCTTACTAACCCATAGGCCCCTCACTACTCTACTTTCTCCACGTGTAGGGAATTTCATAGTTAGCTCTTCTTCCTGCCAAGCACTGATGTGGCTCCCGGCTGTGCACCTCTTTTAATGTCCTCACAGCCAGTACCATAGTGTAGGTGACAGGGTAGCCGGGAGGATAATAGAAGAGGTGCACAGCCGGGCGCCACATCGGTGCTTGGCAGGAAGAAGAGCTAACAATGAAATTCCCTGTGTGGCCTGGACTGTATGTGATGTAATTTGGGGTGAGGTGGAGAGAACTATTACCTGTTGGGGTCACCAATATCCATGTGGGGGGACAATTAGGACACTTTTACCTATTGGGGGGACTGTTACCTGTAGAGGGAGATAATTATTACCTATGTGTAGTAACAATTTGCTAACATCACCCTTATGGTTCCTTTCAACGGGCCATAAATGTAACTACACATAACTGGCAGAGCTACATTTATATAGTCGCAGAATTACCAATGGCCCTTTGAAGACAACCAGAAGGCTGATCCTCAGTGAAAATTAGTTTGACACCCCTGGTCTAGACGAATCAATCTGGTAAGACCCTGCTGGTAGAAGGCTGAGGTCTGACAGGAACAGAAGGCATTAGCTAGTAGAGACTCATGAAGACCACAAGGACATCCCTGACAGGAGACAAAGCGGTCAAGTTCTACCCAGCCACAGATTACAGAAAGAAATTGACAGAAGCCGATCTCCAATACAATCTACAGCCAATGAGCTGCGTCACATCCTGCAGCCATCGACAGGAAGCAGATCTCCTCAGATGTCTACGAGGCTGGTTGAGCCAATACCCAACACCAGTCACCTGGCTCCCTACATGAGTGGAGGCAACTGCTGAAGCTTGTCTTGGTTCCCATTGCTATTTCATGTTGTGGGTATTGCTAAAACTTATCTTATTGGCTATTGGTATTTCTTAGGGGGCGTTCACATTACCGTTGGTGACCGTCAATAGTGTCCGTTGCTATTGTCCGTTACAAGATTTTAGCATCGGACACTAGCTGAGCCGTCAGAAATGCGTTAAAATTTCCATTAATTTCAATGGGTTTTTATATTGTGTCCGTTTGTGTCCGTTTACACCCAATCCGTCAGAAGTCTTATTTTTTCGCGGACAAAAAATCCTACATGCAGGACTTTTTGTCCATTTGAAAAAAATGGATTCTTGACAGACAGCAAGTGTCCGTTATTTTTTAGCATTGAAGTCTATGGGTAACGGACTTATAACGGACAGTAACTGATAGCCATCAGTTACTGTCCGTTATTTTATGTCCGTTATTTTCCTGCACATGCTCAGAAAGCAGAAAAAAAAACGGACAGTGTTAAAAAACGGACACTAACTGATGCTAATGTGTCCGTTTTTTTTTAACTAATCCATTAATTGGATCAGTTAAAAAAACGGACACATTAACATCAGTTAGTGTCTGTTATGATAGGTGTCCGGTTTTTTTTTGTTTTTCTTTTTTTAAGGGACACTATCAGAACGGACATCAACGGTAGTGTGAACCCTGCCTTAGCTGGATCTTGTAGCCCTTGAAGCACCTAGTGAAAAGGGCTGGTACTGTTGGGCAGTGGGAAGGAGCTGTTAGCGTCCGGCGTTACTCCTCTGTTGCTGTGGGCTGCTGCGGAAAGAGGCGGAAAATGGCACCAGCACTGAGCACATGTTCCGGCGTTTCCTCCGGAGCTTTGGGGGGGAGTGCCGGGCCGAGATCTGTTCCCAGCAGGTCCAGACAAGCAGGTAGACACCAGCCTTCCTCCTCAGGAGGGGAGGGGCTCCGAGGCTGTGCATAATGACACAGCTTTCCCGGCTAAAGATAATGACAGGGGGCCCTGTGCTGCGCTGGGGCAGGGACATGGGCTAAGCACAGCTCTCAGTGGTGCCCAGGAGGGCTGGCCTTCCACTTACCACCATTACTCTCTTTCCAGCAGTGCAACAGAGGGAGCTAGATGCTGTTGCTAGGATACAGCCTTCATTACAGGTCCAGCCTTTGGCCATACATGGATATATTGAAGATGATGAGAATAAAAAAGGTTCCAGCATCCAAGAGTTATAATCTTTTTTGTATTGTGTTCACGTGACCTTTCCTCCCCTTTTATTTTGAATTTTTATTGAGGGAGTTAATGACGGCACTTTTACCGTTTGTTTTTCTAAATATGGTGTTTTGTGATATCGTGATTTTTTTTTTTTTATAGTGGTCACGTATTATTTGATCATGTGATTTCTTCTTTTGAATTTTATGGAGGGAATGTCGTTATATGCTACATATATCGCTTTAATGAAACACTATATGTAAGTTCATATTTTCCATTTTATATATTTGTGATATATTTATATATATGTTTTATATATGATTAAGGTTGTAACTTTGGTTTATATATTATATATATGTTTATATTGTATTGGTATGTTAATAGTTAAACTTGCTAGTGGGTAGAGATTTTTGATCCATTTGTGTGTTAAATTCAGTTGTGTTTCGATCCTTATGTAGCCATGACTAAGGTTTTGTACGCCCTGAAACGCGTAGGCTGTTCTATGGAACTTTTTTTTTTGTGTAACTGTTGTTACTTTTTTAAACCATTATGAATTAAAAGTTATATTTTATTCAAACAACTATAACTCTTGGATGCTGGAACCTTTTTTATTCTCATCATCTTCAATATATCTTGCTCCAAAAAAGTCCAGTGAGCGTTCCTTGGCATTCTTTGGCATTTCTTATATGGAATTCATCTACATGTGGATATGGTGAGCTGAAGATTCAACTTTTTTCCTTTTTGTACATACATGGATGTGACAGCTCTGCTCATTGTCCAGAGGTGTACAGTCAGGCGAGTGCCAGTACCCTGGGGGCTGTCAGTAGTGGTCACGCACCGGCTCTTGTGGGATCTTATTTTGTGATTTGTCTCAAGGCGGGCTCGGGGCCTGGGGCGTTGGCAGGAGATGTTTCTGTTGTGATGTCACCTCATATATGCCAAACTGTTCCTGGATCCGAGTATTCTTCTTCTTCAGGTGGTTCTCAGACTCTTCATGGATCTCATTGTAGATCGGAGGTGGATGACAGACGCCGTTGTCATCGTGGCAGTGGACTCACGCGATCACGGTTTCCAGGCCACCACCGGTATTCCATGTCTCCCGGAGCTGGTTGGTCAAGTGAAGAAATGCCTCTTCATGTCATGCCTTCGTCAGATCCTCAAGGGCATCCTACTATCGCAGGTCCAGGGTGTCATCTCCTAGAAACAGCTGTTGCTCCAGCCCCATCGCCTGCCCCTGGTTCTACAATGAAGGCCATTGTCGATTCTATTCATCTTGTAAGTTTCAACGTGACTACTCCATCTGTGGGGGGGTCTCACCCGGCACTCAGATGTTCCTGCAGGGGAAAACAACCAGCCAAAGTGGGTACTATTACAAAGCTTCTGCTTGATGGCTTTTCCATTGGTTTCTTTATAACGTTTGATGAGTCAACCTCCTCCTTTTTAAGTTCCAAAAATCCGTTTGATAACCTGCCGTTTCTCAATTTTTGACCTTCTCCCTTGGGACTTGTGCCCAAGAAGAAGCTGGGTAAATTCCGCCTCATTCACCATTTGTCACCCCTGCGTGGCGAATTGGTCAACGACGTTATACCCAAAGATGAGTTGGCGGTTTATTACACGTCGTTTGATCGTGCGGTTGACTTGGTATGGCGAACAGGGCCAGGCGTGCTTCTTGCTAAGTATGATTTCGAATCCGCATTTCATCTATTGCCTATTCACCCTGAATGTTTTGACTTGGTTGTAGTTTACAAGGCAAATTTTTCGTTGATATGTGTTTACCAATGGGGTGTTCCATTTCTTGTTATTTTTTCGAAGTTTTCAGTTATTTTTTAGAGTGGGTGGTATGTTTTGAGAGCGGTCATTCGTCTCGACGATTTCCTTTTTGTAGGTCCTCCCAAGTTGCTGGTATGCAAGTTTTTGAATGCGTTCTTTTCGGGTTTTCATGGGTTGCTTCGGGTTTCGCCGTCATGCTTTAAGTTGTAGGGGTTCACGGATATCACTAAACACTTTATGGTGCAGCAGATATTGGAATGGAAGAAAAAGGTGTCTAGGAGGGATACGAGATGGCAGGTCTTTTTTAATTTATTGGAGCGTCTTTTGGCGTTTTGATTATTGTCTGTAGGGATGAGGGTGAGGTTGCGTTATTTTAGGCTGCGTTTTCTCTTGCATTTTTGGTGCTTTGTGTATCAGCGAACTAGTACCGTTGAGTTCTATAACTATGAGACGTTAATCTAAAACTACCGTCTATGGTCAAGGTACCTGGGTCACTTTGAAGGCTATCTCGTGCTGTCCTCTCAAGATCGTTGGGGAACTTTTGCGTGTTCGCTGGGGTCGGGTTGGTGACGAATTTTTAATACAGAAATCAGGACTTACGCTCACTAAATTTCAGTTTTCGTCTGTTTTCCGGTCGTGTTTGACTAATCTGGGTCTTAACCCGGATGATTTCAGGACTCATTCTTTCAGGATAGGCTGGGCCACTATGGCTAATGCTTGTGGTCTGGATTCCGAGGGCAAAACGATTGGGGAGATAGAAGTTGGAATGTTATTGTTTGTACATACGTTCGGATTTGCTTACTTTGTAACTTATTTTCTGTTTTTTGTTTTTGTGTTCTCTATGCCTCTTCTTCCTCTCTTTTCTTGTAGGTGTCCGCCCTGTACCAGATTGGATACTTGGACACTCTTATGTTTTCTTGGAAGAGAGAAGAGTGGCCATTCAACCTGGTGGACTGTTTTTGTATCCCTGGTGCGGAGGTCCATTGGCTGGGTATTAGAGGTCTTGGTTGGTTGGGGATCTTGCCACAAATGGCTAAAATAAGCAGATCGGTTTCAGGCACAGTTGTTTTAGTTATACACGTGGGCAGCAATGATTTGGGCAAGGTTAAAATTGGGGACCTGATCGCGGTCATTGGACAGGATTTTCTACGGTTTCCTGGTTTCTTTACTAAAGTTGTCCTGGTCTGGTCAGAGGTGGTGCCGCAAAAGGTGTGGCGGGGAGCGCTGGACATGTCAGCATTAGAGCACTCCAGACGTGTCCTAAATTTAAGGGTTTCTCGGCATGTTAGAACCTTTGGTGGTGTTTCTGTCCGGCATACGGAATTGGAGGGGGATAACAGCAACCTGCTTTTGCACGATGGAGTCCATCTCAACCTGATAGGGTTGGACATTTTTCTTTCCATTATTTAGGATGGGGTTGAGAGGGCTCTGGTTCTGGCATGTGGGGTTGGTCACAGCCGGGTGTAGAGGTACACTGTCTCCTCTGTGGCAGAAGGTCCCAGGCCCCGGTGATAAGAAGAGATGGTCCACATGCCTGCTGTCGGACAGCGGTTCGGCATTCAAGCAAAGTATCCGGAAGACAGGATGAATCAGGGCATGGAGTTTTGGATTTGTTTGTTTATAAAGTTTGTGCTTACAAAATAATTGCTGTGGCCAACCCCACTTTACCCACAATATTTGGTGTCTGCCTTATTTATGGTTTGAAAGGAGTCATAAATGGTAAAGGGGTTTTGGTTATACTGTATATGTCCCAGCAGTCTTTTTGCCTCTATGTATTTAGTTTTTTGTTTTTTTTTAAAAAGAGTCGTAAGTGGAGGCTTTTGCCAAAAACTTTTCTTGGTTCCACAAGAATCCCTTTAATTGCTTAGAACACATAATCTCAGTGCAGTGCTCCTTCTGAACCCCTTTGTAGATTTCATCTGATTTTGGGGAATCCACTTTTTTATATTTTGTTGTTCCTACTAAAAGAAGCAATGAGCTACTGAGAACTCATACAGTTCAGTATTGACCAGATCTCCTGGATGACTCAGTCATGTAAGGTGATATATCTTATGTAAAATGTGTCCATCTGTGTATTTTACATCTCTGTAATACTCTGCTTTATTTCTAGGCTCTGCTGATGGAAGACCGAGGCCTGACAGGAACAGAAGGCATCAGCCAGTGGAGAATCATGAAGACCATGAGAATGTCCTACACAGAAAACTAAGTGGTCTAGTTCCACCCAGCTGCTGGTTGCTGGAAGAAATGGACAGAGGCCAATCCCCAATATGTTCTACTCTAGGGCAGCCTAAGACCCTGCAAGAACCAACACCGGGTTTTAATGTCTTGCAAACACTGACAGGAAGAAGATTTGTTCAGATGTCTAAGAGACTAGGGGAGCCAACATCAAGCACCAGTCACCTGATTTCGAACATGCCATTTTTGGCTCCCATTGCTATTGCTCAAGTGGAGACTATTGTCTTAGTGCTATTGATATTTCTTATGTAGGTGCTTTTGCCTCCACTTCTTTTGGTTTCTTAGGACCATTGTAATGGGAGCTTTTGCCAGAACGTTCATGGTCCATGAAGAAGTCCTTAACTTATTCAGCACATATAACACCAATGCCCCTTCTGAATCCCTTTGTACATTTCATCTGATTTTCAGGAATACACTTTATTTTCTGTTCTTACTATAAGAAACAATGAGCTACTGAGAAATTCTGCAGCTCACCAGTGACCAGAACTACTGGATGACTTTGTCAGGTACCGTGATATACAGTATATGGAAAATGTGTTCTAATATGTATATATTTTACACATCTATAATATGCTCTGCTGATAGATGGCAGAGGTCAGAGAGGAACAAAAGGCATTTGTGGAGACTCATGAATACCATGAAAATGTCCTCGACAGAAGACAAAGTGGTCAATTTCCACCAAGTCAGAAGCAGCAATAGAAGTTGATCCTAATATGATCTACGTCAGAGCGACCTGAGACTCTAAAAGAAGCAACACCTGGTTCCAGCACCAGTGAGCACCTTCATATCCTCCAATCATTGGCATTAAGCAGATCTCTTCAGACGTCTGAGAGACTGTGGAAGCCAACACCAGTCAACTGGTTCCCAACATGCCATTTTGGTTCGCATTGCTGAAGCTTGTCATGGTTCCTGTTTCTATTTCAAGTGGAGGCTTTTGCCCTCCTTTCTCTTGGTTTCTTATGGCAATTTTAAGTGGAGACTTTTGTCAAAACTTTTCTTGGTTCCCAAAGAAGCCCTTTACTTGTTTAGAGCACATAATACCAGCGCCTCTTCTAAACCCTGTAGATTTGTTACGGTTTTAAGGAATCCACTTTTTTATTTTCTGTTGTTCTGCAGTTTGCTATTGACCACCACTCCTGGATGATTCAGTCAGGTAAGGAAATACATCTTTTGTAAAATGAGTCCATCAATGTATTTTATATCTCTAGAATACTCTTCATTTTACTTTTAGGCTCTGTTCAAGCAAGTTTGAGGTCACAAAGGAACAGATTGCGTCAGCCAGTGGAGACTCATGGCGACCATGAGAAAATCCCTAACAGGAGACCAAGTGGTCAAGTTACACCTAGCCAGAGGTTGCAGGAACAAATGGACAGAAGCCAGTCCCCGATACAATTTATGTTAGAGCGACCTGGGGTGTCTAGAAGGATGGAGGATCAAACACTAGTCAACTGGCTTCCAAAATGCTTTCATTGGAGGCTACTTCTGAAGCTTGTCTTGGTTCCCATTGCTATTTCAAGTGGAGACTACTTCTTATGTAGGTGCTTTTGCCTCTACTACTTTTGGTTCCTTAGGACCATTTTAATGGGAGCTTTTGCCAGAACTTTTCTTGGTTCCTGAAGATGCCCTTTACCAGTTCAAATCATATAACACCAAATGTACCTTCTGAACCCATTTGTAGATATCTGATTTTTAGGAACACACTTTTTTTTTTTTAATTTTCTGTTGTGCTTAATGTAAGGAACAAACTCAGAACTTCAGCAACTCACTTTGGACTAGAGCTCCTAGATGACTTTTTCAGGTAACATGATGTATCTTATGGAAAATGTGTTCTATTATTTAGATATTTTACACCTCTATAATACTCTCTGTTTTATTTCTAGGCTCTGATAGATGGCTGAGGTCAGACAGAAACAGAAGGTTTCAGTTAGTGGAGACTCATGGGTACCATGAAAATGTCCTTGACAGAAGACAGTGTTGACTACACAGCCAGAAGCGATAGAAGTTGATCTCAATACAATCTACTGCCGAGCAACCTGAGACCCTATAAGAACCAACACCAGGTTCCAGCGCCAGTGAAGCAATTCATATCCTGCAATCATTGACAGAAAGCAGACAACTGAGAGATTGGGGAAGCCAACATCAAGTACCAGTCAACTGGTCCCCAAAGTATGTTTGGTTCCCATTGCTGAAGCTTGTCTTGGTTCCTATTTCTATTTCAAGTGGAGGCTTTTGCTAAAACTTGTTTTATTGGCTATCGGTATTTCTTAGGTGGATCCTTTTGCCTCTACTTCCTTTAGGTTTTTTAAAATAGCCTTAAGTGGAGGCTACAGGTTATGGAAAACGGGTTTTGCTTATACATGGCTGAGGTCAGAGAGGAACAGAAGGAGAGTCATGGAGACTCATGGATACCATAAGAATGTCCCTGATAGAAGACGAAGTGGTCAAGTTCTACCCATTCAACTGGTTCTCAATGTGCCATTTTTAGTTGCTGCTGCAGAAGCTGGTTCCTATTTCTATTTCATGGAGGCTATTACTAAAGCTTGTCTTAGTGCTATTCTTTTTTCCTATTCTTATCTTGGTTCCTTAGGGCCATTTTAAGTGGAGGCTTTTGTCAAAACTTTTCTTGGTTCCCGAAAAAGCCCTTGTTCAGAGCACATAATACTAGTGCCTCTTCTGAAACTTTGTAGATTTCTTCCAGTTTACGGAATCCACTTTTTTATTTGCTGTTGTTCATACTACAAGACTCACTCAGTCAGGTAAGAGGATATAGTTTATGTTCAATGTTTCCATTTAGCTATGCATTATACTTTTCCGTAATACTCTATTTTATTTCTAGGCTCTTCTAATGGAAGGCTGAGGTCTGACAGGAACAGAATGTTTCAGTCAGAGGAAACTCATGAAGACCACGATAATGTCACAGACAGGAGTCAGGTCAGGTTTCATGCATCAGAAGGTTGCCAAAAGACGCAGATCCCCAGTATGGTGGACTTCAGAGTGACCTGAAACTCAACAAGAACCAACACCAGGTTCCAGCACCAATGAGCCGCTTTATATCCTGAAAACATTAATAGGAAGCGGATGTTCAAATGTCTGAGAATCTGGGAGAGACAACACCAAACACCAGTCATCTGGTTTCCAACGTGCCATTATTGGTTCCTACTGAATGTTCAGGCTATTGCTGAAGCCTGTCTTGGTTGCCATTGCTATTTCAAGTGGAGACTATTTCTAAAACTTGTCTTGATAGTGATAATTTTTATGCAGACAGCTTTTCCTCCACTTCTTTGGTTCCCTAGGCTTTTGTCAGAATATTTCTTGTTTCCTGAAGAAGCCTTTTACAGAGCATATAACACCACTGTCCCCTTCTGAACCCCATTGTAGATTTTATCTGATTTTGGGGAATTCTCTACTACAAGAGAACTGCTGTGGCTTGCCATTTACCAGAGCCCCTGGAGGATATAACTTATGTAGAATGTGTTCATCTATCTATGTATTTTACATCTCTGTAATACTCTGTTTTATATCTAGGCTCTACTTATGGAAGGCTAAAGTCAGTGGAGACTCTTGAAGACCACAAGTGTGGTCAGGAGACAATATGGTCAAGTTCCACTTAGCGACAGGATGCTGAAAGAAGTGAACAGAAGCTGATCCCCATTGCAATTTATTTCATAGCAACCTAAGACCTTGCAAGAACCAACACCAGATACCAGCACAATTGAGCTGCTTCATATACTGCAACCATTGACAAGAAGCGGATGTTTTGAGACATCTGAAGGGCTGGGGAGCCAACACCAAGCACCAGTCAATTGGTTCACAATGTGCCATTTCTAGTCCCAAGTGGAGGTTATTGCTAAAGCTTTTCTTATTGTTATTGGTATTTCTTAGGTGGGTGTTTCTTTTGGTTCTTCAAGGCCATTTTCAGTGGACTCTTTTGCCAAAATTTTTCTTGCTTCCTGAAGAAACCCTATACTTGATCAGAGCATGTAACAGTAATGTCCCTTCTGCACCCCTTTTTAGAATTCTTTCAATTTTGGGCAATTAAATTTTTTGTTGTTCCTTCTACAAGTCAGGTAAGGGTATATCTTGTGCAAAATGTGTCTATCTACCTATGTATTTTACGCCTCTAATATTCTCTATTTGATTTCTAGTCTCTGTTGATGGAAAGCTGAGCCTAGCAGAAACAGAAGGCATCAACCAGTGGAGACTCAAGACCATAAGAATGGTCTTGACATGAGACAAAGTGGTTAAATTCCACCCAGTCATTGGTTTCTGGGGAAACAAATAGAAGCCAATCCCAATACAATCTATTCCTGAGCGACCTGGGAAACTGCAAAACCAACACCAAGTTCCAGCACCAATAAGCCACTTCATATCCTGCAATTTTTATTCCTATTGCAAGTGGAGGCTATTACTGAAGCTTGTCTTGGTTCCCATTGCTGCCTTATACTAGGTTCACACTAGCGTTCGGGTCTCCATTGTTTGGGTCTGCATGGAGACACTGACTACCCTGTGGAAACCCACGGAACCCATAGACTATAATAAACTGGAGGAGAAAGAAGACCCAGGCAGGAAGATACAATAGTGGGATATGCCACAAGTAAAGCTGAGGTGTATAGAAAGGGCACATGTCATCACTGCATCATGGCTGGGTCTTCTTTCTTAGCACATAGTGCTTCATTTTGTATATACTCAGCAACTGCATCTACTTGATTTGGCACCTGAATACTCCCACCGAAGAAGGTTTAACAACCGAAACGTCTGGGAGATTCTGCCAAGCATTCACAAGTCTACATGCTAACCTTTCTATTATTATATAACCCTGTACTGCTGCATGGACAAGGATAATAACCAATTGTGAAACACAAATAATTTTTTTTTTTCACTTTTTGCATAACCAACAGAGTGCTTGGATTTAAATTTATACTTCCAGAAGTGACGTCACGGCTCAGCTCCGGACCAGAATCTAGAGATGATAGGTAAGTATTGTGTGCGAGCTTCCCAGGCACTATTGAACATGCTTGGGGAGCTGGCACACAGAAGAAGAGGAGGCGGCCTTCCCTGGATGACGTGACGGCCCGAGTCCAGAGGAAATGGTAAGTACAGTGAGGCCTTTACACTGATGTAACGGGTCAGTTTATGGATTATACCGATGACCCGTTACATCAGCGGTTGGAGTTGGAGGAGGGCATGGGGGACTTATCCAGGAATTATCAATTTATCCTGGACAACCCCTTTAAAGTGGTTAAATTCCACCCAGCCGCAGGTTGCTGGAAGAAAAAGGACAGAAGCCAATCCTCAATGCAGTCTGATCTAGAATGACCTGAGACCCTGAAGGAACCAACACCTAGGTTCTAGTGTCAGTGAGACCTTCATATTCTCCAACCATTGACAGGGATCAGATCTTTGCAGATGTCTGAAAGATTGGGGAGCCAACGCAACAGCAATCAACTTTTCCCAACGTTTCCCCTCTACCCTCTACATCTTTTGGTTCCTTAGGGCCATTTTAATTATTTTTTGCCAAAACTTTTCTTGGTCCCTAAAGAAGGCCTTCACTTGTTCACAAACAGAGCACATAATACAAGTGCCCCTATATACATTTCTTCCAGTTTTGGGGAATCCATTTTTTTTCTGATGTCCAACTACAAGGAACATTGAGCTACTGAGAACTGCTGCAGCTCGCCATTGACCAGGGCACCTGGATGACTCAGTCCGTTAAGAATATATCGTATGTAGTATGTGTCCATCTATAGTATCTCACAAAAGTAAGTACACCCCTCACAAAGAGTTACTTGCCATGAGGTGTCATGCTGAACTTCCAGTGGCCAGTATGAGAGAGCGTGAGAGTGATAACACCAAATTTAAGACATCTGCTCTCCATTCACACCTGAGACCTTGTAACACTAACCAGTCACATGACACCGGGGACGGAAAATGGCTAATTGGGCACAATTTGTCCATTTTCACTTAGGGGTATACTCAATTTTGTTGCCAGGGGTTTAGACTAGAGATGAACGAATCGAAGCTGACGAAGCGCAATTCTAGGAAATATTCGATTTGTATCGAATCCAGATTTCCTCACGCTTCGTGGTAACGAATCACATTTTTTTCTAAAATGGCTGCTGCTCATGTTAGGACATGGGGCAAGGAACTCTGGTATTGCGGGATCACCCACAATGCCATGCATGCAGCCAGCCAGCCCTGTGATGTCACAGCCCTATAAATACCCTCTGCCATTTCAGACTCAGTCATTTTACAGTGTACTTAGTGCAGGGAGAGACGTCAGCAGGCGCTAGGGAAAGTGGTAGAAAACAATTCAAAACTGATATTTTGCTCAATCGAAGTTCAGTGAAAGAGCATTAGAAATGTAGGGAAAGGATAGGGAGGAATTTATACAGAGTATTGAAGCAGAACAGGATTCATTTGGGGTATTTACACCACTATAAAGGCTCTCTGCAGCCACAAAATAGCTGTTTTTTACCGTGATTTGCCGCAAATTAATTTGGATCGAATTGTTTCTGAAAATTCGGTGAACCGGCTGAATCGAATTTTTGAAAAATTCGCTCATCTCTAGTTTAGACATTAATGGCAGTGTTGAGTGATTTTCAGAGCACAACAAATTTTTAGTGTTACACAAGCTGTACATTGACTACTTTGTATCACAGTGTCATATATTTAGTGTTGTGCCATAAAAATACAGTATATAATGAAATAATTGAAAAACATGAGGGGTGTACTCACTTTTGTGAGATACTTGTATCTTTGTATTTTAATACTTCCCACGTCTTTGGGGTTCAGAGAGCCAACACCAAGTACCTGTCAACTGGCTCCCATTGCTAGTGGAAGCTGTTGCTTGGGCTTGCCTTGGTACCTATTGTTATTTTAAGTGTAGACTATTCCTAAAACTTGATTCCCCTTACGTCCGACAGCAGCACAATATGGGGTATCTCTGCCCCTGTGTGTTGTTTAGGACAGTGGAACCTTTAATTAGCACCAAATTTAAGGTGCCTCCTACTGGCCCTATAAGAGGGCACCTGAGACCTCCCTCCACTGTGTTTTTTTTTCTGTCCTGTGTGGGACAGGTGGACGGAGGTTTCTGGTGACCTCCCGTTGCTAGGGGTTTTTCCTAAAGCTCCTGGCTTGCCTTTTGGGGGTACCTTGGTCCTTTCTGACGTTCCAGCGTTACCCGGCTCATCGCACTGCAGGCAGCGCGATCCCGGAAGTAAGCGGGGAACCTCTTCGGCCGGAACCTTTTCTTCGGTCCTGTGTTCCCCGGGGAAGGAAGCCTTTGCGCACCATCGCGGCCTACTTCCGGTTTTCTCGGAAAAGTGCGGTAAGTTTGAAAATTGAAAATTTAAAGGCAAAATATAGAATTATTTTTTGCTGCTTGTATTTAGAGCCTCTGGCTTAGGCTTATGCTCCTCTATGTTCCATTATGGCATTTGACCTCGTTTGGCGCTGTATGAATGTTTTCTTCAGGACGGTTTGGATAAGGGCCTTGCCCCTGCCACTTTGAAAGTGCAGATTGCGGCCCTCTCCGCTCATTTGAACAGACGTCTGTCTCAGGATCCTCTGGTTGCAAGGTTCCTTAAAGGGGCAATGAGGCTAAAGCCCTCAGTATCATCTCCAGTTCCCCAGTGGGACCTTGCGGTAATCCTTACAGGCATGTGCGGTCCTCCATTTGAACCCTTGGAGACTACGGAGCTAAAATATTTAGCCTACAAAACCACTTTTTTGTTGGCTATTACATCTGCCAAAAGAGTAGGGGAACTCCAGGCTCTCTCTTCTAGAGAACCGTACATTTTGTTTTTTGCAGATAGGGTGCACCTTAGATTTTTGCCTGGGTTTAACCCTAAGGTCTCCTCATGCTATAATAGCAATCAGCTAATTTCGCTACCAGTGTTTTTCCCCACTCCAACCTCTGAGGAGGAAGAAAAGCTCCACACCTTAGATGTGGTAAGGTGTCTGCGGATTTACCTATCCCGCACTCAACCGTTTAGGAAGGCCGAAAACCTACTAATTAACATGCAGGGTAAAAACAAAGGCCTCAAGGCTTCCAAGCCTACTCTATCCACATGGATCAAGGAGACAAGTAAGTCTTCCTTCCTTATTCAGGAGTTACTCCCTCCAGTTTTTTCTACGGCCCACTCGACCAGGGCTGTGTCGACTTCTTGGGCTGAGTACCGGTCCTTACCTTTGGACCAGATTTGTGCGGCTGCATCATGGTCATCTCAGTTGACCCTTGTTAAACATTATCATTAGACGTCCGCAGTTTTCGGACAACTACCTTTGGTCAGTCAGTCCTTGACGTTGTAAGGCGAGGAAACCCTCCCTAGGGGAATTACTTGCTATCTCCCCATATTGTGCTGCTGTCGGACGTAAGGGGAATCGTTGATTGTAATGTCAATCTGTATTCCCTTAGTCCTGACAGCAGCACAAGGCTTCCCTCCCTAGAAGCTTGTTTCCTTTTACTTTATAATTTACACAGTGGAGGGAGGTCTCAGGTGCCCTCTTATAGGGCCAGTAGGAGGCACCTTAAATTTGGTGCTAATTAAAGGTTCCACTGTCCTAAACAACACACAGGGGCAGAGATACCCCATATTGTGCTGCTGTCAGGACTAAGGGAATACAGATTGACATTACAATCAACGATTTAGTGTTATTGATATCTCTTAGTTGGAGGTTTTTTGCCTCCAGTTCTTGTGGTTCCTTAGGACCATTTTCCATGAAAGCTTTTGCCAAAGCATGGCTTGGTCCACGAAGAAGGAGTACTAGTTGAGAGCACATAATACCAGTACCACTTCTGAACACCATTGTAGATTATTTTCATGAGCCTATCGAGAACTGCTGCAGCTCGCCACTGACAAGATCTCCTGGATGACCCCATTAGGTAAAAGGATATATCTTATGTAGAATTGTCCATCTATCTATGTATTTTACACCTCTATAATAATCTCTGTTTTATTTCCAGGAGCTATTGATGGGAGGCTGTGGTCTGACATAGACAGAAGGCAGTGGAAGAGTGAATAAATCCCTTTTAGAGGTTGAGTATATTTGATAGCTAACACGGTACAACATTATACTACTATAAACAGAAGGCATCAGCCAGTGGAGACTCCTAAAGACTACAAGAATATCCCTGACAGCAGACAAAGTGGTCAAGTTCCACCCAGCATAGGTTGTTGGAGGAAGTAGACTGAAGCCAATCCCCAATAGAATCTACTCTTGAGCAACCTGAGACCCTGCAAGAACTAACAGCACCAGTGAACTTCTTAATATCCTGCAACCGTTGACAGGAAACAATTCTTTAGATGTCCGAGAAGCTGCGGGTGCCAACACCAAGCATCTGTCAGCTGGTTCCCAATGTGGAACCAACCCATAAAACTGTAGAGAACCTGCCTGTGCAAGGTACATGTTGGCAAGGCACGAGGGTTAGGCAGATCAAGCATCTTCCATCACATACTTTTACAGGTACGGAATAGGAAAAGCTTGCGAGATTCGTTTTGTGAATATTGGCAAGGTTCATCTCCAAGTTTCGGTTCTGTCCAAAGTTGCTGAGCAGGAATTGTAAGTTATATTATTATACTCTAGAGTTTCTCCAGACCCCAGAGTAAAACAGAGGTTTTGATCCATCTTCATGATGATGTACTCCATATGACCGCTGAGGCCTAAAGACAGGCCTCAGCAGTATCCCCTGGACAAATGATGTTGAAGAAGACGTCAGAAGAGGCCACAGGTGAAGACCGGACACCAGAAAAGACCACATGCCCAAGAGGAAAAGTGAGTATCTGTGTTTTTTATTTTGTCTGTACCTACCCTAGGTCTGAAGAGACCCCAGAGTATAGCAATGATTTTTGGAAATTTTGTAGTGAATCCAGCTCACTGAAGATTTCCAGTTGTGCTCCAGTTGGGACTTCCATCTATAAGCCATGGTGGCACAAGCCCCAAATTCATTTACTTAAACTAGTATACTCTAATAACAAAACTTATATAACTATAAATTAAAAAAGACACAGACAAGCTTAAGTTGGAAGAAATAGGCCGTATTGTTTATTATGGGGATAACCAAATAAGAAATAATGAATAAATTATTAAATAATAATTTTAATAAATAATTTAAAAATAAATAAATAATTTAATTAAAAATAACCAGAAACGGTTAACCAAAACATAATACATACTCAGTAAAACCAGTCCTCCCAGCAATAGCTTACAGACTATCACCCCACAAGGCCAGGACACAGAGTCATGGCCCCCCCACCACACCACCAGCCTTATCAATCATATTTTGAAAACCAACATTAAAAATGTCAATCCCAATCTCAGAGAGATGAACACCATCCCTTCTAAACAGACCTAAGATAAAACCCTCAAGGTCGCCATGACGATAACTAAAACCACCTAAGCAGGGCAGAAATTTCTCCATGGCTGTATTAACCCTTTTCCTTATTTTGTTCATAAATAAGTTTTCTGACCCTGTCCAGCAAAGCCTAGGGACAATTTCAGAAAAAGTGAGGACATCGTCAGGAAACATACATTTCAAAACTGAAAAATCTCTCTTCATATCCCACAATAAATCTAATGTTCTAGTTTTAGCAATGTCGTTACCACCTAGATGTAAAATGATAATGTGTGGACTGGAAAGACGGGCAGATAACTTCTTCGTTTCAACAATAAGGTTCTTCCATCTCATACCACGGACACCGCACCATATAATTCTAATCACTGGAGGATCAAATGACAGATTTTCCCTGTATGATCGCCCCTGTGCTCTCTTCTGGGCCCAATAAACAAAGGAATGACCAACCATCCAGATTATCAATTGATTACCTATAAAAGAAACAAAACAACTAAACAGACAATAGATCAGGTCTGACACACAATTTAAAACGCTGGGATTCCCATCTACCAATTCTTTTTATAACAGCATCTTCCAATCCTAGCCTAGCAGCCTCAGTGGCTGCACCTATCATAAAAGAATGAGAAGAAATTTTTAGATCTTGTAAATCCAACCTAGATAGACAATGCCTTAAAAAGGCATTAAATTGATAAATCGTCAATGGTTGCAAATCACTGTGAATTAAAAAAACAACCCTCAACTTGAGGCCTAACTCCAAGCCAGGTGACTACATTAGAAACTGGACAAATATTGACATCCTTTAACCCTTTCCCGACATCCGCCGTAATAGTACGGCGGATGCCAGGTGCTTAAATATGGCGGCTGCTCGGGACCTGACCAGCCACCATAGCTGCCGGGTTTCTGCTGTATTATACAGTAGACACCCGGTGCTAAAGCCCTCGATCAGTACCCGCAATGATCGTGTGAGCGCAATCCGCTCTAAGTATCGCCGTATTGAAGTCCAAATTCATAAGGTTAATGTAAGAGCTAGCTCAGAGAGAGAGACACATATGCACAGCTATTGTGGTTATAGTGGGTTCTGCTTTAATGGAGGGAAACATTTGGTTTTTAAGTACAGTAGACAAAGAACAGGTCGGGTTACTGTAATTGACATAACATGATTGGTGGCAAAGTTGTAAAATAGTTCTGGCACATGGTTATTGGTATAAGAAACAAGAGAGGGGCTCATCCCCTTAAGCCATGTGGTGGGGGGATGAGCTCTCTAGACAAAAGAGGAATGTAAAATGGCTACAGGCATGGTCCACATGGCCGTGAAATCTAAAATGGAGGATACAATAGCTGAGTCATCCTCCACATTTCCCTCCTTTTGTAAATGATATAACCCATACCCAGGGTACATTAGGATCTGCTAATCAGATCCTGAGGACTTTTATGTAGAATTCACCTCATTCCCCATGGATATGTTATACCATTTACATACCTATAGGTCTAATACACTCAGAGGGAATGGAATATATATATCTTTTTCTGCCCATAGCAACCAATCACAGGGCAGCTTTGATTTTTCAGGAGCAGAATACATAATGAAAGCTGCGCTGTGATTGGTTGCTATGGGCAGTATAATATAGATAGGTAATATATATCATTTTAGCTCTACTACCTCTAATTCACATCTACAGTAACCTAAAGAAGGAGTTTTGTGTCTCTGTATACATTGCATACTGTGTATAAATTGGGGCACACCTCATGGTATAAGTGGTATAGACACCCTTGAATAAATAAGTTGACACTTTGCTGCTCATGCTTGTAGTGCAGCGATGGAGGAAGGGCCTGGCAGCGGGAGATTATCTGCTCTAAGAGAACTCCAAGAATCCTTCACAGTGACAACTTGTTTTGATACAAAGTTCACCAGAAATGTTTGTTCTACTAAGTGACATTCCTTGTATGCAAGATAAGGGTGGGTTCACACTTGTGATGGCACTCCAACTGCCGCAAATCCGACCTAAATGTTGGAAAACTGGATAGGGAAAGGTTTGTGACGCTTTGCTTAAAAACCCATTCACGTGAATGGGTTTTTAAAGCAATATGTGGCTGTGCGCTTTGCGGCGGATGGAGGGCCGGCGCAAGGCAAGTGTGAACCCACCCCTATGTAACAGGCTGCTACATGTACATATACATATCTATCTATTTATCTATCTATCTGTGATTGCCAGACTTGCCAGAGAGGTCTATGGGGGCCTATAAGGGCCATACATAAAAATCAAACTGGGTCCCCCATTAGGGTCCTGGGTTTTGCCATGCAGAGCAGAATGGTCTGGGGCTTATTTTACCCTCCTCACCCTTTCTGTGTCTTATGGGCCAGTTCCATAGTCCCTGTGCTTGCTAACAACGTAGTTGAGTTTGGAATAGGCCGCTTCCACCCAATACCAAAGTATATGGGGCCAACCAGCTCTTTCCAAGGGTCCCATAGCAGCTACCTGGGCTGGTCTTGCATATAGAATAGGAAAGGCCATCAATGTGTGGTGAGTGGGGCCCAACCCCTATGTCCCTAACTGAATATGTCTACATTTCATGACTAAAGTTACCCAAAGATGGATGGAGTGTCTCTTTAAGTGAAGTGCTGAGTAGTGACAGGGTTAATAAGCGTTACAGGGAACAGGAATGTCATGGAATTACGCACATCGCACTAGAGCGGAGCACAAGTGGTTTAGTCACTAGGGATAACATCAGGTGTCACTATTACTAATAGGATTAGAGAAGGAGGAGAGAAAAATTATACGAGGAGAGAAAAATTATACAAGGAGAGCCAATAAATGTATGGACAGCCAATAGGAAGGTATCAGGAGCTACATAACATCACAGTGCATGAATGAACTGCAGACAGTATACATGGATATATGGGTGTAGACATGATAAGCATGCTCACTACAAACACACACATAGGCACGCTCATTGCATGTATGGATGTACAGATGAGCATACTCACTACATACACACACATACAATGCTGTCCAAAAGTATTGGCACCCCTGCAATTCTGTCAGATAATACTCAATTTCTTCCAGAAAATGATTGCAATCACAAATGCTTTGGTAATAATATCTTCATTTAATTTGTCTTCAATGGAAAACCACAAAAAGAATTGTCAAAAAGCCAAATTGGATATAATTCCACACCAAACATAAAAAAGGGGGTGAACAAAAGTATTGGCACCCTTTGAAAAATCATGTGATGCTTCTCTAATTTGTGTAATTAACAGCACCTGTTACTTACCTGTGGCACATAACAGGTGGTGGCAATAACTAAATTACACTTGCAGCCAGTTGAAATGGATTAAAGTTGACTCAACCTCTGTCCTGTGTCCTTGTGTGTACCACATTGAGCATGGAGAAAAGAAAGAAGACCAAAGAACTGTCTGAGGACTTGAGAAGCAAAATTGTGAGGAAGCATGAGCAATCTCAAGGCTACAAGTCCATCTGCAAAGACCTGAATGTTCCTGTGTCTACCGTGCACAGTGTCATCAAGAAGTTTAAAGCCCATGGCACTGTGGCTAACCTCCCTAGATGTGGACGGAAAAGAAACATTGACGAGAGATTTCAACGAAAGATTGTGCGGATGGTGGCTAAAGAACCGCGACTAACATCCAAACAAGTTCTAGCTGCCCTGCAGTCCGAGGGTACAACAGTGTCAACCCGTACTATCTGTCGGCGTCTGAATGAAAAGGGACTCTATGGTAGGATACCCAGGAAGACCCCACTTCTGACCCAGAGACATAAAAAAGCCAGGCTGGAGTTTGCCAAAACTCACCTGAGAAAGCCAAAAACTTTTTGGAAGAATGTTCTCTGGTCAGATGAGACAAAAGTAGAGCTTTTTGGGAAAAGGCATCAACATAGAGTTTACAGGAAAAAAAAAAGAGGCCTTCAAAGAAAAGAACACGGTCCCTACAGTCAAACATGGCGGAGGTTCCCTGATGTTTTGGGGTTGCTTTGCTGCCTCTGGCACTGGACTGCTTGACCAGTGTGCATGGCATTATGAAGTCTGAAGACTACCAACAAATTTTGCAGCATAATGTAGGGCCCAGTGTGAGAAAGCTGGGTCTCCCTCAGAGGTCATGGGTCTTCCAGCAGGACAATGACCCAAAACACACTTCAAAAAGCACTAGAAAATGGTTTGAGAGAAAGCACTGGAGACTTCTAAAGTGGCCAGCAATGAGTCCAGACCTGAATCCCATAGAACACCTGTGGAAAGATCTCAAAATGGCAGTTTGGAGAAGGCACCCTTCAAATCTCAGGGACCTGGAGAAATTTGCCAAAGAAGAATGGTCTAAAATTCCAGCAGAGCATTGTAAGAAACTCATTGATGGTTACCGGAAGCGGTTGTTCGCAGTTAGTTTGTCTAAAGGTTGTGCTACCAAGTATTAGGCTGAGGGTGCCAATACTTTTGTCCGGCCCATTTTTGGAGTTTTGTGTAAAATGATCAATGATTTGACTTTTTTTTCATTCTCTTTTGTGCTTTTTCATTGCAAGCAAAATAAATGAAGATATTATTACCAAAGCATTTGTGATTGCAATCATTTTCTGGAACAAATTGAGTATTATCTGACAGAATTGCAGGGGTGCCAATACTTTTGGCCAGCACTGTAGGCACATTCGCTGCATATATGGATGTACACATGAGCATGCAAGGCACATCAGCTCTATGTTCACAGATGGAAAAATGAAGCATATCTTGAAAAGAACACTGTCCCTACTGTGAAACATGGAGGAGGCTCTGTTATGTTCTGGGGCTGCTTTGCTGCATCTGGCACAGGATGTCTTGAATCTGTGCAGGGTACAATGAAATCTCAAGACTATCAAGGGATTCTAGAGAGAAATGTGCTGCTCAGTGTCAGAAAGCTTGGTCTCACTCGCAGGTCATGGGTCTTGCAACAGGATAATGACCCAAAACACACAGCTAAAAACACCCAAGAATGGCTAAGAGGAAAACATTGGACTATTCTGAAGTGGCCTTCTATGAGCCCTGACCTAAATCCTATTGAGCATCTTTGGAAGGAGCTGAAACATGCTGTCTGGAAAAGGCACCCTTCACACCCGAGACAACTGGAGCAGTTTGCTCATGAGGAGTGGCCAAAATACCTGCTGAGAGGTGCAAAAGTCTCATTGACAGTTACAGGAATCGTTTGATTGCAGGGATTGCCTCAAAAGGTTGTGCAACAAAATATTAAGTTAAGGGAACCATCATTTCTGTCCAGGCCTGTTTCATGAGTTTTCTTTTTTTAAAAATTCTGTTGAAGCCTGGTTGGAAATCAATGTCTGACCTTCATTTGTTCATTTTCATAGAATTTTTATATATTATTACTTTTGTCAGATTCAAGTTATTTCTGTGACCATTGTGGGTTTTTCTTTCATTAAACGAGGGGTACCAACAATTTTGTCCACGTCTGTATATGGATGTACAGATGAGCATGCTCACTACACACACACACAGGTACATTCACCACATATATGGATGTACAGATGAGCATGATCACAACATACACATATACACACATTGGCACGCTCATTACCAGTGCAGTGTCAGACAAAGATTCCTTGAGTCCACCTTCCAACAAGCCCTAGAAAGGATCATAGTACCTTTCAAATGGAATTAGTGCTCAATAGTTCCAAAGAATCCATTAGCATTAGCAAAAATTCAAGCAAATAAGTTTAAACAGTGGATTAATGCTATAGAATAAACATCTTTTGGGGGGCGTGGCCTGGACGCGCATGGAGTAGCATGCGCGCAGGTCCTTCTCCGCTCCTCCGCTCGCTACTGAGACCCGTGGACCCCTCAGCAAGCGCAGTATGGGCAAGCGCTTACCGAGGAAGGTGGCCCCGGGCACCCCAGCGCCCGTGGAGAGGTCTGGGGGGGCCACCCTGGACGCCTTTCTGGCCCAGCGGGCTTCTCTACCGGGCCAGGCTGCTGCGGGGCGGCCATCTTGGATTTCCTCCGCTCTCCAGGTACAGGGGTCGCAGCGCAGCTTCTCTCCTCCCGCACTCCCCCTGTCAGCCAGCGGAACGCCGCTTCAACAGAGATCCCTGTCGGCGCCTGGGCAACCCAGAGTTTCCCCAGCACGAGTACTCCCACAGTCTCCTCACCCTGGGATGTCCCAGCAACTACACTCTGCTTCACCAGCACTCCTGGCAGAGCGGCATGAGAGGACCCCTGATGTCTCCAGCTTCTCAAGGAGTTCTGAGGTCAGTGGCTCTGCTCCCTCCTACACCGCTGATGAGTTGCAGCCTGTGGCCACAGAGCTGGTCTCTGTGGCCCCCCACCTACTATCTTCCCCCATCACCCCCCCCCCTCCATGGCTCAGAGGGGGATGGCGTGGTGAGGGACGCTGGCGTAGGGGCTCCTCCGCCCCGCACTCCCAAGGATTATGCCTCCCCCCCTCCAGTCCTGTACCCCCAGAGCTGTATCCCAGGTATCTTCAGCACCATCATCCATGGCGGACCTTCTTCCTCAACTTACTACTAAACAAGAACTTAAAAGTATGGTTGCGGAAATCACAGCATCCTTCCGATCTGAAATTGCTATCCTCCGCACTGATTTACACTCCATTGCTAACCGAATGGACACGCTGGAGAATGACCATGACACTACCAGGGCCTATGTTGCCTCACTGCATGATACTACCACTGACCAGGGTTCAGCTATACGGGACATGCAACGCCACTTGGAGGATCTTGACAACAGGGGCCGGCGCAACAATATACGCGTCAAGGGACTCCCAGAGGCTGACCAATCTGAGGATCTGCCTGCTCTGCTGGAGGCTGTCTTCAACACTATACTGCAGGAGCCCCCGTCCCACAAAATTAAGTTTGATAGGGCACATCGAGCCCTTCGACCCAGAGGATCTTCCGCCACACCCTGTGATGTCATCTGCTGCCTCCACGACTTCACCCTTAAAGAGGCTATAATGAGCAAAGTGCGCAAACTCAAAGACTTCGAGTTTCAGGGAGCTCAACTACAATTCTATCAGGATCTGTCGCTAATCACCCTCCAGAAACGCCGCCATCTCCGACCCCTCCTCCAGATTCTTCAGGAGCACCAAATTCCTTACCGGTGGGGTTTTCCGTTTGCTCTCATTGCTCGTAGGGATGGTCGCTCCGCTACGCTTCGCTCCTTTGCAGATTTGCCTCTCTTCTGTAACCTATTGGATGTTCCCCTGCCGGATTTAACAGACTGGGAGCTATTCTCTCCACCCCCTCCCCCACCACCGATTTGGCAACGATTGGAGCCCAGACGACGTCATGCACCCTCCGCGGTGGTGACCACTCGGAGGCCCCTCCTGGACACTGATCCCTGAGGAGGCTGCCCCCCCTTGAGACGTTCTCCCTTTTCTCGGTGGTGCTTTGGAATCTGCATGCCTTAATGTTATGTTTGCTTCTCTTTTTTTCTTTTTTAGGTCTACGGGTCTCATCTATTATGCTTATTATTGGATTGTTTTAGCGGAGTGGGGGCGGGGTGGGGTCCCGGTGACTCCCCTTCCATCCTTCTTTTTACTGGTGGTTGGGGATCCACCGCCTCCCCTCCGACCTCCTGTCCATGCTCTCCCCCCTAAGGGGATACTTGGACTGTGCGGTCATTGATCCTGATTGGACCTCTGGCTGCCCTCATTGGTCCCCAGGCGAGTGACTTAGCCTCGCCCACAAAGTATTGTTTAACTGTTCTTATTTTTACTTTGTCATTTATGATGTCTTTTGCCTCCCTCCCTACCTCTCTTTCCCCCCCCCTCCCTGATCTAGAGACCCTGCCTCGACTTTGGGTTCCTGTTTGTGGATTGCCCTTTTGCCTCTCCGAGGGAAACTTGCCAGCGTCATGTGAGATGGGTGAGCTTATTACAATCCGCCACTGTCCTCCAATCCTCAGTCCCAATGGTTAGGTGCGTGACAATTAATGTCAAGGGCCTGGGTTCCAACATTAAAAGGCGCCATGTCCTTAGAGAACTCCGCTCCTTACGAGCGGATGTGGCGTTCCTTCAGGAGACTCATTTTGACCGCACTGGTACTTTTGCCTTCGCTAAGCATTATTTTCCCGTAGCTTTTTCGGCCTTCCACGATCGACGCAGAGCTGGGGTGGCTATCCTTCTTTCCCGATCCTGCCCAATTACAGTGACGACTTCCCACATAGACCCAGGTGGCCGGTTTGTTATCTTGGAGGGGCTCCTTTATGGTGCCCCGATTGTTTTATGCAATGTCTATGCCCCCAATTCAGCGCAGATCCCGTTCTTGCGTCGGGTATTCTCCCGTCTGCGCTCTCTCCCACCATCAGCTTGGCTGGTGGGGGGAGACTTTAACATGGTCTTCTCTGAACGGGCGGATCATCTGGCGTTACCCCAGGGCCCAACCCCCCATAGGTTGGCCCAACTTGCAAGGGAGTTCCGCAGGCTGATCCGCGCCCACTCTTTGTATGACCTTTGGCGAGTGGACAATCCTACGGCGCGCTCCTACACCTTCTTTTCTCACCCTCATAACACTCACACCCGCATTGACTACTTCTTTGGAAATGCTCCCGCTCTTCGTTTGCTTAGGGACACGAACATTGGCCCTCTCACCTGGTCTGATCATGCCCCAGTCGTGGTTACCTTATCTACGACTCCAGTGCCTACTCGCCAATGTCATTGGCATCTTAACGAAACACTGCTCAAATCACCGACCTCCCTCGAGACCCTGCGCACACACTTGATAGATTATTTTAGGGACAACTTAGGCTCGGTAGACTCTCTTGCCATTCTCTGAGAAGCCCATAAGGCGGTCATGAGAGGATGCTGTATCGCATTGGCTTCTAGGCTTAGAAGGGACAGACAGGCCCAGGAACAGCTCCTCCAAGCCCGTATTCGGTCCCTTACGACGACTTCGGCAGCGCATCCATCCCTGGGGGTTCTTCGCCGTTTGGTCCTGGCCCGGGCGGACCTCCGTGATTTGGAGACCCGCCATGTGGAACAACTTCTCCTTTATACCCGTCAGAGGTTTTTTGAACAAGGTAATAAATCTCATACCCTCCTGGCAGGAACCCTCAGGGATCATCGGGCCTCTTCCACACCACACTCTGTCCGTGACCCTGTGGGTACTCTTCAACATCACCCTGATGCTGTGGCGCTGGCGTTCCACTCTTACTACTCTAAGCTGTATGACTTACCCCCCCCCACGAGCACTACTCCCTGGGGATGACTCAACACTGCTGGAAGACTATTTAAAGGATTGTTGTCTCCCACGCCTTCCTCCTGAGGCCTTAACCTCCCTGAACACCCCCATCACCAAGGAGGAACTAGAAGGGGTCCTGAGGGACCTCCCAAATGGGAAAGCCCCAGGCCCAGATGGGTTCACTTACAATTATTATAAGGTTTTCCAGGGTGAACTCTCTGCTCATCTATTGTCCCTCTTCAATTCCTTCCTTTCAGGTTCCCCTATACCCCCGACTATGCTCTCTTCACTACTCACATTGGTCCCTAAACCGGGTAAGGACTTGCAGGATTGTGCTAACTACCGACCGATTGCTTTGCTGAACACGGACCTGAAACTTTTCACCAAACTCCTAGCCAATAGACTGAATGCTTGGCTCCCTCTGCTTGTCCATAAGGACCAGGTGGGATTCATCCCCTGTCGTCAGGGTGGTGACAACACCAGGAGGACTGTGGATTTGGTGGAGGTGGCCAATCATTATTCTACCCCGGCCCTTCTCTTGAGCCTGGACGCTGAAAAGGCTTTTGACCGCATAAATTGGTCGTTTATGCATGCTACGCTTAAGGCGTTCGGGATTACGGGACCGTTTCTCACAGCTATCCAGGCCCTTTACTCCTTACCCTCAGCAGCAATTAAGCTTCCCCATGCATCTTCGCCCTCCTTCCCTATTCAAAATGGCACTAGGCAGGGTTGCCCCCTGTCACCCATCATATTTGCCCTCTGCATTGAACCGCTAGCAGCCAAGATTAGGCGAGACCCTAATATCAAGGGGATCATGGTCCAAGATAAGGAATTTAAGGTATCTCTCTTCGCGGACGATGTACTCCTCACTCTCACCTCCCCTCATACTACCCTTCCAAACTTGCTGCGCTCGCTAGAGACCTATGGTGATCTCTCAGGGTATAAGGTGAACCCCGCGAAGACTGAGGCACTCCCACTCAACATCCCACGGGACCTTCTCCTTCTCCTCCGCAGTAATTATGATTTCCAGTGGCGGGAGTCCTCTATCCGCTACCTGGGAGTCCATATATCCACCTCCTATGCGACCCTCTACTCGGCAAACTACCCGCGGTTGTTTTGTGAGCTAAGAGCCCTATTGGACAAATGGCAACCCTTGCCTATCTCTCTTTTGGGGAGAATTGCTGTGGTCAAGATGACTCTCCTCCCGAAGCTACTGTATTTTTTCGAGACGCTCCCGGTCGCGATACCTCAGGGAGAATTACGGAACCTACAGAAAGCTATCTTCCAGTTTATCTGGCAAGCAAAACGACACCAAATACCCAGATCTGTTATGCTGGCGGATAGGGGGTCTGGGGGGTATGGTTGTCCCACATTTGTTACATTATTACTGGGCGGCCCACTTACGCCATATCCCATTCTGGGCGGCTATGCCAGCATACACCAGATGGGTGCAGATAGAGAAGCTATGGCTGGCACCCATGCATCCTAACGCGCTTCTGTGGGTCAGCTCCCCCCCCCACCCCCCCTGCCTCGTACCTGTTGGGCCCCATTCGGTTTACTAGATCTATCTGGTCTACCTGTTGTGCTAGATTCTCCCTGATGTCCCCGCGCTCATCTATGGTCTCCATACAACCCCCTTCTCCCGGAGAGCCTGACTTCTGCCATGACTAAAGTGTGGTCTGAAGCTGGCCTTTACCGGATTGCTGATATGGTTGACCCTGGAACCTTGGAACTCAGGTCCTTTGCTCATCTTACAGCTAATCAAAACCTGCCAGGTACTGAATGGTTCCATTACTTGCAGGGGGTTCACTTTGTCCGCTCCCTCCATGGGTCTCTTAAGGTGTCACTCCCCACCGCTTTTGAAAAGATTTGCCGTGCAGGCACGTCCACTAGGGGCTTTATATCCTCTATTTACCAACTTCTTAACTCACAAACTACAGGCTCTCCTGTTAATCATCGCTAAATGCTTAAATTGGAGGAGGCGGTGGGTAAACCCATCTCCCAGGAACAGTGGTGGATTGTATGGTCTCGGGCCCAGAAATCATCTCAGTGCATTACGTTTAGGGAAGCGCAGTATAAGCTGTTGATGCATTGGTATCATACTCCGGCTCTCCTTCATACTTTAAACCCATTAGTTCCCCCATGGTGCTGGCGCTGTGGAGCTGCGGTGGGTACCCTGCACCATATCTTTTGGACGTGCCCTCTCATCCTCGGTTTCTGGAGGGAGGTCAGGACTCTGACGATTGCTCTCTTTTTGCAAGAGGTTCCTCTTGACCCTCTTCTTTATCTCCTGAACCTTCCCCCCAGACACCTGAGCAATAAGTCATCCAGGCTTTTCTTGCATCTTTGTACTGCAGCTAAAACTCTCATAGCTAGAAACTGGAAGAAAGTGAGTCCCCCATCTAGTCTTGAGCTTGTGGCTAGAATGAAGGATGTGAGGAGTCTTGAATACCTGACTGCTGGCCTACATAATTCACGGGAAGCCTTTGGGGCTATTTGGGCACCCTGGGACATGTATTGTACATCACAGGGTCTCTGATCTCTAGTCCTCTCCTTCCCTCCCCCCCTTCCCTTTGGTCCTACCCTGGTCTTCTTAACCCCTCCATTCCCCCCTCCCTTGTTCACTGCTTAATTTAAATGCATATTGCTTAAGGGGGAGGAGGCGGATAGCCTCTATTTACCTCAATGCTTCCTGTTTGTTTGATTATTATTGTTTTTTTGTTTTTTCTTTATTCCTTGTTAATGAAAAATTTTTCAATAAAATTACAGTTATAAAAAAAAAAGAATAAACATCTTGATAGTCATAAGCATAGGCAGGTTAATTGCATGAAACAACATTGATATATAATGATTGATTGCTTAAGGTAACAAAGAAATACTATGATGTGCCTCTGTCATGTAAATAGTGCAAAATTAGCATAAACTTACCTCCCTCCAAGAGGAGTTTTAGATCTCACCAGAACTGTTCAAGTTTGAAGTGCCATGAACTATTGAGCACTAATTTTTATTTATTTATTCATTCATTTATTTAGTTATTTATTTATTTATATATATATTTTTTTATATATTAAGTCATACTTGTTGCATATTCCCACAATGACTTTTAATACTAATATTTTTTATTTTTCATTTTTTATCATATATTTTCGATTGGTATTTATGAATTTTAATGTTGTTTGATGTTTTATTGTAGTGTGATACACTTGAAAAAGGGACTTGCTGGTCCCGAAACGCGTTGTGTGTGCTTACTGTACCATAACTTGGGAAATAAATCATTTTTTGCTAATACCCTTTGGATCTGCTCAGTCCGTGTATAGTGGTCCAAATACCTCCACTGACAACAGAGTGTCATGGATAGGTGAGTATCTCTTTTTTTTGTTTATTTTATGGCAGTCCCTGAGTTTGCCCTAAACCCCTTTAAGGACAGCTGCTACTTCTCTTATTTTCAATCCACGCCTGGTTTTGGCTTAAAATTACACAAAAAACCTGAGTGTGTGAATGCAGTCTTAAAGTGATCCCTTTAATTTCCCATATGAAATGTAGCCCTTGTGCCCTAGTGAGGAGGTAAGTGGCTGCAGGACAGGGGGCTCTGAGCCTATATACTATGTATACCCACACACATGCCTGGCACCATTACTCAGACCCCTGGATGATAAATCCTCAGCTCTGTGATTGTGGCAGATCAGAATGTGATACTCACACACAAGTGTCAGTGCCCTGCAGGGAGGGTGAGCAGCAGGGAGGGTGAGCAGCAGGGAGTGTGAGAAGCAGGGAGGGTGAGCAGCAGGGAGTGTGAGCAGCAGTCATGTGAGGAGTGATGTGAGGAGTCAGGTATACAGGGCGGTGCATAGCAGCTTATATATAAAGGAGGGGTCTGCCTCCTCCCTGCACATCTCCTGCTGCACTGGGTAAGAGTTGGCTCTGTAGCCATTGCTGCTTTCTATCCCTTCCTAGCCTTGTCTATCCCTGCAATGTATCCCTTGATACCTCTCTTTATGGAGACAGATATAATGTAACTCCTGTGTCTGTCCCTCTAAACCTCCTAGAAGGTTGTAGTCACCGCGCATGCGCTGTGTACTGTTTACAGGGTGTCTGGGTTGGGGTCTGCAGCTCTATAGCTTGGATTTCATTGTTTTTGATGTCCGGAGAATCTTCTCTTACTTTCTATAGGAACATATCACAAAGTATCAAATATTTCTGTAATGTTTACTAATAGACTGCAGTGGATACAATGTAACAAGTCACTTCCTGTCTGATAGATGGGGGAGGGGGATATAGCATGTGACTGGAGACCCGCATAGTCAACCAGCTGGAGGGCTAGGCTGGGACTTGTAGTTCCTCTGGGGCAGGTTGTGCTGTTGGAGGGGAATTTAGTGTAATGTAAGCAGATAGTGTTGTATGGCTTTCCTTATCTCCTGACCTATGAAATAATCCCTGTGGCCATGTAAAACCTGTATATAGTCATTAGAGATGTATACTGCTTTATACAGAGTCCAGGATGGCTTATGTGTGAGTATTTGTGCTGTTGGAGGAGAATTTAGTGTAATGTAAGCAGATGGTATTGTGTGTATTTCTTTGTTCCTGTTCTCACTTCTTACTGACCTCTAAAATATTCCCTGTGGTCCTGTCTATAGTTATTATACATGTATACAATGTTATCCAGATTCTAGGGTAGTTTATATTTTTATGTATTTGTGCTGTTGGAGGGGAATTTAGTGTAATATAAGCAGGCAGTGTTGTATGGATTTTCTCCAGTAGCTGACCTCACTTCTGACGTCTGACATAATCCCTGTGACCATGTATATCCCGTATATAGATATATACTACTTTATCCAGATTCCAGGATATTTTGTGCTGTTGGAGCGGAATTTAGTGCAGTATAAGCAGGGATAGTTACATGTGTTTCCCCAGCTTCCTAGCAGCTGCTATGACCTATGGAATAACCTGTATATAGTTATGGCTGTATACGGTTTTATCCAGATTACAGGCCAGTCACATGTTTGTGCCCTGCCCTTGTTTACATGGTTGCCCCCTGCACTGCACACTATGGGATTGGCCAATGGGACTGAGCTCTTGTATGGGGGAAGGGACTGGACTGAGTCCTGGAATTTACACAGGACTAAGGATACTGAAGTTACATTCACAACAAAGGAATCAGTATCTGAGGGGTTAACTGTAAATGGTAGGGAGTGTTATCTAAAGGCCATATGGTGGCGCTCTGTGCTTGACTAGTGTGTGAAGTGCATTGTGTACTGGGCTAAGATCTGATTCCTACACTGTCAGACCTGGAAGGGATTGATGCCAGGACAGTAGTATATACTTCCCATATAATCTATATCGAATAGCCTAACCTATATGTAGCCGCTGCATTGGGTCTATGTATAGGTCTGTAGTGAGCAAATGCATTATTAGCGGCTATGTAATTGTCGCTCCTTGTAGACATCTGCTTATATTATGCAGTATGGGTGTCTATAGGCTTTGTATGGACGGCACCCTTTATTGTGCCACCGGTCGATGTATCTAATGTATCGGGATAGTTGTGCACTCAGTTGGGTATAATACAGCCATAGACTACAGCAGCTTTGTATTATATTGTATTATAGTATTGCAGTTGAGACCACCGGCTACACCTGTATCAGTAACCTACCTGGTGACTGTACCTGCCCAGAATTATGTAATACAGCACTTGGCCTATAGGGAATCTGGATCACTGGCCCTAGGCAAATAGAAGTCCAGAATATACAACATAAGTGGACCTTCCCTTTAAGCTGTTCCCTTTTCTATTATTATTATAATTATTTATTATCTTTATATAGCGCCAACATATTCCGTAGCGCTTTACAAAATCAGAGGACACATGAACAGACAATATGAGACGTTACAATGTGACAGATAAACATATCATACACTAGGAGTGAGGGCCCTGCTCACAAGAGCTTACAATCTATGAGGAGATAGGGGACACAAGAGGTCAGAGGACTTATTTGCTACCATGGTCCAGCCATCTTTTAATAGAAAAGGTTGTGTAACTGAAGCTGTATGAGCCGTCACCAGCCGGTATCTGTGAATAAACATATACTAAGTGCAAGGAGTGCAGTGTAACTTCTAGATGGATGGATTCCAGAGCACCGGTGCAGCTCGAGAAAAGTCTTGGAGACGGGAATGGGATGATCGGATAACAGGGGATGCAAGTCTAAGGTCTTTGGCAGAATAAGCTTGCGCCCTCACAGGGAGTGAAATGTGAGGTTTGTCTTGCACTTGGCTCACTGAAATTCCTGTATTCTGTAATGGACAAACTGACTTCAGGATCCTTAGAGACATCCTTGCTGTAACTTGTGCAGGATGATGTGGGTGTCCCTCCTGATCCTGGGCTTGTCCTGACATGATGCTGCCATTATAATACAGTTAGTGACCTGGACCTGCTAGGCCGCCTATACTGTAATGTAGATCCCTGGTTATATACTGTATGTAGTGATGCACAATGTCCTAGGGGACTATTATCTCCCTACACACAGTATATAATGATATTTGAGGCTATTTGGGGGACTGGTTATATTCTGTATGTTGGGATAGCACTGTCCTGGGAGACTGGTTATTTGTTGGATGGAGGAATCGACTATATCCTGGGATACTGGAGAGGACTGGTTATATTCTGGATGTAGGGATAGATATAACATACACACGATCCCAGGATGATGATGGGACTGGTTACATGTGATCTCCTGTTACAATTTACACAAGACACTCGCCCGGAGTACAACACTTGGCCGCACATGAGCTGCTGTCTGTGCTTTCTTCTAAAGTGAATACAGTTGTGTATAGGATCAGTCTTCACACTTAAATAGGTCCATTTTAAAGGGGATGACTCCTACCTCCTTGCCTCGTCCTCCCAATGACAGAATGATCGTAGGATCTCTCGTCTGGGATTCACCATTCCAGTTTTGCTTTGCAATGTGCCCAATGAAGTCTCTGCTAACTCAAGGGGTTCTCTTTCGGTGGTGCCCCTAATGGGTGACACCTTTAAATAGTCCATCACTTCATCAAACTTTAATTGAATAAATCAGGCATTCTTTCTATAGAGAGATATGTACTTGAATTAAAAAGTAGGTCATTTTTGTTGGCACATTCCCTTTAAGTGCGGGTGATGACGGTTTCCATGACCTGTACTTTTAGCCCGTAGATTCCCCTTCCTAAAGGGTGTGATGACTTGTTGGCACAGTAAGTCACTGACCTGCATGCATTATTTTGTGATCTATACCCGGGACGGTGGTAAACCCAGAAAAACCACCTACGACATAGGAGGAAGTAAGAGGAGTTTTCAGTTCAGTCTTTGTATACATTACAGGTGTGAATCCAGAACTATACTGATAACCTAGATTGGTCAAATCTGACCCCCAGGACCCCCACCGATCAGATGTTCTAAGATCTTATGACTCTGGGGTGAACTCCACTACATCTTCAGGCCATGTGATATCACATTTATCAGTCACGCAGTCATGCTATGGCTCTGTCCCATTCAAGTGAGTGGAGCTGAGCTGCAGTACCAAGCACAACCACTATACAATGTGTGGCACTGTGCTTGGTGACTAGTGAAGAAGCTGCAGCACTTGTCCTTATGCTGCAGCCTCTTCACTCCGCTGATCAGTGGGGGTTTTAATTTGATATTGATGACCTATTCTAAGAACAAGTAATATTGTCCTGGAGAACCCCTTTAATAGACAAAGGCCAATTTAGTTGAACAGTGGAGGGGGGGTGGATAGACTTCCCACTCTTAGGACATCTTATACACTAATGGGACATCTAGAAGGTGGGTTTTCCAAGAATTCTAGCATTATCTATGATGAGAAAATCTTATATGGAGATAAATGAGTGTGGGGCACTCTCAGTACTGGGCATATCTGATATGAAGTAGTGACCATTGCATGGCCTACCTTGCAGTCAGCTGATACCAGAGGGTAATAGATTGCATTCACTTGTACTGTTCCTTTAAAAGATTTCATTTTTCTGAACTAACCTGATACCTTTCCTCTTCCCACAGGGAAAATCCTGTAACAATGTGGCAGTCGCTGGCCCTTCTCTGTATTCTGGCCACTGCGGCCAGCTCCCGTCATGTCCCCCATTTCAAGCCGCTGTCCGGTGACATGGTCGATTATATTAATAAGTTACATACAACATGGAAGGTGAGTGAGGGTCTCTGACAGGAGGTGGGTCATAGTGTGCCACGTGTGGGAATTGGAAGTCTATCTTTGGGAAACCAGGGCAAATCTCTGCAACAAAACCACAACATGTTGCCTAGGATGAAGTTAGGGTGGGTTCACACTTGCGGTGGCACTCCGTCCACCGCAAATCTGACCTAAATGTCGGAAAACTGGATAGGAACTGGATAGCTGTTTTTTTTTGTCGGGAAACAAAGTCCTGCATGTCCGACTTTGTTTCCTGCGAAAAAAAAATCGGATTGGGGCGCAGAGGGTGTAAATGCATTGCTTTAAAAACCCATTCAAGTGAATGGGGTTTTAGGCAAAGCGTCGCAAACCTTTCCCTATCCAGTTTTCCGACATTTAGGTCTTGATTCGTGGCAGACGGAGTGCTGCCACAAGTGTGAACCCACCCTTATGAGCTTTACTTCCATCCCCTGCTTGACTACATACTGTTCAGATTCTCCATTAGCTTGTGGGTTGTTGTTATATGTAGTCTGTAGTCAGTGGGGGATGGGCTTATTAAGAAGTGGTGTACTAAATGGTACACAGAACTGCTGCAAAGTGGATCTCCGTTCTTCATCCTCTTTCCCTCTTTCCGTTAGGCTGGAAATAATTTCCCAAATGCAGACATTACTTATGTGAGGAGACTCTGCGGCACAATGCTTGGCATGAATAAGAAGCTGCCGGTCAGGTAAGAAATACAATCTCAGCATTGTGTCGTCTTCTCTATTAATGCTCAAATCTGCATTCAGAATTCTTATAGTTGCTGCTTCCAAGTCACTAGTTCTGTGTTGTCAGGCTAAGCTAAGAATGTGTATGTCCATCATCGTGATGGGTCTGAGATAAAGGTGACGTGCAAGAAATGAAATACAATTGTATAAAATTGATATTGTCCGCATGTCCACAACCGTATTTTTCTATGGATCTGTAGGGAGCTGTAGGACTGAGACACAAACTTTCTGGTCCTATTCCTATCTGATTTTTTTTGCATGTCTTGTCTAGTCAGATGACGAACTCCATGGAAAACACAGACTGCACATGGATACCATCCATGTGCTGTCCTTTGTTTTTTCCACACATCTGTATAGAAGTACAGTCATTTGTGTGGGGCTAGAGGCCTATCTCTTCAGTCAGTGTCTCCTCCAGCAAGTATCCATCATGGCATGCAGTTGGAGTGAAGGAACCTCTATTTGAGTATTGTATTGACAGTCCTGGGTTAGCCAGGACTTCAAAAAGTGAATGGTCTAGTGGTCCTGATATTGGACAACTTGAAAATAAGTCTACCGTGCGGCCAAGCAGCAAGGAAGGCAAGTAGGGTGCCCAGCTGTAAAGTGGAGGTATACCCAGTAGGATCCTCAGGTGTGTAGCTGGAGGTATACCCATAGGATGCTCAGGTGTATAGCTAGAGGTATACACATAGGATCCTCAGGTGTATAGCTGGAGGTATAACCAGTAGGATGCTTGGCTGTATAGCTGGAGGTATAACCAGTAGGATGCTTGGCTATATAGCTAGCGGTATAACCATAGGATGCTTGGCTGTATAGCTAAAGGTATACACAGTAGGAGGCTAACCTGTAGCTGGAGTTATACCCATAGGATGGTCAGCTGTATAGCTGGAGGTGTACTCATAGGATGCTTGGCTTTATAGCTGGTGGAGTACCCAGTAGGAAACTCAGTTGTATAGCTGGAGGTATACCCATCGGATGCTCAACTATATAGCTAGAGGTATACGCAGTAGGAGGCTAACCTGTAGCTGGAGGTATACCCAGTAGTCTGGTCGGCTGTATAGCTGGAGGTATACGCAGTTGTAAGCTTGGCTGTTTAGTTGGATGTATAGCCAGTAGGATGTCTGGTTGTAGAGCTAGAGGTATAACCAGTAGGAAGAGTGGGCTACTGATCCTGCTTTATAGAGCACTGGTGAGACCACATCTGGAATACGATGTCCAGTTCTAGAGACTCCACCTACAAGGGGGCGCAATCTGAAAGTAGTTGGGGGGGGGGTGGAGAGATCAGAAGCAATGTTGGGAAACGTTATTTCCCTTTAACAGTAGTTGAGGTTTGGAACAAACTTCCAGCAGATGTGGTTGGGAAATCTACAGTAAGTGAATGTGAACACATTTTTTTTTTCTATCGACGGTCTCAAGCTGTGCCAACGAAAACACCAGTGCACGGCAAAAAAGTGACGGGTGCCACTGAAAAAAACGTGCAAAGGATGCGGTCTATCGCAAAACCCATCTCAAAAGAGAATGGGTCCTCCGAAACTGTCCCCAAACTCAAAGCCAAAAGGCACAAGAGTAAGGGGGCTGAACCAACCCAACTGCCAAGACAGGAGGGTCAGTGACTTACTTGGTTTCCTCCAGGGCTGCCACCACCAAGAGTACTACCAAGCCAGCTACTTGCATCAGTCTCCTCAAGGGCTGCCACCCCAAGAGTACTACTGAGCCTGCAACTGTTGCCTATCTCCACAAAAGCAGAGACAGGCACTGGAGAGCAAAGAAGGAGGGAACCCGAGGGCCACACACTCCAACTCCTAGACTTCGGGTAGGACCCAAAAGGGTTTCCGCACCCCTACATCCACACAAAAACAGTGACAAACAGGTGACAAAACGTGATAAAAAAGAATAAATAAGTGAATAGAGTGCCAGTGTACTGGCCCGGTCTATCCGCCGGATCTATAAAAAATTACCCATGCTGGATAAACCAAGCAATAGGGTGAGTGCTCCTCAGGTGTATTCAAGTGCTTGTGCAATGTGCCAAATTCAGTGGGTTTCCCAGGCCCAGTGAAATAAGGCACCTCTGGAGTCACCGTCCCCAGAGGCACTTGCACCATGAGACCTTTGAAAGCCTCCCCAGCCCCTTAGCTTCGATCCCAGGGCCCTCTGCAATCCCTGGTGTGGTTCCCTGCCTCATGTTCGCAGTGTTCAGTTGGCTCCCTACAGTGGGTCAACCACTCCCACTGGCGGAACCAACCTACTGGCTGTTACTGATAAGAACAGATACTACACTTGATCTTAGCCAAGAGGCCGAGAAGCGATGAATGGGATAAACACATGTCTATCCTAAGAGAAAATGGTGATAAATAATATGCAGACAGACTGCATGGATCAGGGGGCTTT
This sequence comes from Leptodactylus fallax, assembly GCA_947044405.1. NCBI lineage: Eukaryota > Metazoa > Chordata > Amphibia > Anura > Leptodactylidae > Leptodactylus > Leptodactylus fallax. The sequence goes on along the minus strand of CAMRHE010000375.1, from coordinate 1,120,011 downwards.
ATTTAGGTTTTGAAGTTCTCTAAGCAAGTACCTCCTTCCACCAGCAAACCCCTTTGTGAGGTCTAGATAAAGAATACTGTTACCACCTCCTTATCAGACAGTTTGTCTTTTGGCCTTCATTGTGTGTTGTCTCCACTACTAGTTACACAACAAATACCTGGTGAGCCCTTCTGATATGAGGAGGGTAAACACTAAACAATTAGCTTCTTGTGTCCTGATAAACCAAAAGCCATTGAGACTTGCAGCCAAATACTTAAAGGGAATCTGTCAGGGCAATTTGGGACACTAAACCACCGACACATCCATATGGCCCTGGGGTTTAGTGTCCCAAATCACCCTGTTATAACGTAATCCATGGCTGCATTAAAAATAAAAAAGCTTTATACTCCCCCCTGCCGCTGTACTCCCCGCGCCTGCGCAGTTCTTCAATGAAGCCAGACGAGTACACCTCGGCTTCAGTGCGCATGTCCCGTACCTCTGGCAATTACATAGTGAAGCCGGGGTGTACATCTTTGGCTTCACTGAAGAACAGCGCAGGCACCAATGAAGAAGCTCATGAATAAGCCGGACTGTTCTTGCCGCACAGCGTCGATCGGACTTCTCTAGGCAAGTATAAAGGTTTTTTATTTTTAACGCACCTGTGGATTGTATTACAACAGAGCGATCTGTGACACTAAACCCCAGGTCTATAAGGACCTCTGTGGGTGGTTTAGTGTCCCAGATTGACCTGACAGATTCCCTTTAAAGCGTAACTAAACTTTTTGAGAATTCTTAGATTTTTTTTTCATGACAGTATTTGTCAGTAATACATTTTGTAATATACTTTATTCACAAACTTTGTCTCCTTTCTGTGAAATTAATGACATATATACTGCCAGCAAATCAAAAGTTGCCCGAAAGTGTAGTTATGCTTTACACCATATTTAACCTTTTGGCAACCGCCTGTTGCCTTTTGACAGGTGACGGTGCAGGTCCTAACTCTGCTGCAGTGTCCTTTGGTGTTGCTGCAGGATCTGGTCTGATAGCTGGAGGAAGATTCTTCATTCAGTCACTGTGCGCCCTCTATGGGACAATCTACATTCCCTATCAGTATGTCTTTGGAGTGTGGGAGAAAACCAGAGTTAACCCCTCACAAACTCCATGCAGATGTTGTCCTTGGCTGGATTTGAACCCAGGACTCCAGCACTGCAAGGCAACAGTTGTAGCCCCCCCCCCCCCCATATTACAGAGGAAAAATGCAATGTGAATGTCCACCAGGGGTCTTTTATGATGTCACAGGGAGACATATACACTGTGTTCCAAATTATTATGCAAATAATATTTTCTCATATTTTCCAAAATTACCTATATGAATTGCAGTCATTGTAATTTTCCAGTCATCAACTATTCGAGTATAATTGAAAGGTTTTTGAACAAACTGCCTATGATAACAGTATATTTAAAAAAAAAAAATAAACACTCAAAATGCATGTTTTAAATTATTATGCACAGCAGAATTTGCAACCTTTTCATTTTTATTAAGAACAAAAAAATGGTCATTGTGAAACTATAAGCATTAGCAGGTTATTACAAACTGAAATCAAACAGTTTTCAAGCCAAAACTTTATTCGAGGTGATGTTACATTTGCACATAGGACCCCTTGTTCGAAAGAAGCTTCTGAACTCTCTCGTCCATTGAATTTGTCAGTTTTTGGATGGTTTCTGCTTCAATTGTTTTGCATGAGGACAGAATACCCTCACAGAGCTGTTGCTTAGATGTGAGCTGCCTCCCGCCATCATAGACACTCCTTTTGATGATGCTCCAGAGGTTCTCAATGGGGTTGAGGTCAAGGGAGCATGGGGGCCACACCATAAGTTTGTCCCCTTTTATGCCCATTGCAGCCAGAGATGCAGATGTGTTATTTGCAGCATGAGACGGTGCATTATCATGCATGAAAATGATCTTTCAGCGGAATGCATGGTTCTTCTTCTTGAACCATGGCAGGAAGTGCTGTTTGAGAAACTCCACATACATTATGGAGTTCATCTTTACCCTTTCAGGGATCCTAAAGGGGCCGACAATCTCTCTCCCCATGATTCCAGCCCAAAACATTACTCCGCCTCCTCCTTGTTGGCGCCGTAGCCGTGTTTGCATGGGGTGTCCATCAACAAGCCATCCTCCACTCCATCCATCTGGACCATCAAGCGTTGCACGGCACTCATCGGTGAACAAAACAGTTTTGAAGTCAGTCTTCATGTATTGTTTGGCCCACTGGAGCCGTTTCTGCTTGTGTGCAGTGGATAGAGGATGTTGACAGGATGGCTTACGCACAGCTGCAAACCTCTGAAGGACCCTGCATCTTATTGTTTGGGGGACGTTGGAGGCACCAGCAGCTTCAAAAACTTGTCTGCTGCTATGACAAGGCATTTTTGAAGCTGCTCTTTTAACCTGACGTAATTGCCTGTTGGAAAGAGTCCTCAATTTTCCCTTATCAGCATGCACACGTGTGTGCTGTGAATCAGCTACATACTTCTTGATTGTGCGATGATCACGATGAAGTGTCTTGGCAATGTTGATTGTAGTTATGCCTTTACCTAAACACTCCACAATTTGTTGCTTCTCAGCAGCCGACACATCGTTTTTCTTTCCCATTTTGGCTGAAAATGTAGGCTGCTTAATAATGTGGGACAGCCTTCTTAAGTAGTCTTGCCTTTAATTGGACACACCTGCCAAACTAATTAGCACAGGTGTCTGCAATTGCTTTCAGTGATATAAAGAGCCCTGACACACATCACCATCAATGAGTTTAACTGACAAACAAAAAAAATTCTTACCTTATCACTCCTAAACACTTTTTGCATAATAATTTGGAACACAGTGTATTGTCATAAAAGCACATATATATCAAACAAAAAAAATTACAATAGAGGGGGAAAAAGTAAAAATTAACTTCCAGTGCATTTTACACTCAATGGAACAAAACAGTTAAAAATTTTCAGTGCTTTACAATTAGGCTGGGTTCACATCTGCATTTGGGGGTCCGCTTGGGGACCCCCCACCCGGAAACCTAATCTGCATAAAAAAAAGCAGTTGTCTTAGGAAACCTGTGGTCCCAATAGACTATAATGGGGTCCGTGTGGTTTCCTCTTGAAAAGGGTGGAAAAATGCGGAGAGAAGTTCTCATGCAGAGAGGGGAACAGAATCCCCAAACGTAATGCAAGTGCAGATGTGAACCAAGCCTTTTGGTAATGGCCAATTAAATGTTTGGTCATTGGACACTGGTTATCTGTATTTTTTTGGATTGCTGCGGTCCTGGTCTACTTATGTAATTGTGAAGGTGTCTCCTTCCTTTGACTTTGTACCCACCTTTACTATTTGCTGTGCTGCTTTGAATTTTTTGTTTCCACCTCTCCATAACTTTCCACTCTTCCTAATATCCCTCTATCTTCATGCTCTAGGTATTCATTTGCTGACCAAATTGACCTGCCGGATAGCTTTGACTCCCGGGAAGCTTGGCCAAACTGTCCTACCATCAGGGAGATCAGAGACCAAGGTTACTGTGGCTCCTGCTGGGTGAGTAGGAGCCGCTTCATTTCAGGACTTCTCAGAGGTCTCCTCTTGATGTTTCTAACCAGCTCTGTTTGTCGTAGGCTTTTGGGGCAGTGGAGGCCATCTCAGACCGTATCTGTATACACTCTAATGGAAAGCTGAGTGTGGAGATATCTGCAGAAGATCTGCTTTCTTGCTGCGGGTCTGAGTGTGGAAGGAGGTAAGTGGAACTTTGACACTTGTTTATGGGGTCGGAAGGGAAATGTCTCGTTGAATTGGATTTGGTTGAGAAGGGTGAGAAATATTACACCTTACAGATCTGCCAGTTAAAAGGAGTCTGTCACCAGAATCCAACACATCACCACTTTGGTGCAATGGCCACACCCTTGTTTCTCCAAAAAAGCTAATTTGCATATTGTCAAAAGAGGCACCAATTCACTTTGATTCCGGTGACCTATGGTTGATATGCTGGGTTCTGGTGACAATCCCTTTAAGAGGTTGGTATTATTGCATTATATTTTAACCAAAAATTTTTTTCCAGCTGTAAGGGAGGATACCCATTTGGAGCATGGCAGTACTGGACTGAAAAGGGTCTTGTGTCTGGTGGTCTTTATGATTCGCATATTGGTAAGTCATGTAGATCTGTATAAGATGTAGCAGAGTTGACTGGTTTTGCACGGGAAGGTTTTGAAATCAACCTGCTACATTTGTGCTGTAATACTGTGGAGTCTTGTGCCCCTCGGGCCCTCCTATGTATCCGTCATGTATGATTGATCAATGTTAGAGCTCCCTCTTCTGGTGGTGTAATGTAAATCTTGCTCTTGTGCAGGCTGCCGACCATACTCCATCCCCCCATGTGAGCTCCATGTTAATGGCTCCCACCCATCATGTAAGGGGAAGAAAAGCAAGACTCCAGAATGTGTGGAGAAGTGCGAGGCTGGCTACAGTCCAGACTACAGCACAGACAAGCACTATGGTAAGTATTCTTGGTAACCAGTAGGATTAGAAGTATACAGGACATTTTGGGAATTGATGGGAATAGGAAAAACAGCAATTTCACCATTGTTGTTGGGATTTGTCTTGTATCTCCACATGGATCCAGCAGCTCCAAAAGTCCCTACTGCTTGTCCCCTGATTTCACCCTATGTATTGTGATCAGGAGAGGGATCCACAAGTGTTGGATGGTGCCAAGGGGCATCCATTGTTGATGTATCCTTCAACTTTTTGTGCTTGAGAAGTTAGGCTAAAGACAATGCAAGTCCCTCTGTGACAATCTTAAAGGGGTTGTCCAAGACAAGAAAATCATGGGCTTCCAGAAACTGCACCACCCCTGTCCACAAGTTTTGTCTGGTATTGCAACTATGCTACATTTTTAGCAAATAGGGCCACCAGGTGTGATGCTGTCTTTGGAAGAAGGCAGCCATGTTTTGTTTTTCTAATCCTGTACACCCCAATTTTAAAGACGAAAGGATAAAAACTTGTATTCCCTGCAGTAATTTATGCAACCCACAGAGGCATAGCTTCTATGTATACCATGCAGCTGCCAAGGGCCATGCTGGAAGGCAGGCCCTACATAGAACTTTCTCAGTGTTTTCCAGCAGTTGCCACTAGAGGGAGCTCATTGCATTGAGACTGAGCTCCTATGGCAACTGTACAAACTTGTATGTACTGAGCTCCCCCTAGTGGTGGCAGCAGCTTAGAGCTTTTTGCAGCAAAGCAGTGAATTTTAAAGGGGGTTATCTAGGATTAGAAAACATGTCTGCTGCAGCTCAGTCCCATACAAATGAGCTTCGGCATGGTCATGTGAACAACGGATGTTATGGTTCTTCCAAAGAGGAAGGCAGCCATATTTTAATACTGAATAAATATTTCCCAGTGCTCTTAAGAGGGTCATCTGTGTTATACTTTGTTTATAAAAAAAAGGGGTGGGGGGGTCTTTATGAATTCCTTTTAATGACTTGTATCTCTTTAATAAAATTTCTCTTACTTTGACTTCTAGGTTCTGATTCCTACAGTGTTCCAAGCAGCGAGGAAGAAATCAAGGCAGAGATCTATAAGAATGGCCCAGTAGAGGGCGCTTTCTCCGTGTATAGGGACTTCCCTACATACAAGTCAGGTGGGTGTCTGATACCTATGTAATATTGCTTACTAGAAAATTCCTGATATGGAAGTTGGTTCCATGTTATGTCCTCATCATTTGGTTTTCTTCTGTAGGAGTATACCGCCACGTCACTGGTGAGAAGATCGGAGGTCATGCTATTAAGATCCTTGGGTGGGGTGTGGAGAATGGAACACCATACTGGCTGTGCGCCAACTCCTGGAATACTGACTGGGGTGAAAATGGTACGGTTATGCTTCTTAAAGTATTCTCTACACTTCTACACCTGAAAAGTCAGTATTATACCTCATGCAACCAGGGCGGTACTGGCAATAGTTTAGTAGGGGTTGGAACCTAACCAGATGAAAACAACCTAACCATCAAGCTAGGCTGCCTGAGATGTCCTTTTGAGATATCATTATTTTAGCAGTACTGCTTCTAGGTAGGGATGTGGCTACAATATAGTACAGGGGATATTTTGTGGCGGAAAGGGGTGGGCTGTTTTCCACAACACTCTTTCCAACAATCATCTTGGCCCTCGACCTGTTTTTTGTTTTGTGTGTTTTTTTTTGTTTTGTTTTTTTTTGTACAGGATACTTCAAGTTTCTCCGTGGAGAGGACCACTGTGGAATAGAGTCTGATGTTGTTGCAGGAATTCCAAAATAATGTCCAATCTAGTATCGCACATGAACCATAGCTGCGAGCTCATCTTAACAAACTTTTAGTGACAAATGGAAAAAATTTTTTATCAATTTTATTACATTGTGTTACTGAGTGGATGGGTTTGGAGGGAGATGTCTGAATCCAACATCACATCATGACTGAGCCAAAAGATAAGACTTCAGTTGCCAGGGATTCTTGTTGTGTTGTCAAATGAAGCTGTACGCAGGATAGAAGAAAAATATCTGTGCTAGGATTCAGGGTTTGTGGGATTTTTAGGAGGAAATATGGGCTTCATGTATCAAAGCGATCAGCCACCACTAGAGGTAGCTCGTTGCATACATAGTCTGCCGTAAGCTCCGCCGAATGGTCAGAATTATATTTTAACTTTTTATGTAGGGTGTTTGATGCTCTATATTCCAAAATTGGTGCTCTGACCCCTGTACAGTTATGAAAGGTTAATCTAAACAGAATTCTGTACCTATTGTTGTAAGATGGAGATTGACTTTAAGTGGCTTGGTTGCCCATAGTGACTACCTAGCGTTCATTTCCTGTATTGCTATGGAACAGTAAAGGTTGAGCTCTGGTTCTGGTCAATAAGGGCATTTCCCCCTTGGTCAATCACTACTCCCTAAAAATGAACTACTATGGGCAACCATGTAGGTTTTTTTTGATGGTGTTGATTCATGAAGCTTAAAGTTGTCTTTACTGTAGATGTATAAGTTGCTGCTGTAAGGTAATTTTTTTTTTTTTTATAAATTTTTGCACTGTTTAAAATTGAAATTCTACCTCCATGGGTCTAAAAGTACAGGCCAATATTTTATTTATTTATTTATTTTTTTCAGCTTTGCAGTTTTCCAAAGAGGTAATTTTAGTGAAATTTTTACCATGGCTGCAAGGGTCTGACCTTTTAGATTCCTGTGTAGTTGCCGTTGCTAATCCTTCGGGGATTGGTGCCTCTGGGTTAGTGATGTCTATTTTACGAGGAGCGGATTGCACAATAAACCACTTGATTTTGAGGTTTTATCCGTATAAGATGTAACATTGTTTTTGTTTGCCAATAAAATGCCTTGTTTTACTTTTTAATGTGACTTTGCCTGAATTTTTTTTTTTTTTTTTTAGGTTTTCCCAAGAACAAAATCTTTAAATTTGTAGAATAATTAAAAGTAAAACTTTTTTGGTAAATTAAGTGATTCTTGATCAGTTGCCAATGACCGTGAATGCAGGAACTTTCTAGAAAATTTGTCACATGTGACCGCTGAGGCCGATCAGCAGCCTAAGCAAAGGAACCAAGACCTCATACGTGTCTTATGCAACTAACGTCCTGGTTCCTTGGTTTCAGTGGTCACGGGACTTCTGCTGGAAAAGCCCAAGGTTGCCACATGGCTGGAACACTGGGGACAGATGAGTATTAATTCCCCCCCCCCCCCCCGGACAACCCCTTTAATGCTCTCAGCCCAATCCACAATGTCATTGGCTTTGACATGGGAAAAATATTGAGCAACTACAATGTTCCATCCCTTTATGCTGAATACTCCTCCCATTACTGACAGCCCAGACTTACACAGCCAATCCTAACAGGATACATATCCCTCCCTATAGTGCATCCACCAGTCACACTAAACCACTACTGTGGGTGTGAGGTAAGAAGGAGCTTTCCACAACAAGGGGATCCAAGATACCAGCTGAGTCATCCCACATCTTCATGGCTGTCACATGTCTTCCAAGATGTACTTTAGATGTCAGGTGGGCTGACTGACACCGTCCATGATGTACTTTGCACAGTAGATGTAAGTTATTTGAGTTTGTCCATTATGTGTATTAGATGTCAGAGGTGCCATCTGAGATGTTGTCCAAAGGATCCAAGATGTCGGCTAGGCAGTCCCACATAGACCACAATGTACTCTTGACATTGTATGGATCCTCCATGAAATATATTCTCCATGCTCTGTCATACTGTAAGCCACAGTATAGTGCGCACTGTACGTCTTGGCTCAGGCCACGTGATGACGCCACTGCATCATGCAGCCTGTGCCGGACCTCTTCTGGAGCTGGGGAGACTTCATCAGCTTCAGTCGTCATGGGATCAGGTAAGGTGAGTATAAGATTATTATTTATTTTTTTTTTTATTTTCTGGAGGACAGAGGGGAATTAAAGCTGAAAAGGGGTGCTGTGACTAATAAGAGGCACTATAATAAGGGGGAAATAATAAGAAGGAACTATAGTAGGGGGAACTAATAAAGGAGCACTATAATAAGGGGGAACTAGAACTAATAAGGAGGAACTATAATAAGGAAGAACTACAACTAGTAAGGGGGGAACAATAAGTAATAAGGGGGCACTATAAGGGGGAATGAGAACTAATAAGGGGACACTATAATAAGGGAGAACTAGAACTAATGGGGGACACTATAGTAAGGGGTAACTAGAAGTAATAAGGGGGCACTAACAAAAAGGTACTATAGCTGATAAGGGGCACTATAATTTAATTGTTGCTATTGTAATCTATGCGGAGACGCTATTACCTATTAGGTGGGCAGAGAGGGGCATTATTACTTTGCAGGGGCATAATGGTGGGCATTATTTCTATGTGGGGATGACATGTGGGCATCATTACTGTGTACTGCACAGAGGTGAGCTTTAATAACATTTGATGCATTACTAAATCACTATTTTAATTATATTATTAAATTATATTCTGATAAATGTGTGTGGTCACTATTATTCTATTGAGTACAAAAGTTGGCACTATTACTGTGGTGCATTACTACTGTCTGCAGCACAACTAATGTTTTGGGCAAAATATGAGGCACTATTTGGTATTATGGTTATTGTTACTGCTCTAGGAGACGGTATGGGCACACAAGCAGTCACTAGGAGACGGTATGGGCACACACGCAGTCACTAGGAGACGGTATGGGTACACACGCAGTTATTGTTACTGCGCTAGGATACAGTATGGGTACACACGCAGTTATTGTTACTGTGCTAGGAGACGGTATGGGTACACACACAGTTATTGTTACTGCGCTAGGAGACGGTATGGGTACACACGCAGTTATTGTTACTGCGCTAGGAGACAGTATGGGTACACACGCAGTTATTGTTACTGTGCTAGGAGACGATATGGGAACACACGCAGGTGTTGTTACTGTGCTAGGAGACGGTATGGGTACACAGTTATTGTTACTGCGCTAGGAGATGGTATGGGTACACATGCAGTCAATAGGAAACGGTATGGGTACACACGCAGTCGCTAGGAGACTGTATGGGTACACACGCAGTTATTGTTACTGCGCTAGGATACGGTATGGGTACACACGCAGTCACTAGGAGATGGTATGGGTACACACGCAGTCGCTAGGAGATGGTATGGGTACACACGCAGTTGTTGTTACTGCACTAGGAGACGGTATGGGTACACACGCAGTTATTGTTACTGCGCTATGAGACCGTATGGGTACACACACAGTTATTGTTACTGCGCTAGGAGATGGTGTGGTGCACATGCAGTTATTGTTACTGTCTCCTACCGCAGTATGTGTACACACGCAGTCGCTAGGGAGACGGTATGGGTACACATACAGTTATTGTTACTGCGCTAGGAGACGGTATGGGTACACACGCAGTTATTGTTACTGCGCTAGGAGACGGTATGGGTACACACGCAGTTATTGTTACTGCGCTAGGAGACGGTATGGGTACACACGCAGTTTACTGTCACTGCGCTAGGAGACGGTATGGGTACACACGCAGTTTACTGTCACAGCCCTGAAAAGGGCAATCACTTTTTCTAGAGTAACTGACCCTCACAGTATCCGGCTCCTCTCCCTACCTTGCTGCACTGCTTTGAAAAGGACAATTAATAATAATAACAATAATAATAATAGTCCTTTAATAGTCCCACAATGGGGAAATTCAGTGTGTTACAGCAGCAAAGATAAGCAGATACAAATACAACATGTACAGGAATGTTCCAAGGTAAGAGTATCGGGGGGGGGGGGATTTAACAGGGAGAGAGATATTTCAGTTCTCTGTGTGTAATGATCTCCGCTTAGGTCGGTGTTGGTTGTACAGCCTAACCGCGGTGGGGAGGAAAGACTTCCGATAGCGCTCCTTCTCACACCTAGGGTGGAGCAGTCGGTCACTGCCAGTACTGCTCAGCGCGATCACAGTCTCATGCATGGGATGGGACTTCTTCTTCTGCATGGAGCTCACCACGGACAGTATCCTTCTGTCACCCACCACCTGCACTGGGTCCAGTGGGCTCCCCAGGACAGAGCTGGCCTTTCTAATCAGCTTGTCAAGTTTATTTCTGTCTCTGGTTGATATACTGCTCCCCCAGCATGCCACTCCAAAGAAGATGGCTAATGCCACTACCGAGTTGAAGAAAGTTCTAAGAACTGCCCCCCGGATTCCAAAGGCTCTCAGTTTCCTAAGCAGGTAGAGCCTGCTGTGGCCCTTCCTGTACAGGGCCTCCATATGATCTGCCCAGTCCAGCTTATTATTAAGGAGCAAACCCAGGTATTTATAGGTGTTCACAATCTCGATACCCGTCCCCAGGATGTCCACTGGTTTAGGAGGGCTTCTGCCTTTGCGGAAGTCCACCACCATCTCCTTGGTCTTCCCCGCGTTAATCTTCAGGTGGTTCCGGTGGCACCAGTCCACAAAATCCTGGTTCAGTTCTCTGTACTCCCTGTCATCATCATCTGTCATGAGACCCACTATTGCAGAGTCGTCAGAATACTTCTGTAGGTAGCAGCTGGATGAGTTGCACCTAAAATCTGCAGTGTACAGTGTGAAGAGGAAAGGGGCGAGAACCATACCCTGAGGTGCCCCCGTATTACAGATCATGGTACCTGACACACAGTCTTGGGCTCTCACGTATTGAGGTCGATTTGTGAGGTAGTCTAGGATCCAGTTGGAGAGGTGGTGGTCCACTCCAGCAAGGCCCAGCTTGTCCCTCAATAACCTGGGCTGTATGGTGTTAAAAGCACTGGAGAAGTCAAAGAACATTATTCTCACTGTGTTCCCTGGTTTCTCCAGGTGAGACAGAGCCCTGTGCAGAAGGTGTATGATGGCATCATCTACCCCAATGCCCGGCCGATAAGCAAACTGGAGGGGGTCCATAGCGGGGCTCACTAGAGGGCGGAGATGTGTGAGAACCAATCTCTCCAAAATTTATTACATTTAGCTAAGGCCCTGACTGTCCCTATCTCCAGCTGCTGCCTATCCCTACCTAGCCTAACTAGCTGGAATGGCAACAGGACCTATGACCCTGCCTCTTATACAGAGGAGTCACATATCCTGCCTGGCCAATCACAGCATGTGTGATGACCAGCCTCAATAGCTTTGTAGCGAATTTCCCAGATACTGGGAAATTATTGCAGGTTCCCTTACGTCCTACAGCAGCACAATATGGGGTATCTCTGCCCCTGTGTGTTGTCTAGGACAGGTGGAACTTTTAATTAGCACCAAAAACGTGCCTACTAACCTGCCCTATAAGAGGGCATGAGAGACCTCCCTCACCTGTGTTTTTTTCTGTCCTGTGTGGAACAGGTGGAGGAGGTCTCTTGTGACCTCTCTTGCTGTAAGGGTTTTTTTTTCTTACCTCTTGAGGTGGTCGGTCTCCTTCTGTTGCCGGCTTGGGTCCGTTCTTCTGCAGCACTCTTCGGCCGGCGGTAGGCTTCGGCCTAGCCGAAAGTGACATCGGGCTTTGTGGCCGGCCGGAACCTTCTCAGTGTCCGGGTTTCCGTGGGGCCGGATTTCGCCAGACTCCTTCACGGCCTACTTTGTTTTTTTTTCGGCAGAGCTCAGGAGGGTAAGTAATATTTATTTTTATATTTATTTATTCTTGTTTATATGTGTTATGTGAATTATTTATTCAGTTTGCTGGGCTTGCTCTGCAGGGAGTTTCTATGTATATTTTCATTGTGTTAGTAATTGTGTTTGGCTCCTCCTCCACTTATGGTTGCCTTTTTTGCGACGACCGACCTCCTTAAGGTACCCCTCTTTTTCTGGTTCTGGTTGCAGTTAGTAATATTGGTATTGTTATTGTCTGTGACTTTTTGTGGTCTTTTTAGATGTCTTCTTCTTCTTCTGGCTCTGGTGATGGAGATTTTAGGAGGAAGAAATCCTCCAAGCGTAAACATTTAGCCTTTTTAGACTGTAAGACTCCCTTGCCTGATGGCTACGAATTCACCCGTTGTCGCCAGTGTCGTGGCCCCCCTTCTGAGGAGCCATCCATACGTGAGGTTGTGACGTGGGTGAAAGAATACATGGAGGATTCCCTCAAAGAAATCCGGAATTCTATCTCCCAGATCGCCAAGAGACCACGTCTTGAAAAACATCCTCTCTTGCGGGTCTCGGACGAAGATTTTCAGGTTGTGGATGAAACTTTGTCCTCTGATGACTCCGCTGAAGATGCCAGCAGACCTCTCTTCCCACTCGAGAAAATTAATAGGCTGCTGAAGTCCATCCGGTCTAAGGACCGTGATGTTGATGGGGAAGCCTCCACCTATAGAGAGCCCAGAGTCTTCCAAGTGGACGAGACATTAAAAAAATTTATGTCTTCAGAGTGGAAATTTCCAGAGAAACCCTTTGTAATTACTAGTAGGTTTAAGACCTTGTTCCCCATCGCAGAGTTTCAATTGGATCAGTGGGGTCCTCCCCCTAAAATAGATATAGCGGTAGCCAAGTTATCTCGCCGCACTCAGCGGCCTCTGCCCAGACCTCGGTCACTGTTGCGTCATGTGAAGTCTCAGCCAAACTACGGGCTGATTTGCTCCAGCTTGAGAGGGACATCGATTCTGGTGTCTCCAGAGACGAGCTACTTTCTTTTTTAAGTTCGACTTCTTTGGCGGCAGAATTTTTAGCTGAGGCCTCCCAATATCAACTAAGGCTGGCGTCAAAGTCCTTGGCGCTTTCCACGGTGGCGAGGGGACCTTTATGGTTAAAACCTTGGAGAGCTGATTTTATCTTCAAGTATAACCTTTGTGCTTTACCATTTGAGCCAGGAAGAGTCTTTGGCAGTAGCCTGGACGAAATTTTAGAGGGCTTGGCTGATAAAAAAAGGCAAAACTCTGCCTCAGTCTCTTAGGGGTAGATTTGGCCCTGGCCGTGGCAGAGGCTATCCACCTCGACGTGGTCAGCAGTTCCAGAGGGGCTCTAGGTACTACTCTAGAGGCTCTGGACAGAGATTCCCCAAGAATGAGGATAGAAGAAAGCCCAGTTTTTGACATGAGAATCTGTCTTCCTGTGGCCGAGATTCCTGTCGGGGGTCATCTCTGCCTTTTCTTCAGAACTTGGCAGGAAAAAATTCAGGACCCTTGGGTCTTACAGTTAATTCAGCGAGGATATGCAATCGAGTTTCTGTCCTCCCCAAAATCGGTTTGTCCTAACTCGCTGTCTTCCTGCGTCTCAGCAGGGTATTTTGGAATGCTCCATTCAAGAGTATATCCACAAAGGAGCTCTAGAAGAGGTTCCTTCTCTAGAAGAAGGTTTGGAGATTTATTCTTCTGTTTTTCTAGTGCCAAAGCCAACAGGCAGATGGAGGATGATTATAGATCTGAGGTATCTAAACCGTTTCATCAGGAAAAAACGGTTCCGCATGGAAACCATAAACTCAGTTTCTTCTTTTCTTCTCCAGAGCAATGTTTTTGTCACCCTAGATCTCAAGGATGCTTATTTGCACGTGCCAATTTACCCTCCGCACAGGAAGTTCCTAAGGATTGCAGTTATAGTTTCCAGCCACAGGAAGCATTATCAGTTCTTGGCCCTCCCTTTCGGGATCTCCTCAGCTCCCCACACCTTTACCAAGGTGGTGGCTCTCATAGTAGCCGCCCTCAGGCTTCAGGGACTCTTTGTGGTCCCTTATCTAGATGACTGGCTAATAAAAACCCAGTCAGTGTCTGTTCTGCTCCAGCATTTACAGATTGCCATATCCCTGCTTCAAAGCCTGGGATGGCTCATAAATTGGGAGAAGTCAGAAATCATCCCCTCAACCCAAAGGAAGTTTCTTGGTTACTTCCTAGATTCAGACCGGCTGGAAATCTCCTTGACAACTGCAAGGAAAGAGAAATTAATTACAGCGGTTCGGCAACATTTCAGGAGGCCAAGAGCGTCCATCAGAACTTTGATGAAGATCCTAGGTCTGATGTCATCTTCCATCATGGCGGTTCCTTGGGCCTTATGGCATCTACATCCTCTTCAGATGGAAATCTTAGGAATTTGGGATCGCTCTCTTCCCGGTCTCAACAGGAGGATTCGACTCTCCCCCAGGACCCATCTTTCCCTCAGATGGTGGTTGCACCTCAAGGACAGAAGGTCCACGGTCCAACCTCATTGGACCCTGTTGACTACAGATCCATCCCTTACGGGATGGGGAGCCCATCTGGACGGAAACTCCATAAAGGAAGTCTGGAGCGCTCCAGAAAGAAGGACGTCGTCCAACTGGAAGGAGCTCAGAGCTGTGTACCGTGCCTTACTCCATTTCTCTCCTCTTCTCAAGGGAAGAGCAGTCAAGATTCGCTCAGACAACATGACGACGGTATTATATGTGAACAAACAGGGAGGCACCAGATCATCATCCCTCCTAGGGAGGCAGATCTGTTTTTTTCCTGGGCAGAGAAAAATCTGACCCATCTATCCATGGTTCACATCAAGGGCTCTCTGAACTCAGTAGCGGATTGGTTGAGTCGGGGTCTTGCCGTATCAGGAGAATGGTCACTCAATCCAGAAGTCTTTCATCAGATTACCCTGAAATATGGTGTCCCGGAGATAGACCTCATGGCAACCCGACTCAACGCCAAGGTGGAGACGTTCTGTTCCCTGTACCAGGAGGACAATCCCTTGGCAGTGGAAGCCCTGTCCATCCCTTGGAGGTCCATGCTGTCATACTTTTTCCCTCCAATTCCTATGATACTGAGAGTATTGATAAAAATAAGACAGGACCAAGCCTCTGTAATAGCAATCATTCCATTCTGGCCAAAAAGAGCTTGGTTTTCCCAGCTCATGGTGATGAGACGAGGGATATATTGGAGGCTTCCCCCCACCCAGAACGTGGTTTCCAAAGGATCACTGAAGTGCCAGGATCTGAGGAGATTCAACCTGACAGCCTGGAGGTTGACCAGTCCCTACGAATGTATAGAGGACTGTCAGAAGCCGTCCTGAAGATGCTTTCCTGTGCAAGAGCTGAATCCACCAAAAGGAATTACCAGAGGACGAGTAGGATTTATTTGGAGATATTGATATTTCTAATCCTTTGACTTCTGATGTTTTGGATTTTCTTCAGGATGGTTTGGACAGGGGCCTTGCCCCTGCTACTTTAAAGGTACAGGTATCGGCTTTATCCGCCGACTTAAACAGATGGTTGTCCCAGGTTCCCCTGGTTGCAAGATGCCTCAAAGGAGCGGTGAGACTGAAACCTGCGGTATCTTCTCCTATTCCCCAATGGGACCTTGCGACGGTCCTTTCAGGCCTTTGTGGTCCTCCTTTTGAACCTCTGGAAACTGCGGAGCTAAAATTTTTAGCCTTTAAAACTACTTTTTTGTTAGCCATCACATCTGCCAAAAGGGTAGGAGAGCTTCAGGCGCTCTCCTCCAAAGAAACTTATATTGTATTTTTTTTCGGATAGAGTCCACCTTAGGTTTTTGCCTGGTTTTATTCCTAAGGTTCCTTCACGTAATAATTATAATCAACTGATTTCTTTGCCTGTTTTCCTTCCGGATCCATCTTCAGAGGAGGAGGTAAAACTTCATACCTTGGATGTGGTAAGGTGTCTGCGAATTTACTTATCGCGGACACAATCTTTCAGGAGAGCTGAAAATCTCCTAATCAACATGTATGGTAAAGACAGAGATCTTAAAGCTTCCAGACCCTCCTTGTCCAGGTGGATTAAGGAGGCAATCAAAATTTCTTTCCTTGCTCAAGGGTTGCTTCCTCCAGTTTTTTGTACAGCCCATTCGACCAGGGCTGTGTCGACTTCTTGGGCTGAGAATCACTCGCTTCCACTAGATCAAATTTGTGCGGCTGCTTCTTGGTCATCCCAGCTGACTTTCGCTAAACACTATCGTTTGGATATCCGCAGTTCCGAGGCAACTCCTATAGTGGCTCTCAAACAGAATAATATCCCACAGTAGCCCTTCCACACAGTATAATGTTCCAGAGTGACCCCTACACTAATAACATAAGAAAAAGCACATACATAAGGATGACCAAATTGGTTCTCACTGCGAATTTTCCCAAAAATTTCAGATTCAAAACCTGAAAATTTTGGGTTTTGCCACCCATGAACTACCATTGTACTCTGGGGTCTTCTCAGTTCTGTACAAGGTGTACATACACCTTCAGAAACACTTGGTCAACCAACATCTGTTCTTGACTCCCCAGTATACATGCACACAGAGTAGAGCCTAAGTAGCATATCAGGCACCAAAACTAACTGCACTTTTTGCTCAGGATCGGTAGGAGCTAGAGAAAAAAAAATTACAATTGCGCTGGAATTAGTGAAACGGCAATAGAGTCTAAACACTGGTGTTTGTGGCGAAAGGTCCTCTTTAAGTATTTGTGCCAAATAGAATTATTGTTTACACAGTCACCTACGACATGCACCATCTTATCTGTGTTGTTCTTCTTACACCACACATTTAATTTAGAAGAATACATGACCAGTACAAGAATGTTTAATAAAAAAATTTATTTAAGCGAGTGAAAATATCAGAACTACACCGCACAACCGAACATGGCATGGGAGGATTCCATTGTCCGACGGCGTCTGTATATTGAATTGGCGACTATAAATCGAATGGGGGTTCCACTCATGTACCGAGTAGCCCAAGCTGGCAGTAGTCTCCGCGAAGTGGTAACAACGAGCTGAGTGACGCTGGTTGTTGGGCGTAGTGCAGACACACTTGCACTTTGGCGCCTATAAATCGAATGCCGATCTTGTACATGTGTTTGGTGACCCAAGTTGGCAGCAGTGCTCATGAAGAGATAAGCGCGTGGTCTCGGACGGTGGTTCATTGGCATAAAAAGTCCAAAGGCGGCACAGGCTAAAATGTTAACAGGTGCTAGCCACAGGAAACAGACCGACATTCCCTGTGGGTAAAAAGAAATATTCGGCCGCACTCCAAAAGATGGTGTAGAAAATGTGGGGTACTTTATTAACCCTTAACAGTTCCCGGGCATAGTGAGGACACATTTGCACTTTGGCACCTGTATAATGCGAATCTCGCACACGTGTCTGGTGGCCCAAACTGGCAGCATTAGCCATTAAGAAGAACGTTAACCGCATGTTCTCGGATGGTATAATGTGGTATAGTGTGCTACAATAGGTATAGTGCGGACATATCTGCCCTTTTGGCGCCTGTATAATGCGTATCACGTACATGTGTCTGGTGGCTCAAGCTGGCACACTCTCAGACGGTATAGTGCGGTATAATAGGTATAATGCGGACATATTTGTCCTTCGTTGCTCGTAAATCGAATGTGGGTCTCGCTCATGTGCCTGGTGGTCCAAGGTGACAGCACTCGCCATAAAGTCGTAACCGTGTGCTGTCTGACATGGATTGCTGTAGGGGCATTTTAGCACCCATGTTGCGGATGTGGGTCCCAGCTGTTGTATGATTGATGGGTGACCAAGGCTGTCAAGGTCATGATTTGTTTCATTGTGTCTGCGGTTGAGCTTGGGCTTGCAGCTTTGGAGGGGATATCTCTTGAGATCAACCCCAACGTAGGAAGTTATCTGAGACTAGAAATCTTATGTTTCTTTTTGATATATTATACTTAGATGGATATTTTTGAATGTGCATTACGTGTCTTTTATAGACTATAATGCCTAAATGATTTTTACAATATGCAACACAGCAATCCCCACTAGGATTGTTATAACACATAGTGCCAGGAAATAAACTCTATCAGCTCGACGTGCAATGTCATTGGCTTGGTCACGGACTGACTGTGGGAAAATACTTGTTTTTCCAACCCATCGTGCGATAGAACTTGTTTTGTCGGCCCACTGGGGATTTCAGGCATGATCAGACTTACTATGTCGGTAGTTTGATCAGGAGCGTTTACTCCTTCAGTCCTTCTCCTCCACGGAGAATAAAACGGACCAGCAATTCTATCATTTAACAACTCTTTATGTAACTTCAATTCAACAATTTCCTTATGCTCATTAATAGAGATGAGCGAATCGATTCTGCAGAAGTGGAATTTGATCCGAATTTCAGAAAATCTTCGATTATCCACGGTTCCGGATTTCCTGATGCTTCGTGGTAACGAATATTTAGTAAGGACCTTTGTGACATCAGACGGTCACAAGATATTCTCTAGTGATGTGATTGGGTAGGCGTGTCTTTACTTGTTAGCAGATCCTTCCACATGAATAAAAGTTGTCCGTGCTGGAGAGAGAGAAACATGACCGTGGCATCCATGGGCTTCCGCCATTTTGCCGCCCACCCCGGCTCTCTGTAGCCCGGAAATAGCTGTTTATTCGCCACGAAGTAATTCGGATCGAAGCAAATTTTTTTTTTAACTTCGAATCGAACTTTTGAGAAATTTGCTCATTTCTACTCATTACATATAATTGACTTTAAATTGTTAACCCATAAGCAGCCTGAGCCAAGGAACTCAGGAACCTCAAAACCATACAGAAACCCATTAAATATTAAACTAGCTTTCTCCCTGTCGGGGTAAAGCTTTAACCAAGGAAGCATGCTTAGCAATTTCACCGGCGTCAATGCTTTTAGATACCTGCTCCTTGACGCTGGACTGCTGTTGATCTGCTGCAGAGTTCCTTTTAAAACAGCGGGAGATAGGGTGAGTACCCCCGCAGAATGAACACTCATGTTTGTATCTACAATTTTGAAACCATTTACTGGATGATTCATTGTAGGCAAAACAGACTCCTTTTCTCATAGTAGTTTGAGCCGAACCTGCCTAAAAGGAACCGTGCGCTGTAGGCACATCAAATTAATCCATAGACCGACATCTTTTATTCCCCATCTTAAGGATGGGTACACTGCTAGTTTTTGACGAAAAGACTCATCATAACTGTACCATGCCATACCGCCAAAATAGAGGTATGCTTCAAGGATAATATCAATGTGCTGGAAGAGGCCAGAACACAATTGTGGATGGCGTTCCCCCAGCACAGACGCATATATACAAAATGCCTGTAACCAATTATTAAACGATCTAGGAGGAATAGGTTTCTTCTCCTCCTCACTTTTAACTTTCCTCTTATCAGAGTGTATTAACTGCTCTTTAGAAGAAGGCAATAAAGACATTAAATCAATAAACTCCTGTTTCCAAATCCGCTCCTTAACAGAAGCCGGTAGATGGAAACCTAATGGAGACAATTCACATGATAAAACTTCCTTTACACTAGTCTCCGCTACTCCAGAACCTTTTTCCAAAACAGGTAACAAAACATTACTACTGTGTTTCTCCAAAAATAAGACCTACCCCGAAAATAAGCCCTAGCTACATTTTCCAGGTTTTTTGGAGCAGGCTTGAAATATAAGCCCTACTCCAAAAATAAGCCCTAGCTAATTTAACCCCTTCCCGACATCTGCCGTATGATTACAGCGGAGGCCGGGTCCTTAAAGATGGCGACCGCTCTGCTGCAGAGTGGCTGCCATACCGGGTCTCCGCAGAGACCTGGAGTTAATGCCCGCGATCACTGTCTACCCTGATCACGGGCATTGTTGAGCGTGATCCCCCCTCCTTCCCACCAAAGTAGCACAACCCGAAGTTCATGCCCACGATCAGAGTGGACTCTGACTGCGGGCATTGCTAAGTGTAACCTCCGCGCTTCCCCCCGCAGTCCCTAGGGCCTGTCCCCACCCTCTATAGCTACTATAACGGGTCTCCTTGTACAACAGAGACCCGCAGTTAATGCCCGGGATCCGAGTCCACTCTGATCGCAGGCATTGTTGAGTGTGCCAGTTCGTGACCCCCCCCCTCCAAATTGACCTCCCAAAGCAGAGAAGCTATCCCTGGGGCCAGTCTCCACCGACCCCGTACCTTTCACGTTGCAGGACGGCTCCCGTGCGGTGAAATCGCGGGAGCCGACCTGTTCCTTTGACAGTCGGGAGCGTTATGGATGCTCCCAGGCCTGTCATAGGAATATTACTATTGAGGCTATGACCAGCCTCATTAGTAATATAGATAATCTCCCATAGACTGCAATACGTTGTATTGTAGTCTATGGGATGATTGCAGGTTCAAGCCCCCTAGCAGGGGTTAATAGTAAAAAAAAAAAAAAAAAAAAAAAGTTAAAAAAATATAAAAAAAACAAAATAAAAGTTCAAGCCCCCCTCCCGCTTTCACTAGAATACATATAAAAATAAAATATTACTGTGAAACACATACACATTAGGTATTCCTGTGTCCGAAAACGCCCAGTCTACAAACTTATAAAAATGTTTTACCTCTATAGTGAATGCCGTAGCGAAAAAAAAAAAAAATCAAAAGGGCCGAGCTGCTGTTTTTTCGCTGTTTCACCTCTGATAAAAGTTGAAATAAAAAGCGCTCAAATGTGTGATTGTTGTTCATGGAAAAAATTAAGACCTACCCCGAAAATAAGCCCTAGCCCTTTTTTCGGAGAAAAAAATTATATAAGACCCTGTCTTATTCAAACTATGCAACAAATTGCATAAACTATCCTGAACTGACTGAACATGGATGTACTGAACAACATCCAGCTTCGGCCTGAAAACTTGCTGTAGGGACATTCACCTGACAAGCAGATGCACCACGGCTGCGCGGCACATTTAGGTCAGCGGTTGGCTGCACCCAGGTTTCATGGCTCCACCCGTGTTCAGCATACCGGGCGCTCAGGAGGACACGGGCTATAGCGCTGACAGCTTGTGGCACCCTGCCCCCGTTCCTGCCGGCCGTGCCCCTCAGCTAACCCGGTGCCACTGCTCCTGCTCTGAACATCTTCCTTCCTGCGCAGGCTGCACGATGAATGCCGGGACCTCAGCTGCTCCGGAAGTACTTGATTCCCTTCCGGAGTCTCCGCATCACATCGCCTCTGTGGGACATCAGGAGGTGGTGTGTAAGCAGCGCGGCTTTTCCTCTTCCTTTTCGCCGGCAGCGGTGGATCAGACAGGCAAGCCACTTGCCTTCCTCCCACTTCCTCTAGCAAAGCCGCCGGTCCGCTACTGAAATCTTCGGCTGCCGCACAGACACTGGATGCTTCAGGCTGGGCAAGACATTGCTGCAGCCTGTCTTCTCTTTCGGCAAATTCAGCCTTCCTCAGCAGCTGACACAGCAGGTCCTCCATCTTGCTGACTTCTGGAGGGAACTTCAAACAACTGCCCCGAACCGCTGGATATGCCGCTTATTTAAAGGTAGAATTCCCGCCACTTCTGACAGCTGTCCAATCAGCTGATCCAAACAGCTGCTAGGCAGATTTTCAGCTTCCCGCCACAACTGACAGCTGACCAATCAGCTGCTCCAAACTGCTGCTAGGCAGATTACAAACCAGAAGAAGAGCCTGCTTGTGGTGACACAGCTGACCTGTACCTGACCTCCAGATAAGTACTGTGAAGAAAACTGAATAAACTCATATTAAACACAATACCTCATAATAACAATTCATTGCGGCTGTGCCATCATGTGTCCCCCATGTTATTCAACATTTCTGGGGGACTTCTCATACTGTTGCCTTGCAAAATCACCACAGGAGTTCTAACGCACCCTGCCCCAGACATCAGACATGGTATTCTAAAAGTGAGATGTACACAATATACCACAATACAGAAATAGGGTTATTAAAATGTAAAGAAAAAAGAAGAAAAACAAAACAAAAAAACAAACAAATTGAAATCACATTCCAATCCCCATTTTACACATACACACGTGGACAAAATTGTTGGTACCCCTCGTTTGATTAAAGAGAAACCCACAATGGTCACAGAAATAACTTGAATCTGACAAAAGTAATAATATATAAAAATTCTATGAAAATGAACAAATGAAAGTCAGACATTGCTTTTCAACCAGGCTTCAACAGAATTTTTTTTTAAAAGAAAACTCATGAAACAGGCCTGGACAGAAATGATGGTTCCCTTAACTTAATATTTTGTTGCACAACCTTTTGAGGCAATCCCTGCAATCAAACGATTCCTGTAACTGTCAATGAGACTTCTGCACCTCAACAGTATAACAGGAAGAGTATACTGCATGGGGGCCAATAGGCCAAAATGGGGAGTCAGTAGTTGTATCGTGTGTAGGAACCCATAAAGCGGACGTTGTACTGTGTATTGGAGTCAGTAAATGGGGTGTTCTATTAGGGGGGCCCCAGTCAAAAGCTTGCTATCGGGCCCGGTCTTTCCTACCTACACCCCTGATGAACACTATAACGTTATGTAACTATGCTTCATGTACCTTGAAGCATAATAAATCTAATAAATGGTGGCAGGAAGGGGTTAACTAAATGCTGTGAAATAAATGTAGGTCAATGTGAAGTCAGTGAGATAAGTGCCAGTCTTCAGTCTCAATAACATGACATTAATACAACATATTATAGCGATAAATCCATGAACTGTAACATAATGCACTGTATGACGTCACTACAGACGTAACCACAGAGGAGGCCATAAATCTATACAGACATCACCGACTGTATACACAGGCCTGATAAGAATAGAGCACGTCTATGGCCGTGTGGATAGCTCCACTCGCTGACTGAATTCAGGACCTTACAAACCTAAAGGGAACGTCTGCAGCCAATCATTTCATGGATCCCATACAATAGTGGTGTGACCCGAATCTCCTGGCCCCAGTGCTGGCTTTTACACTGGGGGATGCTCTGTGTCTTCTTCTGTTGGCGCCCTCTTCCCATATGGTGCACAAATAACCATTCAATACAGACTTATTGTCAGCATCAGACAGCATGGTGCCCAAATAGTACTTCCAGATAGTTCCCCAAAAAATCATGCTATACAGTGCCGTGTCTAGGTTGCAATGTCACATGATGTAAATACCTATAAACAGTACTCACGTAATATTGCCATACAGTACTCATCCACACTCCAAAGACATACTGATAGGGCAGAGCAGTTTTAACACATTGGTGGGCCCAGTATAAAGGTTTCATAAGTGAGCCCCCTCCCCCATCAACACCGCTTAGAAATACCTGACCCGCACAAGTTATAATGCCCCCTCAGTGGCACACACATAGTATAATGCTCCTTAGTGGTCCTCACACAGTATAATGTCACCTTAGTGGTCCCATGTTAGGGGATAGAAACACGTGAGACGTCATCCAGGCGCCATCTTCGCACCTAATAATGACGTTGGGCGGCCAAAGATGTATTCCCGCCCCTTGTGTAAACGTCATACGTCAGGGCCAGTACAGGAATCGCGGCTCCAAATTACTGTGAGACTCCAGTCAAAGTATCGCGCATGCGCACTGCATCACAAGCCTCCTCAGGAACAGCGTGCATGCGCGAACCATATGGCCGCTACCCGCATGAGTGACAGCGCAGATGGGACACTCCCTCATTCTCGTTCCTGCGCTAAATGCTACACTCCATAATACAGTGAGCCAGCAATCCCCCTTATGGCTAACGCCAACTAGCATTGACTCAAACGGGGAATATAAATGCTGGCCCACTGATTAAAACAGAGATATTCCAAATGGTCAAAACCAATAGTAACCACAACATCTCTGGCCACTAGATATTTAGCTCGATATTGACAGTCTAATAAAACTGGATTTATATATACACACACCAAAACACAAGAGAAAGTACCAGACTTCTAAATGGGATCAGAACAAGCAGTATTTAGATGAAACAACAAAAATTCAGTTGTTCATTTAAACCATTCGGTGATTCACAGTGATTTGAAAATCCACTCGGACTCACGTTGGAGAGTTAATTTGTTCCAGTCACCTCCTCTTAGGGGTGGTTTTACCATATCAATGCCCATTCAATGTAGGCAACTCAAATCCCCCCCATGACAAGCATTGATGTGTCTCGCTATTGGAGTATCACATTGATTGCGGACATCATTTACTTGTTCACCCACCCTCCTCCTCAATTCTCTGTTAATCTTTCCAATGTACTCCAACTTACAATCACAAGTCATTTTATAAATGACTCCCTGTGACCTGCATGAAATGAAGTACTTGATATAGAAAGAAAAGCCATTCCTTTCAGAGATGAAAGTCCGTCCTGTTGTCATAAATGGGCAGCCAATACAGCCACTACACCTAAAACAAGCCCTGGGAGATGTTAACCACATCGGGGTCTTTGGAGGCATAAAATGACTCCGCACTAGTCGATCTTTTAAAGATCTCACCTTTTTAAAGGTGATCTGTCCCCCATTACCTCCTTTAAATTGGGGTCCATGTACAAAATCTCCCAATGACGTTGGAGAATCTCCCTTGCTTTTGAAGCGCCATTATCAAACGTAGTTATCAATCGGATCTTCCGATCCATTGCTTGCCAATTTTCATTCCTTTAATTTTATGTGAATTTTTAGGGGTATTTATTAAATGTTAAGTTTTATATTTGTTCATCAGTGCTTTATTGAGATAGATTGTACATCTCCACCCTCTACTGAGCTCAGCAATGGATCCTCTCCAGTTTGCTTATTGGCTGGGCATTGGGGTAGATAATGCTGTCATACACCTTCTGCACAGGGCTCTTTCTCATCTGGAGAAACCGGGGAACACGGTGAGAATAATGTTCTTTAATTTCTCCAGTGCTTTTAACACCATACAGCTGCGGTGACCAGATGGAAGGTAACGCTGCAGTTGGGATTGCGGGGTGCAAACAGTGCAGACTTGTCACGGTCTCTGGGCACGAGGGCGCAGCGCTGGTGCTGTCCCACGTTACCACCACTGGTACCGGTGATGAGGGGGCTGCACAAATGTTGGTGGTGATTGTTCCCCCGGGGCGCTTCCCCTATACTGTGCCGACTGGTGGTGTTTGGGGCGCCCTGATGTTGTCGGTGCAGAGTCAGACACAGAAACGGTTGTAAAGTTGAACTTTTACTTCCATGGGTGTGGAGGCACAAATGCTTAAACAGTTTCTTCAATACAAAACAACGGGGTACGCCTGGTGACACAGCAAAGTCCTGGGGTGCAGGGTAGACTTGATGAAAGGTGTTCCTAGCCCTTATACTTCAGTGTTACAGCCCTAAGGTGCGTCTGGGCTCCTATTTGGCACATAGGAGGATGCCCACCATGATACTAGTACATAATATTCCCCACTCACGTTATGTGGTCCTGATAGCTCAGAGTTTCGGGGTGCAATAGTCAGGGTGGCAGGATATTCCACAGGTCTGGCCTTGGCCCCTGGATCCTGTGATACTTGCTATGGAGCACGTGTTCCAGAATGTTCTCTCCACAGTTTCAGGCTGACAAGATAATGATGCTTGACTTCCTTCAGGGCGATGGCTAGGCAGACAGGGGACAGGATCTTCTGAATAGCTGGAGTAGGTCAGCTCTCCAACCTTCCTGGGCCTGTCTAGGACTTGAGATTCCTGCACTAAACTCACTGCTTTCTTCACAGGACATCACACTTATCTCCTCACCTCCTCCTCCTAACACTCCACACTTCTAACTCCTCACACGCAGAACCTTCCTGCAGGGGTGTTACCATGGGGACCCAGTGATCAGCTGACTCCTCCCCTTTTCCCAGGCAATGTCCTCCCATTGGACATTTGGTTACTATTCAATCCTATGGGAGGTGTAATGCATGTGTGAGGCTCACTAGGTGGCGCTGTGTTGTGTGAGACTCAGGACCCCCTGCTATGTCACACAGGCTATGAAGCAACAGGAAATAATACAATGCACAGAGATCACCCTCAGCCCAGCCATAGCCAGCTTGGGGATGCCACACAGCCAGGGCTACTGAGAGACAAGCTGGGCCTTGCTGGAGTGGACCACCACCTCTCCAACTGGATCCTAGACTACCTCACAAACTGACCTCAGTATGTGAGAGCCCAGGACTGTGTGTCAGGTACCGTGATCTGTAATACGGGGGCACCTCAGGGTATAGTTCTCGCCCCTTTCCTCTTCACACTGTACACTGCAGATTTTAGGTGCAACTCATCTAGCTGCTACCTACAGAAGTATTCTGACGACTCTGCAATAGTGGGTCTCATCACAGACGAAGATGACAGGGAGTACAGAGAACTGAACCGGGATTTTGTGGACTGGTTTCTGTGGGAACCACCTGAGGATTAACGCTGGGAAGACCAAGGAGATGGTGGTGGACTTTCGCAAGCATAGATATCCTCCAATACCAGTGGACATCTAGGGGACGGGCATTAGGATTGTCAACACCTATAAGTACCTGGGTGTGCTCCTCAATAATAAGCTGGACTGGGCAGATCACATGGAGGCCCTGTACAGTAAAGGCCACAGCAGGCTCTACCTGCTTAGGAGGCTGAGAGCCTTTGGAATCCAAGGGGGCACTTCTTAGGGCCCTTTTCAACTTGGTAGTGGCATCAGCCATCTTCTTCAGAGTGGCCTGCTGGGGGAGCAGTATATCAACCAGGGATAGGAATAGACTCGACAAGCTGATTAGAAGGGCCAGCTCTGTCCTGGGGAGCCCACTGGACCCAGTGCAGGTGGTGGGTGACAGAAGGAAACTGTCCGTGGTGAGCTCCATGTGGGAGAATAAGTCCCATTCTATGCATGAGACTGTGATAGCGCTGGGCAGTACTGTCAGTGACTGACTGCTCCACCCTAAGTGTGCGAAGGAGCACTATCGGAAGTCTTTCCTCCCCGCTGCGGTTAGGCTGTACAACCAACACCGACCTAAGCGGAGATCATTACACACAGAGAACTGAAAGATCTTAAGTTGTGATATCCCTTCTACTTTTTTAACTTTACCTTTTTATCTGTACCTACTGTCACTGTAATACCTCTAGCGTGGAGCTTTTGTATTATCTGTGCTGCTGTAACACACTGAATTTCCCCATGGTGGGACTATTAAATGATTATCTTATCTTATATATATAGCTAATATTATATACTAGTAAATATAATGTATCTAGTAGTCACTTCTCTATCATTAGATTGTCATCTCCGGCCTATTCTGTAAACTGCTGAATATAATTTGTACAATTGCTAAACACTTCCCCATGTGAGGTCTGAGCAGGAAATGCTCTACATTATGATGGAATGCTGATACAACATCACATATCACAACTTTGTGACTTTTTCCCCTTTTTTTCTATTTACTCTGCAGTGTAGAAAAAATAAAACGGTTGCCATATGGAAATCATCAGCTAGTAGACAAATTGTTGCAGACTGATTATATACTCACTAGAAATGGCCGCCGCGATATGCATTGCAGTAAATTATTATACTCTGGGGTATCAGGGGAGGTGTAAAAAATAAAAAAAAACATTTCTACTTACCTTCTGCTACTTCTTTTGGGCCTCCTCACGGCATCTGACACTCAGTGTGTGCATGACGTCATGACGCTCGGAGCGTCCATCACAGGCCTCAACAGAGACCCCGGGCGCATGACGTCACAGAAGAGCGCCGGACGCTGTCAAGAGACGCAATAGAGGTAGCAGAAGGTGAGTATGAATTACTTTTTTCTTTTACACCTCCCCTGGGCCTCCACCTATTATACTCGGGAGTCTGATAAGATCCCAGGGTATAATAATGGCATTATAAACTGGTTGGTGAACCTTGTGAAGTTTGCCCATCACTATACCTGTCTGAGTTGTAGTTCTCTGTATAATCTTACACCGTAGAGCCCCTCTATAGTCCTAGTGACCCCATAATATAATAATTTCACTTCTGGTCCTGTCCAAACAAGTTCAAACCAAAAAGGAACCGGAGGATTGCTTCATCCAAACACAGGACGAAACTAATCCTTAGAGGTTCGCCCATCTTTAATATTGACATGTGTGAATTATACCTGCGTAGATCCAGCTTTTGACTAGAGACGGGCGAATCTCTGAAGATTGGTTTTGGGTTCAGATGGTTCAGCCCAAAGATTCATTTTAGCCCAAACTTGTTTGGATAGAACCAGAAGTGAAATTATTATACTTTGGGGTCTCTTCAGACCCCAGAGTATAATAGGTGGAGGTGCAGGGGAGGTGACAAAAATAAAAAAACATTCATACTCACCTTACCTCACCTCCTCTGGGCCTCCTTGCAGCGTCTGACAACCTCTCTGGGTCCTTTTCTGGCCTCCTGGGTGATGTCATGTGCCCCAGGGTCACTGCTGAGGCCTCTGATTGGCTACATGGGGCATATAGACGTCATGAGGCTCTGTGCTCCCCATGTGAACACTGAGGCCCAATCACAGTCCTCAGTGGTAACCCTGGGGTGTATGATGTCACCCAGGAGGCCAGAAGAGGACCCAGAGAGAGTGCCGAACGGTGCGAGGAGGCCCAGAAGAGGTAAAGCAAGGTGAGTATAATGTTTTTTAATTTTTTTACACCTCGCCTGGGCCTTCACCTCCTGAGTTGAAACCCCAGAGTCTGATAGTTTTACTTCAATTCACAATAGACAGACCACCAAATTCGAACCTGAAACTTTTGGAAAATTTGGGTCGAATCTGGTTCGATCCAAACCAATTTGCTCATCTCTACTTTTTACTCATACATATATACTGCATACAGATAGAATTGCTAATCATAGAGCCAATCAAAGTTGAAACAAAGTATTGCAACATGGAAACCATCAACAAGCAGGTGAGCTGCTGCTGGCAGATCTTATAATGACACATATATTGTATATTTAGCATGCAGATATTTACATAATATATACAGTATATATAAATATATATTTTATCTTCTGCAGTTGCGGGAGAGTGGGGACACCCCATAAACATTACATTGCTGGCTGTTTCCATCAATATTGATGGGGTTTGGCTGCAATATACACCTAAAATATACTAGTCAGCCAATCATTCCCCTGTAATGGCTGATAACAGGGAGCAATAGATCTTATTCAGCTACAGATAAAATATATTTTACATTTTATACCCTTTAATCCCTCTTCAATGCGTTATCTTTGTAGCCAGCTGAGGGCTGTGGCTTGGCTGATAACACCTGGCACAAGAAGAAGAGAAAATGCCATGTCATCTGCTCCAAACACACAGAAGCTTCTATGTCCGGCGCTGCTTTCATTTCCCTCAGTCTGCATGCACGAATGGCATTATATGTCGTCACAAAGGAGATGATAAAAAAGGGTTAACTGAGATAAGATTGTATAACTATTACATAAGGCCATGTTCACACCCTGCAGCCCTGCACTCAAGTCATAATATATTTTTATAAGGGTTTTCCTGTTACAGTGCTCCAAACCCTCTGTATAAACATTGAGCTAAATGTCAGCATTCTGGCTGCCTGCAGCTACCACTAGGGGGAGCTCACTGTAGACAGATTTATACAGCTCTCATAGTGCACAATAATAAAGCAGTATGCAATAAGCTGGCCTGCAAGAATTTAAAAAAATTTTTTTTTTTCCTTTCTGACTTCCAAAGCCATAATATTTATATTTTTCCATTCACATGGCTGAATTTGTGGGGTTTTTTTTTCTGTGGGACAAGTATTTTTTAATGGCACAATTCAATTTTCCATAAAATGTGCTGCAAAGTTTATTTTTTACAAAAATTACTTGTGATATGAAATGATAGAAAAAACACAATTCTGCCATTGTTTTGGGGGTTTTACTTTTATGACATTCACTGTGCAGTAAAACTTTATTCTGTAAAGTCAGTGCGAATACGGCAATACCAAATTGATATTGTTTTCGTTGTATTTTCCTACTGTCAAAAAAATAAATAAATAAACAACTTTTTTCAAACCAAAATTTCCTTTACATCAATATTTCTGACATCCATAGCTTTTTTTATGTTTAAATCTACATAGATGGGTAAGGGCTTATTTTTTGTGGGACGAGCTCTAGTCTTCAACTTCTTAAAATTATTATTTGTGTTTTTTATATTATAAAACTTTTTGAATTTTTTTTTTATTTTTTTCCTTTTTAGCCTTCCCACATCAGACTTGAATATACACTCATTTGCCTAGTTCTGTACTGTGCATAGTACTTGATCGCACTGACCTAAAGATAGTGGGCCTGGAGGGCCTGGCTAATCCATCATGAGGGTACGATCACAGCATAGTGGGAGCCCACTCTTCGTGTACCAATGTACAGGGTCCATATACACAGCAATGCCTTCACTATATCAAATACAGAGATGGGAGGAAAAATAAAAAAAAAATGCAAAAACATAACATAAAAAAATGAAAAATATTATAGTAAAAAAACTGACTACAATAAACTCCATCTCCTCCTACATAAAAGAGACCAGCGTCACATGATCAGTGAGGAACTGAGAACTGTGTAATAGGCAGATTGTGGCAGAAACTGTAGCTCTGATCTCCTCTTTGCCCACTTGTGTAACCATCTTATACAATTCCACTTGGTCACGCAGGAATTTCTTGCCTTTGGTGCAGAAACTGCCATCTGCCTACATTCAGTGAGAGATCAGTGGTCCTAATGTACCCCAAGCAAAACTTCAATTTCCACCGCCAGTTTGATGCCAGGTGCTCAAGATGCTATTTAAAAATGTTAAAATTATGAAAAATGATTTCTATTGAAAAACAATAGGCTCCTGGCTGTCATAGCAACGGGACGCCGGCCCCCAGGCTGCCAAAACCTGGCAAAATGGCACCTTGGTCAGCTTTGACCAAGGCTCTAGGGGCCTTAATGCCTGCGATCAGTGTAGACACTGACTGCGGGCATCAGCGCTGGGTCTCTGATGTATAATACAGCATAGACCTGGTGACTATGGTGGCCTCTCAGCTCCCGAGCGGCCGCCATATTTAAATAACCAACATCTGCCGTACTATTACAGCAGATGTTGGGAAGGGTTTAATGAACAATCCAGTCTTATGCAGCAAAAACGCATTTCTAACACAGAGGATCACCAAAAATGCTAGTTTTGTGTAGCTGGTGTATAACTTCATTATTTCTGGAGTTTTGGCAATTTTTATGTAACCAATGTTTATCATTCAAAAACACACCAAAGTGTAATGAATAAACCGGTGTTATTCAGAAAAAAACAATTATAACACAGACACCTGCCGTAGTGTTATGCTCGATTCACGCGACTGATTTTTACCCAGTGTTTGCCAGATTTACCAGCCTGAATTTCATGCCAGGAGTGGGATTCCTAGCATCATAGATAACTATATTGCTAGGAGTCCTAAGATGAAGGCCGGTGTCATGGGTGAAACTCGGTCATGTGAATCTTGGGTTAATGTAGCTAATACATAATAGTGTATAACTTCACCATCCCAGGAGTTTTTGCAGGTTTTATGTAACCAATGTTTATCAATGAAAAACAGGCCAATTTTTCATGAGCAAACCAGTGTTATTCAGAAAAACTCAATTATAATACAGAGGAACTTTTGAGGCTCATGTGATATGGACTCTATGGGGCATCTATGGATGGTACCATAGAGACATATGGCAAGCACTCTGGTGGACATTGGAGACTGGTACCATTAAGGTGACTCTGTGGGTCATCTATGGATGGTCCCATGGAGGCAAATGGCAAGCACACTGACTGCCACTGTATAAATGCTAACACTAAGGGCATCAGTGACTGGCACAAATCTCCGTTATGATGCAGTAAGATCCCGAACGGGCCCATGGCTACAGTAATAAACCGACTATGATACAGTGGCTCCTATGCACACAGCCCAATTCAGTCCGGGTCCTACCACCCACACATGGACTGTTTCCCATGGTTGGAGCTCAGTCATGTGCAAGGTCCCTTAGGGTTGTATTTGGAAGAGGTATATTTAACCACTCCATCCTATCATCAACATCATAAACTCCAGTTCAGACACATACTTTGTAAGAGGTGTGGGTTACGTCCCCAGGTGGTTCCGTTGAAACACCCCTTAAAGGCCTTTATGAACACCCCATGCCATCCTATTGACACAATGCAGGGGCTCTGATGGGGTGGCAGAGAAGCCACTCTCTGTTAAACATCCTAGGTGCTTACAAGGATCATACCATAGAAGCTCACCACGGAGATCCTCACCGAATGGGGGAATGGGGGTGTTTTACCCCTGTTCTGAATGTAGCCATAAATAGCCAAAGTACAGCGCTTTGTTGCCTCTGATGCTCGCATTGAAACAACTATAATGGAGTAAGGGCCTGCATTGTGTATCCAGCAATACATTCAGAATAGGGGTAAGACTCCCCCATTCTTGGGATCAGTGGTCAGACCCCCCACTCATCAGCAATTTATCCTCTATCCTATGGATAGGAGATAAATCATTTTTGTGACATATCCCCTTTAAATTTCAATTGACCATGGCATCTAAAGGTTTAAATGGCAGACATTGAAGTTGCCTATAGCACCATGGTGCCAACTTAAAGGGGAGGTAAACCCCAAAATAAATTAAGCTGCTAATATCAGTTGTACACGAAATGCGTTACTAAAGTAATAAAAATGTACCATGGCCGTATTTTTTTCCATCCATGTGTCTGTGCTGTATACAAGGAACACAGATTATGAAGCATGTCATATTTTTACCTGCATTGGTACAAAAAAAGTGCAGGGGATCATACAAGTCTTTTTGTGGATCCGTGACTGCGGATGACATTGCGGACCTGTTTTTTTGCAGATTGTTGATTAGTATTTGCGGACAGTAAAAACCACTACGGTCGTGTGCAGGAGGCCTAATAATTTCTGCGCCTTGTCCAGGGCTTATCAAAAAAGGGAGTCGGGCTTAATGTGCAACACCATGTGCCAATAAAGGGTCAAGATTCTGGCGCATTTTTTATTGGAAACAAAGCCAACTAATAGGGAATGTAAAGTTAGGGTGGGTTCACACCTGCGTTCCAGTCCGTCCATTGCCAATCCGAGTGAAAATCTCGGCGAATGGGATTAGCATCGGATACAGACCGGTCAGCGACGCATTGGTTAAAAACCCATTCATTTGAATGGGTTTTTAAAGCAATGCGAGGGTGTCCGATTGCACCCTCTGCGCTGCGAAGCCAATTTTTTTTCGTCGGACACGAAGTCCTGCCTGTCCAACTTTGTTTCCGACGAAAAAAAAAGGATTCACAGCGCAGAGGGTGCAATCGGACACCCTCGCATTGCTTTAAAAACCCATTCAAATGAATGGGTTTTTAACCAATGCGTCGCTGACCGGTCTGTATCCGATGCCAATCCCGTTCGCCGAGATTTTCACTCGGATTGGCAACGGACGGACTGGAACGCAGGTGTGAACCCACTGTCAATCTGGACCATCTAAAAGCACTAATCACTGTAATAAATCTGGTGTAGTATACGACTTTCTAGTCAAAGTGTGCACTGTCTAAAAGTTACACAGTATTAGTTTATATGCCGCACTATGTATACCCTCACCAGTGGAGAGAGGTGACATGTACTAGTTATCATATGGACTTCTTGTCCATATGTATAGCCTGACTCTCCTAACCTGAAGTGGCTGATAACAGGGAACAATAGATTAAATTTAATTTAACAGTAAACAGAGAGACAATTGACGTCTCTTCATGAACAATATCACGTTAAGAGTCTCTGGAACATGTTACCGCAGATTATTAATTACATGAAGGAAGTGAGAGTCCGCCTTCCTTGTTACCGGGTCACATGATGAGTGTCAGCTGATGTGCGTAGTCGACAAACAGGTTGCACAATCCCCCGAAAGTTGTGTTGTCAGGTCTTTACTGATAATGAGTCACCTGACTATGCGGCACAAAGTACAAGATCTGACCAAGGACAATACCAGCAAATATTATCTCAGAGGATTGTCTAGACTGGATACAACTGTAATAAAACCTCAGCTGTGTTTTGTAGATATAAAGTAAGCTCCCATTCACTGTCAGCAAGCAGAGATCTGGAATATGGTGAAAGACTACCCACATGTGTAGCCGACACTATAGTCATCTATATTCTGAGGCTAAAGCAGAATTTATTATACTCGAAAAAGTACCCAGCGCTGCCCGGGTATAAAGTGTGCGTCGAAAAGGACCCCAGTAAAGTCAGGAAGATCACCTGGCAGCTGCCGCCCCTCTTTAAGAGTTTAATATGTGCCCAGAAAGCATAAGATGCAATGGGAGATGATTTATCTAAAGTGGTGGAAACGAACAATGAGGCAGTTGCCCATAGCAACCAATCCAGCTGTCATCTGTCCAAGGCTCAACTGAAAATGAAAATACTAATCTGATTGGTTGTTATGGGCAACCGCTCCACTGTACCTTCCAATGTAGGATTATGTAGTAAAGTACACGACCTGCTTTCGGCAAATAAAAAAGGTAAAAAAACCCATTAAATTAAAAGCTTTGGATCCTGCAGACTGCGCCAAAGGCCAATTTTTGACTGGTGTAATACAGGTCATGTTTGTGACTATATTATGGCTACAAATCCTCTAGATACAAACCTCTGATAATGACTAATAACAGAGAACTACAGTGAGCGAGTGCTGTATATATACAATCTTCCGATAATGACTTATAACAGAGAACAACTGTGAGCAAGTGCTGTATATATACTCTATCCTCTGATAATGATTGATAACAAAGAGCAGTATTGAGTGGGTGGTGTATATATATGTATGTATACAATTCTCTGATAATGGCTGATAACAGAGAACAACAGTAAGAAAGTGCCGTATACTGTATATACAATACTCTTATAATGGCTGATACCAGAGAGCAACTGTGAGCGAGTGCTGTATATATACTCTATCCTCTGACAATGATTGAACAAAGAACAGTATTGAGTATACTCTGAAAATACCCCAGAGTATAATAATTGCTCATGGGTGGTCCACTATGGGGAATAATACTGTGTGCAGGGGCCACTATGGCGTATAATAGTGTGTGTAGGGGCCACTATGGCGCATAATAGTGTGTGCAGGAATGCAGTTTGTGTGGGAGAGGAGGGCGGTTGCCGGTGCAGGGGCTTGTCAAATGTTCGCCTTGGGGCCTAGCCATTCCTAGTTACGCCACTGCGTATAGCGTCATTACGCCACGAGACCTACATGACCACTGAGGCCCAATCACAGGCCTCAGCAGCCCCTGACGTCAGCTCTGGAGGCCGGAGGAGCATGGGGAACAGGGACAGAGTCCAGGAGAGGTAACACTGTTCGTTAGGTTTAACCCCCCCCCCTGGGCCTCCACTAATCATACTCTGAAGGTCTAAAGAGACCACAGGGTATAATAGTAGTTCGTGAGTGAAGAACCCCCAAAATTTCTGGTTCGGACGAACCCTAAATTATTAGTAAATCCTTATGTATGTGCGATTTTTAATTTTATTAATGTAGGGGGCCACAATGGGACATTATACTGTATGGAGGGGCCACAATGGGACATTATACTGTATGGAGGGGCCACAATGGGACATTATACTGTATGGATGGACCACAATGGGACATTATACTGTTTGGAGAGACCACAATGGGTCATTATACTGTATGGAGGGGCCACAATGGGGCATTATACTGTTTGTAGAGGCCACAATGGGACACTATACTGTATGGAGGGGGCCACAATGGGACACTATACTGTATGGAGGGGCCACAATGGGACACTATACTGTATGGAGGGGCCACAATGGGACACTATACTGTATGGAGGGACCACAATGGGACACTATACTGTATGGAGGGGCCACAATGGGACACTATACTGTATGGAGGGGCCAAAATGGGACACTATACTGTATGGAGGGGCCACAATGGCCACTGTGAGGGTTGTTATTTTACATGTGGAGGCCATTACACTACATGTGGGGACACTGAAAGGCCCATTACGTTATTGTTAACAAAGGCTCCAAATAAAGCTTTATATTACTAACATTGATAAGTTATCGCTACTTTGGGGGTACTTGGTTGGGACCTTTTCTCACTAGGGGGTATTTCAATTGAAAAGATTGAGAACCACTGGTCTAAAGGAAAAACAGTCTTAGTTGCCCATAGCAACCAATCACAGGGCAGCTTTGATTTTTCAGGAGCAGAATACATAATGAAAGCTGAGCTGTGATTGGTTGCTATGGGCAGTATAATATAGATAGGTAATATATATAATTTTAGCTCTACTACCTCTAATTCACATGTACAGTAACCTAAAGAAGGAGTTTTGTGTCTCTGTATACATTGCATACTGTGTATAAATTGGGGCACACCTCATGGTATAAGTGGTATAGACACCCTTGAATAAATAAGTTCACACTTTGCTGCTCATGCTTGTAGTGCAGCGATGGAGGAAGGGCCTGGCAGCGGGAGATTATCTGCTCCAAGAGAACTCCAAGGATCCTTCACAGTGACAACTTGTTTTGATACGAAGTTCACCAGAAATGTTTGTTCTACTAAGTGACATTCCTTGTATGCAAGATAAGGGTGGGTTCACACT
Organism: Leptodactylus fallax; assembly: GCA_947044405.1. Taxonomy (NCBI): domain Eukaryota; kingdom Metazoa; phylum Chordata; class Amphibia; order Anura; family Leptodactylidae; genus Leptodactylus; species Leptodactylus fallax. Next base: position 1,083,327 of record CAMRHE010000375.1, on the reverse strand, counting down.
TGTGATGGCACTCCAACTGCCGCAAATCCGACCTAAATGTCGGAAAACTGGATAGGGAAAGGTTTGCGACGCGAAGCGTTTTTTTTTTCGTCGGACACAAAGTCCTGCATGTCTGACTTTGTTTCCAACGAAAAAAAACTGTCTTTGCGGCACAGAGAGTGTAAGCGCACAACCGCGTATTGCTTTAAAAACCCATTCACGTGAATGGGTTTTTAAGCAAAGCGTTGCAAACCTTTCCCTATCCAGTTTTCCGGCATTTAGGTCGAATTTGCGGCGGATGGAGTGCCGGCGCAAGGCAAGTGTGAACCCACCCCTATGTAACAGGCTGCTACTATCTATCTATCTATCTATCTATCTATCTATCTATCCATCCATCTATCTATCTATCTATCTATCTATCTGTGATTGCCAGACTTGCCAGACTACTACACTAGTGTATATGTTACCAGATCTTAACCCTCAACATCCCCATCAATGCATTGCTGAAGCCATGGATGAGGTCTATGGGGGCCTATAAGGACCATACATAAAAATCAAACTGGGTCCCCCATTAAGGTCCTGAGTTTTGCCATGCAGAACAGAATGGTCTGGGGCTTATTTTACCCTCCTCACCCTTTCTGTGTCTTATGTGCCAGTTCCATAGTCCCTGTGCTTGCTAACAACGTAGTTGAGTTTGGAATAGGCCGCTGCCACCCAATACCAAAGTATATGGGGCCAACCAGCTCTTTCCAAGGGTCCCATAGCAGCTACCTGGGCTGGTCTTGCATATAGAATAGGAAAGGCCATCAATGTGTGGTCAGTGGGGCCCAACCCCTATGTCCCTAACTGAATGGCACATTCAAATGAAAGAAGTGGAGCTGCTGTACCAGGCACAGCCACAAGTAGAGAAGTGGCACTGTTTCTGGTACAACAGTGATTTAAGTCCTGGAGGTCGCTCACTCACTGGTCGGAGTACTACATAGAGACATATAATAACATCCGATATGTGAATGGCAGCTTATTATAGGCAGCAGCGTGGCCCGGGGTAGAAATAAAAAAGATCTACAAAAAATATGTTTACATTTCATGACTAAAGTTACCCAAAGATGGATGGAGTGTCTCTTTAAGTGAAGTGCTGAGTAGTGACGGGGTTAATAAGTGTTACAGGGAACAGGAATGTCATGGAATTACGCACATCGCACTAGAGCGGAGCACAAGTGGTTTAGTCACTAGGGATTAACATCAGGTGTCACTATTACTAATAGGATTAGAGAAGGAGGAGAGAAAAATTATACAAGGAGAGCCAATAAATGTATGGACAGCCAATAGGAAGGTATCAAGAGCTCCATAACAACACATTATACATGGATATATGGGTGTAGACATGATGAGCATGCTCACTACATACACACATTCACTGCATATATGGATATACAGATGAGCATGCTCACAACATATATATATACACACAGGCATGCTCACCACATATATGGATGTACAGATGAGCATGCTCACTACACACACACATAGGTACATTTCCCACATATATGGATGTGCACATGAGCATGCTCACTACATACATATATACACACAGGCATGCTCACCACATAAATGGATGTACACATGAGCATGCTCACTACATACATATATACACACATTGGCACGCTCATTACCAGTGCAGTGTCAGACAAAGATTCCTTGAGTCCACCTTCCAACAAGCCCTAGAAAGGATCATAGTACCTTTCAAATGGTGCATTCTAGTGGACCATTATTGTATTAGAACCTGGACGGACCAGAAGATCCTTTGGTGTTCTGCAGGGCCAGTCCAACACTGCTCCATACATACAGTGCCTTGCGAAAGTATTCGGCCCCCTTGAACTTTTCAACCTTTTGCCACATTTCAGGCTTCAAACATAAGGATACAAAATTTAAATTTTTTTTTTGAAGAATCAACAAGTGGGACACAATCGTGAAGTGGAACGAAATTTATTGGACATTTTAAACTTTTGTAAAAAATAAAAAACTGAAAAGTGGGGCGTGCAATATTATTCGGCCCCCTTAAGTTAATACTTTGTAGCGCCACCTTTTGCTGCGATTACAGCTGCAAGTCGCTTGGGGTATGTCTCTATCAGTTTTGCACATTGAGAGACTGAAATTCTTGCCCATTCTTCCTTGGAAAACAGCTGGAGCTCAGTGAGGTTGGATGGAGAGCGTTTGTGAACAGCAGTTTTCAGCTCTTTCCACAGATTCTCGATTGGATTCAGGTCTGGACTTTGACTTGGCCAATCTAACACCTGGATACGTTTATTTGTGAACCTTTCCATTGTAGATTTTGCTTTATGTTTGGGATCATTGTCTTGTTGGAAGATAAATCTCCGTCCCAGTCTCAGGTCTTCTGCAGACTCCAACAGGTTTTCTTCCAGAATGGTCCTGTATTTGGCTTCATCCATCTTCTCATCAATTTTAACCATCTTCCCTGTCCCTGCTGAAGAAAAGCAGGCCCAAACCATGATGCTGCCACCACCATGTGTGACAGTGGGGATGGTGTGTTCAGGGTGATGAGCTGTGTTGCTTTTATGCCAAACATATCGTTTTGCATTGTGCCAAAAAGTTGGATTTTGGTTTGATCTGACCAGAGCACCTTCTTCCACATGTTTGGTGTGTCTCCCAGGTGGCTTGTGGCAAACTTTAAACGAGACTTTTTATGGATATCTTTGAGAAATGGCTTTCTTCTTGCCACTCTTCCATAAAGGCCAGATTTGTGCAGTGTACGACTGATTGTTGTCCTATGGACAGACTCTCCCACCTCAGCTGTAGATCTCTGCAGTTCATCCAGAGTGATCATGGGCCTCTTGGCTGCATCTCTGATCAGTCTTCTCCTTGTTTGAGAAGAAAGTTTAGAGGGACGGCCGGGTCTTGGTAGATTTGCAGTGGTCTGATACTCCTTCCATTTCAATGTGATCGCTTGCACAGTGCTCCTTGAGATGTTTAAAGTTTGGGAAATCTTTTTGTATCCAAATCCGGCTTTGAACTTCTCCACAACAGTATCACGGACCTGTCTGGTGTGTTCCTTGGTCTTCATGATGCTCTCTGCACTTTAAACAGAACCCTGAGACTCAGAGGCGTAGCTAGGGGTTTAGCACGGGGGGGCGAACACATCCAAGTGGGCCCCCAACTCAGGTATTCCAACACTATCACTATACGGTGACTGTATAGTGGTAGATAGTGGTTCTACACAGGGCTGTGAAGACCAGTTACGTAAATACAGTACAGTAACAATGTTGTGACTTACCGGTGACATCTCTGACGGTTTACACTTATTGTCTCTTCCATCTGGACCGCCATGACCACTTCTTCCAGCTGTGACTGTAAAGTTTATAACACAGACATCTTTGGCTCCTCACTTTTCCAGGCACCAACCCACATTGTCCTCAACTACATGAAATCTCCATCCTGCTGCTACCCCAATTATAAAATATATGATATAAAATCCCCTGGAAATGAATAATAACCCCATGTACCTTTTTAATTTAATAATGCTCCTATGTGCCCCATTTATTTAATACTACCCCTCAATTAATAATGCCTCCTAATTAATAATGCCCCGTGTACCCCCTTAAATCAATTTAATGCCCGAGTGCCACCTAAAATTAATATTACCCAATTCCCTTATTATTAATTACACCCTTTTATGTCTCCTTGTATAAATTATGCCCTCTTACATAAATGCCCCTCTGTATTAATAATTCCTATTAATAACCCCTTTGTATTAAAGACGACCTTTCATGTTCTCATGTATATGCGGTTTTATATACCACTAGAAAGCTAACAGTGCACTGAATTCAGCGCACTGTCGGCTTCCCCATTATGTGCCCCGGTGGAGGAGATATCAGTGCTGTTAGTTTCGGCACTGATCTCTCCCCACCGTTAGAAGGGTGTTCCTGACAGTCTAGCATCATCGCTGGGCTGTGAGGAACGTCCCCCCCCCCAACACTTGTACTGGGGGAGGGGGCCTTCCTCATAGCTCAGCGTCATCACAGGGCGGTAAGGAACGCCCCCTCTGACAGTACAAGGCTATGTTATAGTACTGTCAGGGGGGCCTTCCTCACAGCCAAGCGATGACGCTAGACTGTCAGGAACGCCCTTCTGACAGTGGGGACAGATATGTGCCGAAACTAACGGCACCGATATCTCCTCCATCGGGGCACATAATGAGAAAGCCGACTGTCGGCTTTCTAGCAGTATATAAAATCACAGGTTCATGAGGACATGAAAGATCCTCTTTAAAGGGGTTGTCCAGGAAGTGGACAAATCACAGTGGAGGTGGAGTAGGTGATAAAAAAATCATACTCGGGCTGGGTTCACACCAACACTTGAACCCCGTTGAGATATTCCGTCCCCCATTTCGTTTGAAAAATGCGGAAAGAAAAGTCCTGCAAGCAGGCCTTTTTTCTCCACATTTTTCAGGCAGAAACCCAGCAGACCCCATTATAGTCCGCAGGTAACCGCTTTACAAGCGAATTGGGTTTCCGTTTTTCGGGTCCCCAAGTGGACCCGAAAACGGAAACCAAGCGCTACTGTAAACCCAGCCTTACCTGTCCCCAGTGCTCTGGTGTCTGCCGCCACTGTCTGTTCAGACACGTGCCATACGTGACTGCTGAGGCCATCAGTGGTGTCAGTGATGGCTGGAAAGGACTCAGTCATGTATATGAGTGACATCACCGAGTCTTTTCCAGCCACCGCTGAGGCCAATCACATGCAGTGCAGGACTTGCGCAGGGAAGCGGCGTGCGTGTGCCTGGACAGACAGCAGCAGAGGGCTGAGGACATTGGTTGCCCGGGGGACAAGTGAGTATTTTTTTTTTGTTTCACCTTCCCTGCCTCCTCCAATTTGCCCAATACAATCTTTACCAGTAAACTTTATTATTCCCTAGAAAACCCCTTTAATACTGCCCCAATGCCCCCTAATATTATCTCCCCTTACATTCATACAGCCCCCACTGACCTTTCACTATAATTTATATCCTCTTTCATTAAAGCCCCCTAATACCCTTATATTACTGTAGTTATGGCCTCTTATCTAAGTTCCCAATGCTCCCAATTGACCTCTTAGATGTACTACCCCCATCCCCCCACCCCCAATTACAATGCCCAAAGTGAGTTAAAAAAACAAAGTTGATGCTACTCACCTACCTCCGATCCCCCGAGCAGGAGTCTCCGCCGCCTGCACTGCCGCTGCTTACTGAAGAAGCAGGACCTGCGTCCTGGCGCGGACGGCGCAGGTCAATGACGTCATCGCGCAAACGTCTGTGCCAGGGCGCAGACATCTTAGGGAAGCTCGTAGGCCTGAATGGGCTTGTGGTTTACGAGCTACGTACGTGTAGACAATGTATTTTAACTGCATCGGTGTCATGCAGACGCCGATGCAGTTAATGTGTGAGGGTAACCTGTGTTGCGGCGGCCCCGAAGTGGGCCCCCGAGAATTAGTGGGCCCGGGGCCACCGCCCCCTTGCTAGCTACGCCTCTGCTGAGACTATCACAGAGCAGGTGCATTTATACAGAGACTTGATTACACACAGGTGGATTATATTTATCATCATCAGTCACTTAGGACAACATTGGATCATTCAGAGATCCTCACTGAACTTCTGGAGTGAGTTTGCTGCACTGAAAGTAAAGGGGCCGAATAATATTGCACGCCCAACTTTTCTGTTTTTTATTTTTTACAAAAGTTTAAAATAACCAATAAATTTTGTTCCACTTCACAATTGTGTCCCACTTGTTGTTGATTCTTCACCAAAAAATTTAAATTTTATATCCTTATGTTTGAAGCCTGAAATGTGGCAAAAGGTTGAAAAGTTCAAGGGGGCCGAATACTTTCGCAAGGCACTGTACATATACATACACAGAGGCACACTCACTGCATATATGGATGTGCACATGAGCATGCTCCCTATATACTTATACACATACATGCTCACTACATGGACACAGACAAGCACAGATACACATACCCACTACGTGCATCACGTTTATTAGACACATATATGACTGTTAGGACACCGCTTAATGGCCTATTATCTGACTACAGATGAGGTCAGTGACTAGAAGCAAAGGCAATGTAGAAGGGCAAGGGTTTGGAAGCAAACACGAGGTTGCACATAGTACACCCTAGGATTAGACATATCACTCAGGTGGATATCACCCAAGGAGCAGTCACTAGAGATAACCTTCAGCCCATCCTAGTGACAGGTGTGGATTAGAGCTGACTGGCCGCAGGTGGGGGTTGAGGTAGGTGCATAAGGCTAGGACTACATGGTGGCTTTAGCTGAGACCCCATCACTGATGTAAGTGAGTAGAGTTGCATTGCCATCCTAAGGGTGTGGAGTCTTGTGGAGCGGAGAGACGTTTGGAGTCTTTTAGCGACTCCAAGTCACAGTCTCAACACCCTGAAGGTCGCAATGCACCTCTATTCATTTACATTAGTCACAGGGTGACATGATAATCTTTGGTTGTGTGAAGGGAGTCATCATGTAGCCCTAGCCTTATGTATGACATCATCATTGTAACGTGATGCACCACAGAGGGGCCCCATTGTAGCTTCACTATTTGCAGCCCTGACAGAAGCTCCTGGGTTATAGTCATGACTCCTACATATAGGAATATTCCCATAATCAGCATTTATCCACCTGTATCTACTGGCAGAGACGTATCTAAAAGGGGTGGAGCAATAGCAGTTACTACCGAGCCCTGGAATCTAAAGGGATCCCAAAGATCCCTCTGTCCTATATAATATACCACTATTCTAAATGATACAAGGTAGGTAGGGGCCCCATTACAGAATCTACAGTGGGGTCCTGATCGCTGGGGCTCAGCTATACTTGGCCATTTGCACCCGTCTCATAGACTTTGGATTGGATTGCAGCGAACATAACTAACTGCAGCTCTATTCAGACTCCTCCTCACTATGGTCATGTGATAAGGAGGAAGAGGTAGCTTGGGACCCCCATTCTAATGATTAGTGGGACCCCAGCTATCAGACACTTCTCACCTATCCTGTATACAGGTAATAATAACACATTACCACAGGCATTTCTCAAGTCTGATTTTTTTTCCCCCATGCCTGGTGGCGACTTATCACATACAATATCTCACCATGTGATCCTGCACAAGACCGCACAGCAACATGACATCACTGGCCAACCATAGAGGATGACAATGTGTTGTTGGCAGAGTACTGGCATGTGTATACCACGCATTGTGATAATGAGTAATAGCATTGTGGTGTCCAGGTCTTACCCAGACATCCTGGACTGCAGCTGGTATCCTGTTACATTTAAAGGGGTATTCCAAGTATTCATGGATAGGTGATGAATATTTGGGGTCTGACTGCTGGAAGGACAGTACTTGTTAGAGAAGCAACCTCTGTCCTCCCCAGTAGGCCAGCCATGGTGGGAACATGTTATATACCATGGTGGCCAAGATACATGTTGCTGCAAGGAAACAGTCATGTAAGGCTTTGTTTCCACCTAAAGGTTTTTGCGTGCAGTTTATGAAGCCAAAATTATGTTTGTTTGCCTCTGTGGTGTCACCGAGTCTGCTCTGCTCCAGCTGCAGGTCCATAAGTCCATGCGACCAAGAGTCAGGGCACAAGCAGGGGAAGAACGAGGCTTCTGGCACCCCGCTGCACTCTGTAAAGGTAATCATCAGCTCCGGGGGACCTCCTTATATAATAGTAATACAGCGTATTCAGTGCAGGTAATGTACTGGTTCGCTTCATGTTCCCTACATAACCCCATAAAGGAGTTGTCCAGGATTTAGGGCAAACTCAGGGGTAACCATAGTGGGTGCAAGCAAACGAAAACAAGGCATACCTATCTCCAGTGCTCCATTATCTAGTCCTACTCCCCTTTACCTCCCCGGACCAGCACTTGCTGTGTTTGAAGTGGCGAGGCTGACACGACTGCCACCAATGGCCTCAGCGCTTAGGTGAGCCTCTCTGCTTATGGCATGGGAGAAAAAAGGGGCCAGGGACTGGACAGCATGGGGGCTCAGCGGTTAACACTGTTGTCTTGCAATGCCGGAGTCCTGAGTTTGAATCCTACCAAGGGCAATGTCTGCAAAGAGTTTTTATGTGCTCCCTCTTTGTGTGGGTTCCCTCCCACACAGGGCCACCTGTGGGGTCCTCATAGGATATTTACAGTGATGTCCCGCTATGTCGTGTACAATGGTGAAGCAGGGCGCCGTCCATTCCCTGTGTCATCATTCAGCTGCTGTTTCTTCTTCTGATGTCCTGTGACAGAGACGGAAGAGAACAGGGTTTAATATATATGTGGGGGCAACCTAAAGGGGACATGAAACTGTGGGGGCAATCTGGTGGCAGATATTATACTGTGGGGGCAATCTGGTGGCAGATAATATACTGTGGGGGCAATTGTAGAGGGACATTATAGTATAATGTCTGAGGGGTCACTGGAGGGACAGGTTAATGTGTGATGCCACTGCAGGGGGCATTATATTGTATGGGGCCACTATTTATTCATGTATTTATTATGCTTACTTATATAGCGCCATCTTATTCCGCAGCGCTTTACAGACATTGTGGTCATTGTCCCATATAGGGCTCACAATCTACATTCCCTATCAGTATGTCTTTAGAGTGTGGGAGGAAACCCGTGCAAAAATGGGGAGAACATACATTATGCTGTTTAAGGGCCACTGAGGGTCATTATACTATGTGTGGGCCACTGAGGAGGAATTATAATTTTTGCGGTTTGGGTACGTCGAATTGGTGGTGATAGGGGGGGGGGGACACTTAACCTTTGCACTTGTCCCACCAATGTATTAAAACGGCCCTGCTCTTGCATGCCTAATATATACTCATAGGTAAATTGGCTTCCTGTAAAAAAAAAGTGACCCTTGTGGGTGTTACGGCAGCCACTAACTCCCCCACTCCACAACGCTCCTTGTGCTTTGAATTCCCGTCAGAAAAGCGCATTATAAATGTTTGTCACTGTCATTGACAACAGAGTGTCATGGATAGGTTAGGGTGGGTTCACACTTGCGGCGGCACTACGTCCGCCGCGAATCCGACCTAAATGTCAGAAAACTGGATAGGGGAAGGTTTGCGACACTTTGCTTAAAACCCCATTCACTTGAATGGGTTTTTAAAGCAATATGCGGCTGTGCGCTTACACCCTCTGCGCTGCAAAGCCGTTTTTTCTGCTGGAAACAAAGTCGGACATGCAGGACTTTGTTTCCGACGAAAAAACTGGCTTCGGGGGCGCATAGGGTGTAAGCGCACAACTGCACATTGCTTTAAAAACCCATTCAAGTGAATGGGTTTTAAGCAAAGTGTCGCAAACCCTTTCCCTATCCAGTGCCTATCCAGTTTTCCGACATTTAGGTCGGATTTGCGGCGGACGGACTCCAGCGCAAGTGTGAACCCACCCTTAGTATCTCTTTCTTTTGTTTGTTTTACGGAAGTCCCTGAGTTTGCCCTAAACCCCTTTAAAGACAGCTGCTACTTCTCCTCTTATTTTCAATCCACTCCTGGTTTTGGCTTAAAAATACACAAAAAAGTGTGTGAATGCAGTCTTAAAGTGATCAAAGTAAAGGTCCCTTTATTTCCCATATGAAATGTAGCCCTTGTGATCTAGTGAGGAGGTAAGTGGCTGCAGGACAGGGGGCTCTGAGCCTATATACTATGTATACCCACACACATGCCTGGCACCATTACTCAGACCCCTGGATGATGAATCCTCAGCTCTGTGATTGTGGCAGATCAGGATGTGATGCCCACACACAAGTGTCAGTGCCCTGCAGCCAGTGTGCCAGCCGGGTGCAGGGAGTGTGAGCAGCAGTCATGTGAGGCGTCAGGCGGGTATACAGGGCGGTGCATAGCAGCTTATATATAAAGGAGGGGTCTGCCTCCTCCCTGCACATCTCCTGCTGCACTGGGTAAGAGCTGGTGCTGTAGCCATTGCTGCTTTCTATCCCTTCCTAGCCTTGTCTATCTCTGCAATGTATCCCTTGATACCTCTCTTTATGGAGACAGATAAACTGTAACTCCTGTGTCTGTCCCTCTAAACCTCCTAGAAGGTTGTAGTCACCGCGCATGCGCTGTGCACTGTTTACAGGGTGTCTGGGTTGGGGTCTGCAGCTCTATAGCTTGGATTTCATTGTTTTTGATGTCCGGAGAATCTTCTCTTACTTTCTGTAGGAACATATCACAAAGTATCATATATTTCTGTAATGTTTACTAATAGACTGCAGTGGATACAATGTGACAAGTCACTTCCTGTCTGATAGATGGGGGAGGGGGATATAGCATGTGACTGGAGACCCGCATAGTCATCCAGCTGGAGGGCTAGGCTGGGACTTGTAGTTCCTCTGGGGCAGGGTGTGCCCTTGGAGGAGAATTTAGTGTAATGTAAGCAGATAGTGTTGTATGGCTTTCCTTATCTCCTGACCTATGAAATAATCCCTGTGTCTATGTAAAGCCTGTATATAGTCATTAGAGATGTATACTGCTTTATACAGAGTCCAGGATGGCTTATGTGTGAGTATTTGTGCTGTTGGAGGAGAATTTAGTGTAATGTAAGCAGATGGTGTTGTGTGTATTTCTTTGTTCCTGTTCTCACTTCTTACTGACCTCTAAAATATTCCCTGTGGTCCTGTCTATAGTTATTATACATGTATACAATGTTATCCAGATTCTAGGGTAGTTTATATTTTTATGTATTTGTGCTGTTGGAGGGGAATTTAGTGTAATATAAGCAGGCAGTGTTGTATGGATTTTCCCCAGTAGCTGACCTCACTTCTGACGTCTGACATAATCCCTGTGACCATGTATATCCCGTATATAGATATATACTACTTTATCCAGATTCCAGGATGGTTTGTGCTGTTGGAGGGGAATTTAGTGCAGTATAAGCAGGGATTGTTACATGTGTTTCTCCAGCTTCCTAGCAGCTGCTATGACCTATGGAATAACCTGTATATAGTTATGGCTGTATACGGTTTTATCCAGATTACAGGCCAGTCACATGTTTGTGCCCTGCCCTTGTTTACAACATGGCTGCCCCCTGCACTGCACACTATGGGATTGGCCAATGGGACTGAGCTCTCATATGGGGGAAGGGACTGGACTGAGTCCTGGAATTTACACAGGACTAAGGATACTGAAGTTACATTCACAACAAAGGAATCCGTATCTGAGGGGTTAACTGTAAATGGTAGGGAGTGTTATCTAAAGGCCATATGGTGGCGCTCTGTGCTTGACTAGTGTGTGAACTGCATTGTGTACTGGGCTAAGATCTGATTCCTACACTGTCAGACCTGGAAGGGATTGATGCCAGGACAGTAGTATATACTTCCCATATAATCTATATTGAATAGCCTAACCTATATGTAGCCGCTGCATTGGGTCTATGTATAGGTCTGTAGTGAGCAAATGCATTATTAGCGGCTATGTAATTGTCGCTCCTTGTAGACATCTGCTTATATTATGCAGTATGGGTGTCTATAGGCTTTGTATGGACGGCACCCTTTATTGTGCCACCGGTCGATGTATCTAATGTATCGGGATAGTTGTGCACTCAGTTGGGTATAATACAGCCATAGACTACAGCAGCTTTGTATTATATTGTATTATAGTATTGCAGTTGAGACCACCGGCTACACCTGTATCAGTAACCTACCTGGTGACTGTACCTGCCCAGAATTATGTAATACAGCACTTGGCCTATAGGGAATCTGGATCACTGGCCCTAGGCAAATATGAATAAGTCCAGAATATGAAACCTGAAAACGACATAAGTGGATCTTCCCTTTAAGCTGTTCCCTATTCTAGTGAAAAGGATGTTTGTCTTGCACTTGATTCACTGAAATTCCTGTATTCTGTAATGGACAAACTCTGACTTCTGATCCTTCGTGAAATCCTTGCTGTAACTTGTGCAGGATGATGTGGGCGTCCCTCCTGATCCTGGGCTTGTCCTGACATGATGCAGCCATTATAATACAGTTAGTGACCTGGACCTGCTAGGCCGCCTATACTGTAATGTAGGTGCCTGGTTATATACTGTATGTAGTGATGCACAATATCCTAGGGAACTAGTATCCCCCCTACGCACAGTATATAAGGCTATTTAAGAATATTTGGAGGGACTGGTTATGTTCTGTTTGTAGGGATAGCTATAATACATACTGAGATACACACGGTCCTGGGATACTGGAGAGGACTGGTTATATTCTGGATGTAGGGATAGATATAACATACACACAATCCCAGGATGATGATGGGACTGGTTACATGTGATCTCCTATTACCATTTATACAGCAGACGCTCGCCCGGAGTACAACACTTGGCCGCACATGAGCTGCTGTCTGTGCTTTCTTCTAAAGTGAATAGAATTGTGAATAGGATCAGTCTTCACATTTAAATAGGTCCTACCCCCCTCCCTTCATCCTCCCAATGACAAAATAATCTGGGATTCACTATTCCAGTTTTGCTTTGCAATGTGCCCAGTGAAGTCTCTGCTAATTCAAGGTGTCCTCTTTTGGCGCTGCCCTAATGGGTGACACCTTTAAATAGTCCGTCATTTCAACAAACTTTAATTGAATAAATCAGGCATTCTTTCTATAGAGAGATATGTACTTGAATTAAAAAGTAGGTCATTTTTGTTGGCACATTCCCTTTAAGTGCGGGTGATGACGGTTTCCATGACCTGCACTTGTAGCCCGTAGATTCCCCTTCCTAAAGGGTGTGATGACTTGGTGGCACAGTAAGTCACCGACCTGCATGCATTACTTTATGATTTATACCTGGCACTGGTGGTAAACCCGGAAAAACCACCTACAACATAGGAGGAAGTAAGAGGAGTTTTCAGTTCAGTCTTTGTATACAGGTGTGAATCCAGAACTATACTGATAACCTAGATTGGTCAAATCTGACCCCCAGGACCCCCAACGATCAGATGCTCTAACATCTTATGACTCTGGGGTGAACTCCACTACATCTTCAGGCCATGTGATATCACATTTATCAGTCACTCGGTCATGCTACGGCTCTGTCCCAAGTGAGTGGAGCTGAGCTGCAGTACCAAGCACAACCACTATGCAATGTGTGGCACTGTGCTTGGTGAGTAGTGAAGAAGCTGCAGCACTTGTCCTAATGCTGCAGCCTCTTCACTCCGCTGATCAGTGGGGGTTCTAATCTGATATTGATGACCTATTCTAAGAACAAGTAATGCTTTGTTCACACCTGCGCTTGCTGTCCGTCCGTTGCCAATCCAGTGAAAATCTCGGCGAACTGGATTGGTGTCGGATACAGACCGGTCAGCGGCGCACTGGTTAAAAACCCATTCATTTGAATGGGTTTTTAAAGCAATGCGCGGGTGTGCGCTTACACCCTCTGCGCTGCAAATCCTTTTTTTTTTTCGTCGGAAACAAAGTCGGACATGCAGGACTTCGTGTCCGACGAAAAAAAAAAGGATTCGCAGCGCAGAGGGTGTAAGCGCACACCCGTGCATTGCTTTAAAAACCCATTCAAATGAATGGGTTTTTAACCAATGCGCCGCTGACCGGTCTGTATCCGACGCCAATCCAGTTCGCCAAGATTTTCACTGGATTGGCAACGGACGGACAGCAAGCGCAGGTGTGAACCCACCCTAATATAGTCCTGCAGAACCCCTTTAATAGACAAAGGCCAATTTAGTTGAACAGTGGAGGGGGGGGGAATAGACTTCCCACGCTTAGGACCATCTTATACACTAATGGGACATCTAGAAGGTGGGTTTTCCAGGAATTCTAGCATTATCTATGATGAGAAAATCTTTTATAGAGATAAATGAGTATGGGGCACTCTCAGTACTGGGCATATCTGATATGAAGTAGTGACGATTGTGTGGCCTACCTTGCAGTCAGCTGATACCAGAGGGTAATAGATTGCATTCACTTGTACTGTTCTTTTAAAAGACTTTATTTTTCTGAACTAACCTGATACCTTTCTTCTTCCCACAGGGGAAATCCTGTAACAATGTGGCAGTCGCTGGCCCTTCTCTGTATTCTGGCCACTGTGGCCAGCTCCCGTCATGTCCCCCATTTCAAGTCGCTGTCCGGTGACATGGTCGATTATATTAATAAGTTACATACAACATGGAAGGTGAGTGAGGGTCTCTGACAGGAGGTGGGTCGTAGTGTGCCACGTGTGGGAATTGGAAGTCTATCATTGGGAAGCCAGGGCAAATCTCTGCAACAAAACCACAACATGTTGCCTAGGATGAAGTTAGGGTGGGTTCATACTTGCGGCGGCACTTCGTTCGCCACGAATCTGACCTAAATGTCGGAAACAAAGTCCTGCATGTCCGACTTTGTTTCCTGCGAAAAAAATCGGATTGGGGCGCAGAGGGTGTAAGTGCACTCACGCATTGCTTTAAAAACTAATTCAAGTGAATGGGGTTTTAGGCAAAGCGTCGCAAACCTTTCCCTATCCAGTTTTCCGCCATTTAGGTCGGGTATGTGGCGGACGGAGTGCCTCCGCAAGTGTGAACCCACCCTTATGAGCTTTACTTCCATCCCCTGCTTGACTACATACTGTTCAGATTCTCCATTAGCTTGTGGGTTGCTGTTATATGTAGTCTGTAGTCAGTGGGGGAAGGGCTTATTAAGAAGTGGTGTACTAAATGGTACACAGAACTGCTGCAAAGTGGATCTCCGTTCTTCATCCTCTTTCCCTCTTTCCGTTAGGCTGGAAATAATTTCCCAAATGCAGACATTACTTATGTGAGGAGACTCTGCGGCACAATGCTTGGCATGAATAAGAAGCTGCCGGTCAGGTAAGAAATACAATCTCAGCATTGTGTCGTCTTCTCTATTAATGCTCAAATCTGCATTCAGAATTCTTATAGTTGCTGCTTCCAATTCACTAGTTCTGTGTTGTCAGGCTAAACTAAGAATGTGTATGTCCATCATCGTGAAGGGTCTGAGATAAAGGTGACGTGCAAGAAATGAAATACAAATGTATAAAATTGATATTGTCCGCATGTCCACAACCGTATTTTTATATGGATCTGTAGGTGGGCTGTAGGACTGAGACACAAACTTTCTGGTCCTATACCATCCATGTGCTGTCCTTTCTTTTGTCTACACATCTGCATAGAAGTACAGTCATTTGTGTGGGGCTGGAGGCCTATCTCTTCAGTCAGTGTCTCCTCCAGCAAGTATCCATCATGGCATGCAGTTGGGGTGAAGGACCCTCTATCTGAGTATTGTATTGACAGTCCTGGGTTAGCCAGGACTTCAAAAAATGAAGGGTCCAGTGGTCCTGATATCAGACAACTTGAAAATAAGTCTACCGTGCAACCAAGCAGCAAGGAAGGCAAGTAGGGTGCCCAGCTGTAAAGTGGAGGTATACCCAGTAGGATGCTCAGGTGTGTAGCTGGAGGTATATCCATAGGAGGCTCGGCTGTATAGCTGGAGGTATAACCAGTAGGATGCTTGGCTGTATAGCTAAAGGTATACACAGTAGGAGGCTAACCTGTAGCTGGAGGTATACCCAGTAGTCTGGTCGGCTGTATAGCTGGAGGTATACGCAGTTGTAAGCTTGGCTATTTAGTTGTATGTGTAGCCAGTAGGATGTCTGGTTGTAGAGCTAGAGGTATAACCAGTAGGAAGAGTGGGCTACTGATCCTGCTTTATAGAGCACTGGTGAGACCACATCTGGAATACGATGTCCAGTTCTAGAGACTCCACCTACAAGGGGGCGCAATCTGAAAGTAGTTGGGGGGGGGGGTGGAGAGATCAGCAGCAATGTTGGGAAACGTTATTTCCCTTAAAGAGTAGTTGAGATTTGGAACAAACTTCCAGCAGATGTGGTTGGGAAATCTACAGTAAGTGAATGTGAACTTGTCTGGGAACACATGTCTATCCTAAGAGAAAATGGTGATAAATAATATGCAGACAGACTGGATGGACCAGGGGGCTTTATTTAGGTTTCGAAGTTCTCTAAGCAAGTACCTCCTTCCACCAGCAAACCCCCTTATGAGTCAAATTTTTTTTTTCAAAGGGGTATAAAATAACCTGTACTGGAGACACTCACCTTCATGATCAAAGAGCCCCCCAATGTGAGGTCTAGATAAAGATTACTATTACCACCTCAGACAGTTTTAGTGTTTGGCCTTCATTGTGTGGTGAGACACGTTATCTCCACTACTAGTTACACAAGAAATACCTGGCAAGCCCTTCTGATATGCGGGTAAACTCTAAACAAGTAGCTTCTTGTGTCCTGATGAACCACAAGCCATTGAGACTTGCAGCCAAATACTTAATGCGTAACTAAACTTTTGGACAAGTTTAGATTTTTTTTTTTTTTTTTTTTTTTTTTTTGACAGTATTTGTCATTAATACATTTTGTGATATACTTTATTCACAAATTTTGTCTCCTTTCTGTGAAATGAATGACATATACTGCCAGAAAATCAAAAGTTGCCCAAAAGTTTAGTTATGCTTTACATCATATTTAACCTTTTGGCAACCACCTGTTGCCTTTTGACAGGGGGCGGTGCAGGTCCTAATTCTACTGCAGTGTCATTTTGGTGTTGCTGCAGGATCTGGTTGAGTCTCTAATAGCTGGAGAGGACGGAAGCATTTAATAGGGATTTTTCACATTTAGTCACTGTGCGCCCTCTATGGGACAATCTACATTCCCTATCAGTATGTCTTTGGAGTGTGGGAGGAAACTGGAGTAGTCCGAGGAAACCCACGCAAACACAGGGAGAACATACAAACTGCATGCAGTGGTTGTCCTTGGCTGGATTTGAACCCAGGACTCCAGCACTGCAAGGCAACAGTTGTAACCCCACATTAGATGAAAAATGAAATGTGAATGTCCACCAGGGGTCTTTTATGATGTCATAGGGGGACATATTTTGTCATAAGAGCACATACATACACATATATGTGTGTGTGTGTGTATATAATATATATAGTATGTACATATATATACTCACTCACTCACTCTTGGGAAAAATAAGAAATTAAATTCTAGTGCAGGTTTCACTCAATAGAACAAAACAAAGTTAAAAAGGGGTGTTAATGGACAACTTTGGAGGTTGTAAAAAAAAAAAAAAAAAAAAAAAAAATTAAAAGTACTTGTCGCCTTACAATTAAAGTAATGGCCGATTAAATGTTTGGTCATTGGACACTGGTTTAGATTTTTTGGATTGCTGTGGTCCTGGTCTAATTATATAATTTTAAAGGTGTCTCCTTCCTTTGACTTTGTACCCACCTTTACTATTTGCTGTGCTGCTTTGAATTTTTTGTTTCCACCTCTCCATAACTTTCCACTCTTCCTAATATCCCTCTATCTTCATGCTCTAGGTATTCATTTGCTGACCAAATTGACCTGCCGGATAGCTTTGACTCCCGGGAAGCTTGGCCAAACTGTCCTACCATCAGGGAGATCAGAGACCAAGGTTCCTGTGGCTCCTGCTGGGTGAGTAGGAGCCGCTTCATTTCAGGACTTCTCAGAGGTCTCCTCTTGATGTTTCTAACCAGCTCTGTTTGTCGTAGGCTTTTGGGGCAGTGGAGGCCATCTCAGACCGTATCTGTATACACTCTAATGGAAAGCTGAGTGTGGAGGTATCTGCAGAAGATCTGCTCTCTTGCTGCGGGTCTGAGTGTGGAATGGGGTAAGTGGTCCTTTGACACTTGTGTTTTTGGGATCGGAAGGGAAATGTCTCGTTGAATTAGATTATTGACTTTTGGATTTGGTTAAGGGTAAGAAATATTACACCTTACAGATCTGCCAGTTAAAAGGAGTCTGTCACCAGAATCCAACACATCACCACTTTGGTGCAATGGCCACATCCCTTGTTTCTCCAAAAAAGCTAATTTGCATATTGTCAAGAGGCACCAATTCACTTTGATTCTGGTGAACTATGGCTGATATGCTGGGTTCTGGTGACACTCCCTTTAAGAGGTTGGTATTATTGCATTATATTTTAACCAGAAAAAACATTTTCAAAAATTTTCCAGCTGTAATGGAGGATACCCATCTGGAGCATGGCAGTACTGGACTGAAAAGGGTCTTGTGTCCGGTGGTCTTTATGATTCTCATATTGGTAAGTCCTGTAGATTTGGATACATATGAGGGCCCGATGAGCACAAGACTCCAAAGTATTACAGCACAAATTCAGCACAAATTTGATTTCAAAGCATTCCAGTGGAAAATCAGTCAACTATGCTACATCTTACATTTCCCTGTATAAGGTGTAGCAGAGTTGACTGGTTTTCCACTCACCGGCTTTGAAATCAACCCTGCTACATTTGTGCTGTAATATGGCAGAGTCTTGTGCCCCTCGGGCCCTACTATGTATCCATCATGTATGATTGATCAGTGTTAGAGCTCCCTCTTCTGGTGGTGTACTATAAATCTTGCTCTTGTGCAGGCTGCCGACCATACTCCATCCCCCCATGTGAGCACCATGTTAATGGATCCCGCCCATCATGTAAGGGGGAGGAAGGCGAGACTCCAAAATGTGTGAAGAAGTGCGAGGCTGGCTACGGTCCAGACTACAGCACAGACAAGCACTTTGGTAAGTATTCTTGGTAACCAGTAGGGTTAGAAGTATACAGGACACTTTGGGAACTGGTGGGAATAGGAAAAAACAGCAATTTCACCATTGTTGTTGGGATTTGTCTTGTATCTCCACATGGATCCAGCTGCTCCAAAAAATGCACTAAGTGTTGGTTTTGGTGCAAAATTTAGTTCTTGCTGCTTGTCCCCTGATTTCACCTTATGTATTGTGATCAGGAGAGGGATCCACAAGCATTGGATGGTGCCAACGGGCATCCATTGTTGATGTATCCTGCAACACTTTGTGCTTGAGAAGTTAAGACTAAGGACAATGCAAGTCCCTCTGACAATCTTAAAGGGGTTGTCCAAGACAAGAAAATCATGGGCTTCCAGAACCTGTATCGCCCTATCCATGAGTTTTGTCTGGTATTGCAACTATGCTACATTTTTAGCAAAAAGGGCCACCAGGTGTGATGCTGTGTTTGGAAGAAGGCAGCCATGTTTTGTTTTTCTAATCCTGTACACCCCCATTATAAAGACAAAAGGATAAAACCTTGTATTCCCTGCCGTAACTTATGCAACCCACAGGGGCATAGTTTCTATGTATACCATGCAGATGCTAAGGGGCCACACTGGAAGGCGGGCCCTACATAGAACTTTCTCAGTGTTTTCCAGCAGTTGCCACTAGAGGGAGCTCATTGCATTGAGACTGAGCTCTTATGGCAACTGTACAAACTTCTATGTACTGAGCTCCCCCTAGTGGTGGCAGCAGCTTAGAGCTTTTTGCAGTGAATTTTAAAGGGATTATCTAGGATTAGAAAACATGGCGGCTGCAGCTCAGTCCCATACAAATGAGCTTCAGCATGGTCATGTGACCAACGAATGTTATGGTTCTTCCTAAGAAGAAAGCAGCCATGTTTTAATACTGAATAAATATTTCCCAGTGCTCTTAAGAGGGTCATCAGTGTATTTATACACTGTGTTTCAAATTATTATGCAAATATTTTCTCATATTTTCCAAAATTACCTATATGAATTGCAGTCATTGTAATTTTCCAGTCATCAACTATTCGAGTATAATTGAAAGGTTTTTGAACAAACTGCCTATGATAACAGTATATTTAAAAAAAAAAAAAAAAAATCACTCAAAATGCATGTTTTAAATTATTATGCACAGCAGAATTTGCAACCTCTTCATTTTTATTAAGAACAAAAAAATGGTCATTGTGAAATTATAAGCATTAGCAGGTTATTACAAACTGAAATCAAACAGTTTTCAAGCCAAAACTTTATTCGAGGTGATGTTACATTTGCACATAGGACCCCTTGTTCGAAAGAAGCTTCTGAACTCTCTCGTCCATTGCATTTGTCAGTTTTTGGATGGTTTCTACTTCAATTGTTTTGCATGAGGACAGAATACCCTCCCAGAGCTGTTGCTTAGATGTGAACTGCCTCCCGCCATCATAGACAATCCTTTTGATGATGCTCCAGAGGTTCTCAATGGAGTTGAGGTCAGGGGAGCATGGGGGCCACACCATAAGTTTGTCCCCTTTTATGCCCATAGCAGCCAGAGATGCAGATGTGTTATTTGCAGCATGAGACGGTGCATTATCATGCATGAAATTTCTGCGGAATGCATGGTTCTTTTTCTTGAACCATGGCAGGAAGTGCTGTTTGAGAAACTCCACATACATTTTGGAGTTCATCTTTACCCCTTCAGGGATCCTAAAGGGGCCGACAATCTCTCCCCATGATTCCAGCCCAAAACATTACTCCACCTCCTCCTTGTTGGCGCCGTAGCCGTGTTTGCATGGGGTGTCCATCAACAAGCCATCCTCCACTCCATCCATCTGGACCATCGAGCGTTGCACGGCACTCATCGGTGAACAAAACCGTTTTGAAGTCAGTCTTCATGTATTGTTTGGCCCACTGGAACAGTTTCTGCTTGTGTGCAGTGGATAGAGGAGGTCGACAGGATGGCTTACGCACAGCTGCAAACCTCTGAAGGACCCTGCATCTTGTTGTTCGGGGGACGTTGGAGGCACCAGCAGCTTCAAAAACTTGTCTGCTGCTATGACAAGGCATTTTTGAAGCTGCTCCTTTAACCTGACGTAATTGCCTGTTGGAAAGAGTCCTCAATTTTCCCTTATCAGCACGCACACGTGTGTGCTGTGAATCAGCTACATACTACTTGATTGTGCGATGATCACGATGAAGTGTCTTGGCAATGTTGGTTGTAGTCATGCCTTGACCTAAACACTCCACAATTTGTTGCTTCTCAGCAGCCGACACATCCTTTTTCTTTCCCATTTTGGCTGAAAATGTAGGCTGCTTAATAATGTGGGACAGCCTTCTTAAGTAGTCTTGCCTTTAATTGGACACACCTGCCAAACTAATTAGCACAGGTGTCTGTAATTGCTTTCAGTGATAGAGCCCTGACACACATCACCATCAATGAGTTCAACTGACAAACAAAAAAATTCTTACCTTATCACTCCTAAACACTTTTTGCATAATAATTTGGAACAGTGTACTTTGTTTACAAAAAAAGGGGGGGGGGTCTATGAATTCCTTTTAATGATTTGTATCTCTTCAATAAAAATTTCTCTTACTTTGACTTCTAGGTTCTGATTCCTACGGTGTTCCAAGCAGCGAGGAAGAGATCAAGGCAGAGATCTATAAAAATGGCCCAGTAGAGGGCGCTTTCTTGGTGTATGAGGACTTCCCTACATACAAGTCAGGTGGGTGTTTGATACCTATGTAATATTGCTTACTATAAAATTTCTGATATGGAAATTGGTTCCATGACAAGTCCTCATCATTACTTGGTTTTCTTCTGTAGGAGTATACCGCCACGTCACCGGTGAGGAGATCGGAGGTCATGCTATTAAGATCCTTGGGTGGGGTGTGGAGAATGGAACACCATACTGGCTGTGCGCCAACTCCTGGAATACTGACTGGGGTGATAATGGTACGGTTATGCTTCTTATAGTATTCTCTACACTTCTACACCTGGAAAGCCAGTATTATACCTCATGCAACCAGGGCAGTACTGGCAATAGTTTAGTAGGGGTTGGAACCTAACCAGATGAAAACAACCTAACCATCAAGCTAGGCTGCCTGAGATGTCCTTTTGAGATATCATTATTTTAGCAGTACTGCTTCTAGGTAGGGATGTGGCTACAATATAGTACAGGGGATATTTTGTGGTGGAAAGGGGTGGGCTGTTTTCCTCCACACTCTTTCCAACAACCATCTTGACCTTGTTTTGTTTGTTTTGTGCAGGATACTTCAAGATTCTCCGTGGAGAGGACCACTGTGGAATAGAGTCTGAAATTGTTGCAGGAATTCCAAAATAATGTCCAATCTGGTATCGCACATGAACCGTAGCTGCGAGCTTATCTTAACAAACTTTTAGTGACAAATGGAAATTTTTTTTATCAATTTTATTACATTGTGTTTTACTGAGTGAATGGGTTTGGAGGGAGATGTCTGGATCCAACATCACATCACATCATGACTGAGCCAAAAGATAAGACTTCAGTTGCCAGGGATTCATGTTGTTTTGTCAAATGAAGCTGTACGCAGGATAGAAGAAAAATATGTGCTAGGATTCAGGGTTTGTGGGATTTTTAGGAGGAAATATTGGGCTTCATGTATCAAAGCGGTCAGCCACCACTAGAGGGAGCTCGTTGCATACTGTTTCTACATAGTCTGCCATAAGCTCCGCCCAATGGTCAGAATTATATTTTAACTTTTTATGTGGGGTGTTTGATGCTCTATATTCCAAAATTGGTGCTCTGACCCCTGTACAGTTATGAAAGGTTAATCTAAACAGAATTCTGTACCTAATTTTGTAAGATGGAGATTTCCTTTAAGTGTCTTGGTTGCCCAGTGACTACCTAGCGTTCATTTCCTGTATTGCTATGGAACAGTAAAGGTTGAGCTCTGGTTCTGGTCAATGAGGGCATTTTTCCCCTTGGTCAATCACTACTTCCTAAAAATGGGCTACTATAGGCAACCAGGTAGGTTTTTTGTTTTTTTTTGATGGTGTTGATTCATGAAGCCTAAAATTATGTCTCTAGATGTAGAAGTTGCTGCTGAAAGGTAAACTTTTTAATTTTTGCACTGTTTAAAATTGAAATTCCACCTCCATGGGTCTAAAAGTACAGGCAAATATTTCATTTTTTTTTTAATGGTCTATTTTCAGCTTTGCAGTTTTCCAAAGAGGTAATTTTAGTGAAATTTTACCATGGCTGCAAGGGGCTGACCTTTTAGATTCCTGTGTAGTTGCCGTTGCTAAGCCTTTGGGGATTGGTGCCTCTGGGTTAGTGATGTCTATTTTACGAGAAGCAGATTGCACAATAAACCACTTGATTTTGAGGTTTTATCCGTATAAGATGTAACTTTGTTTTTGTTTGCCAATAAAATGCCTTGTCTTCCTTTTTAATGTGACTTTGCCTGAATTTTTTTTTAGGTTTTCCCATAAACAAAAAAAATATAAGTTTGTACAATAATTAAAAGTAAAACACTTATGGTAAATTAAGTGATTCTTGATCAGATGCCAATGACTATGAATGCACGAACTTTCTATGGTCTGGGACTTGTCAAAACCCAGCCTTGATATTCTTATTGTGGCTGGGTTTCATGTAGTGCACCTGCCTGATAAACTGTCCACAATAAGGACATCATGGTTCAAAACAAGTTCCAGACCATGTCAATGTCTTATCAATATGATCCTCAGACATTAGGTTTAGAAAAATACTTGACCCTTTAAAATATAAAAAAAAAAAAAACCTTGTTTCTGGTGTCCCAGGCCAGAAATTTGCCACATGTGACCGCAGAGGCCAATCAGCAGTCTAAGGGAACCAAGACATCATAGGTGTCTTATGCAAGTAATGTCTTGGTTTCAGTGGTCACAGGACTTCTGCTGGAAAAGCCCAAGGTTGCCACACGGCAACACCGGGGACAGTTGAGTATTAAATCCCCCCCGGACAACCCCTTTAATTCTCTCAGCCCAATCCACAATGTCATTGGCTTTGACATGGGGGGAAAAATATTCTGAGCAACTACAATGTTCCATCACTATACATATCCCTTCCTATAGTGCATCCACCAGTCACACTAAACCACTACTGTGGGTGTGAGGTAAGAAGGGGCTTTCCACAACAAGAGGCTCCAAGATACCAGCTGAGTCATCCCACATCTTCATGGCTGTCACGTGTCTTCCAAGATGTACTTTAGATGTCAGGTGGGCTGACTGAAATCATCCATGATGTACTTTACACAGAAGTAAGCCATTTGAGATTATCCATGATGTCGGATGTGCCATCTGAGATGTTGGCCAAAGGATCCAAGATGTCGGCTGGGCAGTCCCACATAGATCACAATGTACTCTTGATGTTGTATGGATTGTCCATGAAATAATTTAGCTGTTGGCTAGGCTCTTTGACATGTCTGCTGTCCCACAATGTCCTTTCGATGTCAGCTAGGCTGTTAGAGATATCTGCCAAACTATACGAGATGTTGGCCGTTCCATCCAACCGCATCTATGATGTACTTCAGATGTTGACCAAGTTGTCCCAAGTGTCAACTGGGCCATCCAAGATAGCTCCATGCCACTGCAGCTCTATCGGCTTCTGGCTCTGTGTAGTAGTCATATGAAAAAGTTTGGGCACCCCTATTAATCTTAATCATTTTTAGTTCTAAATATTTGGGTGTTTGCAACAGCCATTTCAATTTGATATATCTAATAACTGATGGACACAGTAATATTTCAGGATTGAAATGAGGTTTATTGTACTAACAGAAAATGTGCAATATGCATTAAACCAAAATTTGACCGGTGCAAAAGTATGGGCACCTCAACAGAAAAGTGACATTAATATTTAGTAGATCCTCCTTTTGCAGAAATAACAGCCTCTAGTCGCTTCCTGTAGCTTTTAATCAGTTCCTGGATCCTGGATGAAGGTATTTTTGACCATTCCTCTTTACAAAACAATTCCAGTTCAGTTAAGTTTGATGGTCGCCGAGCATGGACAGCCCGCTTCAAATTATCCCACAGATGTTCAATGATATTCAGGTCTGGGGACTGGGATGGCCATTCCAGAACATTGTAATTGTTCCTCTGCATGAATGCCTGAGTAGATTTGGATCATTGTCTTGCTGAAATATCCATCCCCGGCGTAACTTCAAATTCGTCACTGATTCTTGTACATTATTCTCAAGAATCTGCTGATACTGAGTTGAATCCATGCGACCCTCAACTTTAACAAGATTCCCGGTGCCGGCATTGGCCACACAGCCCCAAAGCATGATGGAACCTCCACCAAATTTTACAGTGGGTAGCAAGTGTTTTTCTTGGAATGCTGTGTTTTTTTGACGCCATGCATAACGCCTTTTTGTATGACCAAACAACTCAATCTTTGTTTCATCAGTCCACAGGACCTTCTTCCAAAATGTGCTTTTGCATACCTCAGGCGACTCTGTTTGTGGCGTGCTTTCAGAAACGGCTTCTTTCGCATCACTCTCCCATACAGCTTCTCCTTGTGCAAAGTGTGCTGTATTGTTGACCGATGCACAGTGACACCATCTGCAGCAAGATGATGCTGCAGCTCTTTGGAGGTGGTCTATGGATTGTCCTTGACTGTTCTCACCATTCTTCTTCTCTGCCTTTCTGATATTTTTCTTGGCCTGCCACTTCTGGGCTTAACAAGAACTGTCCCTGTGGTCTTCCATTTCCTTACTATGTTCCTCACAGTGGAAACTGACAGGTTAAATCTCTGAGACAACTTTTTGTATCCTTCCCCTGAACAACTCTGTTGAACAATCTTTGTTTTCAGATCATTTGAGAGTTGTTTTGAGGAGCCCATGATGCCACTCTTCAGAGGAGATTCAAATAGGAGAACAACTTGCAATTGGCCACCTTAAATACCTTTTCTCATGATTGGATACACCTGGCTATGAAGTTCAAAGCTCAGTGAGGTTACAAAACCAATTTTGTGCTTCAGTAAGTCAGTAAAAAGTAGTTAGGAGTATTCAAATCAATAAAATGATAAGGGTACCCAAATTTTTGCACCGGTCAAATTTTGGTTTAATGCATATTGCACATTTTCTGTTAGTACAATAAACCTCATTTCAATCCTGAAATATTACTGTGTCCATCAGTTATTAGATATATCAAATTGAAATGGCTGTTGCAAACACCCAAATATTTAGAACTAAAAATGATTAAGATTAATAGGGGTGCCCAAACTTTTTCATATGACTGTATATAATACAGCCATTGGAGGTTGCCCTGTACAGCTGATCCATGTGGGGCTGTGAGCCCCCTATAATCAGATTTTTATGTATTATCCTATGGATAAGCCATAAATTTAAACACTCACCTGGTCAACCTCTTTAATCCCATCGATGCATAGTTTATAAGCAGGTTAAACAGTAATGGTCCCAGTGCAGACCCCTGGATGACTCCATATGTAACATTAGTTCAGTAATGTTCCCAGTATGGACCCCTAGGGGGCTCCACATATAATGTTAATACAGTAATGGTGCCAGTACAGACCTCTGGGGGGCTCCATATATAACATTCCAGTAACTGTCCCAGGACTTTCAGCTGGTTTTGGATCCAGTTTCAGGTGTTTCTATCTAAAACAATGGACTATCTAAAACTTGCACAATAACTGCATGTGTGGGGAAAGTGTCAAATGCTTTAGAAAAATCCAAGTATACGCTGCCGGCAAATTGTTCTTGGCTCTGGTAACCAAAAAGCAGAAAACCATTATCTTGTCCCAGGAACTCATTGTTGAGTCTTGTTATAATCCTTATGGAGCAAGTGGAAAGTCCCATCCACTATTTATAATGCCGAATATAGCCCACTCCCATCACTGGCAACTAAGTACACAGCCAATCACCGCAAGACACAGATCACCCTCCCTAAAATGCATGGCTACTGGAAGGGGGGAGATAAATTGACCTCTCCATGGACGCAGCCAAACCATATGATTTGTGGGTGCCTGGTGCTAGTTCCTGTTCCTGGTCAGAGAGCTACTACTGTGCTACTTAGTAACCAGACAGGGCTAGAAATTGTGTTTGAACTGCCATTCACTGTGTAACAAAGTGCTGTGTGTAAAAACACAAAAATAGAGATTCAGTGGTGGTTTAGTCCAAAGACTTACTGTTACAAAGTTTGTTATGAATCAGAGTTTCACATGGCATAACACACAGTGTAGGTTCCTAGGATTCCTAAGAGTATTTAACACTATGTTTTATAGATAGGTTCCTAGGAGCCCTAAGAGTATTCTACACTATGTTTTATAGATAGGTTCCTAGGAGCCCTAAGACTATTCTAAACTGTTTTATAGATAGGTTCCTAGGAGCCCTGACAGTGTTATACACTATGTTTTATAGATAGGTTCCTAGGAGCCCTGACCGTGTTCTACACTATGTTTTATAGATAGGTTCCTAGGAGCCCTAAGAGTATTTAACACTATGTTTTATAGATAGGTTCCTAGGAGCCCTGACAGTGTTATACACTATGTTTTATAGATAGGTTCCTAGGAGACCTGACAGTGTTCTACACTATGTTTTATAGATAGGTTCCTAGGAGCCCTCACAGTGTTCTACACTGTGTTTTATAGATAGGTTCCTAGGAGCCCTGACAGTGTTCTACATTATGTTTTATAGATAGGTTCCTAGGAGCCCTAAGAGTATTCTACACTATGTTTTATAGATAGGTTCCTAGGAGCCCTAAGAGTATTCTAAACTGTTTTATAGATAGGTTCCTAGGAGCCCTGACAGTATTCTACACTATGTTTTATAGATAGATTCCCAGGAGTCCTGACAGTATTCTACACTATGTTTTATAGATAGGTTCCTAGGAGTCCTAAGAATATTCTACACTATGTTTTACAGATAGGTTCCTAGGAGCCCTGACAGTGTTCTACACTATGTTTTATAGATAGGTTCCTAGGAGCCCTAAGAGTATTCTAAACTGTTTTATAGATAGGTTCCTAGGAGCCCTGACAGTGTTATACACTATGTTTTATAGATAGGTTCCTAGGAGCCCTGACAGTGTTCTACACTATGTTTTATAGATAGGTTCCTAGGAGCCCTAAGAGTATTCTACACTATGTTTTATAGATAGGTTCCTAGGAGCCCTGACAGTGTTATACACTATGTTTTATAGATAGGTTCCTAGGAGCCCTGACAGTGTTCTACACTATGTTTTATAGATAGGTTCCTAGGAGCCCTAAGAGTATTCTACACTATGTTTTATAGATAGGTTCCTAGGAGCCCTAAGAGTATTCTAAACTGTTTTATAGATAGGTTCCTAGGAGCCCTGACAGTGTTATACACTATGTTTTATAGATAGGTTCCTAGGAGACCTGACAGTGTTCTACACTATGTTTTATAGATAGGTTCCTAGGAGCCCTCACAGTGTTCTACACTATGTTTTATAGATAGGTTCCTAGGAGCCCTGACAGTGTTCTACACTATGTTTTATAGATAGGTTCCTAGGAGCCCTAAGAGTATTCTAAACTATGTTTTATAGATGGGTTCCTAGGAGTCCTAAGAGTGTTCTACACTATCTATAAAACAGTGTAAAACACTCAGAGCTCCTAGTACTCGACATTTTCTAGCTCTCCACAGCCAAAGTTATGTCAAAGTGACAGTGACTTGAATGTCTATAGGAAAATGGTAAGCAGTAAACAAACTGCTAGTTTAACCTACACTGTGCTGTGACTTTTTTTTTTGTATGATTTTTAACAATTAAAACCCTCCCAATAATTACCTATTGCGGTGGAAGGTGCTTGCCCGTGTTCCTTCCATATATAGTTACAGTATATTGGAAAAAGCAATGGTTTTATATAAAAATTTGGGGGACTTGTAAGTGCAAAGGTTATTTTGGAAAAAAAAAACAAAAAAAAAAACATATGATACTGGACTTAGCTGAAATGTAATGAAGTAGCTTTCCAAAAAAAAACCCCAAAAATTATCCCTGTATGGGAGCAGAATGCCACACCAACATGGCATTGATATTGGTAATGTTGGGGTTGTTGTTTTTTTTAATTTTGTTATGCCAACGGTTTGACAGTTGTAAATGGTAACTACAGAATTAGAAGAAACATTTGTGCCAGTTGAAAAGTGATGAATTATTGACTTTATATTTAAAAAAAAGCCACCAAAAATTATCCCTTTATGGGAGCAGATGTGATACCAAAATGACATTGGTATTGGATAGAGCAATGGCATAGGTGTTTTTGAGGTGGAGACCTTTTTTTTTTATTGTGCGAATATTGACACAAACAGTATGGAAAAATAGAACATGATACACCAAACTGCAGTAGATGTCTGGTTGAGTAGTGGCAGTGGTGGTAGCTTTGGCAACATGAGTGGCAATACGGCATGGAATAACGTGATAGACCAGGCCACATGAAATGATGTCTGGTTGTTTAGGAATAGCATCAGCAGTACAGTAAATGGAACATGATACAGAGAGACAGCAGCACATCTATTTGGTATTAGCTACAGGTGTGCGAATTGTCACAGACCCATGTCTCATTCATTTTGACAAAAGTAATTTTTTTCCACACTTGTGGTGGACCGTTTGGTCCATCTCAGTTTTACGCTACTGGCAGTACTGAACACCCTCTTGGGCCATTACGCTTGAGGCTGGACAGGACAAAACTCCCATGAGAAACTGGGCCAGCTCCTTCCACTGCTTTAACCTATTGGCCCAGAATTCTATGGGGTCAGTGTTATCTGCTGGAACATAGGTGCTCTCTATGTACGACTGTACCTGCTGGTGCAGCCGTTGGGTGTCAGTTAGCTGCTGTCTTTATGACTGGCGATGCAGAGTGAAAAATTTCTGATTCATCATGTCCCAGAGACTGTACTGATGCTGCTGATTTTCCTCCTGCTACCTGTAGGTATGGCACTGGCAGAGGAGGTAGAGCACTGTCTGTGTAAGGTGTACAGAAGGCCTCTGCCCACTACCAGTCCAGACATGCAACCGGCACTGGCCTCCCTTGACTGGGTATACAGTTTTTCCTGATAATATGTCAATTTTGCCTCCCTTTGGGAGGTGTTGAGGAAATACCCCATTTTAGCTATATAGCGAGGGTCTAAAAGCACAGCAGTCCATTACTCATCCCTCTGATTTATGCTAATAATATGCGTGTCCTCATGTAAACAATGAAGCATGCAACATAAAATTCCTGCCAGTTGGAATGTCACAGATCAGGTGGTACAAGGGCAGGCTTTTTTTTTTGCTTCCTCAAGGTGTTTTTAGCCTCATAGGAAAGGTTGAAATGCACAAACAATTTTCTGGCCATGATCAGCACCTCCTTTAAGTCATAAAGTGGTGCACCACCAAATTTAGCACATGCCCCATTCGTGCTATTGTCGCTGGTAATACTTCCCAGTTGTAGTTTACAGGGATACTTGCTGTAGGATACAATGGAGCAGTTCCTCTACTGTGTGGTTTTTCTAAGTCAGGCTCATTAGCTGTAAAACTGCATGGCAGCGCTTTACTTTACATCCACCTAATGGAGGGGGAGTGGATGCAATGGCTTATGCTGGTGAAGTTGAGGGAGGAATGGTCTCTTGAGGAGGAGGATGTCCCCCCCCCGTGTTAAATCTGGGCCTGCACAAATTGGGTGGTACTAGCACCTGGCCTTGTTGCATTTCTGTACTGTGGATGCTGCCGCTCAAATGCTGACCCAGTGTGCCATGAAAGCCAAGTATTATACTGGTCCATAATTGCTGTTCCACGTGTCAACGGTGGCATGCACTTATCCCCACATTGACATATCCAAGAAAAGACTCATATTCTTCGACTCACCCTATATCGATGGTGATATACTGTAGGGCATGGACAGCTTTTCTAGAGAAATAATGATGACTAGATATCCTCCATCAAGGCTGAGCCCATGTCATCAGTTGCTGAAGCATGGTGGAATCCACTAAGTGGTATGGTAGTGACTGCACTGCCAGAAACTTGTCCAGATGCAAGTTAAGTTGCAGAACACTTGGATTACTGGATGCATATTGTTTACTGGACAGACATTCCCTTATGGATGTCTGACATTGGCATGGAAGAGGAGGAGGAGGGGCAGCTGATGGTGATGATAATGATGACCATGTGCTAAGTGTAAATGTGGCCTGGCTACAAGAAAGATCACAGGGTGTAGGACGGTCTTGCTCTTTTTCCCCCACCAGTGCCATTGCCAATTCTATTTTGCCAAATAAGCTGCTGACTCCCTTTCATGTGAGTACAGAGAGATGTACTTCCTACATTTGTTCCTGCATTCTAAGTATGTGCTTGTAGATCTTGCACTGTGCCATGGATTTGTTGTTTGGTAATGTACAGGAGATGACTGCACATAGTTGCTGCTGCCAATACCAACAAACGTGTCTCCCACTGTCACTAACCACCACCCCTTAAGCTTCCCCAAAATCTGTCCCAGACAGGTTTTTGGATGTTGGGACTGGAATCAATACTATCACTGCTGCCACTACCCTCTTTCTCTGATGCCACTTTGTTACTCTGACCCGCTCGTTGTCTCCCCTGACATTTTTTCTGACTCATCATGGCCATGGGATTCTTGAACATCCTCATAATTCCCACCTTGAGATTTCCCCCTAGTGCATCTACCAACACCAGAACCACACTCCCATGCCACTACTACCTCTACAACCAATAGTTTTCTCTTCCTCTGCCTCCTCTACGTCCAAAAACTTCTGACTGTTCTCAAGCAACTCATCAAAACGAAGAAGAAGAGGAAGACTTAGACTAGGAGAAATAACTTTCTCAGCAGGTGCCATATCACTTTTAGGGATCAGTGTCAGTGAAAATGAAGAAGTCAATGATAACACGGCAGAAAGGCCAAGCAGTAAATTACATGTTACAACAGCAGAGGAGGAAGAACATGCAAAATCCATTCATCATCAGAGATGTCACCTTCATTCTCAGGGATTACAATACTGTGGCTGCTGATGGAGCTGCTAAGACTAGAAGTATTGTTGCTATTTGGCATTAAAAGAGTGATGTGGTTAGTGGAAATTAGAGTAAAACACACTTTGTCACAGTCAGATTAGATTTTTAGAGTGACAATGAAAGTTTTTCTGTATTTCTTTGTAAAGTACGTTATTGCAAAAAATACTTAAGAGGAAGATGAGATTTAGTACTGAAAGGGTAGCCTGGCAAGTGAATGTCAGAGTAGCACACACTGGCAGTTTTTCTGCATTTTTTTTTACTAAAAAATCTATTGCAAAAACACATTCCTCTTACGTCCGACAGCAGCACAATATGGGGTATCTCTGCCCCTGTGTGTTGTTTAGGACAGGTGGAACCTTTAATTAGCACCAATAATACTGGCCCTATAAGAGGGCACAAGAGACCTCCCTCCACTGTGTTTTTTTCTGTCCTGTGTGGGACAGGTGGACGGAGGTCTCTTGTGACCTCCCGTTGCTAGGGGTTTCATCTACTCCTAGTTTAGGGGGTACCTCGGTCCATTCCGTTGTCTTCTTTCCAAGGATAAAGCCTCCGGTCCTTCGGGCCTTCGCCCCACAGCGCAGTGTTATCCGGCTCATCGCTCGGCAGTCAGCGCGATCCCGGAAGTAAGTAAGGAACCTCCTCGGCCGGAACTTTTTTTCCGGTCCTGTGTTCCCCGGGGAAGGAAGCCTTTGCGCACCACCGCGGCCTACTTCCGGTTTTCTTGGAAAAAGTGCGGTAAGTTTGGAAATTGAAAATTTAAAGGCTAAATATAGAATTGATTTTTGCTGCTTTTATTTTGAGCCTCTGGCTTAGGCTTATGCTCCTCTATGTTCCATTATGTCATTTTCTTCAGGACGGTTGGGATAAGGGCCTTGCCCCTGCCACTTTGAAAGTGCAGATTGCGGCCCTCTCCACTCATTTGAACAGACGTCTGTCTCAGGATCCTCTGGTTGCAAGGTTCCTTAAAGGGGCAATGAGGCTAAAGCCTCGATATCATCTCCAGTTCCCCAGTGGGACCTTGCGGTAGTCATTACAGGCCTGTGCGGTCCTCCTTTTGAACCCTTGGAGACTACGGAGCTAAAATATTTAGCCTACAAAACCACTTTTGATGGCTATTATATCTGCCAAAAGAGTAGGGGAATTCCAGGCTCTCTCTTCTACAGAGCCGTACATTTTGTTTTGCAGATAGGGGTGCACCTTAGGTTTGCCTGGGTTTAACCCTAAGTTCCCCTCATACTACAACAGCAATCAGCTAAATTCGTTACCTGTAGTTTTTCCCCACTCCAACCTCTGAGGAGGAAGAAAAGCTCCACACCTTAGATGTGGTAAGGTGTCTGTGGATTTACCTATCCCACACTCAACCACTTAGGAAGGCCGAAAGCCTACTAATCGATATGCAGGGTAAAAACAGAGGCCTCAAGGCTTCCAAGCCTACTCTATCCACATGGATCAAGGAGACAATTAAGTCTTCCTTTCTTATTCAGGAGTTACTCCCTCTAGTCTTTCTACGGCCAATCGACCAGGGCTGTGTCGACTTCTTCGGCTGAGTATCTGTCCTTACTATTGGACCAGATTTGTGCGGCTGCATCATGGTCATCTCAGTTGACCTTTTGTTAAACATTATCATTAGACGTCCACAGTTTCCAGACAACTGCCTTTGGTCAGTCAGTCCTTGACGTTGTAAGGCGAGGAAACCCTCCCTAGGGGAATTACTTGCTATCTCCCCATATTGTGCTGCTGTCGGACGTAAGGGGAATCGTTGATTGTAATGTCAATCTGTATTCCCTTAGTCCTGACAGCAGCACAAGGCTTCGCTCCCTAGAAGCTTGTTTCCTGTTACTTTATAATTTACACAGTGGAGGGAGGTCTCTTGTGCCCTCTTATAGGGCCAGTAGGAGGCACCTTTTTGGTGCTAATTAAAGGTTCCACCTGTCCTAAACAACACACAGGGGCAGAGATACCCCATATTGTGCTGCTGTCAGGACTAAGGGAATACAGATTGACATTACAATCAACGATTCACAAAATGAAATTTTGCACTGAAAGGTTGACTTGGCCAGTTAAAACAATGTAAGACACTCTGTTCACGGAGCAAAGTGCAACAATGTTGGCAAATCTGAAACAGAATTTTTTTAAACAGCTGTTACAAAGAAAACTTTAACAAAACGAGATTTTTGGGAGAGCTTCTCCCCCAACTCCTATAATTTCTCTGCCTGTCTGTCTAAAATTGATTAGATGTGTTGTGCTGACACATTCGGTGGCCTCCTCATAGGACTTGGGAAGGCGACACACTTCCTGACTAAACTATACTCCAGAGTCCTCCTCTCCTATAATTCTGTAGTACTTTTGCAATGTTCTTTCCCCTAGCCTGCTCTGTCACAAAATGGTTCTACTTCTTCCTGCCTAGTATCCTAAATGCTGACATCATCAAGGCTATGACATCTTTACCGTAACCTCTCCGACCACAGCTGAGAGGCTGTCAGATGATGCCAGAAATCCACCTAGGTCACAGAGACCATGTGATCCTCTTCTTCTGCTCTTCTACCTCATATTACATGTGGCAGTGACCATTTTAGTTCGTCGGAGATGAATCATAAAAATTTCGGTTTAGTTGGAAACCAATTTTGTAAGTTTTCGGTCGAAACCAGTTTGTTCCAAACAGGATAGATAATCTCTAATAGTGATTATAACCTGGTATTTCTATTTTCTTTTAAACATATTAATTGGATCGTATCATTTTTTTCATCTTTGTGATTTTCAATGGTGTTTGTGTTTTTGCCACCCAACAATTAGTATGAAAATATTCAATACAACAGACATGTTTATAAAGTTACACTACCCAAAATTTTATTGGGAAAAAAGGCCTCCACACCTTATAGCCTTTCCTGTCACACACCACTTATTTAGAAAAATAAAGTAAAAAATTGTTTAGAATTCAAAGACACAGACGTTAGTTATTTGGATGCTTTTTGACTTGAAATGAATAAAACCAATGTCCCTGTGTTAGACCCCTCTTGCTGGTCCTAGAAGCTCCCAGGACTAGAAAAAGAGATCTAAAGCGGATAAATTGGTCTGGATTTCACATTTAATTTACAGGGTCATTCCAAAATAATACTGGAAAATTTTACCATCGCTAGTCATAACCAAGAGAATATAACATAAATTTATTACTTTAAAAGACAGACTATCTATCCAACAAAACTTAGATGTGATTTCCGTTGTTGACATTGGCAGATGTCTAGTCGATGGTCCAGTCCTGTCCAGATGAGTGCCAGCATATCTTTGGACATGGTCTCCACTGTATCAGTGATATTCCCGGTCATTCCGATCCTATGATTGGGTGGCATTCAGGCTGGGTTCACACCAGCGCTTGGTTTACATTTGGGCATCCTGTAAGCAGGACTTTTCTCTTGGCATTTTTTGGGCAGAAACCATGCAGAAACCCAGCAGACCCCATTATAATCTATCGAGTCCGCAGATTTCCCGGGTAACTGTTTTTTAAGCGGATTGGGTTTCCGTTTTTCAGGTCCCCAAGCGGACCCAAAGAACGGAAACCCAAATGCAGGTATGAACCTAGAGTCAGTTCTGCATTCTGAAAGTTTCACTGTACTGTCACAACACATCGTGTTCTTCCAACACGAAAAAAGCTTCTTCTTGCTTTAAGGCCACCATCTTATTCCACGGTATATAAGCACCTTTTTGAATCGTCCTGTGTATTGTTAAGTTTTGCTAATTTCAACTTAATAGTTAATAAGATTATAAGACAAGCAGGTTGATCAGGGTCAACCTACCACCATACAGAGTTGATCCAGAGGAAGGCAAAAACCCAGTATTAGGGGAAAAATTCCTTCCCGACTCCAAATAGGGCAATCAGAATAAATCCCTGGATCAACATCCCATCCCAAAAAGTCTAGTACCCATACAGGCTCCTCAATACGTGAGAGCCCGAGACTGTGTGTCAGGTACCGTGATCTGTAATACGGGGGCACCTCAGGGTACGGTTCTCGCCCCTTTCCTCTTCACACTGTACACTGCAGATTTTAGGTGCAACTCATCCAGCTGCTACCTACAGAAGTATTCTGACAACTCTGCAATAGTGGGTCTCATCACAGATGATGATGACAGGGAGTACAGAGAACTGAACCAGAACTTTGTGGACTGGTGCCACCGGAACCACCTGAAGATTAACGCGGGGAAGACCAAGGAGATGGTGGTGGACTTCCGCAAAGGCAGAAGCCCTCCTAAACCAGTGGACATCCTGGGGACGGGCATCGAGATTGTGAACACCTATAAGTACCTGGGTTTGCTCCTTAATAATAAGCTGGACTGGGCAGATCATATGGAGGCCCTGTACAGGAAGGGCCACAGCAGGCTCTACCTGCTTAGGAAACTGAGAGCCTTTGGAATCCGGGGGGCACTTCTTAGAACTTTCTTCAACTCGGTAGTGGCATCAGCCATCTTCTTTGGAGTGGCCTGCTGGGGGAGCAGTATATCAACCAGGGACAGAAATAAACTTGACAAGCTGATTAGAAAGGCCAGCTCTGTCCTGGGGAGCCCACTGGACCCAGTGCAGGTGGTGGGTGACAGAAGGATACTGTCCGTGGTGAGCTCCATGCAGAAGAAGAAGTCCCATCCCATGCATGAGACTGTGATCGCGCTGAGCAGTACTGTCAGTGACCGACTGCTCCACCCTAGGTGTGAGAAGGAGCGCTATCGGAAGTCTTTCCTCCCCACCGCGGTTAGGCTGTACAACCAACACCGACCTAAGCGGAGATCATTACATACAGAGAACTGAAATATCTCTCTGCCTGTTAAATCCCCCCCCCCCCTCTGCTACGTCCTATCTGTCCGTCTGCTATTAATGTAATGCCTCTCACCTTGGAACATTCCTGTACATGTTGTATTTGTATCTGCTTATCTTATCTTATCTTTGCTGCTGTAACACACTGAATTTCCCCATTGTGGGACTATTAAAGGACTATTATTATTATTATTATTATTATTATTATTATTATTATTATAATTAAACTTCAACAACGAATCATCCATTACATCATCTTGTAGCAAAGAGTTCCACTGCTTTTACAGTAAAGAATCCTCATCAATGATGAAGTGAAGTCTTCTCTTTTTTTCGGGACATACAGGGTGCCTGTTATCATGGTTTGAGATCTAGGTGTAAAAAGAGTATTAGAAAGTTCTCTGTATTGTCCCTTCATAGTAATTAGAACACCCCAAGTCATCTTTATTCCAAACTGAATAACCCTAAGTTTGGTTTTCTGTTGAGAACTAATAAGGGGCACTATAATAAGGGGAAACTAGAACTAATAAGGGGGCACTATCATAAGTTGACACTATAATAAGGGGTAACGAACTAATAAGGGGACACTATAATAAGGGGTAACTAGAACTAATAAGGGGACACTATAATGAGGGGTAACTAGAACTAATAAGGGGTAACTAGAACTAATAAGGGGGTACTATAATAAGGGGTAACTAGAACTAATAAGGGGACACTATAATAAGGGGTAACTAGAACTAATAAGGGGACACTATAATAAGGGGTAACTAGAACTAATAAGGGGACACTATAATAAGGGGTAACTAGAACTAATAAGGGGTAACTAGAACTAATAGGGGGTACTATAATAAGGGGACACTATAATAAGGGGTAACGAACTAATAAGGGCACACTATAATAAGGGGTAACTAGAACTAATAAGGGGGTACTATAATAATGGGTAACGAACTAATAAGGGGACACTATAATAAGGGGAAACTAGAACTAATAAGGGGACACTATAATAAGGGGTAACTAGAACTAATAAGGGGGTACTATAATAAGGGGACACTATAATAAGGGGTAACTAGAACTAATAAGGGGGCACTATAATAAGGGGTAACTAGAACTAATAAGGGGGTACTATAATAAGGGGTAACGAACTAATAAGGGGACACTATAATAAGGGGAAACTAGAACTAATAAGGGGACACTATAATAAGGGGTAACTAGAACTAATAAGGGGGTACTATAATAAGGGGTAACGAACTAATAAGGGGACACTATAATAAGGGGAAACTAGAACTAATAAGGGGACACTATAATAAGGGGTAACTAGAACTAATAAGGGGGTACTATAATAAGGGGACACTATAATAAGGTGTAACTAGAACTAATAAGGGGGCACTATAACAAAAAGGTACTATAGCTGATAAGGGGCACTATAATTTAATTGTTGCTATTGTAATGTATGAGGAGACACTACTACCTATTAGGTGGGGCATTGTTACTGTGTAGTGTGCAGAGAGGGGTATTATTACTTTGCAGGGGCATAATGGTGGGCGTTATTACTACACGGGGCTGATATGCGGGCATCATTATTGTGTAGGGGCACAGAAGTGAGCTTTAATAACATTTGATGCATTACTAAATCACTATTTTAATTATATTATCATATTTTGTTCTGATAAATGTGTGTGGTCACTATTATTCTATTGAGTACAAAAGTTGGCACTATTACTGTGGTGCATTACTACTGTCTGCAGCACAACTAATGTTTGGGGCAAAATATGAGGCACTATCTGGCGTTATATGTTATTAGGGGCAACACAGCATCTGTGTAGAGGAGGTATCTGTCACTGTATTGTGTTAATATTTGTTTTGTACAGTGGCAGTAACAGTATGGTGGTATTATTAAGTCACTATGTAATGGTATTGGTTGCCGTCATAGTGTGGCAGTATTATTTAGGCCTTGTATAGAGGTATTATTGGTAACATTAGTGCATGGGGTGCTTTGTTCCATAACAATATGGACATAATATTTACATTGGGTTTTTGTATAGAGTTATTATTCAATAAAGATATATATATTTATAAATCATTTTCTTGTGCCTGTAGGGAGTCGGACCTCATACCCCTTATCTTTTAAGATCCTAGCAAATTCCCTAATGCTAGAAATTCAGCAGCCCTCTGCACAGTGTGTACCAACTGAATGTGTTTGTTTTGTGGGAGCAATATGTGAGAATTGGGGCCCCACTTTTAATGTTGCCCAGGGCCACACTTTGTCTAAAACCGGCCCTGTGCACATGATAATGGGGTTTGGTACAGAATATCTGTACCGCAATATTACCTCATTTCAGAATTTTTTATTATGCCCATATACAGCACCAGGCCCCAAAATACCATCATCTCTACTGAATTTACGGTGGTCTATCTACCATATGAGGACTTGAGATTTTGAGATAAAAACTGCTGGGTGTATAGCTCTGGGTCAATTTGACCAAATCCTCAGAGAAAAAGTCTTAAACTTAAAAGTTAAAAAAGTCTATTTCTGTGAGGCCAGAATTCTCGAAATGGACTCCTGAGTTGGCAATGAACTGAGGAATCTGAGGCTCATGGTTCTCAAGGGGTGTGATCCATATGGGCTCTGTCATTTTGGAGGCTACCTCAGTTGCTGTCCTAGACTAAAACTATTTAAGCCATTTCCATCATCCACCATAACAGTATGATGGATGTTGAGTATTTAAATATGGCGGCCGCTCAGGAGCTAATTGGTCACCATAGCTGTTGGGTGGACACCTGGTGCTAATGCCCGCAATCAGTGCTCACAGTGCCCCGTTTTTATGGTGTTTCACATCTTAAAAATTTGAATAAAAAGTGATCAAAGCAATAGACGTTCCCCAAAATGGTAGAACTAAAAAGTACGTCTGGCCCCACAAAAAAGACACCCTATGCGGAAATTACGGGTGTCAGAATATGGCAACACCAAGAAATGGGTGTTTTTGCAAAGTTTTGGATTTTTTTTACTGTGTTAAACGTAAAAAAAAAAAAAACTATATAAATTTGGTCTCCTCAGAATTATACTGACCCATAGAATACAGGTGACGTCATTTTGGCTGCACAGTGAATGTCATAAAAACAAAGCCCGTAAGAAAGTCGCACAAATGCAGTTTTTCTCCAATTCCACCCCATTCTGAATTTTTTTTCAGCTTCTCAGTACATTGTACAGAATAATAAATGGGACCATGACGAAGTACAATTTGTCCCACAAACATTAAGCCCTCATATGGCTCTGTGAATAGAAAAATAAAAAACTTGGGGTTTGGAAGTCAAAAACGAAAATTGAAAATCGAAAAATGCCTTCAGGGGTTAAATAAAAGTAAAAAAATATGGGCACAGATGGCGATCAGTAATCTACGTCACTGACCAATGGTCGGAGGCTTCAGGATGCGCACAAGATGGCTAGTATGCTGAAAAAACCCCAAGATCTGTGATATAAGACTGATCAGCACTGAGGAGCAGGGATAGGAGGGAGATTAGGGGTTTGGGAATGGAAAAAAAGCCCTGCACCTCAAAGAAGTGCTGATCAGTGATAAAGCTGTTCAGCACCTAGGGGTTAACTGAAACAGTTCAGGCAAGAGGGCTGTAGAGGGTGCTCACAAGCAGGGAAAGAAAAACAGAGGCAGGCAACGGCAGAACAAGCAGACTGGGCACAGCACCGCTTATACCTCCAATGATCTCCAATGAACCACCAATGCAGATGGCCACCAGGTAGAATTTCCAGCTCAGGGGGCACATGGACAGCACAGACCACCGCTCTGTTCACATTTCCTGAACAGAATGGCTCAAACAGAGTGGAATTTGAAGAGGGAAACATGGATTTGTTTGTTCGGACCACATTGAATATCATATGGTACCCAAAGTGGTGATTGATCTTGGACAGCGCCACTCACCACTGTGCCACCAATCCCCCCCCCCCCCCCATTTTAGCTGTGATTGACTGGTTGGAACTGATCACTGCGATCATGAATGTGGGAGGGGGCATTCCTATGGGAGAATGGGAGTCTCCTCATTCTCCCTTGATGGTTGATGTCGGAGGAGATCGGGATTGGGCAGATGGATTTCAACTGCCCTATCCTTTAATTCATGGGAAGATAATGTACTGCAAGAGGTGTCAGCTTGCAGCTAAAACTCCGAACCACCTTAGTACATCTGCCAAACCAAGCATGCATGTGTATGGGGGAATCGAGTAAGAGAGCAGTCAGTCAAAGCAATATTTGGCCAACAGTTATCTAAAGTGTATGGGCAGCTTTAATGAGAGTCTGTCAAGTCCAAAATGCTTCCCAAAATAATAATATTGCCTTGTAGGGGCCATTAATAGGAACAGAAACATACCTTTGTGGGCAGACACTGATGAAGCAATGCAGAGATATTAAATCTTTTTATGGGTATGCAAATCAGCCAGCAAGTGCATCAGGGGCGGGGCCTGATTTGCCAGATTTACCTGCAGACAGCCTCAAGTGTTCCAATTTTCCTTTGGAACCAATGCCCAGTGTGTCTTCCTTAGCTGTGAATGATGTTTTCAGCCTCTAACTGCAGCATGACTGTCTGTAGGAAAATCTGGCAAATCAGACCCCGCCCTCGGTGCACTTGCAGCTGATTTGCATATCCATAGCTATCTCTACATTGCATCATCAGATTGTGACCACAGAGGTATGCTTCTGTTCCAATTTAAGGCCTCTACACACCACTATTTTTGGTTTGGGAGGCATTTTGGCTCAGATAGACAGTATTTAAAGGGTTTCTGGCAAATGCAAAAATGTGGCCAAAGACAGGAAATGTGATAAAAAATGTTAATACAAAACCAGTGATTGGTCTGGCAGTGAGCAACTATTACTACTATTACTGGGGATCAATACAGACCATTCCTTAGGCCACATATTTGCCTTATAATGGGGAATAATTCTAGAAGATGGCAGCTAAGGCCTTGGTGTGGGCCAGGAATAAAAAAAAAAAACAGCAGTATGCATATTGTTCGGTAATGTGCATATAAATTTTTCCTCCATAAACTTCCATCAAAAATAGACATTAAAAAAGTCAACAAAAAACACTCAGCAAAAGCCAAGAACTGCTCATGTGACATGAGCTCCAATGGCTTCTTCTAGGTGGTCTTCATACATGCTCTCCCCAATTGGTGCCAAACGTCTCCCTTTTATCAATTCCCCGTTGTTCCTCCCAGCATGATGGAGTATATATTCTCCCATTGCCATACCAGGCTGTTGTTAGACTACTTACCACCGTCCTAGCAGCCAAAAAAACGGTCTACTGGCCCCAAAAGCTTGTCTTGGTAGTGCAACCGGGCATCACCACCTGTCATCTAGACACCCTGCAAGAAAAGAGCTGCAAAAATAACTCACACATCCATTCTGCTGCTAGGGAGGAGAGCACAGTTCATTTTACTTACAGGCTCATGGAAAAGTGTAAAAGTTCAGCTTTGGTCTCCTTTTCAGCACAAGTCTTCTTCACAGCCACCGACTATGGCCCGTCAGTTGCATCACTAGATGTCTTAAGTGATCCATCAAGGCATTACTAGCAGTCAGGGCATTGCTAGAGACTTAAGAGATCTGGAGGACAAGCTACTTTTATGTCCCCCTATAGTAAAAGTCCAACTTTCTGCCCCCTACAAGGCACTAATACCCCTTTTGTGCCCAGGGTTTCTCTGAGCCCACCAGAGGAAATTATTCTAAGGGCCCACCCTCCATCTACACAGATCATGTCCTTTTAATGGCACACCCACAACATATCCATAAGGTCTAATAGGGTATTGACTTCAAAAGCAAGTTGTAACGTCTCTGCCTGTTCAGGCCTCTGCACCGCCCTCCGCTCGCATGCTGCGGCGCAGGAGGCATGTTCAGTTATTATTCCTTGCTTTAGGTTCTTCTTGTATTGTCTGAACACTGTCCTATTCCCTCACCTCTGTAATTGATTTTCCATCACACCCATCTCCATCACCTTGGTTTCTCTCTGCTCCTCTAAATAGTTAATCTTAGCCTTACCTGTGTGATTGACAGCCTGTCTACCAATCAAGTCTGGGGCTAATTCTGGACTTCCTATAAACAGGTCATCTGCTCACACAGGTTTGCTGGCTATTGTGACTTTGTCCTTGCTAGCTTTCATCTTGCTTTGAATGTATTGTACTTACTGACTTCTGACCTTTGGCTTTACTTATGACTGTTCTCTTGGATTTCGATTCTGTACTGCGCTGCTCGACTGGTTCCGACCCCTTGGATAGCTGACCTGCTTTTTTGTTGTTGTTTGTCTTGTCTGCGTTCTGTGTCATCACTTATATCTTAAGAAGGGATTGTGGTCCAGTTGTCATCTATCACCTAGGGCAGTTCAGGCAAGTAGGCAGGGGCAGGGGGGTTTCAGCTTAGGGCTCACTGTCTTGTTGTGCCCTTCCCCCCAGGGTTCACCAGCAGCTACTGGGGAATTGCTCTTTTAGCAATTCCCTTACAGAAATCCAAATAGGATTTCCTAAATCTGTTCGGTTTTTGGCCTCCATTCTTATATCAGAACATGGGCCCACTGGAGGATCCTCTGATATTCTGGTGGTCCAATACAATGCTTTACTGTGCCCTCAAGTAATAAGCGCTTTGTTCCCCACAAAAGTTGTGACTTTTGATTCGCGGATAGTGTTGAGCAAAACCCGTCAAAGTTTGGGTTTGACAAGTACAGCCGAACTTTGCCCAAAAGTTTGGTTCGGGTACCCGAACTTGAACTCGAACTCGGACCCCATTGAAATCAATGGGGACCCAAACTGGGTGACCCAAAATTGGGTGTAAAATGGAGATAGTAAGGGGTAGAGGGCTGCAAAATGGGGATAACAGGGCAAGTGCCCTGCAAAAAATGGGGTAGGGAAAGTACTTAAAATAATAACATAAAATAAAGAAAGAAATTAAAAAAAAAAATTAAAACAAATAAAATAATAATTTTGAAACAAGCGGTGTAAGTGGATGAGGTGGAGGAGGAAGAGGTAGCCAACACTTTAACCACTCACTCAGGCACTGGCGCAGCCAAGTCCTGTGGGATCCATGTCTGGTTCATCTTAATGAACGTAAGTATGTTCACGTTGGCTGTGGATAGGCGGATCCTCTTGTCAGTGATGACACCCCCTGCAGTGCTGAACACATTTTCTGATAGGATACTTGCTGGGAGATAGTATGGGTACACACACAGTTATTGTTACTGTGCTAGGAGACGGTATGGGTACACACACAGTTATTGTTACTGCGCTAGGAGACGGTATGGGTACACACGCAGTTATTGTTACTGCGCTAGGAGACGGTATGGGTACACACACAGTTATTGTTACTGTGCTAGGAGACGGTATGGGTACACACGCAGTTATTGTTACTGCGCTAGGAGACGGTATGGGTACACACGCAGTTATTGTTACTGCGCTAGGAGACGGTATGGGTACACACACAGTTATTGTTACTGTGCTAGGAGACGGTATGGGTACACACACAGTTATTGTTACTGAGCTAGGAGACGGTATGGGTACACATGCAGTTATTGTTACTGCGCTAGGAGACGGTATGGGTACACACAGTTATTGTTACTGCGCTAGGAGACGGTAT
Source organism: Leptodactylus fallax (assembly GCA_947044405.1). NCBI lineage: Eukaryota > Metazoa > Chordata > Amphibia > Anura > Leptodactylidae > Leptodactylus > Leptodactylus fallax. The sequence goes on along the minus strand of CAMRHE010000375.1, from coordinate 1,039,354 downwards.
GGGTACACACACAGTTATTGTTACTGCACTAGGAGACGTTATGGGTACACATGCAGCTATTGTTACTGCGCTAGGAGACGGTATGGGTACACACGCAGTTATTGTTACTGCACTAGGAGACGGTATGGGTACACATGCAGTTATTGTTACTGCGCTAGGAGACGGTATGGGTACACATGCAGCTATTGTTACTGCGCTAGGAGACGGTATGGGTACACACACAGTTATTGTTACTGCGCTAGGAGACGGTATAGGTACACACGCAGTTATTGTTACTGCACTAGGAGACGGTATGGGTACACACGCAGTTATTGTTACTGCACTAGGAGACGGTATGGGTACACACGCAGTTATTGTTACTGCGCTAGGAGACGGTATGGTGCACACGCTGTTATTGTTACTACGCTAGGAGACTATATGGGTACACACGCAGTTATTGTTACTGCACTAGGAGACGGTATGGGCACACACGCAGTTATTGTTACTGCACTAGGAGACGGTATGGGTACACATGCAGCTATTGTTACTGCGTTAGGAGACGGTATGGGTACACATGCAGCTATTGTTACTACGCTAGGAGACGGTATGGTGCACACGCAGTTATTGTTACTGCACTAGGAGACGGTATGGGTACACATGCAGTTATTGTTACTGCACTAGGAGACGTATGGGTACACACGCAGTTATTGTTACTGTGCTAGGAGACAGTATGGGTACACATGCAGCTATTGTTACTGCGTTAGGAGACGGTATGGGTACACATGCAGTTATTGTTACTGCACTAGGAGACAGTATGGGTACACACGTAGTTATTGTTACTGCGCTAGGAGACAGTATGGGTACACACGTAGTTATTGTTACTGTACTAGGAGACGGTATGGGTACACACGTAGTTATTGTTACTGTGCTAGGAGACGGTATGGGTACACACGTAGTTATTGTTACTGCGCTAGGAGACGGTATGGGTACACACGCAGTTTACTGTCACTGTCCTGAAAAGGGCAATTCTTATTTCTAGGGTAACTGCCCCTCACAGTTTCCGGCTCCTCTCCCTACCTTGCTGCACTGCCTTGAAAAGGACAATTATTACATTTAGCTAAGGCCCTGACTGTCCCTATCTCCAGCTGCTGCCTATCCCTACCTCGCCTGACTAGCTGGAATGGCAACAGGACCTATGACCCTGCCTCTTATACAGAGGGGTCACATGTCCTGCCTGGCCAATCACAGCATGTGTGATGACCAGCCTCAATAGCTATGTAGCGAATTTTCCAGATACTGGGAAATGATTGCAGGTTCAAGTCCCCTAGGGGGGGGCTAATAAAATAGTAAAAAAAAAAAAAAAAAAAAATAAAAAATAAATAAATAAATAAAAGTTCAAATCACCCCCCTTTCCTTACAATGCATATAAAAGTTAAATATTAGTGTTAAACACATACACATTAGGTATTCCTGTGTCCAAAAACACCCAGTCTACAAATCTATAAAAATATTTTTCCCGTACGGTAAATGCCATAGCGGAAAAAAAAATCAAAAGTGCCAAACCGCCGTTTTGCCTCTAATAAAAATTTAAATAAGAAGTGATCAAAACAATAGCAATTCCCCAAAATGGTCTAACTAAAAAGTACACCTGGCCCCGCAAAAAAAGACATCCTTTGCATCACGAAAGTATAAAAAAGTTACGGATGTCAGAATATGGTGATTTTAGAAAAAAAAAATTTTTTGCACAGTTTTGGATTTTTCTTAAGGGGTTAAAATGTAAATAAAACCATATAAATTTGGTATCCCTGGAATCATATCGAAACATAGAATACAGGCGACAAGTCATTTTTTCTCCAATTCCACCCCATTCTGAATTTTTTTCCAGATTTCCAGTACATTGTACAGAATAATAAATGGTAGCATTGTGAAGAACAATATGGCTCTGAGAACGGAAAAATAAAAAAGTTATGGGGTTTGGAAGACAAGGAGTCAGAAACGAAAATCAAAAAATATCTCCGGTCGAAGGGGTTAAAGATGAGAAGATATTAACTAAGATTTACACGAAACTTACTGACAGACTTCGAGTTGCCGCTTGCCAGCTAATATCCCTAAGGGCCAATTTATACACTTGTGAGGATTTCGAAAAGGAGGCTAAATTATATAAGTATTATTTATTTTAGTTTATTAAAAGATTGAGTCAACGCCAGGAAGAATATCCTTGGTGGGGCGACGGCCCAAAAAATCAGGGTCCCAATTATTACTCAATATGTTTGTGATGGAGACTTGTATAAACAAATAGGAAATACTGGGAAATCTTAAAACAGAATAAAATAGTGAGTGGGCTATTACGCAAAAAATGCGGGCAATTGCATACCACCAACTCGAAAAAAACAATGGAAAGGGAGTGTGTAATAAAGTTTTATTTCCAGTCACCTAGATCCAGCTCATGTGAAGCCTTGAAATTGAAGGAACCAGTGAAGATTAAGAGAAGTGATAAGAAAAACATTTACTCAATAAGACAGCACAAGAAGAAGAAGGTGTTATAGGTCCGATGGCATCGCTATGGAGGAAAGGGCACAAAGAACTTTTTCCCTGATGAAGAAGTGGAAGAGTGAAGAATTCAGGCAATACCTTTTAGAGGCTAACTGAGTATGATGAAGAAGAGAAGTCTCCAAAACGCATTGGAAGCTGTTTGTAACTTCAAGCTCTGTAGCACAGTGGTTTTGTCACATGCTAACAACAGGCTTCACGTTTAGTTTAGCGAGAGCAAGTCACCGGCCGCAGCTGCTGCTCGCAGACGTGTGGGACCGCACTCAGTAAGAAGCATCCTTAAAGCGGTTTTTCAGCCCCATAGCGATTCTTCAAATTGATGACCTATCCATAGGATCAGGGGCGGGTTAAGGATACCATGCAGCAGCCTACCTCCCTTTACTCCAAAGACAGAATAACGTCCCATAGCTGCCCTCCATGCAGTATAATGTCCCATAGTGGCCCCTCCATGCAGTATAATGTCCCATAGTGACCCTTCACGCAGTATAATGTCCCATAGTGACCCTTCACACAATATATTGTCCCATAGTGGCACCTCCACACAGTATAATGTCCATAGTGGCCCCTCCACACAGTATAATGTTCCATAGTGACCCTTCATACAGTATAATGTCCCATAGTGACCCTCCACACAGTATAACGTTCCATAGTGACCCTCCACATAGTATAATGTTCCATAGTGACCCTTCACACAATATAATGTCCCATAGTGGCCCCTCCACACACTATAATATCCCATAGTGGCGCCTCCACACAGTATAATGTCCCACAGTGGGCCCTAAACACAGTATAATGTCCATAGTGGCCCCTCCACACAGTATAATGTTCCATAGTGACCCTTCATACAGTATAATGTGCCATAGTGACCCTCCACACAGTATAATGTTCCATACTGACCCTCCACATAGTATAATGTTCCATAGTGACCCTTCACACAATATAATGTCTCATAGTGGCCCCTGCACACAGACCCTGTACATACACCTTCAGAAACACTTGGTCAACCAACATCTGTTCTTGACTCCCCAGTATACATGCACACAGAATAGAGCCTAAGTAGCATATCAAGCACCAAAACTAACTGCACTTTATGCTCAGGATCGGTATGGACTAGAGAAAAAAAATTACAACTGTGCTGGAATCACTGGAACGGCAACAGAGTCTATAAACTGGTGTTGGTGGTGAAAGGTCCTCTTTAAGTATTTGTGCCAAATAGAATTATTGTTTACACAGTCACCTACGACATTCACCATCTTATCTGTGTTGTTCTTCTTACACTACAAATTTAATTTAGAAGAATACATGACCAGTACAAGAATGTTTAATAAAACATTTATTTAAGCGAGTGAAAATATCAGAACTACACCGCACAACCGAACATGGCATGGGAGGATTCCGTTATCCGACGTCGTCTGTATATTGAATTGGCGATTATAAATCGAATGGGGGTTCCACTCATGTACCGAGTAGCCCAAGCTGGCAGTAGTCTCCGCGAAGTGGTAACAACGAGCTGAGCGACGCTGGTTGTTGAGCATAGTGCAGACACACTTGCACTTTGGCGCCTATAAATCGAATGCGGATCTTGTACATATGTCTGGTGACCCAAGCTGGCAACAGTGCTCATGAAGAGATAAGCGCGCGGTCTCGGATGGTGGTTCATTGGCATAGAAAGTCCAAACAAAGGCGGCACAGGCTAAAAATGTTAACAGGTGCTAGCCACAGGAAACAGACCGACATTCCCTGTGGGTAAAAAAAAAATATTCGACCGCACTCCAAAAGATGGTATAGAAAATGTGGGGTACTTTATTAACCCTTAACAGTTCCCGGGCATGGTGAGGACATACTTGGACTTCGAAACCTGTATAACGCGAATCTCGCACACGTGTCTGGTGGCCCAAACTGGCAGCATTAGCCATTAAGAAGAACGTTAACCGCATGTTCTCGGACGGTATAATGTGGTATAGTGTGCTACAATAGGTATAGTGCGGACATATCTGCCCTGTATAATGCGAATTACGTACATGTGTCTGGTGGCCCAAGCTGGCACACTCTCGGATGGTATAATGCAGTATAATAGGTATAATGTGGACATATTTGCCCTTCGCTGCTCGTAAATCGAATGTGGGTCCCGCTCATGCGCCTGGTAGTCCGAGGTGACAGCACTCGCCATAAAGTCGTAACCGTGTGCTGTCTGACATGGATTGATGTAGGGTTATTTTAGCACCCATGTTGCGGATGTGGGTCCCAGCTGTTGTGTGATTGATGGGTGACCAAGGCTGTCAAGGTCATGATTTGTTTCATTGTGTCTGCGGTTGAGCTTGGGCTTGCAGCTTTGGAGGGGATATCTCTTGAGATCAACCCCAACGTAGGAAGTTATCTGAGACTAGAAATCTTATGTTTCTTTTTTGATACATTATACTTAGATGGATGTTTTTGAATGTGCATTACGTGGCTTTTATAGACTATAATGCCTAAATGTTTTTTACAATATGCAACACAGCAATCCCCACTAGGATTGTTATAACACATAGTGCCAGGAAATAAACTCTATCAGCTCGACGTGCAATGTCATTGGCTTGGTCACGGACTGACTGTGGTAAAATACTCGTTTTTCCAACCCATCGTGCGATAGAACTTGTTTTGTCGGCCCACTGGGCGATATCATTAGCTCTATTACAGATCCATCTCAGTAACGGACTCCTAATGAGCAATCGCATGAACAAATATGTAGGGTTTTCTCTCAGTGTGATAATATTGGGGATTTCAGGCATGATCAGACTTACTATGTCGGTAGTTTGATCAGCAGCGTTTACTCCTTCAGCCCTTCCTTCCAAGTTATTGTTTCCTAAAGCCACTGGCACAATGTTCTTAGATCTGGTAAAACAGATATACTGTTGTACACTCCTCCCACCTTCTCTAAACCGTAGCTGTGAATCACACCTAACCAAAGTGCTGTAGGAAGGGACTTTCCACAACAATAGAAATTGAAAATAAAACTTGTTAAAGAAGAAAAAAAAATGTGCTTCATCATCGTGAAAGAAACGAAACTTAAAAGATGTGAAGGAAAAAGAAAGTAAGAAAAACCACAAATGTCTATAGTGCACATGGGACATGGCCGCGCCTTCTAGAACATTCATTTTCTTTTGTGGTCGCTGCCGCGGGACATGTCAAGCTTTTTGTTTAGGGGTTGGTGCTTGGCGTTAACGACAAAAGAAAATGGGAGAATTTGCAGCAACTCTGCAACTCAAAAAGTTATTTTTTTTTTTTAGTAACTCAATTGAAAAAGTGAAACAGCTATATTATATTGAGTCATTACAAACAGAGTGAACTTTCTCAAGTGTTTATTTCTGTTAATGTTGATGATTATGGCTTACAACCAAGGAAAACCCAAAAGTCATTATATCAGAAAATTAGAATAAGTATCCCAAAACACTCGCAAAGGCTTCCCAAGCATTTAAAAAGGTCCGTTAGTCTGGTTTAGTAGGCGACACAATCATGGGGAAAACTGCTGACTTGACAGATGTCCAGAAGGCAGTCATTGACACACTCCACAAGGAGGGTAAGCCACAAAAGATCATTGCTAAAAAAGTTGGCTGTTCACAGAGTGCTGTGTCAAAGCATATTAATGGAAACGGAGATGCTAACAGCGGGGAACACTGCGGATTACAAGTATACAGGATACAGAAAAGACGGATACCGCTTGCAAACACTTCTGGAAATTCTGCATTTGCATGTTATCCAAGGAGACTTTTCCCACAAAGTGGATTTCTTGAAAAAGTATGAACTACTATTGACTGACTTCTCGCCTATACCAGTCTATTATACATACTACAGTGGGGAAAAAAAAGTATTTAGTCAGCCACCAATTGTGCAAATTCTCCCACTTAAAAAGATGAGGCCGGCCTGTAATTGTCATCATAGGTAGACCTCAACTATGAGAGACAAAATGAGAAAACAAATCCAGAAAATCACATTGTCTGATTTTTAAAGAATTTATTTGCAAATTATGGTGGAAAATAAGTATTTGGTCAATAACAAAAGTTCATCTCAGTACTTTGTTATATATCCTTTGTTGGCAATGACAGAGGTCAAACGTTTTCTGTAAGTCTTCACAAGGTTGGTCCATTCCTCCATGCAGATCAAAGAAGAGGCGGACCCGTCTCAGAAGGGAAGTCTAGAGAGGAAGACATGTAAGTATGATGGGGTGGAGGGGGGTGGAAGTATTGTCAACTTTTCCAGGCAGGTCATTTATTTATATTCAGTTTTACTGTTTTACCACTTTTACTAAATTACCGTAGACGCTATTTTCCCTGGGGTCACCGTATTTTGACAACCCTTACTGTTTTACTTTTTTGTTTATGGAGCTGTGTGAGGACTCTTTTTGGGGGACAGGTTGTAGTATTTATTGGTACCATTTTCTAGTATGTACAAATCTTTGATCCCTTTTTATGGCATTTTTAGGGGGGGTGGGAGATGTGACTAAAACACATTAATTTGCGCATTGCAGTGTTAATTTTTTTTTCAACATTGACTATATGGGATCAATAACAATTTTGGATAGTACAAACTTACATGCACACGGTGGTATCTAATATGGGTTTTTTTTTGTTAATTTATTTAATTTTGAAGTGGGAATAGGTTTTGAACTATTTTAATTTTTAGATATGTTTTATAAACTTTTTGCTTGATCTCATTTACAATACATTATACATTATTGTGCATATGTATTAGGCTATGGGACACCCTTGGAGACCTACAATCTCACTTCAGGTGGGTGGAAGAATGGCCTCCCCCAAACAACCAGATCACTATTAATCATGGCTTCTGAGGGGTTAATCTGCTAGAGTCAGAGTATGCCGAGTCTAGCAGACAGATCATCTGAATAAAATGACAAACAATTGTAATGTGTTTTTTCCCAGGGACTCAAAGCACAGGGGGCGTTGTGGAGTAGGGGGAGTTAGTGGCTGCCGTACAGGCGCTCATCCCCAACAGTCAGTTGCTTTACAGGAAGCCTGTTTAACTATCAGTGTGTTTTTGGTGTGTGGGAGGATTCTGATTAGAACCCAGGACCTCAATAGTGCAAGGCCTCGGAGCTAACCACTGAGCCCCTCCACGCCAACAGCCAACAGCCAACAGCCATCAGCCAACAGCCAACAGCCAACAGCCAACAGCCATCAGCCATCAGCCATCAGCCATCAGCCAACAGCCAACAGCCTAGAGTCCTGAGTTTATTAGCCAGGGGTTTAATAGCTGAAGCAAGGAGTAGAGGATAGAAGGTTTCACATATAACAGTTTTATCCATGTAATATAAGTCTATCCTCATTACCTCCCAAAATTTTACCTTCCCCAAAGTGCACTGATCAAAGCAAGTGCTGGTTACATGGGGTAAGAAGGGATGTTCTACAACAAGAGTGATGTGAAAAAAGAGTTAAATTGTTAAAGAAAAAAATCAGCTTCATTCTCTTAAGCATTGTCATTGCGCCAAAAACAAACAAAAAAAAAAAACGGGAAATCCCCAGTTGTCTACATTGTGTGTTGTAGTTATTAGTAGAGGACATGTGCTACACATTACTGCTATTATATACTGCTTGCAATTCTTCAGTACAAAAAAAAAGTGCCGTGTGAACCCAGCACCATATCACGAAAACTTTAGATTTAAAGGGAGACTACCACCTCCAAAACCTCTTCTAGACACCTTACATAGTGTTGTAGGGCCGGTTAGTGACATCATGGACACACCTTTCATGTGTCAAAGTGCCATCTTACTGTTGAGAAATAAACTTTGATTCCATATGTCAATGAGCTGTGTTGTGCACATGGGAAATAGCCCTGGCGGCCGGAGCACTCATTTTTATTGTGGGTATTTAGGCAACACTGCAGGGTGGCAATGAAAAACCAAACTGGGTGAATTTCTCAGCAGTGAGTATGTGAGCAAGACCCCCTATAACAGCATGCTAATGGTTTACCTCTGTGACAGTTTTGAACGTGTCCTACTCAGGATTTTACCAAAGTACAGGACAGTTTACCCCATGCAGGATACGTGCAATGTAACTGCCGAGGTAACAGTTATGTAAACAGCTCTAACTCTGGAGCCGTGGGGGCTAGAGCCCCGATCTTGGTCTTATTTTAAAGTCAAGAATTGTAAGACAAAGACCTGTATCCCCAGGAATACCTGTAGGCCTGTGATGTAGATACCTGTATCTACAACACTGGTTGAAGTGGAGCTGCATATACTTGCATCTTTCACTTCAACCAGTATGCAGGTTGCACATGCAGCTGCAGGGAAAGTAGAAGGATTTCTTATTCTCCGGTCACTGTCACTTCAGATGATCCCAGAGAAGAAGGTTCCATGGACTTTTGTTCTTAATATCAAGCTCCATCATCAATTAGAGAGCATACCTGCCATTTAACCTCTTAGATGCTGTGGTTAATGCTCTCCGCAGCACCTAAGTGGTTTTGCAGACAAAAGTTATTTAAAATAAAATAAAATAACACACCACTAATATTGCCACATCAGTACTAACCTCTAAAATAAAATTTGTAAATTATTTATTGCATATGTAAAATGCCATTAACCTTAAAATTCAGGTGCTGGAATTTATGTTTTCTGTTCATCTCACCACTCAAAAACAAAAAGTAAGAAAAGCTGATCAAAAAGTTATATGTAACCAAAAAATACAGGGTCTAAGGCAATATTGAGATAAAGAATTCAGGAAAGCAGGAATGTAGAGAGGGATAAAATGTTACTGGTTTAAGACTGAAATGCGTTTGAAGGGTTAAAATTTAAAATATGTAATATAAACAAAGTGACATTTTCTGGAGGGTTTTTGCAATTTTAATGTGACTTTTAGGGGTTTAAATAGGATTTTGGGGTCAGTAGAGTTTCTTTAACCCTTTAAGAACGCAGGATAGTTTGGGTGTTAAAGCTTGGCAACTTTTTCCATATTTCATTTCCAAAAATTTTTTAAAAAATGTTTTTATTTTTAATATTTTTTTTGCCAATATGACATTATGAGTTGTATTTTTAATTGGAACCATGATAGGGAACATATAATGCTTTGATCAGTTTTTATTCATATTTTTGGGGAGTCCACATGAAAAAATGTACAATACTGTAGTTTTTGTGTTTTCTTTTTAAGGTGTTTCCTCTGCATTAAAAATGAGATGGCAACTTTTCCAGGCAGGTCATTATGAATTATTACAGAAATATATTTATATTGGGTTTTACTGTTTTACCAATTTTTTACTAAAGTAAATGACATTTTGCAAAAATAAACTAATTGCCTGGGGTTAGAGATGAGCGAATCGAAGTTGACGAAGTGGAATGCGATCCGAATTTCAGGAAATCTTTGATTCGCATCGAATCTGGATTTCCTCACGCTTCATGGTAACGAATCACATTTTAAACTAAGGACACGTATCGTTGCATCACGCCCCCCGCGATGTCCTGGTCCTCCTAGCTCGTGTAGGAAAAGAATAAAGATGGCTGCCGAGCATGTGCAGAGCCGCTCGTGTAGAAATAGAATAAAGATGGCTGCCGAGCATGCGCAGAGCCGCTTGTGTAGGAATGCTCGGCGGCCATCTTTATTCTTTTTCTACATGAGCTAGGAGGACCAACGTATCGTTGCATCACGCCCCCCGCGATGTCCTGGTCCTCTTAGCTCGTGTAGGAAAAGAATAAAGATGGCCACCGAGCATGTGCAGAGCCGCTCGTGTAGAAATAGAATAAAGATGGTTGCTCTAGACTTCCCCATATACATGTATATATGTTTGGCTGAGTTGTCAATTGGCAACAGGGAGGTATGGGATTAAAGGGGAGACCCACGCTGCCAACACATGCCAGCAACAGCAGCATTACTATGTACAGTCCGATTTGGTGCCCTATACTGTTGTCAACTAGTGCCGGCAGCCGGATTGTAGCATATTATTCATTTTCCAAAACCCAGCATGATTTCTGGACGGCTTTTCATAGGATGTTTTCCGCACACAGTCCCTCTCCCTTACATTGGGAAAAACTGTGCCAAGATATATATCATTGTCTGTATCCCGACATCCATCATAACCCAACCCCCTCCTCCCAGAGGAACACGTAACCAAAACACAGAAGCCCAGATTTACTAATAGTTAGACAGTGTAAGCTTAAACAGGCAGTCTGATACTACACCAGATTTATCACAGTGACTGTTGCTGGATGATAAATCTGGTGTAGCTTTACCCTGTCTTACAGCTGTCTTACTGTAAGTCAGAATGTTACGGCACTATTTGGCACATTTTGGAGCATCATGGTGCATTTAAGCTACACCCACATGTCTAGCAAGCCTAAACCAAGTGTTCCAAGATGCACCAAAGATGTGTCACATTTACCCCAGTCTAGTTGTAACCACAATAATAAATCTGGGCTAATGTGCATTAGGATCTTCATATTTTCCCATGGACTATTAACTGGCCATAGATCCCCGCACACGCTGTGTGTACATGGGCCTGTAATGGATGTTTATTGTATTATTTATCTGGTATTCCATACATTTATCTGGTATGTTATCTGGGACTTGTAACATGTTTTGGTATAGGTTACATCTGACTTCATTTCTGAAACACAAAGACAACATGAAAATATTGTCCAAACTAAATCCAATTTATTAAAAAAAAAAAAATAAAACTAATAATAAAAACAGACAATATAGACAACATAAAAGACCTTGTTTATTTTTTACTCTTGTAAAGATGTCAGCATGTGAAGATTTTTACACTTATTACATAATGACTTTTTCTTCATAACCCTTAAAATGTTTTTTGCTTGAGAAAAAAAAAACAAGCCCTAACTTGCCAAAGGTTAAAAAAAGATAAGCAGTTGTAGCATTGTGCCAGAAACCAAGCGGAAAATATGTAATTATTAAAACAAAGCAAAAGCTCCAGAGGTCAAGAAAAAAAAAACAGATAATGTGGTCAACATAAAGCTCTGCTCATATTAACTCCACATTCTATTAAAGCTCCAGTGTTGTTTCACATTGAAAATGAGTCTGTCATTAGATATGGGCAAATCTCTGAAGATTACTTATTTTGTTTCAGGTAGTTTGATTCAAAGATTTGTTTTGGGTTGAATAAGTTCAATATGAACCGGAGCTTAAAGAGGAGCTTTCATGTCCTCATGAATGTGCGGTTTTATATAAAAAAAAAAAAAACGGTATGCGCCCCAGTGTTGGAAATATGGGTGCCGTTAATTTCGGCACCGATATCTCCCCACTGTCAAAACAGTGTTCCTCATAGCTCAGCATCATCGCAGGGCGGTAAGGAATGCCCCCCCTGACAATACTCTAACATAGCCAGTGAGGTGTTCCTCATAGTCCTGCGATGACGCTGAGCTATGAGGAACAATCTTCTGACAGGGGGAGATATCAGTGCCGAAATTAATGGCACCCATATTTCCAGCACAGGGGCACATACCAGGATAGCTAACAGTCGGCTTTCTAAGGGTATAAAAAAAACGCACATACATGAGGACATGAAAGGTCTTCTTTAAAGAGGATCTTTCACCACCTCTAACAAGTCAGGTGCTTTACATCAATTAATAGACACAGCTTCACTGATAATAATAATAATAAATAATAATAGTCCTTTAATAGTCCCACAATGGGGAAATTCAGTGTGTTACAGCAGCAAAGATAAGCAGATACAAATACAAATACAACATGTACAGGAATGTTCCAAGGTGAGAGGAATTAGATTAATAGCAGACAGACATATAGGAAGTAGCGGGGGGCGGGGGGGGATTTAACAGGCAGAGAGATATTTCAGTTCTCTGTGTGTAATGATCTCCGCTTAGGTCGGTGTTGGTTGTACAGCCTAACCGTGGTGGGGAGGAAAGACTTCCGATAGCGCTCCTTCTCACACCTAGGGTGGAGCAGTCGGTCACTGACAGTACTGCTCAGCGTGATCACAGTCTCATGCATAGGATGGGACTTCTTCTTCTGCATGGAGCTCACCACGGACAGTATCCTTCTGTCACCCACCACCTGCACTGCGTCCAGTGGGGTCCCCAGGACAGAGCTGGCCTTTCTAATCAGCTTGTCAAGTTTATTTCTGTCCCTGGTTGATATACTGCTCCCCCAGCAGGCCACTCCAAAGAAGATGGCTGATGCCACTACCGAGTTGAAGAAAGTTCTAAGAAGTGCCCCCCGGATTCCAAAGGTTCTCAGTTTCCTAAGCAGGTAGAGCCTGCTGTGGCCCTTCCTGTACAGGGCCTCCATATGATCTGCCCAGTCCAGCTTATTATTAAGGAGCAAACCCAGGTACTTATAGGTGTTCACAATCTCGATGCCCGTCCCCAGGATGTCCACTGGTTTAGGAGGGCTTCTGCCTTTGCGGAAGTCCACCACCATCTCCTTGGTCTTCCCCGCGTTAATCTTCAGGTGGTTCCGGTGGCACCAGTCCACAAAATCCTGGTTCAGTTCTCTGTACTCCCTGTCATCATCATCTGTGATGAGACCCACTATTGCAGAGTCGTCAGAATACTTCTGTAGGTAGCAGCTGGATGAGTTGCACCTAAAATCTGCAGTGTACAGTGTGAAGAGGAAAGGGGCGAGAACCGTACCCTGAGGTGCCCCCGTATTACAGATCACGGTACCTGACACACAGTCTTGGGCTCTCACGTATTGAGGTCGATTTGTGAGGTAGTCTAGGATCCAGTGGGAGAGGTGGTGGTCCACTCCAGCAAGGCCCAGCTTGTCCCTCAATATCCTGGGCTGTATGGTGTTAAAAGCACTGGAGAAGTCAAAGAACATTATTCTCACTGTGTTCCCTGGTTTCTCCAGGTGAGACAGAGCCCTGTGCAGAAGATGGATGATGGCATCATCTACCCCAATGCCCGGCCGATAAGCAAACTGGAGGGGGTCCATAGCGGGGCTCACTAGAGGGCGGAGATGTGTGAGAACCAATCTCTCCAAGATCTTCATCAGGTGGGATGTCAGTGCTACAGGTCTGTAGTCGTTGAGGTCCATAGGGTGGGGTTTCTTTGGAACTGGTACCACACAAGAAGATTTCCATAATTCAGGGAGTATTTCCTGCCTCAGGCTCATATTATACATATATGTAATTATACCACACAGCTGGTCCCCGCAAGTCTTAATTAGCCTTGCACTGATGTCATCTGGCCCTGCGGCTTTCCTCGCCTTGATCTTTTTCATCTCCTTCCTCACCTGGGCCCGTGTGAAGGTCAGACTGTGGCCAGATAAAGACGGATTTCTGGATTTACTGGTCTGTTGGGAAGTGGCCGCATGGGGAGAAGTCATTGTGGTGGGGGAAGCTGAAGGACATACTGGGGTGGGAGGAGCTGGTGTGTGATCAAATCTGTTGAAGAATAGGTTTAGTTCATTAAGCCAATTAACATCTGCCTCAATCTGGCAGACAGACTGTTTATGACCCGAAATTGACTTAAGCCCCTCCCAGACCCCCCTTGTGTCTTTTCTTTCCATTTGCTGGAACAGTTGGATTTTTTTTTTTAGCCCCCTCCATTCCTGAGCAATCTGTGTTATTAGTTTAAGTGCCTGCTATGCTATTTAGGCTCTGTGCTGTCAAGAGGGTTATGTGAGGCAGGAGCAGGGAAGGGGTGAGTCCTGACACTGGCTGCCTCTGATTAGGGATGCCCCCCCCCCCTGTCTGACACCACCCACAGTACAGGGCTTAAATAGCACATCAGACACCAAAACTAACTGCACTTTTTGAGCAGGAATGTAGGAGGCTAGAGAAAAAATTTCAACTGTGCTGGAATCAGTGGTGCAGTGACTATTAATAAATACTAAGAACATTAACTGGCTTAAATTGACTTAAAGCAGTGTAGAACACTGTCAGGGCTCCTAGGAACCCATCCTTAAAACACAGTGTAGAATGCTCTTAGGACTACTAGGAACCTATCTATAAAACATAGAGTTAAATACTCTTAGGGCCCCTATGAACCTATCTATAAAACATAGTGTAGAATACTCTTAGGCCCCTAGGAACCTATCTATAAAACATAGTGTATAACACTGTCAGGGCTCCTAGGAACCTATCTATAGAACATAGTGTAGAATAATCTTAGGCCCCTAGGAACCTATCTATAAAACATATTGTAGAATACTCTTAGGGAACCTTGGAACCTACGCTATGTTTTATAGATAGGTTCCTAGGAGCCCTAAAAATGTTTTACACTATATTTTATAGACAGGTTCATAGACGCCCTAAGAGTATTTAATTCTATGTTCTATAGAGAGGTTCCTAGGAGCCCTAAGAGTGTTCTACACTGTGTTTTATAGATAGGTTCCTAGGAGCCCTAAGAGTATTCTACAATATGTTTTATAGATAGGTTCCTAGGAGCCCTGACAGTGTTCTACACTATGTTTTATAGAGAGGTTCCTAGGAGCCCTAAGTGTGTTCTACACTATGTTTTATAGATAGGTTCCTAGGAGCCCTAAGAGTGCTCTACGCTATGTTTTATAGATAGAATACTCTTAGGGCACCTTGGAACCTATCTATAAAACATAGTGTAGAACGCTCTTAGGGCTCCTAGGAACCTCTCTATCCAATTTCTAACTTTCTAAGGTAAACACAGCCGAAGTTATGTCAAAGTGAATGTTACATATATGTCAATAGAAAAACGAATGGTAAGATGGTAACATTTACAACACTCTTTTATTGGGAAAAGGTGCTGGCTTGTTTTTTTTTTTTTTAGACACACGTGCCGGTTATATTGCAAAAGCAATGGTTTCATATAAAAATTAGCCAATTTTGATGACTTGTAAGTGCTACAAAATTGTTATTTTGGAGAAATGATGTAGTTGTGCACCTACCTAGTTGAAAAATGATGAAGAATTGGTTTTCCAAAACAAAAAGTCACCAAAAATTATCCCTTCATAGGAACAGATGTGAAATCAAAATGGCGTTGACATTTAAAGATGCAATAATAGGGGTTTTTTTGACATAGGGATCTTTTTCAATCTAACTGAGACACCAACTGTGTGGTATTGTGTAATGTGATGGACCAGGCCACAGGATATGTCTGGCTGAGAGGTGGCAGTGGTGGTAGTTGTGGTAGCATGAGAGGCAGTACGGCATGGAATAATGTGATGGACTGAGCTGCAAGAGATGATGTCCGGCTGTTTAGGAGAGACAGTGGCAGATCTGTTTGGAAGCATCAGCCGAAGATGATGAATCTATGCCTGATTCAAACCCTCAACCCCTCCTGCCGCCTCCAACTCAAGAACATAAGAACATCCATCTAATCCACTCCTTACTCACCCATGAAACTATAAAGATGCTAGTCCACGCCCTCATAATCTCCCACCTAGACTACTGTAACACCCTTCTCCATGGCCTCCCAAGGTAACACTCTCGCCCCCCCTTCAGTCCACCCTAAACTGTGCTGCTCGCCTAATACACCTCTCCCCCCGTTCTTCATTGGACGCTCCCCTCTGCCAATCCCTTCACTGGCTACCCGTTGCCCAGCGAATAGAGTTCAAATTACTAACGCTGACATACAAAGCCATCCACAACCTGTCCCCTCCATATATCTCCGACCTAATCTCCCGCTACCTGCCCGCACGTAACCTCCGATCCTCCAAAGACCTCCTACTCCGCTCTGCTCTTATCCGCTCTTCACACAACTGTCTCCAAGACTTCTCCCGTGCATTCCCCATACTCTGAAACTCACTACCAAGACACACAAGACTGACCCCCACAGTCACAAGCTTCAAGAAGGCCCTGAAGACTCACCTATTCAGGAAGGCCTATAACCTCCAATAACACTACTGTCACCACACCACCACCTGAGCAGCCTCTACCCCCACCTTCTGTCTCTATCCCTCTTTCCTCATAGACTGTAAGCCCTTGTGGTCAGGGCCCTCTATCCCACTGTGCCAATTGGTCACTGTTAGTATTATACTAGTCTTGTATATTTTGTGTACCGTATGTAAACCCTCAAATGTAAAGCACCATGGAATTAATGGTGCTATATAAATAAACTATAATAATAATAATAATTTTGACAAAAGTATTTTTTTCCACGCTACCTGTGGACAGTTTGGCCCTTTAGGTTTTACAACACAACCAGCAGCACTGAACATCCTCTTGGACACAACACTTAAGGCCGGACAAGATAAATCTCCCATGGGAAACTGAGTGAGCTCCTTCCACTGCTCTAACCTATTGGCCCAGAATTCCATGAGGTCAGAGTTATCTGCTGGACTAAAGATACACTCTAGGTATGACTGCACTTGCTGGTGCAGTCAGTGGGTGTCGGTTGCCTCTTGTGGATCCAGTTGGCACTGCGAGCTGAAAAACTTATGGTTCATCATCTTCCAGATAATGTACTGGGCCTGGCTGATGCTGCTGCTTTTTTCCTCCTGACACTTGTGACACTGGCAGAGGAGGTGGAGCGCTGGCTGAGTGAGATGGACTGGGAGCGGGAAGAGGTCACCTGGGCACACATGTGCCCTCCCTCCACTCCTATGATTTATTTGCCTATCCATCTAAAATTGATTAAATCTAACTAATCTTCGCACCACTTGTCCTCCTATTGTTCTGTAAGGCTATTGCACTGCATCTGTTGTTATCTGGTAGAAAATGGAGTTATTGCTTTGGCTTATGCAGTGATGATGATATTACATCTGTCTCTCCGCTTGTACATATCCCAAGAATGGCTCTGTCTTTCTCAAGTCAACTTAAGCAAGACCAAATTGTCATGGTGTAGAAAAATTTACATATACAAAATGTCAATTTTACCCAAAATAATATATAAATTCTATACCATTCCTATCAATATATCTAAACAAATAATTCCATGACTACAAACATAGATTTGCCAAGTTTTTGTATGGTATCAATAATATTCAAATTTATTGAGATTTCCCCAAGAACAACAACTGTGGTCACAATTGGTGTCTGTGTGGAACGGTCTGTACTTACCTTGATTCATTGTTGTGAGACGTATAAGATTCACTGCCCCCTATAGAACAATTAGAGGACTTTAGATTTCCATCTGGTATTCTATTGGTCTCTCTTAATTTGGTGGCCTTATATGTTAACATGCATGATGTTGGTATAGGACCTATCACTTTTTGGATTCACAGAGCACATCAGATCATTTTTTTCTTTTTTGATGGAGTTGTCAGACTTTGGTTTGAAATTTTATTTTATGTTTGGTCCTACTTTTAAGGAATGGAGAACTTGCTCTAGCGCCGCCTTTTGGAAGGTAGCTCCCTATAGATCAATGCCTGGTTTTCCTGAAACCTAGTATCATAATCTGGGAATAAAGCCAATATGAGATTTTATGCTTATTATCCGCCGAATTAAGTACACCAAATTGTATTTTTGTCCTTACTGAAGAAGAAAATGTACTGTTATCCCAAGTGCCAACAGCATTATGGGCAACTGGGAAAACAGATTTAGGTAAATTGGATGTACCCCCTGTTATGGTGACCCTGAAACCTGGAGCTCAGCCACCTAGGATTAAACAATATCCTCTGACTCATGCCCAAGAGGATGCCATAGCAGTAACAATAGTAGAATTAGTGAAAGCAGAGGCATTAAAGGAATGCACTTCTGTAGCTAACACTCCTCTTTTCCCAGTGAAGAAAAAGGGCAAGAAGGGAGAACCAGACACATACCGTATGGTTCACGATCTCAGGGAATTAAACAAAGTGACATTACTTGAAACACCTGTAGTGCCCAATCCACATACCCTGTTATCAGCTGTCCCTACTGGAACCACTTATTACAGCGCTGTAGATCTTTGCAATGTTTTTTTTTTCTCTTTTTTTTTCCGTACCTTTACACCCCGATTGCCAGTATTTGTTTGCATTCACATTTAGGGGAAAACAGTACACCTGGACAGTACTACCACAAGGGGCGCAAAACAGTCCTAACCAATTCACAAGATGTCTTACACTAATCATGAGTACTTGGTATCCACCACATGATGATGTTGTTTTGTTATAATATGTTGATGACCTTCTTCTTTATGCTCCAGACAAACCAACCTGTGAAGCAGCGACCATCAGCCTGTTGTGTTTCCTCTGCCAGAACGGCTGCAAGGCCAGCAAGGATAAGTTGCAATTTTGCAAACAAAAAGTGTTGTTCCTGGGACACTGTCTCGGCCAGGGTACCAAGCACCTGTCAGATGAGAGGACCAAGGTGGTGAGAGACATGCAGGTGCCGACCTCTCATGCTCAGCTACGTACCTTTTTGGGATTGGTATCCTACTGTAGGCCATGGATCAGATCTGCATCTCTGACCATGCAACCTCTGTATGATTGCCTCTCCTCAAAACCATTCAGCCTCACACCTGAGGCCATGGATGCGTTTTACCAGCTGAAGTTGCAGATAGTCAGTGCTCCGGCCTTAGGCCTACCTGACTATCAGAAACCTTTTCAGCTCTACCTGACTGAGATGATGGGGCACGCAACTGCAGTTCTCACACATCAACACGGGGATAAGAAACGCCCTGTGGCCTATTACAGCTCACGGTTAGACGCTGTAAGCCAAGGAAACACCCTCCTGTGTGCGGGTTGTCCTCTCGGTACAAGCATTGCTTGATAAGAGCTCAGACATTGTCCTAGATCATTTATTGGTTGTGTATACACCTCATGACATCCATGCTATCCTCACACAGGTAGACAGACGTCACCTTTCTTTGGCACGGCAGAGCAAAATGGAATTTGCTCTGCAGTCCTCCTCAAACATCTCTTTTCAACGCTGTTTAACTTTGAATCCTGCAACTCTTCTTCCTGTAGGAGTTCATGATTCACGGGGGGGAGTGGAAGATGAATTATTTTTAAACTCTCTCTCTGAAGAAGAACTGTTTGACAGTCAGCATGAGCATGATTGTGTGGCTCTCATGTCACAGGAAACAGTGGGATTTGACCATGTCACGGATGTGCCATTACAAAATCCTGATTATGAGATGTTTGTGGACGGCTCAAGGTATCTGAAGATGAAGGCAAATTTGTTACAGGGTATGCTGTAGTCATTGAACATGACATCATAGTCCAAGAAGCTCTTCCACCACACACGTCAGCCCAAGAAGCTGAGCTCAAAGCCCTTATGGAGGCTTGTAAGATAGCCAAAGGTAGAAAAGCTAACATATACACTGACTCCAGGTATGCTTTTGGCATTGCGCATGATTATGGTCCGATATGGAGGTCAAGGAACTTCCTAACGGCCCAGGGCAAGCCAATTAAGAATGGAGATGTGGTAAGTCGACTAATGGAGGCCATACTGCTCCCAAAGCAGTTGGCAATTGTAAAAGTCAGAGCTCACACAAAAGGAAGGGACCCTGAAAGCCGTGGAAATGAGAGAGCTGACATAGCTGCCAAGGCAGCAGCACTACTGGCAAGAAGGGGTCCCAACCAGGTGAGCAAAATGGACATTGACCTAGCAGACCCAAAAGGGCTGTACTCAAAGGTTACCAGTGTGGAAACTGAAAGATGGAAGAAAGCAGGTGCTACAGAAGATGATGGAGTGTGGAAAATGGGGGATCGATTATGTCTGCCTGCAGCAGTTTACCCCCAGATGGCTGGCTTGGCCCACGGTAAGGTGCATGCCTCTCGAAATGCCATGGAGTCATTAGTGGGTAAATTATGGTTTGCCCCAGGTTTTGGAAGAGCTGCTAGCAATCACGTATAAGCATGTCACATATGTGCTCTACACAATCCAGGACAGGTAGTTAAAACACCCGCTAAGTGTACACCAAAGTCCCTGTACCCATTTCAGAGAATACAGATAGATTACATACAGTTGCCTAAGTCTGGAACATACGAATATGTATTGGTCTGTGTGGATTTGTTTTCAGGATGGCCTGAGGCCTACCCTGTGAGCAAAGCAACTGGCAAGAAACTGATGTCTGAACTTGTGTGTAGGTTTGGAGTGCCCGAGGTGATTGAGTCTGACAGAGGTACATATTTCACAGGTGCAATAATGAAGGAAATCATGTCAGCTTTGGGGGTGGAGCAAGCTTTACATACACCCTATCATCCTCAAAGTTCTGGAAAAGTCGAAAGACTAAACGGTACCCTTAAGCTGAAAATTCAGAAAGCCATGGCAGAGACAGGAAAGCCTTGGCCTGAATGCCTGTCTCTAGCCTTATATTCAGTAAGAACTACTCCTAACAGGAGGACAGGGTTGTCACCATTTGAAATATTGTTTGAAAGTGCACCCAAAACAGGATTGTACTTCCCTCAGACTTTACAGCTTAACTATGACAGTATTGCCAGCTATGTACAAAATTTGTGTCAAAGACTGAAAGAAACACATAAACAAGTGTTCTCTTCTATTCCAGACCCTTCTGATTTTTCAGGAACGCATAGCTTGCAGCCTGGTGATTGGGTAGTCGTGAAAAGACACTCCAGGAAGTCTCTTGAACCCAGATATGATGGCCCCTTCCAGATATTGCTGACAACTGCCACCTCAGTAAAGTTGGAGGGAAAATCTACCTGGATACACGCTTCACATTGCAAGAAAGTTGAAGCGCTGAGAAGGAAATGGAATACAGTTAACCAATATGTAAGATAGGATGTTATTTTTAACCTCTTCAATGGAGAATCCATCAAAGATGGCACACAAACAGTGTGAAGGTATTCATTGAACTTGATTAAAAATAAAGTCCTAAAATGGGGGAATTGTAAGGGTTAAAATATAATTTGTACTATACACTATATCCAGAGAGTGAAATAGTCTGCAGATAGCCTGCATAGCTTAGAGATAGGAAGCAGACACTAAGTCTGCTACAGCACTGAAGGTTTTGCTGTTCTCAGAGAAAGATAAGGGAAAACACTCAGATAAGCGAGGAGAGAAAACATATGTTATGAGAGACTGAACAAGTCTGCTTAGCAGCGGAACCGGAAGGACCAAATATGTACATTAGTCACATGATTATTGTGTAACCAGCTGCCTTTAAAACCTGTATCAACTATGCAATAAATGAAACCATTCTTACTAGATACCTGTGTGTGTCTGTACGTTTGTTTTCCCGAGCTCGTACCTGTTCTATATTTAATTAGGATTACGGTGACATCCATCCCGGGGAAACTCAACCCCTGACAGACGCTAACAGCATGGAATCTAAATTTATTGGTTTTTTTTTGGGGGGACGTCTTTCTATAGTCCGCCTCAGGCAACAAAGAGGCTAGGGTCACCACAGAGTGTAGATGATATGTAAATGATTTGTAGGTCCAGTATAACATTAAAAAAAGGGGGGGGGGGGACTTATATAAGTTTCCTGGTAAACTTACCTGTGTGCATCATGAAGCAGTGACACACATCCAGATTTGTGGATAAGCATGAGTTTCAATTAAATTGCTTTAACCTTTATCTTTTGACAGCAGGTTCATAGGAGGCGACCAAGGAATTTTTCCCCTAATATGGGGTAATTGGCGTCCACCTCATAGGGGCTTTCCCCTGGATCAACATTGTAGGATTGTAGGCTGACCTCAATGGACCTGGTTCTTTCATTTTATTAACTATGAAATTGAAATCAAAATGAAATTTAAAAAACTTAACAACACTGACGAGCAAAAGGGTAACAATGTTTAGAACTTGTGACTTTCAGCCTCCATATCTCACCATCCACTACAGCTGGGAATGTGAGACTCCCATCATTTTATAGACAATCACCTTGGCTATCTCATACATAAATTTGACATGTAACTATTTAGCATATTTATTTTATTTATTATGCTTACTTATATAGCGCCATCATATTCCGCAGCGCTTTACAGACATTGTCAGTCACTGTCCCATATAGGGCTCACAATCTACATTCCCTATCAGTATGTCTTTGGAGTGTGGGAGGAAACCGGAGTACCCGGAGGAAACCCACGCAAACACGGGGAGAACATACAAACTCCTTGCAGATGTCCTTGGCAGGATTCGAGCCCAGGACTCCAGCACTGCAGCGCTAACCACTGAGCACCTTGCTGCCCATGATAATGAGATAATTAGTTATGCAGATTCTTGTAATGTAACTGCATTGTTACTGTTTCGCTCCTAAAAATCTAAATTTTAATTTTTATTATTTTGTAAATCCACCTTTTGGCTTTTAACACTGCCTGAATCCTGGTGGTGGAAAAAATCTTTTTCTCCTTGTATACTACACATTACAACCTGGGGTCGTTAGGAAGGGGGGCTTTATATAAGGGGCATTAGGGGACATCAATTATATAAGGGGCATTAGGGGACATTATGAATAGAAGGGGCATCATTGTATTGTCTTTAAAACTGGATTAACCCCTTCATACCACAGCCAATTTTCTTATTTGCATTTCTGTTTTTCCCTCCCCCCATTCTGAGAGCCATTATTTTCTCATTTTTTAGTGGGACAAATTGTACTTTGTAATGGCTCCCTTCAATATCCTGTACAATGTACTGGGAAGCCGGAAAAAAATTCAAAATGAGGTGGAATTGGTAAAAAAAAAAAAAAAAGCATTTGCGCCAATTTCTTGTGGGTTTAATTTTTACGGCATTCACTATATGGTAAAAGTGACATGTTACCTGTATTCTGCGGGTCAGTATGAACGCAGCAATACCAAATTTATATAGTATTTGTAATGTTTTGATACCTGGGTAAGGCGTCTTTTTATGTGGGACAAGATGGCGTTTCTATTGATACCATTTTGGGGACATTTTGACGGTTTGATCTCTTTTTATTCCATTTTTATAGGAGGCAAAAAGTTGAAAAAAACAGCTATTTGGCCATTTAGATTTTTTCCCCACTACGCCGTTCACCGTATAGGATAAATATTTTTATATTTTAATAGTTCGGACATTTTTGAGCGCCGGAGACCTAAAGAGTTTATGTTTGCTTTTGTTTATTTTTATATGTGATCTAGGGAAAGGAGGGTGATTTGAACTTTTAGATTTTTTGTGTTTTTTTAATACTTTAAAAAACTTTTTTAAATGCCTTGTCTTCTATTACTTGCAGCCTCTGACAATGTGTAATAGAGCCATACTAATGACAAGCCTGGGAGCCTTCAATAGGCTCCTAGCTGTCATGACAACCCTCATGGGAGGGTGGCGATCAAGTAAAGATGGCGGCACCCATGGTGCTGTGCGCTTTAGATGCCGCGGTCGCGTCCGACTGTATCATTTAAAGTGTTAACAGCTGCGATCGGTGTCGGCACTGATCGCAGCTGTTGGCGGCAGGACTTTTCTCTCCACATTTTTAAATGGATTCAGGGATGGAAACCCCAAATGTAGACCGGGCGTAGGTGTGAACCTAGCCTGACGGGAATATGTGATAGAGTGAGCTCATGAGCATTTTCACTGCCCAATGTTAACAAATCTATGAAACAGCTGTCAGATCAGTATGCTCAGTATAGCCCCTGATAAATTCCTTGTGTAGTTTACAAAATGGGGTCATGGTTTCCATTGTACTGGACTTTAGGGGCTCTGCAAATGAGATATGGCATCAGAAAACTATTCCTGCAAAATTTGCCCTCTAAAAGCCAAATAGCGCTCTTTCTGTTCCAAGCTCCGCCATGTACCCACACAGCAATTTATGATCACATATGGATTATAGCTGTACTCAGAAGAAATTGTGTAACAAACTGTGGGGAGATTTTTCTCCTTTAACGTTTTGTAAAAATGAGAAATTTGGGCCTAACGCGACATTTTATCGGAAAAAAAGTAAGTTTTCATTTTCACATCTGGAGCATATTATAATGTCAGGGACACTGTGGAGCATATCATACTGTGTGGGGATTACTGTGGAGTATATTATACTATGTGGGCACCCCCGTGGAGCATATTATACTGTGTGGAGACACTGTGGAGCATATTATACTGTGTGGGGGCCACAGTGGAACATATACTGTGTGGGGATTACTGTGGAGTATATTATACTGTGTGGAGACACTGTGGAACATATTATACTGTGTGGGTGCCACTGTGGAACATATTATACTGTGTGGGGGCCACTGTAGAGCATATCATACTGTGTGGGGCCACTGTAGAGCATATTATACTGTGTGGGGGCTACTGTGGAGAATATTATACTGTGTGGGGGCCACTATGGAGCATATTACACTGTGTGGGACCCCTTTATTATTTATATCACACAGTATCTGTTTTATAGCAGACATATGATATTATCACAGGCTGTAATTACATTGCACGCTCACTATAAAACAGATCCTGTGTGATGTTAAAAGTGAGGGGGTTATAACCCCCACTGATCTCTTAGATTTCTTACACTGTTAAGATCCCTGCAGATCAGCTGTTTACCAGAACACGCAGCTCCCAGTATTGTTTCCATGCCGGACGCTGTGCTGCTCACTCACCGTATTGTTGATAACTGCAGTTGTGGGTACTACAGTTGTATCCCTATCAAGTAGCGTGTCTTCTGCTGAACCATTATTGTGTTAGAGCATGGGCCCCCTGGAGGATCCTCTGGTACTTTGGTGGGCCAGTCTGACACTACCCTGGTAGTTTTAAGGCTTCATTACAAACTCAGCTCTGCTATTTTACCTGCTTTGCCTCAGCTGTTCTCTGGAGCATTACACAACCACACCCTGCAGCAACTAAACAGTCTTTAACCCCTCCAGTGCTGGACTCTTATGCTTTGCTATTCTTGCTGTCCCATTGGATGTAGCTGATGAACTCCCTGCATCTGATCCCTTTCTTTCCCATCAGCTTTTACTTGTGGATTGTGTATGTTCAGGGGTGTAACTACTGGGGTAGCAGTGGTAGCGACTGCCACAGGGCCCGGAACATTACGGGGCCCGCAGCCCTGTGGCAGTCGCTACCGCGAACCCCACAATCACTGCTATCGTTATACTCCGGGGTCTTTTGAGACCCCGGAGTATAACGATCGGGGGCTCAGGGGAGGTGAGCAAACATAAAAAACACCGTAACTCACCTCTCCGCCGCTCCGCAGGCTTCGGGCCTGTTTGGTGACGTCCCAGACGTCAGCCGACGTCATTATGCGTCGCGACGCTGGCCTGGATCGCGCGAGATCCGGTCCGACATTGAAGATGGCCGAAGTAGCGCACGGGAGTGCACCGGAGCGAGGAAGAGGTAAGTTGCAGTGTTTTCTATATTTCTATCCTCCCCTGGGTCTCCGATCATTATACTCTGGGGTCTGAAAAGACCCCAGAGTATAATAATCGTTCATGGGTGGTCCACTATGGGGCATAATACTGTGTGCAGGGGCCACTATGGGGCAAACTACTGTGTGCAGGGGCCACTATGGGGCAAACTACTGTGTGCAGGGGCCACTATGGGGCAAACTACTGTGTGTAGGGGCTACTATGGGGCAAACTACTGTGTGCAGGGGCTACTATGGGGCAAACTACTGTGTGCAGGGGCCACTATGGGGCAAACTACTGTGTGCAGGGGCTACTATGAGGCAAACTACTGTGTGCAGGGGCTACTATGGGGCAAACTACTGCGTGCAGGCGCCACTATGGGGCAAACTACTGTGTGCAGGGGCCACTATGGGGCAAACTACTGTGTGCAGGGGCCACTATGGGGCAAACTACTGTGTGCAGGGGCCACTATGGGGCAAACTACTGTGTGTTGGGGCCACTATGGGGCAAACTACTGTGTGCTGGGGCCACTATGGGGCATAATATTGTGTGCAGGGGCCACTATGCTGCATAATACCGTGTCCAGGGGCCACTATGAGGCATAATACCGTGTGCAGCGGCCACTATGGGGTATAATACCGTGTGCAGGGGCCACTATGGGGCATAATACCGTGTGCAGGGGCCACTATGGGGCATAATAGTGTTCGCAGGAATGCGGTTTGTGTGTGGGGGGGGGGTTGGGGGCGGCGGCTTGGGGGGGTTTGGGGCGGCGGCTTGGGGGGGCCCCATGTCAAATGTTCGCCTTGGGGCCCAGCCATTCCTAGTTACGCCACTGTGTATGTTCACAGTATTATCCCTGGATCTGAACCTGTCCAGCCTGGTGTCCCTTCTGACTATGTTAACGAACCGACATCTGCTGTAATAGTACGGTTTAATGTTAAAAAAGCAGCATGTGAACCCAGTCAAACTGGACCAAGCAAATAGTCATAAGTTCAGGCTTAGTAATGGTGAAATCTGAGGTGCAGAAAGATCAAAGTATGTCCATATAGTAATATATCTATATACAGTACAATCCCCACATATATGCACAATATATATGCTATACACACATACTATATATATGCATACATCATATACACACATAGAAACTGAATACTCACATACATAAACACACTCACACATACAGTACATAAGAAAAGTCGCACTTCTGCTCCAACAACACTTAGTCTATTTTGGGAAGACATTTCAGAGAGGGAGAGAAAAGAGGATGGTGAGGCCGGAACGCGCCACAAGTAAAGATCGCATTACTTTCCCGCCATAACTCTCTGCATTTGAATTGAAATGTAACCTCTTCCTTCCTGTAGGCAAACAGTTTTTTCTAAAACAAGTTAACTTAAGTTTAATCAAAATTTATTAAAGATTTTTTAAGTACAGTGGAAAAAAACAAGAATAGTGCGAGCAAAGAAATGACGTGAAGGCACGCAGGCCTCGCCTGTAAACAAGAAGCTTGGGGTAAGATCCAAGCTAACGCTGTGGAGCACAGTACAATAACAGAGGGACTGAAGGCCCAGATATACGGGACCATAAAACAACATCTTAAAGGTAATGGGAGAAGAACAGACAGACAAAGGAACACACAATGGGAACTACGATCAGGAAAACATATACTAGAGAGAAAGAGGGAGGGACGGGGGGGAACAGTGGGAAGGAAGAGCAACCAATAACCACCTCCAAAGGATGGAGGAGAGAAAAAGGGAAGAAAGAAGTAGCAAGGTATCGCTGTATCAGGAAAAGAAAGAAGAGAACTCAGACGATTCCTGGAACACCACCCAAGGCCGCCAGAGAGCATCAAATTTGGAGGGGTCGGGGGAATCCTCTGCCACCAGGGCCTCCATTCTCCTTATGAGGAGAAGCTCCTGAAGAAATTCAACCAGGGAGGGTGCAACAGTGCTTTGCCAGTGCCTGGGAATGACGGTTCTAGCAGCCGTGAGAAAGTATCGCAGGAGGTCTTTCTTCACTGCAGAGATCCTGCCAGGAATAACTGAAAGAAGGGCCAGTTGGGGAGTTGCTGTGATGGTGCAACCACACACTTTAGCATACAGAGCGAACACAGCGTCCCAAAAGAGCCTGAGAATGTCACAGTCCCACTAGATGTGATATAGGGTGCCTTTCTCAGTACCACAGTGCCAACACCGGTCAGTCACAGCAGGGTAAATTCTGTGGAGGATATCAGGGCACCGGTACCACCGAGACAGGGTCTTGAAATTGTTTCTTGCGCACTGCAGGGCAATGGAAGCTTATGTGCGAATAGGAAAACCCTATCCCAGTCGGCAGGGGAGAGGCCCGCGCGAAGGTCTGAGTCCCAGCGGCTTATGTAAGAGGGGGGGTAGTATCTCGGAGAAGAACGCTGTAAAGAACCGAGAGTGCGCGCGGGGAAGACTCAGCGTGGGAAAGGATGGACTCCAGCTCAGTCATAGTAGAGGAAAGGAGAGGGGACAAAGAGAATTTCCGTATAAAGGCCGTGAGTTGACCATACTCCAGCCAGGAGTATGGTCAACCTGAAGGTCCAGGTGAGAAGCGCGCAGCTGGGCCAACGAAGGAAGGGGCGGATCCCCAGTGACCTGTCTAAGCCTAACGTCGTCGCCGCTTCGCCAACAAAATAATCTATCTGCGGAGCAACCCGGTGGAAACATAGGATTGCTAAAGAGAGGACTAAGGGGGTCAGGGACTCTGGCCACTCTCCCACTGAAACAAACCGAATCCCAGGTCTTAAGGAAGTGTGAAGAGAGGTACGAGTACCTGACGGACCTCGGGCGGAAAAGAGCCGGAATCCACGGCAATGAAGGGAGCGGGACCGATAGCAGATCAGCCTCGATAGAAACCCATTGCTTGTCCATGCTGCGGTAGCGCCAGTCTAAAAGACGGAGCAAAACCACAGAGCAGTAATAAAGTCTAGGATCCGGAAGGACAGCACCTCCCCTGTCCTTGCGGCGGGTCAACGTCTGGTATTTTATCCTACTCTGTGCCGAACCCCACACAAACCTCCCAAACAGGGACTGGACTCTAGTGAAAAAGGTGCGCGGGAGGTGAATGGGGAGCGCCTGGAACAGATATAAAAGCCAAGGGACCACGTCCATCTTGAGGGCATGGATACGGCCAAACCAAGTAAGGGCCTGTGTACTATATCTCCAGAGGTCCGCCGCAAGAGTTTTGAGCAGTGGGAGGTAGTTGAGACAATACAAGTGGGAAGGGTCAGGGGGAATATGTATCCCCAGGTATTTGAGACAAGTGGTCTGCCACTTAAACGAAGGGGGAAGTGCTGAAGATAGCCGAAGTCCAGTACTCATCTATTTCCAGCGCTCCTATTATAGAGAATGGGGGCCACGTGGGCTCGTCCAACCACCAAGCAGAAGATGTTTGAAGTTATTGTCATTGTTGTTGATCTCTGATACTGAAGGAATGCAGTAAGAATATTAAATAATATTATACTGGGTGGAGACACTGTGGAACATATTATACTGTGTGGGGGCCACTGTAGAGCATATCATACTGTGTGGGGCCACTGTAGAGCATATTATACTGTGTGGGGGCTACTGTGGAGAATATTATACTGTGTGGGGGCCACTATGAAGCATATTACACTGTGTGGGCCCCTTTACTATTTATATCACACAGTATCTGTTTTATAGCAGACATATGATATTATCACAGGCTGTAATTACATTGCACGCTCACTATAAAACAGATCCTGTGTGATGTAAAAAATGAGGGGGTTACATACATAAACACACTCACACATACAGTACATAAGAAAAGTCGCACTTCTGCTCCAACAACACTTAGTCTATTTTGGGGAGACATTTCAGAGAGGGAGAGAAAAGAGGATGGTGAGGCCGGAACGCGCCACAAGTAAAGGTCGCATTACTTTCCCGCCATAACTCTCTGCATTTGAATTGAAATGTAACCTCTTCCTGCCTGTAGGCAAACAGTTTTTTCTAAAACAAGTTAACTTAAGTTTAATCAAAATGTATTAAAGATTTTTTAAGTACAGTGGAAAAAAAAAAGAATAGTGCGAGCAAAGAAATGACGTGAAGGCACGCAGGCCTCGCCTGTAAACAAGAAGCTTGGGGTAAGATCCAAGCTAACGCTGTGGAGCACAGTACAATAACAGAGGGACTGAAGGCCCAGATATACGGGACCATAAAACAACATCTTAAAGGTAATGGGAGAAGAACAGACAGACAAAGGAACACACAATGGGAACTACGATCAGGAAAACATATACTAGAGAGAAAGAGGGAGGGACGGGGGGGAACAGTGGGAAGGAAGAGCAACCAATAACCACCTCCAAAGGATGGAGGAGAGAAAAAGGGAAGAAAGAAGTAGCAAGGTATCGCTGTATCAGGAAAAGAAAGAAGAGAACTCAGACGATTCCTGGAACACCACCCAAGGCCGCCAGAGAGCATCAAATTTGGAGGGGTCGGGGGAATCCTCTGCCACCAGGGCCTCCATTCTCCTTATGAGGAGAAGCTCCTGAAGAAATTCAACCAGGGAGGGTGCAACAGTGCTTCGCCAGTGCCTGGGAATGACGGTTCTAGCAGCCGTGAGAAAGTATCGCAGGAGGTCTTTCTTCACCGCAGAGATCCTGCCAGGAATAACTGAAAGAAGGGCCAGTTGGGGAGTTGCTGTGATGGTGCGACCACACACTTTAGCATACAGAGCGAACACAGCATCCCAAAAGGGCCTGAGAATGTCACACTCCCACCAGATGTGATATAGGGTGCCTTTCTCAGTACCACAGCGCCAATACCGGTCAGTCACAGCAGGGTAAATTCTGTGGAGGAAATCAAGGCACCGGTACCACCGAGACAGGATCTTGAAATTGTTTCTTGCGCACTGCAGGGCAATGGAAGCTTATGTGCGAATAGGAGAACCATATCCCAGTCGGCAGGGGAGAGGCCAGCGCGAAGGTCTGAGTCCCAGGGGCCTGTGTAAGAAGGGGCCCCGGGGTAGCATCTCAGAGAAGAACGCTGTAAAGAACCGAGAGTGCACGCAGGGAAGAGTCAGCGTAGGAAAGGACGGACTCCAGGTTAGTCATAGTAGAGGAAAGAAGAGAGACAAAGAAAATTTCCGCAGGAAGGCCATGAGTTGACCATACTCCAGCCAGGAGTATGGTCAACCTGAAGGTCCAGGTGAGAAGTGTGCAGCTGGGCTAATGTCGTCGCCGGACCTCAGGCGGAAATGAGGCGGAATCCACGACAATGAAGGGAGAGAGACCGATAGCAGATCAGCCTCGATAGAAACCCATTGCTTGTCCATGCTGCGGTAGCGCCAGTCTAAACGACGGAGCAAAACCGCAGAGCGGTAATAAAGTCTAGGATCCGGAAGGTCCGCAACTCCCCTGTACTTGCAGCGGGTCAACGTCTGGTATATTATCCTACTCCACGGCGAACCCCACACAAACCTCCCAAACAGGGACTGGACTCTAGTGAAAAAGGTGCGCGGGAGGTGAATGGGGAGCGCCTGGAACAGATATAAAAGCCGAGGGACCACGTCCATCTTGAGGGCATGGATACGGCCGAACCAAGTAAGGGCCTGTGTACTATATCTCCAGAGGTCCGCCGCAAGAGTTTTGAGCAGTGGGAGGTAGTTGAGACGATACAAGTGGGAAGGGTCAGGGGGGATACGGATCCCCAGGTATTTGAGACAAGTGGTCTGCCACTTAAACGAAGGGGGAAGTGCTGAAGATAGCTGAAGTCCAGTACTCAGCTATTTCCAGCCCTCCTATTATAGAGAATGGGGGCCACGTGGGCTCGTCCAACCACCAAGCAGAAGATGTTTGAAGTTATTGTCATTGTTGTTGATCTCTGATACTGAAGTAATGCACTAAGAATATTAAATAATATTATACTGGGTGGAGACACTGTGGAACATATTATACTGTGTGGGGGCCACTGTAGAGCATATCATACTGTGTGGGGCCACTGTAGAGCATATTATACTGTGTGGGGGCTACTGTGGAGAATATTATACTGTGTGGGGGCCACTATGAAGCATATTACACTGTGTGGGGCCCCTTTACTATTTATATCACAAAGTATCTGTTTTATAGCAGACATATGATATTATCAC
The DNA here is from genome assembly GCA_947044405.1 of Leptodactylus fallax. NCBI lineage: Eukaryota > Metazoa > Chordata > Amphibia > Anura > Leptodactylidae > Leptodactylus > Leptodactylus fallax. The sequence continues at coordinate 1,007,642 of CAMRHE010000375.1, read as the reverse complement.
AGGCTGTAATTACATTGCACGCTCACTATAAAACAGATCCTGTGTGATGTTAAAAGTGAGGGGGTTACATACATAAACACACTCACACATACAGTACATAAGAAAAGTCGCACTTCTGCTCCAACAACACTTAGTCTATTTTGGGGAGACATTTCAGAGAGGGAGAGAAAAGAGGATGGTGAGGCCGGAACGCGCCTCAAGTAAAGGTTGCATTACTTTCCCGCCACGGATCCCCAGGTATTTGAGACTAGTGGTCTGCCACTTAAACGAAGGAGGAAGAGTCATCGATGCTATTAAATTTACGAGCCATTGTGGGAGAGAGGAGATCTCTAAAACATTTGTAAAAGCAAGTAGTATAGCCGTCCGGGCCAGGAGACTTATATGACTGTGTGACGAGGGAAACTCCTTTTTCGACTCCCCCTCCAGGGGGTCCATGCTCTAACACAATAATGGTCCAGCAGAAGACACCCTTCGGGGATTATACGGCTGCCACCATGGAGATGGATATTAGTAGAGAAGTAATCCGTCCACTCCATATTCCACACCAGCTTTCTGATAGGTTAGTGAAGGGATCATTGATGCCAGAATTTTCTGCCACTTCCTCGTAGACAGCCCTGAGGCCCTCGAGTGCCTTCGTGACGCTGCCATCTGGTAAGGAATCGTTGGGAATAAAAGTACAAAAGTACATTGCAAACATTTTACACATTCTTCCTTTTTCAGCTGATAACATATCTAATCAACAAATTACCAATCAAGGTAAAAAAAAAAAAAACTCCACTTAGAAAAAATTCTCTCAAGCAATAGTGGGATAATTAAAACATAACTTTTAATCAAAATCCTATAAAAAGGTACCTCCAATTCAAGAAAAAATATATTAAATATTTAAAAGTCCCCATATCCATGGGTAACCAGATAAATATGAATCACAGTGCATCAACGCAAACTGAGACAGTAAAGTATATGTGAATTACAACCCACTAAGATGAATGACAATAACTACGTATCTAATAGTGACATAGGCTGTCTCACAGTTACATAGTATACACATGTGACTGATGTAAGGAACAGTTCCTCTATAGTAAGCCTCAGTAAACACAACAAAAATAATAAAGAAAATGGAAAAGTCTCACCACATCACCATCCTATATGACTACACACTGTCCTGGTCACTTCATGCTGACCCTAAATTCTAAGGACAGCCCTGCACACCCCAAAAGCTCCTGCCCTTACAAGGACAGTCCACATCTGACCCTTTAGCTATAAATTCTTAACCCTACACCTTTCATCATGAATGACCATGACTCCTCAGGGGATCCAAAACATACTGCAGAAGCTTAAGAAAAAGTCTAACTCCCAGTTCTTCTCACATACAGAGGCCTGGTCCTACTCTGCAGTGCGTTGATGCACTGTGATTTATATTTATCTGGTTACCCATGGACATGGGGACTTTTAAATATTTAATATATTTTTTCTTGAATTGGAGGTACCTTTTTTTTATAGGATTTTGATTAAAAGTTATGTTTTAACATATCTAATCCCATTCTATTCTGCATACCATTAAGGGAGTAGGACCCAGTTGTTCTGCAATGCCTTTTATTGCATCTCTTGTAGCAAACCTCTGCTGCTTATAATATAAAGAATTTATCCAATCCATATTTTTGTTAACTGTAGACCATGGAAAGAGGATTGACCAGTGGCGTAAGTAAACTCTTGTGGGCCCTAGTGCAAACTTTGACAAGGGTCCCCTCCCTACAGCGTACTTTTGATAGTGATGGTTACGGGTGCTGCAGCGGTATCTCAGATACTTGATAGGGATACAACTGTAGTACCCACAACTGCAGTTATCAACAATACGGTGAGTGAGCAGCGCAGTGTCCTGCATGGAAACAATACTGGGAGCTGCGTGTTGTAGTAAACAGCTGATCTGCAGGGATCTTAACAGTGTAAGAGATCAAAAGAGATCAGTGGGGGTCAAAAACCCAGGGCCCCTGCTGATCAACTATTTGAAGGGACCATGGTGCTTTTGCAAGAGCTGTGAGCCCTTCAATTTTAACATCACACAGGATCTGTTTTATAGTGATCGTGCAATGTAATTACAGCCTGTACTAATAGAACGTCTGCTATAAAACAGATACTGTGTGATATAAATAGTGAAGGGGACCCACACAGTGTACTATGCTCCATAGTGGCCCCATATAGTAAAATATGCTCCACAGTGGCCCCACACAGTATGATATGCTCCACAGTGGCCCGCACATTATAATATGCTCCACAGTTGCCCTGACACAGTATAATATGCTCCACAGGGGGTCCCCACACAGTGTAATATGCTCCACAGTGTCCCCACACAGTTTACTATCCTCCCCACAGTGGCCCAACACAGTATAATATTCTCCACAGGGGCTTCCACACAGTTAAATATGCTCCACAGGGACCCTCACACAATGTAATATTCTCTACAGTGTCTCCACACAGTATAAAATGCTCCACAGGGGCCCCCACAAAGTATAATATGCTCCAAAGTGGCCCCCACACATTGTAATATGCTCCACAGTACCACCCACACAGTATAATATGCTGCCCACAGTGGCCCCAAACAGTGTATAAAATTATCCCAAGAGTTCCCCTTGAGCCGCTTTAGGCGAACCCCGTGAAATTTGACGAATATTCATGAGGTTCGGCACTCCGGTTCGTTTTGGTGCTTTTATTATACACTGGGGCCAAAGACCCCAAAGTATCAGAGGCCCAGGGTAGGTGAATGAAAATAACAAACACTTATACACACCTTACCTCACTGCTTATGGGCATCTTCACTCATTACGCCCTCACCATGGATCATTACGCACCAACCACCACGAACGGCTCCCTTGCCTTTCACCAATTCTAACAACTCCAGTTCTTAGCATATGTTAATAGTTTCTGCTCCACTGATTCTGACACAGTTGAATTTTCTCTCTAGCCTCCACTGTTCCTGAGCAATCAGTGCTGTCAGTTTTGTTGACTAATATGCCATTTAGACTCTGTACTGTCAGGAGGGCAATGTCAGGCAGGAGCAGACAAAGGGTGAGATTCTGAGCTCTGCCATTGGCTGCCTCTGATTAGAGCTCTAAATGACACACCCCTGCCTGACACCGCCCACTTGACAGTATTGAGCTTAAGTAGTACATAAGGCATCAAAACTAACTGCACTTGTTGCCCAGGAATGGTGGGGACTAGAGAGAAAATTCCAACTGTGCCAGAATCAGTGGAGCGGTGCCTATTACCAGATGCTAATAACTTGAATTGGTGGAGGTGGCGAAAGATTCTCTTTAATCCCTTAGCGACATGTGACATACTATTATGTCCTGGTGCTTCACGCAAATGGACGTACTAGTATGTCACCAATCGATGCCGCTCGCATTATCTGAGCGGGCGGCAACGGGAGCGGGTGTTAGCTGTAACTGACAGCTAATACCCGCTCAATTAACTCCCGGTCAGAGCTGAGCTCTGATGGGGGGTTTTAACCCCTTGGATGCCGCAGTCAAACATGACTGCGGCATCCAAGGGGTTCCACGATGTAAATTACCCCCCTCACCCCCCCCACAGCGAGATCAGGGGGTGCCGATATCTATTATCTGCAAACTGGGGTCTGGCCAGTGGCCCCAAGCAGCTAGGAGCCCCCAGTACCAGGATGATTCTGCCGGGACCTCAGGAAGTCAGCCTATGAGTCTGCATGGGCTGACTTCCTCTATAGACTGTAATACACGTGTATGCTCGTGTATTGCAATCTATAGTACTGAATCAGCGATCAGAGCTATATCTAAAGGGACGTATAAAAAAAGTAAAAAAAAAAAAAAGTGTAAAAAAAAAAAATTAAAGTGTGTGAAGAAATTTAACAGTTATAAGTTATAAAGCCCCAAAAATTCCCTTTTCCTATATAAAATGAAGTATATAAATAAAAATCTAAAAATTAATAAAAACAATACATATTTAGCATTGCCACGTCCGTAACAACCTGTACAATAAAACTGAAACAATATTTAACCTGCACGGTGAACTTCGGGGGAAAAAAACGTGGAAAAAAAAATGCTGGAAATAATGATTTTTGTTCATTTTGCCTTACAAAAAATGCTATAAAAAGTGATTAAAAAGTCATATGTACCCCTAAACTGTACCAATGCAAAGCACAGGTTGTCCTGCAAAAACTAAGCCCTCAACCAACTCTGTCAACTGAAAAATCTAAATGTTACACATCTCAGAAGATGGCGATGCAAAAATAATTCATTCATGTCCCCAAATGGGTTTTTGTTCTGCAGAATTAGTAATGCATAAAAAAACAGTATAAATGAGGTATCGCCATAAATGTACCGACCTGCAGAATAAAGGTAACATGTTACTTATGCTGTAAACTGCACGGCAAAAAAATTAAGAGGTAAAACACAATGCCAGAATTGCTGGCTTTGTTTTTTTAATCCACCAAGAAAGAGTTAATAACATTTAGTCAATACGTTATAGGAGCCCAAAAATGGTGTCATTATAAAATACATCTCATACCACAAACAACAAGCCCTCATATGGCCACATCACCAGAGAAATAAAGAAAATATAGCTTGTACAATGTGAAGACAAAAATCCCAAAAATCACCAAATCATTAGAACAAAACTGGCTGCGTCAGGAAGGGAATGTATAATCTGTGCGAGAGTATATCATCAGACACCCCAGATTTAGAGCTTAGAGGGAAAATAAACCAGAAGTGACCCCCACCCAAATCGTAGGAGCTACTGGGGATATAAAAGGGAATTTGGTGTTCCCCATGTACTCCGCACAGCTTACGTAATCACCTTTCACCATCCGCTGTGCAGTCACGTCTGGGATACTAATGCTCGCTACACCCCTGGATAAATTATTTGAGGGGTGCAGTTTTCGAAATGGGGTCACTCCCTAGGGGAATCCACTTTACTGGTACCTTAGAGACTCTGCAAACATGACATGGCGTCCAGATACCAAACATCTAAATCTGTGCTCCAAAAGCCACACAGCGCTCCTTTACATCAGCCCCCTGCTGTGTACCCAAACTGCAGTTTATACCCACATGTATTACACTGGTGTACCCAGAATAACGTACTTAATGCCATATGTGGGTATAAACTGCTGTTTCGGCATAGAAGGGAAGGAGCGCTATTAGGTTTTTGGAGCACAGATTTAGACGGTTTGGTTTTTGGATGCCATGACACTTTTGCAGAGCTCTGAAATGCCAGTAAAGTGGAATCCCCTGACATGTGACCCCATTTTGGAAACTACACCCCTGAAGGTATTAATCCGGGGTACAGTGAGCATGTTTAACCCCCAAGTGTTGCATTAATTTACTTTCCAGAAATGAATACGCAGATGATGATGATAGGAGAAAATGACAATTTTTCCAGGAATACGTCATTTCATATGTTGTGCCCGGCTTGTATCAGAGAGGATCGCTCCAAATGCTGTTGTGCCTGGGATACCCGCTTAGCAGTTTTTGGAGTGTGTGTCTCTGCTGATACATGCTGGGTACAACATAACGGGCACTGAAATGGCGTATCTATGGAAAAATTGCAATTTTCACTTTTCATTATCAGCTGCGCATTCATTTCTGGAAATTAAATTAATGCAAAGCTCAAGGGTTAAAAATGCTCGCTCCACCACTTGATGAATCCCTTGAGGGGTGTAGTTTCTAAAATGGGGTCACATGTCTGCGGATTCCACTTTACTGACAATTCTTGGCTCTGCAAAAGTGGCATGGTGTCCATAAACCAAAATAGCGCTACATCCCCTCTGTGCCGGGCTGTGCCCAAACAGCAGTTTATACCCACATATACAACTTTTTTGAACTCAGGATAGCCCACTTAATAGTTTTAGGAGTGCGTGTCTCTGATGACACAAAATGGGTACAAGTATTGGGCACTGAAATGGCAAATTTCTTTAAAAAAAAAAGTCAATTTTCACTTTGTATATTAATTTTTAGGAAACACTCTTAGGCTCAAAATGATAATACCCCTTGAGAAATTCCTTGAGGGGTGTAGTTTCTAAAATGGGGTCACGTTTGGGAGGTTTCCATGGTATTGGTACTTTAAGGGCTCTGCAAATGTGACATGGCACCTGTAAACTATTCCAGCAAAATTTCCAGCTTTTTCCATTCTGAGCCCCTCCATGTTCCCCTACAGCAGTTTACGACCACATTTGGGGCATTTCTGTGTTCAGAAGAAATTGTGTAACAAACTGTGGGGTGTTTTTTCTTCTTTAACCCCTTGTAACAATTAAAAATATGAGGCTAAATGGACAGTTTATTGGAAAAAAAGTAATTTTTAATTCAAAATGAGTGAATATTTGCAAAAAACAATAAAGTTTATCCGTTTGAACAATAACTATCTTGTCTTTGTAGTGTATTCAATTGAATATAAGTTGAAAAGGATTTGCAAATCATCGTATTCTGTTTTTATTTATGTTTTACATAACGTCCCAAATTCATTGGAATTGGGGTTGTAGATTTGAAGAGGTATATACAGGGGCAGATTATTAGGGATGCCCTTAAAATGGATGTTCACTAATGGCGCTCTCTAATATTGATCCTTTCCTTTACCAATTCAAAGTCAGCAGCAGTATTCTGGCTCTATCTGTAGCCACAACTACCCTGTGTGTCCTAGACATGGAGGGCACATTGTACTGCTATTATAATTACTACTGTGTATAGAATTACATCTGTAGGGACTGTGAGACAATGAAGCACAGCAATGCACACAGCTTTTCTACATTCTCTCACAGTCCACAAACATGTGATGCTATAGACAGTAGTAATAGTAATCCCATAAACTGTGCACAGATGAAAAAACAAACCAATCAAGGATAACCTACAAACCAATGTTTATACATACAAAATACACAGGTTATAATCAATTCATAATTTATTTCGTCTTAGACCAAAAACAAGATAAAAACGCATAAGAACAGCATAGTGGTAGAGAACAAAAAATGGGGTTGGAGGTCATACACATACCAGGGCAGATAAATAAACCGATATAAAATACAAATCACAATATTAATAGGTCCAGTTCATATAAAAAGGTCAAATTGTACATGTCCATATATCACAATACAATCCATGAGCATAATGTCCTGAACAATAATGATATTATAAGATGATCGTTACTCAGTGTATGTTCACATCTGCGCTCGGGGATTCCGTTCCCCATTCAGCTTTAAAAATAAGGAGAGAAAAGTCCTGCAAGCAAGACTCTTCTCTCCGCATTTTTCAGGCGGAAACCCGGCAGACCCTATTATATCGGGTAACCGCTTTTAAAGCAGATTAGGTTTCCGTTTTTTTGGGTCCCCAAGCGGACCCGAGAAACGGAACGCTGAACGCAGGTGTGAACTTAGCGTCACTTATAATTCATAATGCAAATCAAGTGACATCACAGGAGTAACATGGTTCATTTAATACATATAATACTCACACCTGTGCCTGGATTCCGTTGGGGTTTCCGACCCCGAATCCGCTTAAAAAATGCGTAAACAAAAGTCCTGCAAGCAGAACTTTTCTCTCCGCATTTTTTAGCCTTTTTTTGGCAAAAACCTGGCGGACCACATTATAGTCTATGGGGACCACCGTTGGGTAACCGCTTTTTCCCCCAAGCAGACCCGACGAATGGAAACCCGAACGCAGGTGTGAATCTAGCGTCAGACTGTGAATGAGTGCCGATGTTACAACATATTTGTAGTGACTGATACCTGAGTGTACACAGACAAAATAAATGAAACACAATGAACATATATGTAAAAGCAACAAATAAGTATGTTATACAACAATGTGTAAAGACAAATGTAATACAGAAATAAGTCAATAATTAGAGAAAAATACTAAAATAATGAATGTGTGTGGAAAAAGTATATAAAAGGAAAAAGAAAATAATAAAACTTTTAATAAATGAAAAATAAAAATAAAAAAAATTGAGAAAAAAAAGTGAGAAAATTAAATGAAAAATAGATGTAAGAAAAATGGTAAGAATTATGGAAAAAATAAGAATAGTGTGTGAGACAATAATACAAAATAACATACCAAAAAATTAGAGCAATGACAGTCACCAAAAATATATAATAAATGTATATAAATATGAAAGGAAAATAATAAGATAACAAGGATAAAGAGTAAAAAATAAAAATAAGATTTATGTAAATAAAAAAGACAAATATGAAAAATTAACAAAAAAAATTTATGGTATAGGAAAAAAAAAGTGTGCAGTGATAAATAAACCATGAATGTTAATGTGAAGATGTTTGTACAATTGCAAAATGCAGATACAAAAATAGTGGTAAAAATGGTATATAATGCTGGTGGTACTACAGCTGACGAGTTCCTCCGATTCCCAAGGATCCGGGTAAGTATAATACCAAACACCAAGAATTAGTTCCACATCGTGCGGCTCCCATATAAATCTGAAACACATGAAAATGTGTAAGTGGACGCACAAAAAATTGTGTCAATGGGTTCTCCTTTAACAGCATAAAAATAAAAACAAGACATAAGCAAACATACTAATAAACAACAGAAACAGGCATGTACATAATGTAGGTGCACCAGTGCATCTAGAGGTAGCAGCCCAGCACATTTTTTTCATCAGGTTACCACCCCTATTCCAAAAGGTGGACCTGGTCAGATTCAAGCATGTCTCAGCCAAAATCTAATCCCAGGTATTAACAATGAAAGTAACTTCACACATCTTCTGCTTGGTGGATGGACGAGCCCACGTGGCCCCCATTCTCTATAATAGGAGCCCCGCAGATAGCTGAGTACTGGACTTCGGGTATCTTTGGTACTCCCATTGAAGTGAATGAGAGCCACGCGGGATCGTCCATCCACCAAACTACACGCTTATATTAAGCCTGGCTACAGCCTCGTCCTATACACGTCTATGTGACAAGGCTGTAATTACATCACACGGTCACTATAAACAGACAGCGTGTGATATAAACAGGCGCCATAGCCCCCCATACAGCTGATCAGTAGGGGGGTTCACTGATCTCTTATTGATAATCTGTCCTAAGGAAAGATTATCAATAAAAATGAGCTGGAAAGCCCCTTTAATAAAGCCCAAGTGCCACCTTAAAGGGATTGTCCAGGATAACCACTTTTTTAATATGAGGCTGGGGAAGCTGCTTCGGTATCTCCCAGCGCGTTCCAGACCTGCTGCTTTGGTGTTTTCTTCCCCACAGCACTGTGATGTCCTGGGTCAGCGACCTCAGCGGTCATGTGCGGTGGGGACTTCCGCCAGAAGACAAAACACCAGAGCAGCAGAACCAGACCACAGTGGGAGACATCGGAGCACATGGGACAGGTGAGTAGGGTTTTTTTTTTTAAATCACTTTCCCTGGTCTCATATTAAGAAAAGTGGTTATCCTGGACAAGCCCTTTAATTAATTGCCCACTTATATTATGCCCCTGATTCCCCATGACATAAATACTGCTCCCCTAATGACCCTTTATATAACTAATGACCCCTTATGTAAATAACCCCCTCCTTGTATTAATAATGCCCTTCTATAAATAACACCTCTTAAGTTCATAAAGCCCCCTAATATAAAAATGCCCCTTCCTAACGACCCCTTATCAGGGGAGTAACTCGCAAAGACTGGGCCCCCAGCAAACTTTTGACTTGGGCCCCCCTACAGCATAGCACCCCGTTTCCTGGCCCCCAAACAGTATAACACCCCATTTACACACACTATAATGTTCCACAGTGGCCCCTGCACACAGTATTACATGGTATTATGGCCCACAGCGGCCTCTGCATACAATATTACATGGTATTATGGCCCACAGTGGCCCCTGCACAGGATATTATACCCCGCAGCAGCCCCTGCACATGGTATTATGCTCCATAGTGGCCCCTGCACATGCTATTATTTCCCACAGCGACCCCTGCACACAGTATTATGCCCTACAGCACCCCCTGCACATGGTATTATGCTTCATAGTGGCCCCTGCACACGGTATTATGCTCCATAGTGGCCCACCCATGAACTATTATTATACTTTTCAGACCCCAGAGTATAATGATCGGAGACGCAGGTGGTGAAAAACATAAAAACCAGTGTTACTTACCAATCCTGGGCTCCGATGCACTACCTGCAGCTTTCGGCTCTCTTTAATTGCGCACAGACGTCACCAAAGATGGCCAAAGCCTGCTCGGAGTAACATCAGATCACAGGAGAGGTAAGTAGCATTGGTTTTTATGTTCCCTCACCTCCCCTGTGCCTCTTATTATTATACTTTGGGTCTGAAAAGACCCCAGAGCATAATAATAGTAGTATTTGATGGGGTTTGCGGGATCGCAGCCTTACTTACCGATCCCCGATGCTGCTCACAGCCGCCTCCGCTTCCCCTTCTGCGTCCCATAGCAGAAGGGAAAGAGGAAGCGGCCACGAGTAGGATTGGAATTAGTTAAGTAAATAGGCCGCTACCTGCTCGGTTTACTCCAGCAGGTAACGACCTATTTATTAGAAAAAAAATAGTTATCCTCACCTACTTGCAACCCCTTGAGGGAGCCGCTGCCTCCTCTTCTTGACCCGTGCTACTAGGGCACTATTACAGTAATAGGGCCCCCACAGTTAATAACATTACCAGTGTGTGTGTGTGGGGGGGCTGTTATTAGCTGTGGGAGGCACTATAGCTGTAATAGTGTCCTAATAGTGCCCCCCATGTAACAGTCTCCCTCCCACACAGCTAATGTTATTATTATTATTATTATTATTATCATAGTGCCCCCCACAGGTAGTAGTCCTCCCTCCTACACACATACTGTTACTATAGTTACAATTACATTATACTTACCTGGTTACTAATGCAGCACCCGGGACCTGTTGGACACAGGATGTGTGCATCGTCTATTCTGCTCCCCAGGCCTGGTCATTGGAGACCTCTGCCTTATAGAGTAAGTATATACAATGCAAACAGTGTACATTGGCAAAATGATACTTACCAAGGTTTCTACAATGTGGATCTGTAGGATCAATTATTATCTACCAGACGATCTTCGCTATGTAGGGATATTTCAAATCCAGCTTTTTAACATCTACTGTGATCTGTAAGATAAGGTATAGAAGAGGACATATAGTAATATCCATGTGTGTATTAGATAGGGATCAAATCATCATTAACAAGATTGTGTCAAACAAAAATGTAATTTGATAGGAATCTTTCTTTATGGGATAATTGTAGAGATTGGGAGAAAGATGTCAATCGGGACAAACTGGGACCCCAACCAGTCACGAGAACCTATCTTTGCAGTGATTGGCTACGGTGGCATACGGGCAAGTCACCAGTGAAGGCATTTACACAATGACTGGCACCAGAACTGCAGAGCTAGCGCTGGGGGATTAGATGGGTGTGTAATGTAATACAGACCATACCATTGACCACATATTTCCCTATAATGGGGAGCAACTCTAGAAGGCTGTAGCTAAGCCCTTAGAAATTTCATTTAAAAAAGTCAACAACAGCATCATGAAGTATCTTCACCCTTTTCCATACCAGACTTTTCCTAGGTCTACATACAGTACCTCCCTCCTAAGAGTCATAAAGATGGTCAACTCCACAGCCAGCTTGTCTTGGTGGTACCACCGGGCATCAGGACCTGTCATCTAGACAACCTTCAAGAAAAGAAATACAAAAATAACAGATACACAGTACATTCTGGTTCAAGGGTGGAGAGTAGTGTCAGACTGAAAGGCCTAGGGCCCACCAGAGGACCTTGTTCTAGGGGCCCACCCAACAGCTTCTTGCTAATACCCTACACCACAGCTCCTTCACTGAAATCTTACATACAGTTTGTGCTGACTATCTGGTGTTAATGAGTATGTTCCCAGTATAGTCATCCCCTATAGTACTGTGCAGGCCCCAATAGCTCCTTGGCTGGTTCATGCACAGTACTGTATAGGGAATTACATGGCTATAGAGCACTACACGTATGTGCAAGATTATAGCAAGGGAGCTGTGATGCAGACATAGCATATAGGGCTGACAGGAATATTGAGCCCCCCCACAGTATAATGTTCCACATGGTATATAAGGCTCCACAGTGGCCCCACACAGTACAATATGCTCCCCAGAGTCCCCACACAGTATAATTTTCTACAGTGGCCCCACACAATATAATATTCTCTCCAGAGGTCCCCCTAGTATAATGCTCCACAGTGGCCCCACACAATATAATATGCTCTCCAGAGGTCCCCCCAGTATAATGCTCCACAGTGGCCCCACACAATATAATATGCTACCCAGAGGCCCCCCCAGTATAATATACTCCCCACAGTGGCCCACACAGTATAATATGCTCCCCAGAGGGCCACCCTAGTATAAATGCTACACAGTTCCCCCAAAGTATTCTCCAGTGCCATTAGTGGATGGCACTGGCTGCACATAAGACTGAATGGGGTTGTGGTCTCACCCAAGATGGCGGCACCCATGAGGCTTCACTTCTGGCTGTTCTGCTTAAAAGTGCTGTCGAACTGATGTAGATGGCTGTTGATAGGTTGCAGTTTAAACAGGCTGGGAGGAGCTTGAAAGGCAGATTTGGGGTTTTCCCGCCTAAGTGTTTTGGCGGGCTGGTGGTTTAAGCTCTGTACAAAACTTGTATGATGCAACAGTAGATTTCCAACTGGCATTAACCCCTTGTGGTGGGCTCTTGTGCACAAAAATGTCGAAGCAATAAATACTCACAGTCTCTGAATTTGCATTGTGGTGTATAACTTGGCAAAATCCACAGAACAGGTGCAAAAATCCAGGCAGTAACAATCCACAACATGGGTGACGACTATACAGTCCTATGGCACATATAACAGGGTCTTCAGTTAACTTCACAAGCAGCAGTTAACAATGCAAAATTCACTAAATATCACCCCAGCCCAGTGGCCTGTGATAAGCGGCACCAAACTTTATTTCAAAGAATTGGGCGTGTTGCTAGGATGTTACCGGTGAAAAGGGAAAAATGGTTGACCTACCTGCAGTCACACGCAAATGGGAAGCTGCTAACATACAGAATGGGGTAAAACACACAAAATAACATATTTACTGCCAGTGAGACAGAAATACAATAAAATAAAACATAATTTAAGCAGTGTCCACTGGGATGCTGCAACTGCACCAATTACACAAGAGAGAGAACTTTCCTTACTGTAAAGGGGATATCCGATTTCTACTATTGATGCCTAAGCTTACCCCACTGGTCCACATGTATAAAGGTTCTCACTTTTGTTGCACATGGTGGTGTATACTATGTGTGCTTGATATAGGAAGTATTTGTGCTAAACAGAATTATTGTTTGCCCCATAGTCAACAACCTCTTGCCTGTAATAATCTTAATATCAGCTATGAAGTTCAGAAGAAAACACGACCAGTCCAAAACGCTTTACGAAAAAAGTTTAATTACAAAAAAATATGTACAGTAACAAAAACAAAAAAATATTTACAAAAAACAAAAACTTGCAGCAGAATGAGAGATTCGATAACACATAAATCACCGAAATGATCTCTTCAGCCACTTGCGCCATGGAATAAACTCCTTCAGCCCAACGTTCAACATCATTGACTCGGTCACGGATCCCCTGTGGGAGACTATGTATTCTTCCAATTCCTCGCGCGTTAACACTTGTTATATAGGCCAACTCGCTGATATCCTTAACTATGCCCCAGATCCGTCTTAGACTCGTCCCATTAACCATTTGCTTGATGTAATATGTAATATATGCGATAATATTGGGTATAACAGGAACAGTCACACTTACTGCGCCGGTGCTCTGATCAGCAGAATTTACTTCTTCACTGACTATTTCAGGAACGGTTGGACTTTCGGTGCTCGTGCGCTGGTTATCAGAGTTTAGTTCCTCAGCCCTTTCCTCTAAGTATTCGTCCTCTCGAAAAAATGGCAGTAAATATTTGATTCCCATGGTAATGAAATTCATTGTTCCTTTTAGCAGACTAAAATATTGTTTGCTTCTTCCAGTAGCAAGAAACCCGCCGGACTGAGCACCTGCACATACCGTCAACTATTTTATAGTACGTGTCATCCAAGCTTAACCAATCACAGCCTGACACAGATACCCCACCTATAGTGCAACCCTAAGGCACAAGAGGAAATACAGTATAAGAAACATTCCATTTCAACTTTAAAGATGTGAACAACAAAACAAAGTATGAAAACGAAAGATGTCTCCAGTGTATGTTCTAGTTAGAAAGCAAAAAAGTGAGATTTAAAGGAAGTCTACCACCACCAAAATTACTTGTAGACCCCTTATGTGCAGGTGTAGGCCCAGTTAGTAACATAAAGAACAAAACTAACTTGAGTGCAATTCCTGCAGAGAAAATCAACTTTCATTCCATATGCACTTGCGCCATTCAGCACACATGAGACATGGCCGATCCTGCTGCACCATTCATTTTCTTTTATGGTCATTTGCCCTGGACATGTCAGGCTTTCTATGTAGGGGGCAAAGACAACAAAAGAAAATGGGTGAATTTCTCAACAGCAAGTATATGTTACTGACATATATACTACAGTATATAAGGGGTTTAACCCTCTCCAGTTTGCGTATCGGCCGGGCATTGGGGTAGAGGATGCCATCATCCACCTTCTGCACAGGGCTCTGTCTCACCTGTAGAAACCGGGGAACACGGTGAGAATAATGTTCTTTGATTTCTCCAGTGCTATTAACACCATACAGCCCGGGTTACTGAGAGACAAGCTGGGCCTTGCTGGTGTGGACCACCACCTCTCCAACTGGATCCTAGACTACCTCACAAATCGACCACAATACGTGAGAGCTCGGGACTGTGTGTCAGATACCGTGATCTGTAATACGGGGGCACCTCAGGCAGGGGCGCACCGCTAATGAGGCGAATTGAGGTGGCCGCCTCGGGCGGCACTGTCCGGGGGGCGGCATTTTTACTATTTAATGTAGACCAGCCCAGGACAGGCCGCTTTAAAAAAAAAAAAACCAGAGCTGAACGCGGCCTGTCCTGGGCTGGTTTACAAGACGTCGCATCTCAGCGCAGGCGGCGATACAATGACGTCATCACGCCGCCTACGCTGAGACACAGACGTCGCGGACAAGAAGAGGAGGCGGCGGAGGCTGCATCAAGGCATCGCAGGTGAGTATAACTTTTTTTATATATATAAATAGGCCGTAACCTGTTGGAGTATCCCCGGCAGGTCAGGGCCTATTTATTTACCTACCCCGTGTCTGCTCGTGGCCGCCCCCCCTTCCCCTTCTGCTATGGGACACAGAAAGGGAAGTGGATGCCGCTGTGAGCGGCCGCGGGGATCGGTATGTTAGGCCGCGGGCCGCAAATACTACTATTATTATACTCCGGGGTCTATTCAGACCCCGGAGTATAATAATCGGAGGCCTAGGGTTGGTGAGGGAACATAAAAACCAATGTTACTCACCTCCTGCGATCCGATGTAACTCCGAGCAGGCTTATGGCCTCTGGTGACGTCATCAGGTCGCGTCGCCGGCCTGATCACGTGACGTGTGTGCGCAATTAAACAGGGCCGAAAGCTGCAAGGAGTGCACCGGTGTCCAGGATAGGTAAGTAACTCTGGTTTTTATGTTTGTATTCTCCCCTGGGTCTCCAATCATTATACTCTGGGGTCTGAAAAGACCCCAGAGTATAATAATAGTTCATGGTTGGTCCACTATGGGGCATAATTCCCTGTGCAGGGACCACTGTAGAACATAATACAAGTGCAGGGGCCACTATAGAGCATACTACCGGGTGCAGGGGTCACTATGGAGCATAATACCAGTGCAGGGGCAACTATGGAGCATAATACCGTGTGCTGGGGCCACTCTGGAGCATAATACTGTGTGCAGGGGCCAATATGGAGCATAATACCGTGTGCAGGGGCCAAAATGGGGCATAAAACTGTATGCAGGAGTTGCTGTGGAACATAATACCGTGTGCAGTGGCCAATGCGGGGCATAATACCGTGAGCAGGGGCCACTATGGAGCATAATACCATGTGCAGGGGCCACTGCGAGGCATAATACAGTGTGCAGGGGCCGCTGCGGGCCATAACACTGTGTAATACTGTGTGCAGGGGCTGCTGTGTAAATGGGGCGCTATAAACAGGGGCTATGGCACCTGTTTATATTATACGCTGTCTGTTTATAGTGACCGTGTGATGTAATTGTAGCCGTAATAATAATAATAATAGTCCTTTAATAGTCCCACAATGGGGAAATTCAGTGTGTTACAGCAGCAAAGATAAGCAGATACAAATACAAATACAACATGTACAGGAATGTTCCAAGGTGAGAGGCATTACATTAATAGCAGACAGACAGATAGGACGTAGCAGAGGGGGGGGGGGGGATTTAACAGGCAGAGAGATATTTCAGTTCTCTGTGTGTAATGATCTCCGCTTAGGTCGGTGTTGGTTGTACAGCCTAACCGCGGTGGGGAGGAAAGACTTCCGATAGCGCTCCTTCTCACACCTAGGGTGGAGCAGTCGGTCACTGACAGTACTGCTCAGCGCGATCACAGTCTCATGCATGGGATGGGAGTTATTCTCCCGCATGGAGCTCACCACGGACAGTATCCTTCTGTCACCCACCACCTGCACTGGGTCCAGTGGGCTCCCCAGGACAGAGCTGGCCTTTCTAATCAGCTTGTCAAGTTTATTTCTGTCCCTGGTTGATATACTGCTCCCCCAGCAGGCCACTCCAAAGAAGATGGCTGATGCCACTACCGAGTTGAAGAAAGTTCTAAGAAGTGCCCCCCGGATTCCAAAGGCTCTCAGTTTCCTAAGCAGGTAGAGCCTGCTGTGGCCTTTCCTGTACACGGCCTCCATATGATCTGCCCAGTCCAGCTTATTATTAAGGAGCAAACCCAGGTACTTATAGGTGTTCACAATCTCGATGCCCGTCCCCAGGATGTCCACTGGTTTAGGAGGGCTTCTGCCTTTGCGGAAGTCCACCACCATCTCCTTGGTCTTCCCCGCGTTAATCTTCAGGTGGTTCCGCTGGCACCAGTCCACAAAATCCTGGTTCAGTTCTCTGTACTCCCTGTCATCATCATCTGTGATGAGACCCACTATTGCAGAGTCGTCAGAATACTTCTGTAGGTAGCAGCTGGATGAGTTGCACCTAAAATCTGCAGTGTACAGTGTGAAGAGGAAAGGGGCGAGAACCGTACCCTGAGGTGCCCCTGTATTACAGATCACGGTACCTGACACACAGTCTTGGGCTCTCACGTATTGAGGTCGATTTGTGAGGTAGTCTAGGATCCAGTTGGAGAGGTGGTGGTCCACTCCAGCAAGGCCCAGCTTGTCCCTCAATAACCTGGGCTGTATGGTGTTAAAAGCACTGGAGAAGTCAAAGAACATTATTCTCACTGTGTTCCCCGGTTTCTCCAGGTGAGACAGAGCCCTGTGCAGAAGATGGATGATGACATCATCTACCCCAATGCCCGGCCGATAAGCAAACTGGAGGGGATCCATAGCGGGGCTCACTAGAGGGCGAAGATGTGTGAGAACCAATCTCTCTAAGATCTTCATCAGGTGGGATGTCAGTGCTACAGGTCTGTAGTCGTTGAGGTCCATAGGGTGGGGTTTCCTTGTCACATACTGTAGACATGTATAGGACGAGGCTGTAGTTACATTACATGGCCGCTATGAGATGAATGACACTGTGTAAACAGAGAAGCGGTCATGGCGCTTACACAGGTACCATTCAAACAGCTGATCAGTGGGGGTCCTGGGTTTTTGAATCCCACTGATTAGTTTATTAATGATCTGGAAAACCTTTTAATTAGTTAACACCTGGGGTATTATTAATAAGGGGCACTATTTATACAGGGTACACACGGACATTATTAATATAAAGATGCACTTGGGGGTATTATTCATTATGGGGGGTTATATCATATATTATATAATTTGGGTAGCAGCAGGATGGGGGCTTTGTGTAGGTGAGGACAATGTGGGTTGGTGCCTGGAAAAGTGAGGAGCCAAAGATGTCTGTGTTGCAACCTTTACAGAGACAAGTCACAGCTGGAAGAAGTGGTCATGGCGGTCCAAAGGGAAGAGACGGGAAATGTGAAGGATTAGTCAGAGACGTCACCTGTAAGTCACAAAATGTTACTGCCCTGTATTCACCTAAATGATAGAGGATAAATACCTGATTGATGGGGGTCTGTCTGCTGAGACCCCCACTGAGCCTAAGAGTTGGGTTTTTTCCCCCCACTGGGTGGGAATTCAGCCTGACCGCAGCCATATATAGGTGTGTCACTTGGTGGATGGACGAACCCGCGTGGCTCTCATTCACTTCAATGGGAGTGCCAAAGATAGCCGAAGTCCAGTACTCAGCTATCTGCGGGGCTCCTATTATAGAGAATGGGGGCCACGTGGGTTCGTCCATCCACCAAGCAGAAGATGTGTGAAGTTACTTTCATTGTTAATGGCGTGTTGTTGATCTGATACTGAAGTAATTCAGGAAGAAGAATTCTTAAAAACTGTTTTATAACTTTGTGTATTGTGTATATTGTGCGACGATAACAGTGTGTGAAGCTAGTAGCATGGAAACTCAGTTTTTTTTTTTTTTTTTTTTTTTTGGGGGGGGGGCGTCTTTCTATAGTCCGCCTCAGGCAGCAAAGAGGCTAGGTTCACCACTGACCTCAGGGTACAGTTCTTGCCCCTTTCCTCTTCACACTGTACACTGCAGATTTTAGGTGATGACTCTACAATAGTAGGCCTCATCACAGACGATGATGACAGGGAGTACAGAGAACTGAACTGGGATTTTGTGGACTGGTGCCAGCGGAACCACCTGAAGATTAACGCGGGGAAGACCAAGGAGATGGTGGTGGACTTCCGTAAATGCAGATGCCCTCCTAAACCAGTGGACATCCAGGGAACGGGCATTGAGATAGTCAGCACCTATAAGTACCTGGGTTTGCTCCTTAATAATAAGCTGGACTGGGCAGATCACATGGAGGCCCTGTACAGGAAGGGTCACAGCAGGCTCTACCTGCTTAGGAGGCTGAGAGCCTTTGGAATCCGGGGGGCACTTCTTAGGGCCTTTTTCAACTCTATAGTGGCATCAGCCATCTTCTTTGGAGTGGCCTGCTGGGGGAGCAGTATATCAACCAGGGATAGGAATAGACTCGACAAGCAGATTAGAAGGGCCAGCTCTGTCCTGGGGAGCCCACTGGACTCGGTGCAGGTGGTGGGTGACAGAAGGATACTGTCCGTGGTGAGCTCCATGCGGGAGAATAACTCCCATCCCATGCATGAGACTGTGATAGCGCTGGGCAGTACTGTCAGTGACCGACTGCTTTATCCTAAGTGTGAGAAGGAGCGCTATCGGAAGTCTTTCCTCCCCGCTGCGGTTAGGCTGTACAACCAACACTGACCTAAGCGGAGATCACTCCATACAGAGAACTGAAAGCTCTTTAAGTTGTGATATCCCTTTTACTACTTTTTTACCTGTACCTTTCTATCTGTACCTACTGTCACTGTAATGCCTCTACCTTGGAGATTCTGTATATATCGTTTTTTGTGTTTGTATAATCTTTGCTGCTGTAACAAACTGAATTTCCCCATTGTGGGACTATTAAAGGATTATCTTATCTTATCGAGTTTAAAAGTAATCTTGATGGTGGTAGGCTCCCCTTAATAGGAACCTACCACATTGTACATGCAGTCCTAACTGCAGGCAGTACATTACAAAAACTGTGGGGGGTCCAACACCCGGGGCCCCTGCTGGTCAACTGTTTGAAGGTACTGTGGTGCTTTTCCAAGCACGGAGACTCCTTCAATATTTACACATTCACAGATCTGTTTTACATTGGCCTTGCAAGGAAATTACAGCCTGTGATAATATCATAACACAATCCAACAATGTCAAAATCCAGGAAAACAAGAGGAGATCCAAAAAATGTTCTTTAAATAAAACTTAGCTTTTATTCTTCCATAAAAAAGGAATAGTAGTACACCTACATCAATCCAAGTAATCCATGCATTGGCTGATGCGTTTCGGAACACTGGGTTCCTTACTCATAGCATGACAACAAATGTTTGGTTCTGTTAGAAATACTATCCCTAAATCTAAAAACACACCCACTACTTAATTGAAAAATCATTCACATGTTGTCTACAATTGTAACCTGAATGTATGATGCTTGACACTTATAAATCCAAGTTACACAAAAATAAAAATATGGTCGGGAGATCGTCTCCAACGATCTCTTGATGGCTAAATCTAAAGGGAACTATTCACAACTTACTTTTCTGGATCTCTCGGCAGCATTTGACACTGTAGACCACAAACTCCTCCTCACTATGCTCCATTCTATTGGCCTCAGGGATACCGCGTTCTTTTGGTTTTCTTCCTATCTCTCTGACCGCTCATTTAGTGTCTCATTCGTTGGTGCTATTTCTTCTCCTCTGTCCCTTGCGGATGGGGTTCCTCAGGGCTCGGTCCTAGGTCCACTCCTCTTCTCTCTACACGGCCCCAATTGGACAAATCATCAGCAGATTTGGCTTTCATTACCATCTTTATACAGATGATACCCAACTTTATACCTCATCCCGTGACATCACCCCTGCACTACTACAGAACACCAGTGACTGTCTCTCTACTATCTCTAACATCATGTCTTTTCTTTATCTGAAATTGAATCTTTCAAAAACTGAACTTCTTCTGTTACCTCCATCTACTAACCGACCTAACCCTGATATCTCTTTCTGTGGCCTTACTATTACCCCGATGCGGCATGCCCGCTGAATGGGGGTTGTATTTGATTCAGACCTTTACCCCACATATTCAGACACTTGCACGCTCTTGCTCCTCTTACTAAACTCTCCCCTCTACAATCTGTCCTGAATGCAGCCGCCAGACTCATCTTTCTGACAAACAGGTACACAGATGCAGCTACCTTGTGTCAGTCACTGTATTGCCCGTCCATCACAGAATACAATATAAAATTATCACACTGACCCACAAATCCATCCATAGCACTGCGCCCCCCTATATCTCTTCTCTTGTCTTCTAACTGTCCTCTCCGTTTTGCCAATGACCTTAGACTTGTTATCCGATCATACCACTCCCGAATCCAAGACTTTTCTCAAGCTGCACCAGTGCTCTGGAATGCTTTACCCAAGACAATCTGATTAATCCCCAACTACAGCAGCTTCAAAACTGCTCTAAAATCACATCTGTATGGTCAGGCTTATCACATGACCTGATCACCGTGTAGTGCGGAGGTGTAGAACAATAACACCTTTTATCCTTCCTCCTCTGTCCCTTAGATCCGGCCCCTCCATCTAGAAGTTACACTGCACTCCTTGCACTTAGTATATGTTTATTCACAGATACCGGCTGGTGACGGCTCATACAGCTTCAGTTACACAACCTTTTCTATTAAAAGATGGCTGGACCATGGTAGCAAAGAAGCCCTCTGACCTCTTGTGTCCCCCTATCTCCTCATAGAATGTAAGCTCTTGCGAGCAGGGCCCTCACTCCTAGAGTGTGTTATGTGTATTTCTTTGTCTCATTGTAATGTCTCATTGTCTGTTCATCTGTCCTCTGATTTGTAAAGTGCTACGGAATATGTTGCCACTATATAAATAAAGTTATTATTATTATTATTATTATTTTTACAATGGTCAGAATTTTATCCACTAGAAGAAATAGAATGAATGACAGCAAGCAGAGATCTAGAAAACCGTGAGGAATTGATAGAGAAAGTATACTGGAAAATTGTACATTTTTTTTTTATTACACAGACAATAACATTTGTCTCTCAATATTGGTCTGAAAGTTGGCAACCCCTTTAAGGACCATTTGGTCCATAGTTTCCACCCAAATAAAGGATAAAGGAGGAACGTGGTTGGAAAGGCATCCATTAACAATAGGTACCTTTAGATATGGTCATGGGCGGCGCCCATAGCTGTGTATACAGTGCTCATTGAGTGCTGTATACACAGGGATCGGAAAGGCAGGGAAGGTAATAAACTTTTCCTGCCTTTTCTATGGGAGCCTTGGCTGTAGTTACCGGTACGTCCTTGCAGAACAAAGCAACCACTCTCCGGACGTAAAAACCCAATGGGCGGTCTGGAAGTGGTTAAGGACCATTTGGTCCATAGTTTCCTCCCAAATAAAGGATAAAGGAGGAACGTGGTTGGAAAGACATCCATTACCAATAGGTACCTTTAGATGTGGTCATTGTACCACCTGTGAATTTATAATGCTGGGCAATGAATTTAAAAGTGTGAGGTCTAAAGCAAAATACAATATTCGTGATTTTATAAACTGCTCCATAATGGAGGTATAGAAACAAGAACATGGCATAGTGTAAGGGAATCACTAGAGGAGCGATTCCCCAGTAGCTGCTGGAGAACTTAGGGGGAGGGGCACAACAAGACAGTGGACCCTAAACTGAATCCCCCCACTGTCCCTGGCGAACTTGCCCAATCTGTCCTAGGTGACAGCCAGCAACCATGTCGACAGTCCCTCCTTATAATAAGTGATAACACAGAACGCAGACAGGACGCACAACAACAAAGGGAGGTCAGCTAGCCAAGGGGTCGGTAACAAACGAGCAATGCAGTACAGAATCACAATCCAAGAGAAGTCAAAGGTAAGCCAGTGGTCATAAAATCAGAAGAGCAGGTAACAAGGAACAAGGAATATAGCCAGTAAGCGAAATGCAATAGCAGGCGCCAATGGGAAAGTGAGCAAACAATAAACAGGGAGAAAGAACCCGCCCCAGACTTGATAGGAGGACAGGCTGTCAATCACAAAGGCAGGACTAAAGTTAACTCTTAGTGGAGCAGGGGGAGAGCAAGGTGAAGGAGAAGGGCGTGGTGGAAAATCAATAAAGGAGGTGAGAGAATAGGACAGTGTTCAGACAATACAAGAAAAACCCAAGGAAAGAATTACCACTGGGCACGCCTCCTGCGCCGCAGCGTGCGCCCGGAGGACAGCGCCAAAGCCCGGACAGGCCAGGACGTTACACATAGCTTACAAAAGATGAAAGGTGTACATGAGAGGACTAAATCCCCTTTAATTGAAGCTAAATATAAATACGCCTACCAAAAAGAAAGCATGCCACTGACAACCAATAAATACATAAGAAAACAAATCAAGGAAGGCAGAAGTAGCACTCAAAATAATTGAAAACAAAAATATGTATAAAAATATCAAAATTTATTAAAGAATAAATATAAAAATAAATTCATGAATGACAAAAATACAATATACAAAAGTGTCAGAATAACAGCAACGGCCGGACCGATCAGTGTATGTAATATGCATCAAAAGGGAAAGATGTATAATATAATATACAGTGGGGAAAAAAAAGTATTTAGTCAGCCACCAATTGTGCAAGTTCTCCCACTTAAAAAGAAAGATGCATTAGTTCCAATATTCACTGCAAACACATAACTGCCTCATATGTGATCATAACATACTAAAATATCAAGCTGTATAATACAACTATACACCAGTAATTGTTTCAGCCAAGAGAAACAAGTCTCAAAGCACATAGAGTAATAGTGGATAGATCCTTAGAAGTAACTGGGTGTACTAGAGACATTTCGACTGCAATCAGTGCTAGCAAATAAACAGTATTAACCAAAGCATGAACACCACAATATTGTGCAGGGATACATACCCATATTGCAGAGTGAGGTATAATGGCCGTTTCCTGCTGGCACCTCCCCGACACGCGTTTCGGCGTACAACCTTTTTCTAGGGGTGGTGAATTCTCTCCATACACCCCTTCACACCCAATCATGTACATGTACGTGATTTTGTGTGAAGGGGTTAACTACACAAAATAGAGCTTATCATTGTTATGTTTATTTTACAGCAGAATAAAAATCAGTGAGAAGGCGAAGGCGTCGACTTACTATTTACCTGTTTTTTTCCCCCTCACTATTTAGCTGGGTGAGGGAATATGACTAACTCTGTGCTTATTTGTAGGAAATGAAGAATAAGATTTGGCCATCCAAAGACAATAAGTGATATCACTGTACAAAAGACAGGAACTATTTTGTTTTAGTGCAGACAATTTCCTAGTTCTTTTTGATTTAATGCATTTGCTTTTTGGAATTTTTGTGATTTTTCTTTTGTCTGGAGCTTCAGTGTACAATGTGTGACTGGAAGGTTCAGAGAAGTGAATGGGCCCATACGTGTGTCAGTTATGTATACATGTTACAGGGGTCTGCTTGGGGACCCCACGAACGGAGAGCTAATCCACTTAAAAAAGAGTTTACCTGCGGAGCCCATAGACTATAATGGGGTCCACCGGGTTTCTGCCCAAAAAAGGTGGAAAAATGCGGAGAGAAAAGTCCTGCTTCTCTCCACTTTTTAAAGCGGATTCGGGGATGGAAATCCCGAATGTAGACCGGGCGCAGGTATGAACCCAGCCTGAGGGGAATATGTGATAGAGTGAACTCATGAGCATTTTCACTGCCCAGTGTTAACAAATCTATGAAACAGCCGTCAGATCAGTATGCTCAGTAGAGCCCCTGATAAATTCCTTGGAGGTGTGGTTTACAAAATGGGGTCATGGTTTCCATTGTACTGGACTTTAGGGACTCTGCAAATGAGACAAATAGCGCTCTTTCTGTTCCAAGCTCCGCCATGTACCCACACAGCAATTTATGATCACATATGTGCTATAGCTATGCTCAGAAGAAATCCTGTAACAAACTGTGGGGAGATTTTTCTCCTTTAAGATTGTGTGAAAATGAGAAATTTGGGCCTAACGCGACATTTTATCAGAAAAAAAGTAAGCTTTCATTTTCACATCCAATTGGCTGTAATTTCAAGGAAAGATCTGTGGATGCAAAATGCTGACTATACTCGAAGATAAATTCTTCAAGGGGTGTCGTTTCCAAAAAGAGGTCATTTGTTGGGACTTTCCACTGCGCCTCAGGGGCTCTGCCAATGTGATATGGTGCTTGAATCAAATTCCAGCAAAAACTCAGAATACCTCATACCTGACTTCTGACTCAGTCAGAAATCATGTCACTGAGATCACCGACTTTCCCGCCATAACTCTCTTCCCGCCTGTAGTCAAACAGGTTTAAATTCAAATGCAGAGGGTGAGGCTGTCAGAGAAGAGAGTTATGGCGGGAAAGTATTGCCCCAGAGGTCACTGCTGGGGACTGTTATTGGGCCTCACTGGTCACGTAAGGCGTGTTGACGTCATTACGACCTCAATCACAGGCCAGAAGAGCTTCGAAGGGGATTCTAGGAACCGTCAGATGCCCAGGAGAGGTGAGTATAAGTATTTCTTATTTTTAATCACCTCCCTTGGGCTGGCATCTATTGGAAATCCTATTGGAAGCCCTTTCCATTAACAATATGTATAGTGGTCGTGGGTTTTCTCCGATCGCTATCATGGTGCTGTGGGGCCCCGGCCAACTTCAGCCCATACCACTCTGGGCCCGTTCACACACTCTGTGACCGTGATCATTACACCCCCCACCTTGAACGGCTTCCTTGCTTTAAAGGGGACCTTTCACCAACAACTCCAGTTCTTAGCATATGTTAATAACTGCTGCTCCACTGATTTTGGCAAAGTTGGAATTTTTTTTTCCTAGCCCACACCATTCCTGAGTAATCATTGCTGTCAGTTTTGTTGCCTGATATACCATTTAGACTCTGTACTGTCAGGAGGGGGTGTCAGGCAGGAGCAGGTAAGGGGTGTGAGTTTGAGCTCTGACACAGGCTGCCTCTCATTGGAGCTCTGAATCACACTCCCTGCCTGACACTGCCCACTTGACAGTACTGAGCTTAAATATTACATCAGGCATCAAATCTAACTACACTTGTTGCCCAGGAATGGTGGGGGCTAGAGAGAAAATTCCAACTGTGCCAGAAACAGTGGATCAGAGCCTATTACTACTACTATTGTTTAAGGTCTCTGAACAATAATCACTTGTTAGGTCTCCTACATACTTACCTGATCCTGAATGAGTAAAGCACGTATAGTTACCAGGATAGGCAGTAGCCATGGGTGGGATAACAGTCTTTCTTATGGTGGGATACAACAGTGAGAGGGCTTTACATTCTTCATCTGAAGGTATAAAATAATCATTCTGTAATTGGAAAATACATTACAAACCCATGGGTTCCATGGGATTGGATAGTCTGAATGGTTATCAAGAGGGGATCAGGCAATATAGTCTGTTATATCAAATTGTTTAGCAGTATAATGTACCCACTCTAGCCATTGGTTTTTGTCAGTATACCTTGTTTCTAAGGCCAACTTGTCCTCAAAGAATTGCTTCATCTCAATAATAGATCTTTCTGGTTATGTAACATATATAAATGCCTGTCCCTGCTAATTTTGACGCTTCGGTACTACTCCCACATTTTCCTTTTACTCGGGAGCAAAAATCCACCTGGAGAGTGGATACTTCACCCTAAACAAAGTGACAATGTGACAAATCACTCCAAATTTTGGGATTTGGGATATATCTCCGTTTCCCTATCTTCACTATTCCTCCACCTTGGTGAAAGGTGGCCAAGAATACTGGTATGATATACTGAAGGAAGGTGCTTGTGTTTTCTCAGTTCTGTCCTAATGGCCAAAAGGGTGTCCATCCATACCATTGCTTGTGTCTGTGTTACCATTACCAGCTGTCCCTATCTGTACCATCTTCACCTTATGTTTCCTTTGGCTGTTGTTTTCTTCACTGATGTTGAGACGAGTCTCTCCCTATTAGAGACCCCACTTTGTAGTCAGGCTTATGCGCTGGAAATGGTGGGTAGTCCCTTATTCTATTCCTGGGGAGCAGTTTTCAGACTCGGGACACCCCACCAAATAATTTTTACCAAAAGACAAAAACACAGTTTTGATGTGACCCCGACAACTAATGATGTCCCCCAGTGGCTCCCTGACAACTAATAATGTCCTCCAGTAGCCTCCGACAACTAATAATGGCCCCCCCAGTGGCTCCCTGACAACCAATAATGTCTCCCAGTGGCCCCCTGACAAATGATGTCCCCAGTGGCCTCTCACTGTAGTTGCCCTCCGCTTCCTCTTCTGCGTCCCATATCATGTTGCTAAGATCCCCTGGAGGGCAGAAGGGGAAGAGGAGGCGGCTGTGAGCAAGAGTGGGGACCAGTAAGTAAGGCCACTGACCCTCGGCAAAAGTATTTGTAGGACAAACCCCATCAAATACTGCTATTATACTCTGGAGTCTCAATGATCAGAAGCCCAGGGAAAATAAGCGAACATAAAAAAAAAAAAAAAGTGTTACTCACCTCTCCTGCAATCCTGTGTGACTCTCTGCAACCTACGGGCCACTTTGGTGACATCCCAGACGTCATGTAGGCCGGGCTGGCATCAATATGAGTCACCACACTGGCCTGGCTGACATAACACCTTTACTGACATTGAAGGTGGGCTGAAAGCAGCAGGGAGTGCACCGAAGCCCATGAGAGGTGAGTAACACTGGTTTTTATGTTTATCACCTCCCCTGGGTATCCGATCATTATACTCCTGGGTCTGAAAAGACCCACTGTGGGACATTATAGTGTGTGTAAATGGGGTGGTATACTGTGTGACAGGAAAGGGGGCGCTATGCCATTGGGGGGACCCCCAAGTCAAAATTTTGCTGGGGGCCCCAGTCTTTGCTAGTTACACCCCTGGTGAGTACCCATACACAAGGATTTTGTGGGTCACTGATAAGCATTTATCATAAATGTTATTACCCTATGAGCACTATTTTTCTCTCCTACACGCCCAAACCGCATGGCAAGGGCATTAAAAGGTTAATTTTCTCCTTTCAGACAGTGAATGCTGATGTATCATAAAGTGCACCAGAGGGCAAGGATAGTCAACATAGGATGCACAGACTGCCAGCCATCAAATGAGCTCAAAATAGTTTAATCAGCCTTAGTGTGGCAAGAGTGACAGGTGGGCCCCTCTGGCTTAGGGGCCCAGTGACAGCTGCAATCTCTATAATTACACCAAAGTTTATGGCCGCCGTATATTATCTAGTCAGTATGGAGTAGCGGCACTAATATTCCAGCAGCAGCTAGTTGGGTCTCTGTTCCTGTTGGTGTGGCACAGAATCTGACGAGTTTTTCGAGCTTGGCTGCATCTGTTGCATCTTTTGGAAATATTTGCTGCATACTCCAACTGAGACAAGTTATGGCCAGGGAGATTAGTTGGTCAGAAGAAATAACCAGGGTGCCCACACACTAATGTCTGTATTTAGAGGCACAATTACCATTTGGAACACCTGTAGCTCCTAGGATCTCCACAGATATACCCCGTTTCTCCAAAAATAAGCCCTAGCTTGATTTTGCAGGGTTTTTGGAGTAGGCTTGAAATATAAACCCTAGTTACAATCAGCGCTAGGTTATATCACGTGATGTCACAGACAGAATAGGCATCAGTGTTGGACTGGGATGTCTAGGGCCCACCAGTGGAATTGTTTCTAGGGGTCCACCGCCAGGACCACCGCTGATCAGCTGTACCGAGACAGCACAGCTAAAGGTAATATGTCGAGATCTATGCTGCTCACCCGCCATATGTTGTACACCACTGCACTACCTAAACCCACCGCTACACTCTGTATGGGAAGTGAGCAGCATGGCTCCTGAAATTGTTACCATTACCTGTAGCCGCACTGTCCTAGAAAAGCTGATCTTCAGAGATCCTGGCTGTTGGACCCCTGTAGGTGTAATATTGATGGCCTATCCGAAGGACAGGCCGTCAATATTAGAAAGATGGATAAATCCTTTAAAGAGGGTGTCCAGGAATTGGAGCAACCCGTGTGCCGGGCGGGAGGTGTAAAATAAAAAAAAGCACGCACCTGTCCCCTATGCTCAGTTGTCCACTGCCAGTATCCATTCAGTGTCATGCCTGTGCCTCCTTACTGGGAGTCCTGCACCCACCGAGACGAATTAGGTACCAGATTTCCAGAAATGAGGCGCTGTTGTGAGCCCAAACAGACACAGGTGGGAGACAGGTAAGTATGTTTTTAATTTTACACCTTCCTGGCCACCACAGGGGTCGCTCCAATTTATGGACAACCTCTTTAAAGGGGTTGTCTGGGCCTAATTTTTTTATGGTCACTTCCCTGGTCCCCCTTATTGCAGTGTTGGGTCATTACTTACCTGTCTGCTCCCTGGTCCCACTCTGTCTCCCTGCTCCAGGCGCACTGTTCTGACGTCATGAGCAGGAGGCGAAGGAGAACAGACAGGGGTAAGCATTGGTAGTTAGCTTGTAGGCCGCCTATCAGTGTGAACACGTGCCTACATGTCACACCCTAAAGTCAGAAAATGGCCATATTACTATTCATAGAATATAATCTCATATTTATAGACCCTAAGGTTCAATAGAGGGTGAAAAGGCAGTCTAGAGTAACTAGTGTTGGAACAACCACCCTGATCATGGGCTAGTATCCATACTAGAGAGGGGGACATTAGCACTCCAAATCCACGTTGTAGACTTGGGTGCTCTATATATGTTAACCCCACTTTTTAAAGTGATAATAACCCCAGAGAAACCTATAGTGAGGCAAGATAAAACAAAAGCAATTGTGGCATCCCAGAGCTGGCTATGGCTGGGCTGAGGGTGATCTCTGTGCATTGTGTTATTTCCTGTTGCTTCATAGCCTGTGTGACATAGCAGGGGGTCCTGAGTCTCACACAACACAGCGCCACCTAGTGAGCCTCACACATGCATTACACCTCCCATAGGATTGAATAGTAACCAAATGTCCAATGGGAGGACATCGCCTGGGAAAAGGGGAGGAGTCAGCTGATCACTGGGTCCCCATGGTAACACCCCTGCAGGAAGGTCCTGCGTGTGAGGAGTTAGAAGTGTGGAGTGTTAGGAGGAGGAGGTGAGGAGATAAGTGTGATGTCCTGTGAAGAAAGCAGTGAGTTTAGTGCAGGAATCTCAAGTCCTAGACAGGCCCAGGAAGGTTGGAGAGCTGACATACTCCAGCTATTCAGAAGATCCTGTCCCCTGTCTGCCTAACCATCGCCCTGAAGGAAGTCAAGCATCATCATCTTGTCAGCATGAGACTGTGGAGAGAACATTCTGGAACACGTGCTCCATAGCAAGTATCACAGGATCCAGGGGCCAAGGCCAGACCTGTGGAATATCCTGCCACCCTGACTATTGCACCCCGAAACTCTGAGCTATCAGGACCACATAACGTGAGTGGGGAATATTATGTACTAGTATCATGGTGGGCATCCTCCTATGAGCCAAATAGGAGCCCAGACGCACCTTAGGGCTGTAACACTGAAGTATAAGGGGCTAGGAACACCTTTCATCAAGTCTACCCTGCACCCCAGGACTTTGCTGTGTCACCAGGCGTACCCCGTTGTTTTGTATTGAAGAAACTGTTTAAGCATTTGTGCCTCCACACCCATGGAAGTAAATGTTCAACTTTACAACCGTTTCTGTGTCTGACTCTGCACCGACAACATCAGGGCGCCCCAAACACCACCAGTCGGCACAGTATAGGGGAAGCGCCCCGGGGGAACAATCACCACCAACATTTGTGCAGCCCCCTCATCACCGGTACCAGTGGTGGTAACGTGGGACAGCACCAGCGCTGCGCCCTCGTGCCCAGAGACCGTGACAAGTCTGTGCTGTTTGCACCCCGCAATCCCAACTGCAGCGTTACCTTCCATCTGGTCACCGCACAATATGTGGAAATCACAAAAAAAACAAAAAACACAGCATCTTTAATGGGGTCTCCATCTATTAAAATGAGAAGAGCATGCAAAAGAGACATAGCAAAATACATAATGAAAATTTTTTTTTTTACATATATGCTGAGGGCATTAATAAAGGAATATACAGAATCACAAAAATATGTAAAATGCCAAATCTGGATGTATTCAAGTAACAAGTATTCTTCCTTAGAGGTCATTCAATCCTACATATAGTGCGAGTGGTGAAGTTGTGATCAGTGAATAAGACGTCTCTAAAAAGACAAAAAACATAGTTGAAGAGACAATAATATAAAACCATCAATTTTATTAATAGTATACAGAGTAGGATACAAAGAGGGAGACCAAGGTAATTTATATGGGCAAGCCAACTAGTCCAAAGTCTAAGTCATACCTGAGGTGGAAAAATCCACATTGAGGCCTTTAGGTCGCAACGTGTCTAATCTATAAATCCATTCAAGTTCCCTCAATTTAAGTTTTTTTGTGCGATCACCTCCCAGTCTCATTGGTGCCCCATGATCAATAATAGCAAATGTGAGTTGTTTCTCTGTATGGTGTACATCTGTAAAATGCTTAGATACCGGTAAATCTAATTTCTTTTTTCTAATAGTATACCGCTGGTGATTAATTCTTGTTTTGAAATCTAATGTGTTTTCACCGACAGAGTAATTTACATGGGCATTGTAATACGTAGATGACATGATCGGAATTACAGGTCAGATGGTGACGGATTTGATAGACTCTATTTGCAACCGGGTGTGTGAAGTGTGGACCTTTCAACATTAGGCCACAGTTCACACAACCAAGGCACGGGTAACAACACAGTCTTTGTTTAGTAATATATGTCTGTGTACTCTTTTTAAAATAACCAATATCAGAGTGCACCAGTTTATCACGTAGGCTCTGAGCCCTACGATACGAGAACAATGGAGGAGCGCCAAATTCAGGGACATCCGAGATACAACGGCCTAACATGGGCCAGTGTTTATGTATAACAGCATTCACTTTTTTACTCTCCTCATTGTATGTAGTTACAAATGGGATGCGTGAAACTTTCCTATCCCTTTGTGTCAAATTCAATAACTAATCTAGAGATTTTATCTATCTTATGTCTATGTTTCTGAATTACCTGATGTGGATATCCTTTCAACAAATTTCCTCTCCATCATATCCAGTGATTTATTAAGAGTATCAGGATTACTCACAATCCTTTTAACCCTCCTTACTTGTCCAGATAGTAAAATTATGTATCATGACACGTGGATGTCCACTCCTAAAGTGTAACATGCTATTGATATCCGTTGGTTTAGTATATAGGTTGGTGACAAAGGAATTCTCTGTGTATTGAACTAGAA
Organism: Leptodactylus fallax; assembly: GCA_947044405.1. Lineage (NCBI taxonomy): Eukaryota > Metazoa > Chordata > Amphibia > Anura > Leptodactylidae > Leptodactylus > Leptodactylus fallax. The sequence continues at coordinate 975,560 of CAMRHE010000375.1, read as the reverse complement.
CATCTAAGAATTGTACATAGTCAGTAGAATGCACCTGTGTAAACTTAACAGTAGGATCAATAGTATTAAGATAAGAAAAAAAAATTCCATAAATAAATCCTCACCTCCAGTCCAGATTAGAAAAATATCATCTATGTATCGCCACCAACCAAGAACATGTTCATGGTGGTGGGACATATAGATGAACCTTTCTTCCAGCCCACGCATATATTTATTTGCATAGACTGGCGCGACATTAGACCCCCATAGCGGTCCCTTGTATCTGACCAAAATACTGGTCACCGAATAAAAAATAGTTAGTACGATATCCAATAAATTCAAAATAAAAGTCTGACAATCAGGTGTATATGTAGAATCCCTCAAAAAGGATTCAACCATCTGGATACACCTAGTATGATCAATAGATGTATACAAACTTACAACGTCAAACGCTAAAATAATGGAAGCACATGCAGAAATTACAACATTGGATAATTTTTGGAGAAAATCATTAGTATCACAGACATAAGAAGAAGTCATAATGGAAAATGGTCTCAAGATCTTATCTAAAAAAATGGCTAAGTTACTAAAAACTGATTCTGTACCAGAGACAATAGGTCATCCTGGTGAATCCACTAATGTCTTATGGTTCTTTGGCAGTATGTATATGACTGGTGTTCTAGGTTTTTTAATTAACAAAAATTCATATAAGTCATCAATTATACCCGCTATTTTAGCAGTATCTAATACAATAGTAATATGTCTAATGATAGAATTTTGTAGATAGATGAATTTTGGATCCCCGGATAACCTCCTATATATCCTGGTGTCATCTAATTGTCGGTGAATTTCTTTTACATAGGAACTGGTGTCCATGATGACCACGGCTCCGCCCTTGTCAGCTGGCTTAATGGTCACCGTATCATCATGGACAAGTTCCATGAGGGCCTGATTTTCATCCTTTGTCAGATTAAGACGTATAAAACATTCACAATGTAAATTAGATTTAAGAATATCAATGTCATTCTTTACCGCCTTAATAAAGGGCTTTATAACTGGTGGAACATTTGTGTAACAAAAGTGATTTTGTTCCTCCCAATCAAATTGTCTCAGACACAATTCTGTATTTTTAACTCTAGTCTCAAAACTACATCCATGAAACCAACATTTAAGTTTAATATTCCTAAAGAATTGTAACAAATCAAATTCAAGTTTGAACCAGTCCATATGTGCAGTAGGGCAATAGGATAAACCTTTGTTAAGTAAGCTTAACTGTGAATCTGTTAAAGTCTTAGAGGATATACAGTGCCTTGTGAAAGTATTCGGCCCCCTTGAACTTTTCAACCTTTTGCCACATTTCAGGCTTCAAACATAAGGATATAAAATTATAATTTTTTGGTGAAGAATCAACAACAAGTGGGACACAATCGTGAAGTGGAATGAAATTATTTGGATATTTTAAACTTTTGTAAAAATAAAAAAAATGAAAAGTGGGGCGTGCCAGATTATTCGGCCCCCTTAAGTTAATACTTTGTAGCGCCACCTTTTGCTGCGATTACAGCTGCAAGTCACTTGGGGTATGTCTCTATCAGTTTTGCACATCGAGAGACTGAAATTCTTGCCCATTCTTCCTTGGAAAACATCTCGAGCTCAGTGAGGTTGGATGGAGAGCGTTTGTGAACAGCAGTTTTCAGCTCTTTCCACAGATTCTCGATTGGGTTCAGGTCTGGACTTTGACTTGGCCATTCTAACACCTGGATACGTTTATTTGTGAACCATTCCATTGTAGATTTTGCTTTATGTTTGGGATCATTGTCTTGTTGGAAGATAAATCTCCGTCCCAGTCTCAGGTCTTTTGCAGACTCCAACAGGTTTTCTTCCAGAATGGTCCTGTATTTGGCTCCATCCATCTTCCCATCAATTTTAACCAACTTCCCTGTCCCTGCTGAAGAAAAGCAGGCCCAAACCATGATGCTGCCACCACCATGTGTGACAGTGGGGATGGTGTGTTCAGGGTGATGGGCTGTGTTGCTTTTACGCCAAACATATCGTTTTGCATTGTGGCCAAAAAGTTGGATTTTGGTTTCATCTGACCAGAGCACCTTCTTCCACATGTTTGGTGTGTCTCCCAGGTGGCTTGTGGCAAACTTTAAACGAGACTTTTTATGGATATCTTTGAGAAATGGCTTTCTTCTTGCCACTCTTCCATAAAGGCCAGATTTGTGCAGTGTACGACTGATGGTTGTCCTATGGACAGACTCTCCCACCTCAGCTGTAGATCTCTGCAGTTCATCCAGAGTGATCATGGACCTCTTGGCTGCATCTCTGATCAGTCTTCTCCTTGTTTGAGATGAAAGTTTAGAGGGACGGCCGGGTCTTGGTAGATTTGCAGTGGTCTGATACGCCTTACATTTCAATATGATCGCTTGCACAGTGCTCCTTGGGATGTTTAAAGTTTGGGAAATCTTTTTGTATCCAAATCCGGCTTTAAACTTCTCCACAACAGTATCACGGACCTGCCTGGTGTGTTCCTTGGTCTTCATGATGCTCTCTGCGCTTTAAACAGAACCCTGAGACTATCACAGAGCAGGTGCATTTATACGGAGACTTGATTACACACAGGTGGATTATATTTATCAGTCATTTAGGACAACATTGGATCATTCAGAGATCCTCACTGAACTTCTGGAGTGAGTTTGCTGCACTGAAAGTAAAGGGGCTGAATAATATTGCACGCCCCACTTTTCAGTTATATATTTTTTACAAAAGTTTAAAATAACCAATAAATTTCGTTCCACTTCACAATTGTGTCCCACTTGTTGATTCTTCACCAAAAAAATACACAAAATAGCAATACAATGAATGACCGCACCAGTAAAATATGCACATAAATGTGAGTGATCACCACTGGGAAAAGGTAGTATCCCGTTCAAAACAAATTGTAAAAAACAGGCAGCACTCCGTAGTAAAGTGAAGTAAAAAGTGGGTTTATAGCCCCATGAGACGTCTCGGCTCTATAGTGAGCCTGTATCAAGCAACACAATAGTGATGGTATGCAAATATAAATAGAGTGTGCAATTTATACCAGTACGACTGATCCGTGTACATGAAAGAATGAATGGGGCCATGTATCATGAGATTTTGAGTGCAAACCTCCTTCCATCAGCAAGGGCATTGAAGATGAAACGTGGCTGGGTCTTTCAGTATGACAATGATCCCAAGCACACCGCCAGGACAACGAAGGAGCGGCGTCGTAAGAAGCATTTCAAAGTCCTGCAGTGGCCTAGCCAGTCTCCAGATCTCAACCCCATAGAAAACCTCTGGAGGGAGTTGAAAGTCCGTGTTGTCCAGCGACAGCCCCAAAACATCCCTGCTCTAGAGGAGATCTGCATGGAGGAATGGGCCAACATACCAGCAACAGTGTGTGCCAACCTTGTGAAGACTTACAGAAAACGTTTGACCTCTGTCATTGCCAACAAAGGATATATAACAAAGTATTGAGAGGAACTTTTGTTATTGACCAAATACTTATTTTCCACCATAATTTGCAAATAAATTCTTTAAAAATCAGACAATGTGATTTTCTGGATTTGTTTTCTCATTTTGTCTCTCATAGTTGAGGTCTACCTATGATGACAATTACAGGCCGGCCTCATCTTTTTAAGTGGGAGAACTTGCACAATTGGTGACTGACTATAATAATACATAAGAATAATACATTTTATTTATATAGCGCCAACATATTCCGCAGCACTGTACAATTTGTAGGGTTCAAGTACTGACAAAAAGATACATTACAAAGAAATAGTCAATTCACACACTGGGACTGAGAGCCCTGCTCCCAAGAGCTTACAATCTATGAGGTAGAGGGGGTGACACAGGAGGTAGCAGGGGCGGCATCGGAGGTAGCATTGCTTATACAATGGTCAGACAATTCTGTAATAGAGGTTACTGTCATTACACATATATAAAGCTGTATGAGGTGTCACCAGTCGTGTCCTGTAACATGCAGATGGTGCCTGGACATATAAAGTTAGTCTGATACGGCATCATATCCTGTGAGGTAATGTTGAAGCATAAACAGAGGAGGGTATGTTTTAGAGATTCTAAATACGGAAGGGTTTACAATAGGAGTTGTGATAGGCCTGTCTGAAAAGATATGTCTTTAGTTTACGCTTGAAGCTGTGGAAATTGGGGGTTAATCTAATAGTCCGGGATAGAGCATTCCAGAGAAGTGGTGCAACTCGGGAGAAGTCTTGTATACAAGTGTGGGAGGTTCTTATAATAGAGGATGTTAGTCTTAGGTCATTGAGTGAACGGAGAGTACGGGTTGGGCGATAGAGATGAGGGAGGAAATGTAGGGAGGTGCAGCATTATGGAGAGCCTTGTGAATGAGGGGGATAAGTTTATATTGTATTCTGTAATGAATAGGCAGCCAATGTAGTGACCGGCACAGACCGGAGGCATCGCTGTAGCGTCTAGACTGATAGATGAGTCTGGCCGCCCCATTCAGAATAGATTGTAGAGGGGAGAGTTTAGTAAGGGGAAGATGGATTAGTAAGGAGTTACAATAGTCAAGGCGAGAGGGAATCAGGGCAACAATAAGTGTCTTTAGTGTATCTGTGGTAAGGAAAGGGCGGATTCTGGAGATGTTTTTGAGGTGGAGATGACAAGAGCGTGCGAGTGATTGGATATGGGGGGTGAAAGAAAGGTCTGAGTCAAATATAACCCCGAGGCAGCGGGCATACTGCCTAGGAGTTATGGTAAGGCCGGAGACTGCAATGGAGATATCAGGGACAGATCTATTAGATGGTGGAAACAGCAGTAGTTCAGTCTTTGAGAGATTCAGTTTCAGATAGAGCGAAGACATGATATTTGAGACAGCAGAGAGGCAGTCACTGGTGTTCTGTATTAGTGTAGGGGTGATGTCATGGGATGACGTATATAATTGGGTGTCATCAGCATAAAGATGGTACCGGAAGCCAAATCTAGTGATGGTTTGTCCAATGGGGGCTGTGTAGAGGGAGAAGAGCAGGGGACCTAGGACCAAGCCCTGAGGAACCCCAACGGCAAGGGGAAGAGGGGAAGAAGCAGAGCCCGCAAATGATACACAGAAAGTGCGGTCAGAGAGATAAGAGGAGAACCAGGAGAGCGCGGTGTCTGTGAGGCCGACAGAAAGGAGCATAGTGAGGAGGAGTAGATGGTCAACAGTGTCAAATGCTCTGAGAGATCTAGAAGAATAAGAAGAGAGAAGTCGCCTTTGGATTTAGCTGTCAGGAGATCATTGGAGACTTTTGTGAGGGCCGTTTCAGTAGAGTGCAGAGTGCGGAAGCCAGATTGTAAGGGGTCAAGAAGAGAGTTAGCAGAAAGATAGCGGATTAAATGAGAATAGACCAAGCATTCCAAGATCTTGGAGATAAAAGGAAGGTTAGAGACAGGTCGATAGTTAGCAGCACAGGACGGGTCAAGGGAGGATTTCTTCAGTAGTGGGGTTATGACAGCATGTTTGAAAGAGGATGGGAAAATTCCAGAAGAGAGAGAGAGGTTAAATATTTTAGTAAGGTAAGTCGTGACGGCAGGCGACAGAGACTGGAGAAGGTGTGAGGGGAAAGGGTTACTACTACAGGTCGTAGGGCGAGAAGAGGAAAGTAGCTGAGATACTTCCTCCTCTGTAACAGGTTCAAAAGATGAGAATGAACAGTCTGAAGTGCGGCTGGTGAGGGGGGGGTCAATGCCACATGGGGATTGGGCAGTAATTTCCTGACGGATCTTATCAATTTTATCATGGAAATAAGAGGCCAGGTCATCTGCGCTAAGGTCTGTGAATGGCATCTGCACCTTAGGGTCAAGTAAGGAATGAAAAGTTTCAAATAGCCTTTTAGGGTTACAGGAGAGAGAAGAGATGAGAGTGGTGAAATAGGCTTGTTTGGCTAGGTGAAGGGCAGAATAATAGGTTTTAAGCATAAATACTAAATACTTTTTTCCACCCCACTGTATCTATGGCCTATCCTGAGGATAAACTATAACAATTTATGCCTGGACAACCCCTTTAATATACCCCCCTAATGTGCCACACTTTAAAGAGGTTGTCCAGTATAATTTTTTTCTTTTTTTATAATTAGTCTGGGGGAGGTGATCCCCCTCCCCCCCCCAAAAAAAAAAAACACCACACACACACAAACATACTAAACATACTCACCTGTCTCCGGTATCCTCCCAGCACAATCAGGTCCTGCAGCTCCGCTGTCTTCTTTTGCCGGAAGTCCTCACTGGCTGTGACGTCCCAGTCTCCTCCATTAGGCCGCTGATTGGCCTCAGGTGTCACATGATGTCACAGGTAGTCACGTGCAGAGGGAACTTCCGCTGGAAGAAAACAGAGCTGCAGGACCGAACTGCGCTGGAAAGACACTGGGGACAGGAGAGAAAGTTTAGGGGTTTTTTTTTTTCACCTGCACAATCCCCCGGGCTAATGGCCCAATCAATGGTCCCCATACAGTATGGGGGGGAAGGGACCATTGAAGGGACACTGTATGGGGGTGGAAATATTGAAGGGGACTCTGTATGGGGGGGGGAGAATATTGAAGGGGACACTGTATGCCCATACAGTGTCCTCCTCACTGGTCTCCACTATAGCAGTATTGGAGTTTCTGCGACTTAGATATTGTTATGCTGGAGCCCTAGAGCAGGAAATTAGTGGGGTGTTGGGTTGTAGTTATCAGAGTGGTCAGTGAAGTTGAAAGATTTGGGGGCAAAATAGGGGGAAAAGTTGTTTTTTGTTTGCGTGGGTAAGTTATACTTACCTTTCACACTGCTGGTCTGGGCTCCTATGCAGAAACCCGACGCCGCATACAGCGACAGTACGTCAGTGACACTTGCAGCAACAAGCTGCAACTGGATTGGTTCCAACGGCTGCCCATTAGGATCCAGTAAGTGCCCCCCCCCCATGACCACCTAGAAACACATGACCTGCACGAATTATAATGCTCCCTCATATTATAACACCCCTTAGTGGCTCTCACACAGTATAATGGCTCCCTAGTGGCCCCATACAATATGCCCCTTATAATGTGCCCCTGCAGATTGCCCCCCACAGATTCATATCCTCACCCCAGATTGCCTCCACAGATTCATGTCCCCCTCCAACTTGCCCCCACAGTATCATGTACACACCCCAGGTTGCCCCCAGAGTATCATATCCCCCCAGGTTGCCTCCATAGTTGTGTCCCCCACTGTATATTTCAAATAAAAAAAAACAAACAAACCTTAATACTCACCTTTCCCCGATCCCAGAGTCTTCAAGGAGTAACAGGCACGATGCAAGTGACATCACTACATCGCGCCTCCTGCTCCCAGGACACTGGGAGCAAAGAAAGCAGCCGGGTGATGAGCTAGGGTGCTGTCCACTCCCTGCTTCATCACTGTCTGCAGCCCGGACCCACTGCACTGGACAGCAAATGTAGGTCTGTCCTGCTGTCCAAAGGGGGCCCCCCCTCTACCATAGGGCCCGATGCAAGTGCTGCACCAGCTGCCTGGGGCCCCCCCCCCGAGGTTGCTGGTCCGGCCCCTTGACCATCCCAATTGTGCCCCTGACCTTTGCATTGGCAAAATGAGGACTAATAGTTGGGGCCCACTGGGGGATTCACCAATTTCCCGGTGGTCCAGTCCGACTCTGGTGTCTTCTGATATTCCTGGTATCAGTAAGACAGTCTTGAAACTGCAGTTTCGGCAGGCAAAACCACAAAATGTCTTTTTTTAAATCTAGTTCCAACAAAGTGTCTGGATTCAACACATTCTAACATTTAAGCACATGCTATAGGCAATAAACATCTTCAAAGACAATGACATTCCTTCCTGTGTCTAATAAGATCAACACCCACCTCATTAGCATACACACAGCTGGCTTTTATCTCTCCTTCCAGTGTCAAACTAGTTTAGAACCTAAAGCATAGTTTAGAGCCTAGCAAGATAAAAAAAAAAAAAAAAACCCCCACACTAAGCACCGTTGACTTATACACTTATAATTCATAGATAAGCCATCTTTCAAATTGTCAGCTCATTCAGACCATCCGTTACAAGTAAATCTAGTCTCCTCGGGCTCCTACACACTCCACAATTACAAACAATTCAATGACTTTAGTAAATGCACAAAATCTCCTCAATCAGTGAAGTAGGCAGAAGAAATGGGAGAGCTTATAATATGGATCCAACGTCAATTTATATCGTGGCCACTTGGTCTCCCAATTCATCCGCCACGCAACATATTATATAAACTTTATTTATATAGCGCCAACATATACCGTAGCACTTTACAAACCAGAGGACACAAATAGACAATATGAGACATTACAATGTGACAAAATTAAACATATCACATACTAGGAGTGAGGACCAAGGCACAAGAGCTTACATTCTATGAGGAGATAGGGGGACACAAGAGGTCAGAGGGCTTGTTTGCTACCGTGGTCCAGCCATCTTTTAATAGAAAAGGTTGTGTAACTGAAGCTGTATGAGCCGTCACCAGCCGGTATCTGTGAATAAACATATACTAAGTGCAAGGAGTGCAGTGTAACTTCTAGATGGAGAGGACAGGATCTGAGGAACACAGGAGAAAGAATAAAAGGTGTTATTGTTCTGCACCTCCGCACACTACACTGTGATCAGGGCATGTGATAAGCCTGACCATACAGATGTGATTTTAGGACAGTTTTGAAGCTGCTGTAGTTGGGGCTTAAATCGGATTGTCTTGGGTAAAGCATTCCAGAGCACCGGTGCAGCTCGAGAAAAGTCTTGGAGACGGGAATGGGATGATCGGATAACAGGGGATGCAAGTCTAAGGTCATTAGCAAAACGGAGAGGACGGTTAGGGCGGTAGACAGTGACGAGAGAGAAGATATAGGGGGGCGCAGCGCTATGGATGGATTTGTGGGTCAGTGTGATAATTTTATATTGTATTCTGTGATGGATGGGCAATACAGTGACTGACACAAGGTAGATGCGTCTGTACCGGTTTGACAGAAAGATGAGTCTGGCGGCCGCATTCAGGGCGGATTGTAGTGGGGAGAGTTTAGTTAGAGGAAGCCCAATTAGAAGAGAATTGCAATAGTGAAGACGAGAGAGAATCAGAGCGACAATGAGGGGTTTTGATATTTCCACGGTGTAAAAAGGGCGAATTCTAGAAACGTTTTTTAAGGTGCAGGTGGCAAGAGCGTACAAGTGTCTGAATATGTGGGGCAAAGGTGAGATCTGAATCAAATACAACCCCCAGACAGCGGGCATGCCACCTCGGGGTAATAGTAAGACCACAGACAGAAATGGAGATATCAGGCTTAGGTCGGTTAGTAGATGGAGGGAACACAAGAAGTTCAGTTTTTGAAAGATTCGATTTCAGATAAAGAGAAGACATGACATTGGCACTGAGGATGCTGGCCTATTAATAACTGTACTTACCAATACTGTAGCCTATCTTCCACGCTAACCCCCACCCCTTACTCCGTACCCCTAAAATTGGCCACAGCAGCCATTTTATTACATAAAACAATACAAATATATAATTAACCGTTATTTACAAAAAACAACAACTTAAATAAATAACCTTAAAGATATACCACAATATATAAAAAATAACCCCCATTTAACATTGTTACTTGAGGGAGAGGTCCTTGGAGCTACATAAATCTGGCCATATTTTCCACGAAAACACCAATTGGACACCAATTCCCCCAATCGCAAAGCCCCAAAGAACGCCCAAGAGAAGGCCAAGTGAAACAGAGCTACTTAAAACTGCGATGAACAAACTCCCATCAATGACGTCCCCAAACGCTCGAGTAACTGGAAAGAAACTGGGCGGCGCCCATCCGGGCGTGACCGACCCCTACAAAAACCACGAAGCGCTTGAACTACCAAAAAATCCTTGGTCGCAGCCGACCAACCCCGCTATCTAAAACCAAATGCGATCCCCGCCATCACCCGATTCAGTCTGGACACCGACCACCCCGCTAATGCTCCGCGCCCCACCATCACTAAAACCGCAGTACGCCGGTCACCATCCGAAACCCCACCCCCCAACTCAGACACCACTGACTCAAATTCCCGCCATGCTCCCTCATAAGCCGCCCTAGTACCATCAACTAAAGAAGCCTTAATCAGCTCACCGGCCGCTGCCAGACCATGCCCCACAGATGTTCCGGACACGTGATCTCGTCCACGTCCGCCTCCGGAGCCAGTTGGCGAAATCGCTCCCACTGAAACCGAGAGAGAGAGTCAACAATGCCATTAGTAACACCCGGGACATGGACCACCACCACCCAAGCATTAATGGCTAAGCAGCGCAAAACCAAATGCCGCAACAAACGCACCACCGGAGGCGAGGAAGCTGTCAAAGAATTGATGGCGCTGACCACGGACTGATTATCACAGTGGAAGCGGACCTTCCTATTACTAAAACAGTCCACCCAAATCTCTAATGCTACCACAATAGGGAAGAGCTCCAGAAGACACAGATTCCGAACCAATCCCTGCGACACCCAGTCTGCCGGCCAACGTCCCGCACACCACTGACCGTTACAAAAAGCCCCAAAACCAACCGCCCCTGACGCATCCGTGTACAAATCCCAGTCAAAAACGTCAACCACCGGTGACATAACCAAGGAGCGGCCGTTATACGGATTCAAAAATCTGGCCCACACCTCTAAGTCATCCCTGTGGTCTTTATGCAAACGGATAAAGTGCCTCGGTGACGACACCCCAGCCGTTGCCCCAGCCTACCGTCGGCAAAAAACACGCCCCATGGGCATGATTCTGCAAGCGAAGTTGAGCTTCCCCAACAACGACTGTAAGTCCCTAAGCCTGATCTTGCGCAACTTGTAGGCCCTCCCCACCTCCTGGCGAAGGGAAACCAGCTTGTCGTCCGGTAACCGACACTCCATCCGCACGGTATCAATACAGTAATGATACCCAGAAAACTCAAACACTCACACGGCCCTTCTGTCTTTTCCGGCGCCAATGGGACCCCAAAACGTTTTGCCACCCACTTCATTGTTCGAAGCAAAGCCAGACAAACAGAGGAGTCAGCAGGACCGAGGCACAAAAAATCATCCAAGTAGTGGATCACGGACCCTACCCCCACCAAGTCCCTCACAACCCACTCCAGGAATGAACTAAAGGCCTCAAAATAGGCACAAGAGATGATCGAGCAGCCCATAGGGAGGCAACGATCCACAAAATACGCCCCATCCCAGGAGCCTCTGGCTCTCAGGATGAACCGGGAGTCGACGAAACGCCAACTCCACATCTGTCTTTGCCATCAGCGCCCCGCGCCCGTACTTTTGAACCCAATGCATCGCCGAGTCAAAAGAAGTATAAACTACAGAACTCAACTCCGGGTCAATTCCATCATTAACCGACCCCCCCTTGGGGTACGATAAATGATGTATCAACCGAAACTTATTGGGCTCCTTCTTAGGAACCACCCCTAACGGTGAAACTACGATATCCGCAAACGGTGGGGAACAATAGGTGCCCGACATGCGCCCCAAAGAAACCTCCTTGTCCAGCTTCTCGCGCACCACACCAGGATGCTGATGCGCCGAGACCAAATTCTTAGTGGACAAGGAAGCCCCCTGAAGAGCAGATGGGATACGAAAACCCTCCGCAAACCCATTATACAACAGCTGAGCCTTACTATGATCAGGATACCGATTTAGGTATGGCTCCATTGCGAGCAGATTCACGGGCGTCCGACCCTTGGCCAGCTGTACCTCCTGCCAGTTTTCCCTTTCCCCTCCGAAAACACCTGTCCGCGCCGTGGGAGACCCCCCCGCACCCCGAACAGGCATGTTGAAACTTGCAGGTCGCCCCGAACTTACACTGACCCACATTGAACTGTCAGCAATATCCCGCTTTACTCCCCGCACCCTGTCCAGAGGAGGATTGAGTAGGGAGGCCGGAGGATCCGGCCGTCCCTTGAAAGGGCTGGCCGAACCGCGACGACGCCACGACCCTGAGCCACAACCCAATGTCCTTCTGATCCCACCTTATAGACGGGCGGACCGCCCTCCGCTGACGGAACTGCTCATCATAGCGCAGCCACGTCTGTCCCCCATACACGCGGTATGCCTCACCGATAGCGTCCAAATAACAAAACAGACCCGAACAGTGTTCAGGAGTCTTTTCCCCAATAACACTAGCTAATATGGCGAAGGCGTGCAGCCAGTTAGTAAAAGTCTGCGGGATCAAGCGCCACCGCCGTTTTTCCTCCTCCTCCTTTTTACTCTTGTCCCGCTTCCCTTTATCCAAATTAAACTTCTCCAGCGGAAACAAAGAGAAGATTTCGACGTATTCATCACGCCAAATCTTGTCCTTCCCCTCCTTCTTCAAGTGCGCACCCAGGGGACCCTCAAAACAAACATAAACCTCCCCCCGAGCTCTATCATCCAACCGAATACCATCCCCCTCCTTCTCCGTTTGTACAGAAACCGCCACCCCCTCTTCCTTGCGAACCAACGACTTGGACGGCAACACTATCACTGGAAGGGGAGCAGAACTCCCCCACCCATGCAGGAACTGGGGACCCCGCCGCCCCCCGCCGGAACGCACCAACACCTCACGCAAACCTCCTAACAGCGAGCACAATTCCTCACCTCACCTGCACTCCCGTCCGCCAGAAGAAGACAGACCAGTTGAAGAACGGCCAGGCGACTGTCCGCCGGAAGCTGCCCGCCGACCTGCGGAAACCGAACTACGCCCAGCCGCTCCAGCAGGACAGCGTGTAGATCCTGTATCTCGCTGACGTCTTCTGCTGCGGCTAGTGGCACCCCCGACCGGAACATCGCCAGGCGGGGCCACCGTGTCACCTGGAGAGGTAGGAGGTGGAGTCATGGAGGAAATTGGGAGGGGCTGCACAGGCCAAAAGCCCCGCCCCCTCGCCTCCGCCGGTCCCGACTGCTGCTGCGGATGCCTCCTGGGCCTGGGGCCGCTGCCCTGAGCTGTAGGGCGCGCCCCCCCCCGGCCCGGAGGGGCTCCTGAGCCGACGCCGGGACCACGGGGTAGATTCCGGGCTCAAGCGCTCCGGAGGCCTCGCCCACCGCTGCCGACGGGACGAGGAGCGCGGGAGAGAGATGGAGGGCGAGAAGCCGTCGCTGGCGGTGAACACTGCGCGGAGCCCGCGCCATGATCCCCGGGGACCGCTCCTACGATACCCCGCAGCTGCTGCACTACCCATTCAGCATCACCCGAGCCGGAAGCCGCCCGCAGCTGCCCCAGGAGGACGTCCAGCTTGGCCATGCAGGTAAGTTTACTTGTCTCCTTCCCGCCGTTGAATGACCGCGGGAAGGAAAGACTGGCCCTTAAATCCCTTCCCCCTAGCAACTCCCACCTTACACCGCTCCCTCTCCTAACGACCCTCTGCCTCCACCTTCAGGGCCCTGTCATGGCGGCCTCCCCTTAGGGCTGCGCCCCCGTTTCGGCCTTTCTTGATGTTAGAGACAGCAGAGAGACAGTCACTGGTGTTCTGTAGTAGTGCAGGGGTGATGTCACGGGATGAGGTATATAGTTGGGCATCATCTGCATAAACATCTGTTTAACTAGTCCAACATCTACTCAAATCCTAAGCAAATACAGGATTTCTAGACCATATACAATTGCATCTCAATAAGTTAGAATATCTTTGAAACGTTCATTCATTTCAGTAATTCAGTAATACAATCCATAATCAGCGTCTTCCATGATTGTGTGTCCTACTGAACCAGACTGAGGGACCATTTAAAGGCTTACTTCTATTTCACTGAAACATGGATTTTCCTCTACAAACGTGTACACAAGACTCTAGATTAGGCCTTCATTTGTTTACAGGGCACTTTGTACAAGAGAGGGGTGGACAATATCCAAACACACCTCCCTGCACCAAGCTCAAATTCCTCTGAGACAGTCAGTTACTAACTTGCTGAAACACTGTTTTCTGAGAGTCACTCCACTTTTCTCCATTCCACTCCACTTTTCAACATGCAGACACCCATCTTTCCACATCCTATCTTGCAGTTTTGGCGCTTTCACTTGCCCAGTAGAGCACCCCTTCACTATATCAGCACCCTCTTTTGCCCTCAATCCCTATAGATGGAATTTCTCTATTCATGGGATCAGCCTCACACCGCCCAGGAAATTTCCCATGATTTGCCTAACTTCTGTGACGAACCTTCAAAGGGTACAAACAACGGTACTTTTTTTTTTTTTTTTTTTTTTTTTAAATTTAAGCAGGCAAAGAAAATCTGAAAAAAAAAAATATCTAGATTCAAAATTAAACATTTTTTTCTTTGAAACATTTAAAATTTTTTAAATTAATTTTTTTTATACAATTGCATAGTTGTAAAACAATATATATTTGGTTAATATATTGATTTAAATGAACTATAAACATTTATTTTTTTTCAAAAACATTTATGTTAAATATAGAGGGAATCATACTTGCCTTATAAATGAGCTTTTTTTTTTTTTTATATCTAAAGTGTTGCTGCTGTTATAGTGATCTATATTGATATAGATTAAAAAAAAAAAAAAAAAAAGGGGTGGATCTATTGATCTCTTCCTTGGAAAGCTGGGTGCCAGGCCAATGTCTGCTGCATAAAAGGCAATAAATATCTATTTATGCTGGCATCCAGCTTTCCCAGACTCTTCAAATCACTAAATTTATTGATCAGTTCATGGGAAAGCTTGGTGTCATACATTGGCCTGGCACCCAGCTTTCCAAAGGAAGAGATCAATAGATTTACCGATTTCTAAATTTATATCAATAAATCTATTGATTTCTTCCTTGGAAAGATGGTGCATTAAAGGGTGTATATATTCACCCAGCTTTCCCAAAATAAAAAAGTATAGAAAATTTTGGGGGAAAAAAATTACATTTTTAAATTAATGTTTAGAGATTAAAAAAAAAATAAAAAAAATAAGTGTGGATATATAGGATTTACATATGGTTTGTGGCGCTTTTGGTGCTACATCTAATAGTCTGACCAACAGTGACCGCCACAAACTAGTTTTAACCCTATCTAGGACCATGCATGCATGTATATGTATGTGTTTGGGATGTCTGCAGACAACCCCCCTACCCCTTCACCTTCATGCTTACAAGTGCAAATTTCATTCTCCCCTCAGGGAGGTCCCTGGAGAGCTGTGTAGTCAAACTTTTCTAGCAGATGGAATGTCTCCAGCAGGTCAGCAAAGGAAATATAGTAAAACAATGATATTTCACGAGAGGAGCATCCTACAGTCGCACTGAAAAATTCCTCGGATGCGCAAGACTTAAACGAACGCATCAAATCCAAACACGGCACTGTTGGAAGCACGGAAAAGGCCTGGACACTCAACTCCCTACCCAAGGGGATCTGGGGGGTCAAACTTGGTGTCTACACGATGGAAACATCACCATGAAGCCCGTCATGCCCTTTGCTTGATACTACGGCCATCCGGCGAGGAGTTATTATTGTATATGGTTTTCTGTTCCAAGGATTTAGGGCTGGGCCTCTTCTCCTGGTGACATCACACAGGGAGGAGACTATGCTAGGTATATGGTCTCAGGCCAGAGAGGGAAGGAAGCTCTTATTCTGGGAGAGAGGTCAGGTCACACATGTCTTGTTCTTAATGTAAGGAAATGCCTTGGAGCTAAATAGCAGATGCCTCAGCGAACCAGATTGCAAACTCATCTTGGTATTCATTTTCTCTTTTAATCCTATTTTATTTTCTGTACTGTGTTGCTTATTTTTTACCTGTATTTGCCTGAAAATCCACTAATTTGTATTCTGTATACCTTGGCAGCTAGTAGCGACCCACTGTCTCCTCTTATACAGAGCACAGACACTGCACATACAGGTCTTCTACGCTTCCCCTACTCTTAAAGCCTCCATACCCATAAGGAAATCAGCTATTAGGCCCCTTATATACTGTACTAGGGGTGTTACACATAGCCAAATGTATCATTTGCATATGGAATAACAATGTATTTGACAGCAAGATTCCACTTGGACAGTCGAGAGGAATGTTCATCCCGATGCCAGCATATAAGGGGTCTAGAAGCGGTTTTGGTGGTGGTAGACTGTCTTTAAATCTCCATTTTTGCTTTAGAACTAGAACATACATTGTAAACATCTGATTTAATTTCATTTTTTTTTTTTGTGTCGTTTAGTTCTGGAACGAGGATGATGAGGCGTAAGATTGTTTTACTTAATTTAAATTTTTTTTTTTTTTTTTGGTTTGTTGAAAAGTTCCTTCTTACGTTACCTCCCAGGTGGTGGCTTCTTGTGATGCGTGGACGCACTTTCGAGAGGGACATATGTGCCAAGTGTTAAGTTGTGATTGGTTGTACGTTTGGGCTGTGTTGGGCATCAATAGTGAATGTTCCAGTTACTCGTCGCCGGCAACTGAAGGAGCAGATTACTTGGAAGAAGAGCTGAAGGAGTGAAGTCTGTTGATCATAGCACTGACACTAAGTATGACTATTCCTGAAATGCCCAATGAAATAGAGAAAATAATTTTTACAATAATTGATTTTGTTAGCATATGGCCAGATAGTTTGATTCTGTTGGTAGATTGGATTTTTTGCGCATGGATCTACGACTTAACTGAAGGTGTCAGTCAGTGCGCCACAAAAACACGCCTTTTTGCACAATGGATTGGAAGTATTCATAGTCTCCCACAGTCGGTTCGTGACAAAGCCAATGCCGTTGCAGACTGGGCTCTAGAATATTATGATTTGGCAGAAGAGTCTAAAACATTGAGTTTTGTTATGATCATAATGTAATTACATGATATGACACTTTTTTTTTACACTGAAATAAATACATAAAGCCACAAGTTCCAGCCTGACCGTCGAGTCAAAGCACAACGCTGTCCACTTGGGCCACCAAGCAAATCCACAGCTGGGAGCCATAAACACAACATGGGCACTGAAATACCCCTTCAGCAATCACTTTACTACAGCTACCAGTTACCGCTTCCTGGCCACTGCTGCCAGCACAACCTGCACATGAAATACGTATATGCTAAAGGGGAACCACATCAATACTGGAAAAAACAACAAGTCATCGCATGGCGGGATGATCAACATCAATGTGGGCTAAAGGAGTCCCACCAATATGGTCAGACTTACCGTGTTGGATGTCTTTTCAATAGACTTAATAAAGTTTTTTTCTAAAGGTCTTCTGTCTCTATTATTTGGGTTCATAAAAAGGGTATTATAATTTTAGTCGGCACAAAGGGGGATAAATACTATGGGGGACATAAAGGTAGCAATGACTGATTTAATTCTCTAGCAATGCTCTGGTGATGAAGGTGAGTGTGAAGAGAAATTGCTCCGGGAGGACGTCCAAGGTAAACTTTTGCACCAGGGTCCATGAACTTGTAAGTAGAGTGAGCTCCGCTCTCCACCCTATGTACTGTGCACGGGTTATTTTTGTATATTTTTTCTTGCAGGTTTTCTAGCTGACAGACTGTGATGCCTGTAACAAAACAAGCTGCTGGGAGGAGGGAGGTATGTATGGTAAGTAGGCCCAGGAAGAGCCTGGTATGCCAATACGGGGAGATGACCTACACCATCATGGTGGGAGGAATTGAGAATAGAGGTTTGGCACCAATAGGGGAAAGTATGTATGACATATGGCAGAAACTATTGGAGCTCTTGCCACACAAGTGATTCTTGGTTTTTGATGGGCTTTTTTTTAATGTATATTTTTGATGGAAGTTTTTGTTGACATTTTTTGTTTGACCTTGTTGCAGAATGTTTTTTTTATGAAATGTGTTGCACAGTTTTGTTGGTCCACACCAAGGGCTTCGCTACAGCCTTCTAGATTGGTTCCCCATTATAGGGAAATAAGTGGCCAATGACATGGTCTGTATTAAAAAACAATACTCGCCCATCTAATCCCCCACCAGCAGCTCTGTTGCCAGTCGTAAATGTCTTCAGTGGTGACGCTCCCGTATGCCACACACTGCAAAACACCCCATTTTTGTGATTGTGGGGTCCCAGCTTTCCCCATTTGTCCCAATCTCTATTATAGCATGTAAAGAGGTTCCTCTCAAATTACAATTTATTTGCTTTGTACATCAGAAAAGTAGCCTACAAGGTATAATCTCCCCAATGAGCTATTTCAAGCCTAAAGCCTAAAAATATCTCTAAATGCTGTCACACCCTCTGCACTCCTAGGCCAAAGTGTTCTAGTGGTAAAAGGAGAGCTGAAGAGCTCAGGAGACTTACTGTCTTACTGTGTTCTTACTTACCTACCTTTCTTCTATAGATATAGACAAACATGCACCAGAGGTCAGTATCTTCTTTTATACTGTTTTGGCAATATCTTGCTTTAGCCTATATACAGGGCCGGCATTAGAGGGGGGGGGGGACTGGGCAATTGCTCAGGGCTCCCATCCCCAAAGGGGCCCCCGGGATCCAGAGCCTGATGACTCAGATCCCGGCCATATCAATAACAGAAAGGAACTCAGCGTCATGTGCCACAGGGCCCCTTGCCGAGGTGAGTAAAAAGGTTTACGTCATCTAGACTTCAGGTGACGTCACACGTTCCGAACGTTGCCTCTGAGGCAGGGCCCAATCCCAGGTCTCAGCGGTGACGTCCAGAACGCGTGATGTCAGCCTTAGAAAAGAAGCCAGCGGTGAGGGCAGCAGAGCAGCGTGAAGAGGCCCAGGAGAAGTAAGGTGAGTATAACTGTTTGCCATTTTCCCTTACCTCCCCTGGGCCTCTGGTTCTTATACTCTGGGGTCTGAAGAGACTCCAGAGTGTAATATAATAATAGCAGTGAGGGAGTCTGTGGGGTCACTGTGGAGCATTTATACTGGGGGACCCCTTTCTGGAGAGCATATTATATTCTGTGGTGCCACTCAGGAGCATTATACTAGGGGGGCATCTGGAGAGCATATTATATTTTGTGGGGCCACTGTGGAGCATTACACTGAGGGGGCCCTCTGGAGAGCATGCTATATTCTGCAGAGCATGCCATATTCTGCAGGGCCACTGAAGAATTATACTGTGGGGGCCCTCTGGAGTGCATCTTATACTGGGGGGCAGTGTGGGGAGCCCATTATACCATGTGGGGCTACTGTGCAGTGTATTATTTCTGTGGGGCTTCTTGGGAGCATATTATACTCTGGGGCCAGTGTAGAGCATTATGCTGGAGAGGGCACTGTGGGGAGCATATTATACTGTTTTGGGCCACTGTGGAGCAATATACTGGGGGAACCTCTCTGGGGAGTATATTATACTCTGTAGAGGCCATTGGGGAGCATGTTATAATGTGTGGGGGAACTGTGGAACATTATACTGGGGGGGACACTCTGGGGAGCATATGATATTGTGTGGGGCCACTATGGAGCATTATACTAGGGGGGCCTTCTGGAAGCAAATTATACTGTGGGCCATTGTGGAACTTTATACTAAGGGGGAAGGGGCAGTGTGGGGAGCCTGTTCTACTGTGTGGGGCCACTGTGGAGTGTATTATATTGTGTGGGGTTTCTCCGGAGCATATTATACTCTGTGGGGCCACTGTAGAGCATTATACTGGGGAACCCCTCTGGAGAGTGTATTATACTTTGTGGAGCATGTTATACTGTATGGGGCTACTAGCCATATAAGGGGGGATATTATAAAGGGAAATTATATATACAGGGAGTTAATAATAGGGTGAACTATTATTGATAAGATGAGCTATTTATAAGGGAGGAAATATTTATAAGGGGGGTATAATTGTTATTACGTGGGCTTATTTGTAAGGGGGCTTTAGGTGATAATGGAGACTTATTTATAAGGGCAACTATTTATGAGAGGGCTATTATTAAGGGGTAACTAAGGCAGCAGTATTTTTACAGGGTGACTTACTGATAAGGGGGAACTATTACAGATAAAGGGGGAATATTACTGATACAGGGCACTATTTATCATTTGTAAAGGGAGCTATTACTGATGACAGGGTGCAAAAATCTATTAGGCGGTACAAAGGTACTTATTTGAATTGTGTGTGGGAAAATGGGGGTTGTTACCTTTTTTGGGGGCAGAAAAGAGGCGTTATTAAAGGGGTTGCCACTGGAAGACTATGGTGCTGTTTGTATATCAGCATATGGGGCGACGTTTTTAATTTTGCCCAGGGCCCCACTGTCTAAAACCGGCCCTTCCTATACATTTCGACATCATGTGAATATGATAAGGCTGAATTAGAGAGAATTAGTGTGACTACATGAAGAGACACTACAGCGATCTCTCTAATCTTTTTACACCTAGGCCTCAACCATGACAACAGACATCCCCTACGTCTAGAACAAAGAAGGTTTCACCATCATCATCATAGACAAGGATTCTTTACTGTAAAAGCAATGGGACTGTTGGACTCTTTTCTGCAAGATGATGTGATGTTTGATTTCTTGTTGAAGTACATAAGGAGCCTGGACAATACTACATTTATTGGATTGGGATGTTGATCCAGGCATTTATTCTGATTACCATATTTGGAGTCGGGAAGGAATTCTTCTCCTAATATGGGGTAATTGTCATCGCCTCATAGGGGGTTTTTGCCTTCCTCTGGACCAACGCTGTTGTGTATTAGCATATTGCCAAGTTTAATTTAATTCATTTATTTAAAAAAATGTATTTTTTTAATTTTTCTAAATACATGGTGTGACAGGCAAGGCTAGGGCAATGGTGGAGACCTTTGTTTTTACCTATAAAATGTTTATAAGCATGTCTACTGTGTCTTTTTTTTTTTTTTTAATACTGATTGATGAATAGACAATTTCTAATGAAAATTACAAAGATTAAAAAAAATTCTATGATGACATGCTGGTTTCGGAAATCGCCACGTGTCCGTAGCACGGTTTTTACCACATAGTGGACATGGGATTCACCAGAATCCCATCCACTTTGCTCCGATTGTAAAACATAGCGGAAAATCGCGGAGTTTACGCCACATGGGGCCCCAGCCTAAAACAGTTATTTTCTCAAATAGAAGAATAACGTAAAACACAAGGCACATACATAAGGTTAAACCACAGAAAAGAGGCCACCAACCAAAAGGTAAAACTATAAAGTTTATTACAAATATTAGTTCATAATAGCAAAAACAGATGTGTTAGGGGTTGTTCACACTACCGCTGGTGAGCGTCAATTGCTATTATGTAATTACGGACATCAAGACAGAATCTTTGGAGACTTTTGATATAAAACTTCACTTTTGATAATCACCACTAAAAATGAATCACCCAACAACCAGGGCTGATATTTAAAACCTACTAATACCATCCAAATAAGGCAGATCAAAAAAGTGTTTCACTGCATTATCTGTGCAATACACTGCACTATTTTGTGCAATAAGCACCATAGAAATATTATAACCTTAGGGCAAATTCAGATTTTCATAAAATAGTCTCATAGGTATTATTTAATAAACCAAAACTATGGATGCTAACTCAGCTGCCTACCAGATATAGCGGACATATTACAAGTTGAATTGATTAGCAAAATATTCTCACCGATATAATAAAAAATGGAAGCCAGCACTCCTCCTATATCCTGAGACTACTGGCCTAATGCCACGCCAACAGGACTCAGAGGGACTAGATTTTCCAAATCAAAACCAATCAGATTCAACACTGCAAATGTCTAATATAACTAACTCCTAGATGTTCAAATATATTTTCCAACGCGTTTCCTCATCAAGATTCATCAGGGGCAAATATCACATAATAGATTTTTTATATTGTAAGCAGTTACAACTGCTATTCCAAGATGTCTTAGCAGAGTTTCGCAGCATGACCGCTCTGATAATGGCGGTCCCGATACTGACAATTGTACGCCCTTATAACAGACCTAACTCCTCCTAAAGTCGCTGTATAGCCAATCGCCTAACATGCCTCCCCTTTATCCCATCAAACTCTCTATAGTAATGAGAGACCGCTATGTATATCTCTACACACGCAGCCGAATAACTACCTCCCACTGCATCAATGGCCAATAGTATGAATCTACAGCATTGACGTCACAACGAGATTTCCCCCCCTCCTCTCGCGGGGGGACAACCCCGTCCAACGCAAACCACAACCAATGAGATCACTCCCATGTAGGACGTCACCGCTGCACCGCCACGCCCATCCAGCTCTGCTCTCCGGTATGTATATTGGCCGAAAAGAGAAACCCAGCCAATCCTACCACAATCAAAACCTAAAAGATGTACTGGCGGTTAAACTATACTCAATACAGTGGCCTACATAATGTAAAGAATGTAACAATAGCGGACCTTCTATACCGTAATAAACCCCTAATGCATATATACCAAAGAAATGGTGACTCACTATCCCTGCTCAACACCCAATCCTCATAAAGATGGTATGATTACAATAACCCCATAAACATAAAAGATAATACTTCTAACAATGGGTGGAAATAACAGTGCAACAGACCCTACCAGCAGTGGTCAGCCCCTTTGCATATATAGTACAAAATGGCAACACACTGCCACTGCCCAACAACCAATCCTCGCCAAGATAAAAAACTCACAATAACACAATAAACAATAAAGGAGTGTAATACTAATACCGAGGCGGATAAAAATCACAGTGTAGTGTCCAAATGCACCATCAAATGATACCAGAGATCTTGAAAAAACAAAGGTAAGAAGCAATATACAGCTAATAAAAGATATTAGGAGCAAGCCAAAATCTAATGGGATCAGGGGTGAAGTAATCACCTCCTTTCATAAAACGCAGAATTAACACTGTATATATTATCAGTACAGAAAGCTGAAAAACACAAAGGAAAAAGGAGAGAAAGGGATTATTTATAATATAAAATCAAAAATAGATCCCAGGACTATATCAATTTTAATTTGTTGTATAAAGATCATTACACAAGAGAGTCTCCTCTATATCAAATGATCAAAAATCAGATATCAATACAAAATAGCAAGTAAATATCTCAAACTAACTTTTGAAAACCACAGATACCAAATAGATAACGATAGATCCAATATGTGCCAAGCTACCAAATAGAAATTGTCATCATTTAAAACAGGTAACATCAAACTGTTCATTTAATCCATACGGTTGTAATGTATTCAATCTATAGATCCACTGCACTTCTTTTCTAAGAATCAGATTATCCCAGTCTCCTCCTCTAGTTGGCGGTCTCACCCACTCTATAGCCTGGAATTTTAAACCATTAATTTGGCCATTGTGACAACGTATAAAATGTCTTGCTACCAGTGTATCACGCCCATTCTGTATGTCACATACATGATCCCTAATACGTCTTCTCAATTGCCTTCTAGAAAGGCCGAAACGGGGGGCACAGCCCTAAGGGGAGGCAGCCATGACAGGGCCCTGAAGGTGGAGGCAGAAGGTCGTTAGGGGAGGGAGCGGTGTAAGGCGGGGAGTTGCTAGGGGGAAGGGATTTAAGGGCCAGTCTCTCCTTCCCGCAGTCATTCAACAACGGGAAGGAGACAAGTGAAGGTGGACAACTACACTGATACACCTACCTGCATGGCCGAGTTGGACGTCCTCCTGGGGCAGCTGCGGGCGGCTTCCGGCTCAGGTGATGCTGCGTGGGTAGTGCAGCAGCTGCGGGGCATTGTAGGAGTGGTCCCCGGGGATCATGGCGTGGGCTCCGCGCCGAGTTCACTGCCGGCGGCGGCTTCTGGCCCTCCATCTCCCTCCCACGCTCCGGTGGGCGGGGCCTCGTCCCGTCGGCAGCGGCGGGCGAGGCCTCCGGAGCGCTTGAGCCCTGAATCTACCCCACGGTCCCGGCGTCGGCTCAGGAGCCCCTCCAGGGTCCCTTCGGGCCGGGGGGAGCGCCCTACAGCTCAGGGCAGCGGCCCCAGGCCCGGGAGGCATCCGCAGCAGTGGTCGGGACCGGCGGAGGCGAGGGGGGCGGGGCTTGCGGCCTGTGCGGCCCCTCCCACTTTCCTCCATGACTCCACCTCCTACCTCTCCGGGTGACATGGTGGCCCCGCCTGGCGATGCTCCGGTCGGGGGGGGCCACTAGCCGCGGCAGAAGACGTCAGCGAGATCCAGGATCTACACGCCGGCCTGCTGGAGCGGCTGGGCGTAGTTTGGCTTCCGCAGGTCGGCGGGCAGCTTCCAGCGGACGGTCGCCTGGCCGGTCTTCAACTGGTCCGTATTCTTCTGGTGGACGGGAGTGCCCTTCCTGCGCTGGCTGTTCTGGGGCCGCGGCTGCTGGTGGCGACCTTCATGACTCTGATAGTGACGATCACCAGGCTTCTTCTCGGCGTCTGGAGTCCAGATTGGCGGCTGGCGGGATCACAGCTTCTGCGCAGCCAGGTGAGTGTTTGTCCATGTCCCGGTTCTGTCCCAGCGGTGTTTAGATCTCAGGTGTCTGAGCAGGGGCCAGCGGGGGGAGTTAGTGATAGTGAGGGGGTTAAGGGTTTGGCAGGCGGTTTAGGTGAGGAATTGCGCTCGCTGTTAGGGGGATTGCAGGAGGTGTTAGCGCGTTCCGGCGGGGGTGGCGGGGTCCCCAGTTCCTGCATGGGTAGGGGAGTTCTGCTCCCCCTCCAGTGATAGTATTGCCGTCCGTGTCGTTGGTTCGCAAGGAAGCAGGGGTGGCGGTCTCGGTGCAAACAGAGAAGGAGGGGGATGGTATTCGGTTGGATGATAGAGCGCGGGGGGAGGTTTATGTTTGTTTTGAGGGCCCCCTGGGTGCGCACTTGAAGAAGGAGGTGAAGGACAAGATTTGGCGTGATGAATACATCGAAATCTTCTCCTTGATTCCGCTGGAAAAGTTCAACTTGGATAAAGGGAAGCGGGACGAGAGTAAAAAGGAGGAGGAGGAAAAACGGCGGTGGCGTTTGATCCCGCAGACCTTTACTAATTGGCTGCAGGCCTTCGCCATATTAGCTAGCGTTATTGGGGAAAAGACTCCCGAACACTGTTCGGGACTGTTTTGCTATTTAGACGCTATCGGCGAGGCATACCGCGTGTATGGGGTATGATGGCAAAGACAGATGTGGAGTCGGCGTTTTGCCTCCTCCCAGTTCATCCTGAGAGCCAGAGGCTCTTGGGGTGCTACTGGGATGGGGCGTATTTTGTGGATCATTGCCTCCCTATGGGTTTCTCGATCTCTTGTGCCTATTTTGAGACCTTTAGTTCATTCCTAGAGTGGGTTGTGAGGGACCTGGCGGCGGTAGGGTCCATAATCCACTACTTGGATGATATTTTGTGCCTCGGTCCTGCTGACTCCTCTGCTTGTCTGGCTTTGCTTCGAACGATGGAGTGGGTGGCAAAACGTTTTGGGGTCCCATTGGCGCCGGAAAAGACGGAAGGGCCGTGTGAATGTTTGAGTTTTTTGGGTACCACTATTGATACCGTGTGGATGGAGTGTCGGTTGCCGGATGACAAGCTAATTTCCCTTCGTCAGGAGGTGGGGAGGGCCTACCAGTTGCGTAAGATCAGGCTTAGGGATTTACAGTCGTTGTTGGGGAGGCTCAACTTCACATGCAGAATCATGCCCATGGGGCGTGTCTTTTGACGGCGATTGACTGGGGCAACGGCGGGTGTGTCATCACCGAGGCACTTTATCCGTTTGAACACAGACCACAGGGATGACTTAAAGGTGTGGGCCAGATTTTTAAATCAGTATAACGGCCGCTCCTTGGTTAGGTCACCGGTGGTTGACGTTTTTGACTGGGATTTATACACGGACACATCGGGGGCGGTTGGTTTTGGGGCTTTTTGTAACGGTCAGTGGTGTGCGGAACGTTGGCCGGCGGAGTGGGTGTCACAAGGGTTGGTTCGTAATTTGTGTCTTCTGGAACTCTTCCCTATTGTGGTGGCATTAGAGATTTGGGTGGAACGTTTTAGTAATAGAAAGGTCCGCTTCCACTGTGATAATCAGTCCGTGGTCAGCGCCATCAATTCTTTGTCAGCTTCCTCGCCTCCAGTGGTGCGTTTGTTGCGGCACTTGGTTTTGCGCTACTTAGCCAGTAATGCTTGGGTGGTGGCGGTCCATGTCCCAGGTGTTACTAATGGCATTGCCGACTCTCTCTCTCGGTTTCAGTGGGAGCGATTTCGCAGATTGGCCCCGGAGGCAGACGTGGACGGGATCCCTTTTCCGGAACATCTGTGGGGCGTGAGCTGATTAGGGCTTCTTTAGTGGATAGTACTAGGGCAGCATAAGAGGGAGCGTCGCGGGAAGTTGAATCAGTGGTGTCTGAACTGGGGGGCGGGGTTTCGAATTGCAAAAGGCGTACGGCGGTGTTAGTAATGGTGGGGGCGCGGAGCGCTGGCAGGGTGGTCGGTGTCCAGAATGAATCGGGTGATGGCGGGTATTGCATTTGGTTTTTGGTTGCGGGGTTGGTCGGATGTGACCAAGGAATTTTTGGTAGTTCAAGCGCTTCATGGTTTTCATAGGGGTAGATCACGCCCGGATAGGCGGCGCCCAGTTTCTTTCCAGTTACTTGAGCGTTTAGGGCAGTCATTGTTGGGAGTTTGTTCATCGCAGTTTGAGGTAACTCTGTTTCGTTTAGCCTTCTCTTGGGCGTTCTTTGGGGCTTTGTGGTTGGGGGAACTAGTGTCCCCATGCAAGGGGAGAGCTGGGGGGATTTTATTTCAGGATGTGTTGCTGGGGGAAGTCGGGGGTCGAGTTCGTTATCCGGCGTTCTAAGAAGGACCAGGCGGGTAGGGGCAGGCGTGTGTGCCTCTATCCTGTAGCTGGGTCGGCCATGTGCCCGGTGCGTTGCTTTGTTAATTTTAGGGTTGTTCGACAGGGCCATGCTGGCCCGTTATTGTGTCATCAGGATGGCTCCTTTCTGTAGCGCTACCAATTTACGCGGGTGTTTCGGAGTTGTTTGGTGTCTTTGGGCCTTGATCCGGCTGTGTTCGCTCCGCATTCATTTAGGACTGGTGGGGCCACCGAGGCGTCAGTTTGGGGTTTGGGTACGGATGTGGTGCGTCGCATCGGGAGGTGGGCGTCTCGGCGTTTTGTATCTTATATGCGTCCTCACTTGTTGTAAGGAGTGTTAGGGGAGGGGGTTCTGTCTCCTAGCGGATATTTTGCTTGAGTAGGAGGGTATTTTGGCCGTTTGAGTTCGCAAAATGTGGTTGTTTTTCTTGCAGGTCCACTTCCCCGACTGGTGTGGATTTTGGGGCATTCATATGTCTATTGGGGTGCAGAACGGGCGGATATGCGCCCGGATGGACGTCAGCTCGGTTTCCCTCGGTCGACAGCGGTTGTCCGATGGTTGGGCTGTCGTGGCATGCGCTGGGGCCGCATGTTAACGGAGTTCACCAGGTACACTCGATTAGATCGCTACCCGGATGTGCTAGTGTTGCATTTGGGCGGTAATGATCTGGGGGCCCATTCCTTTAGGGAGTTAGTGCGGGATGTTAAGCACGACCTTCTTCATTTGTGGGTGGCGTGCCCGGAGGTTATTGTTGTGTGGTCGGATATAGTTCCGCGTAGTGCCTGGAGGGGGGCTTGGTCTGTACAGGGGATTAACAAGGCCCGGTCCAAGGTTAACAGGGCGGTTGGTTCCTTTGTGGTACGCCATGGGAGAATTGCAGTTCGACATCATGAGCTGGAGGACCTGCAAGGGGGTTTCTGGTTGGCGGATGGGGTGCATCTTAATGCGGTGGGGATTGATTTGTGGGCGTTGGGCCTGCAGGGCGGCATCGAACGTGCCTTGGCATTGGTTGGGGGTGCGCATCCTTGAGGTGGTCAAGAGATGCTTATGGTGGCGGGGTGGGGGTCCTTGGAGTTGGTGGAAATTAAGGGGGTGGGGAAACATGGTGGTTAGTTTCCCCAATAATTAAATACAGTTTTTGGTCTGGCTGCTTTTTGGGCTCCCGCTGGGTGGTGTCCCGGGGAGTGGTTTTTTGGAGATTATGTGGTAGGTAATCTGCCATATGGTTTTACGGTGCCCCTGAGCCTGTGGTTTTGCGGCTGGGGGTAATTGGTTTTGGTGAAAAATGGGCGGCCAGATTTATGTAGCTCCAAGGACCTCCCCCTCAAGTAACAGTTTTTGATCTCAGGAAAATTGGGTAATTGTTGGTTAAAATGGGGGTTATTTATTATATATTGTTGTATATGTTGAAGGTTATTTATTTAAAGTAGTTGTTTTTTGAATAACGGTTAATTATATATATTTGTATTTGTTTTATGTAATAAAATGGCTGCTGTGGCCAATTTATCCAACCCTTGTGTTGTTTTTTTCTTTTAGGGGTACGGAGTAAGGGGTGGGGGTTAGGGTGGAAGATAGGCTACAGTATTGGTAAGTACGGTTATTGAAGGCCAGCATCCTCAGTGCCAATGTCATGTTTTACCAACATAATTTAAGGGACATGTGCAACTCAAAAGATAAACTACACCCATCGTTGCACAATTCACAAAATCTCGACACTGATACGAAGTCCTCATTGAGGCACTAGAAAAGGTTTTACTCTGATCAATAAACTCACATGCAGTACATGAACCACATCTAAACGTACCAACCGGTTTAGTCTTTGACAGCCAGGTCTTAGATTCCAGTTTTGGTGAAAGGTAGCCATGTACTAACCGATCTTTCAAATTCTTTCCCCTTGCTAGTATCCATTATAAGATTATAGCAATGGACACTAGCTGAACCGTCACAAATCCGTTAAGTGATTTCAATGGGATTTTATCTGGTGTCCGTTTACACCAAATCCGTCACGTCCGTTATTTTTTGCGGACAAAAAAAGTCCAGGGTTCAGGACTTGTGTCCATGAAAAAAATAACGGTTTCATGATGGATGTCAAGCGTCCGTTCTTTTTTTAACATTAAAGTCTATGGGTAACAGATGGGCGTCCATTATATAGTTCGTTATTACTGTCAGTTTTTTTCTGTACATGCTCAGAAACAAAAATAAAAGCAAAAAAAAGGGACAGTAAAAAAGGGACAGACACTAACAAAGACACTGACTGCCCATTAAATGGATCAGTTAAAAAAAAAAATGGACACATTAACACCAGTTAGGTAGGGTTCCCACTACCGCTGGATATCCATTATGATAGTGTCCGTTAAAAAAAACAAAACTCTGACACCTATCACAACAGACTTTTTAACTGACCCATTTAATGGGCACATTAGCATCAGTTAGTGTCAGTTTATATACTGTCTGTTTTTTGCTTTTTTGTTTCTGCTGTCTGAGCATGTGCAGAAAAAAAAAAAAACCCACCACAGTAATAACGGACTATATAATGAACGCCCCTCCGTTACCCTTAGACTTTAATGTAGACGCTTGACGTCCGTCATGAAACTGTTTTTTTTTGTTTTTTTTAACGGACACAAGTGTCCTGCATGTAGGATTTGTGTCGGCGAAAAAAAACGGACATGTGATGGATTTGGTGTATAACGGACAAGATAAAATCCCATTGAAATGAATGGAAATTTTAACGGATTTGTGACGGTTCTGCTAGTAGAACTGCTTTCTGTGTTGTGGCTTATTTCATTTTGCCAGTTTGTTGTACCCTTTATCTGTTTTTAGGGATTATGAACTAATATTTGTAACATATGTAATAAACTTTGGTTGGTGGCCTCTTTTCTGTGGTTCAGCATTGCTAGTGTGCGGGCAGGGCCATTTTAACACATTAGTGGGCCCAGTGCAAAGGATTCATAAGTGGGCCCCCCCAAATCAACACCCGCTATTATACCCATCTGAAACATGCCAAAAACTGGGATTTTATATGGTGACATTCAATGGATGACAATGTGTTCTCTGACTGATATAACTTTTCCGCCTATCAGAAATGTTTTATACATTCATCTCTAGTAATAATCGTTATTGCTATTATTTTAGTATGTAACGGATATCACTAGAGAGACGCTCGGCGGATTTTACTCTATAAAGATCAAGTATAGACAGGACAGGGAAAAAAATGTAAACTTTATTGATGACTTTGTGTGTGTTGTGTAAGTGTTTGGCGCAATTCTTTCGGCGTTGTAACCTGGACGATGGTAAACATCTGGGTCACAGCTCCAATAAACTTCCTGGTTATGTTCAGAGGGGGATTACAGAATACCCCTGCGATTAGGCTCAGAGGGGTATTACATTATCCCTCTATGTGAGGGATAGCAAAAGTACAGTATACTCTGACAGAAGAGGGAATAACATGGACAGAAGTCCCTGCTACCCCCCTATCCCCACTGGGGTCACATACAGGTTATGCACAGACAATGAGGATTTGTCATGGTCTCTGCAGTCTGCAACCTCTGCTTCTTCCCCCTTCTTCCTCCTTCACATAGCTCCAAGATGCTGCCTGAGGCAGGGAGGGGAAGACACTTTAGAGCCCCATATCTCAGGATCCGATAGGGCTATGAAGATGACCTTGAATTAATTTTAAAGATAAGAATGTTGATAGCCTTAACAGATCCTGAGAAATCATACATCCTCTAACTACAGTGCCACCCTGGCCAGACGGCAGGGAAAGGGTTAAAGTCCCCCTGCAGTCGTTCCCACATTTAAATGTCCCTCTCCTACCACACACACAAAAACACACACACACACACTAATACTCATCTCTCCTAGATCCCCTCACTTCCCTTCTCTCTCAGGTCCAGAATCTTCAGGTGCAATGTAAGTGACATCATCATATCGCGCCTGCAGCTCCAGGGGAAGAGAGGATGAATGGTGAAGCAGGGAGTGGAGGGCTCCCTGCTTCATCAATGTATGCAAATGGGGTAACCCAGAATGCACAACTATCTCGCTGTCCCAATGGGGCCCCGCAAGTGCACCATTGGCCCTATGGTTAAAGCAGCCCAGAGTGCGCGGCCTGGATATTTTTGTATGAGACAAATAGGTTTTGTACATGAATAAGGCTACATGATATAACAAAAAACAAAAACACAGGAGAGAGTTCATCAATGAGCGTATACATTTGCTTATTTAATACAGAGTAAAGCAGTTCCATGTCATGTTGCTGCCGGAGTACTTTGGCTTAGAGGTGAATTTTACTTAGAGACCTAGTACCCCTTATGACCCACATCTCTGACCTCTCAACCAGCCAGCCAGTAACCGGCTTTGCACTGATGAGATTAAATAAAATCATAACTGACTATAGATGGGCCCCTCTTCCTATTGGATGAAGATATTCTGGTTTGGTTTTATTCCCAGATTATGATACTAGGTTTCAGGAAAACCAGGCATTGATCTATAGGGAGCTACCTTCCAAAAGGTGGCGCTAGAGTAAATTCTCCTTTTCTTAAAAGTAGGATCAAACTAAATTTCAAACCAAAGTCTGACAACTCCAACAAAATAGAAAAAAAAAAAAAAAATGATCTGATGTGCTCTTTGAATCCAAAAAGGGATAGGTCCTATACCAACATCATGCATGTTAATATATAAGGCCACCATATTAAGAGAGACCAATAGAGTACCAGATGGAAATCTAAAGCCCTCTAATTGTTCGATAGGGGGCAGTGAATCTTATACGTCTCACAACAATGAATCAAAGTACAGGCCTTTCCACACAGACAGACACACACACACACCAATTGTGGCCACAGTTGTTCTTTGGGAAATCTCTATAGATTTGTACAAATAGAGAATTGTCCCATTGATGAATTTTCCTGCAATGGGTCTATCGTCTAATGTGTCAAAATACCAAGTCTGGCATCAGTTATGTTACTGGAACCTCCTCTCTGTGACTTCCCATCATGCATCACATGTGCTTTGGCCAATAGGGAACATAATATTGCCTCCAATATAAACCGTCCGCTACACCCATTCAAAGCCAACTACTGGCTCTATCAGCAACTACAACTATCCTGTGTGTCCTGTACATGTAGTCTGGAAGTAGATGTGCCTGTCAATCTCTGCACAGTATACTCGAATTACTATTACACGTTTATGGACTGTGAAACCATGCAAAAAAGTTGTGTATATAATTTTGCTGCATAGTCTCAGTCCCTACATGTGATGCTATACACAGTAGTAATTATAATAGCAGTACAATGTGTCCTCCATGTCTAGGACACACAGTGTAGTTATGGCTGCAGATAGAGCCAGAATACTGTAGTTGGTTTGAATTGGGTTAATATTAGAGAACTTCCAACAGAGAACATCCACTTTAGGAGTGATAGGATTGCTTTTGGGGTTTTCAGTATATGTACAGCTTTCGCATTGCACTAAAATATTACCTTTATTCTATAGGTGTAGATTTAGTTAGATCTAATCAATATTAGGTGTAGATATTCTATAAGTGTATTCCAACCGGTTTTTCTTTTAAAAAGTTAACTCAAAGATAGTCAAAGAATGACTATAATTACACAGAATATAATAAAATACGTGTTTAATAAGTGAAAATAGATAATACTTAGCTGTGGTTACAAATGATGTCATGGCTCACTGGATGAGGAGTCCCGTTAGATATCACGCACTGATATATACCCATCGTTCGATGACTTCTAGAGGTGAATGGAGCACATTGCCCAATGCAGAAGCTGCACAAAAATTATTCTCGGGTCTTTATACCAATCTATACTAGGGGCTTTCAGTTGGACAACTGAACATAAAAGGACCAAAATACAAAGATGGGGTGCATTATAAAACTTTGCAATACCCCTTCAATTGAGTAAACAAATATCACACTATAACATTGTCAGTCCAACACTTCATGTAATGACCCTGACCAGGATGACCTATAAGGTTTTCTGCTATTGCAGATACATGGTATTACTTACCACATGGACCTAATCTAAATACCCCTAGACTCCAATATAACCATATATGTGTTATTCTCCCATATCCTCTGATCCTAAATTACTAGTATTGTTACCCCCATGGTGCTTAATCCCGTATAAGAAGAACCATCTGAATAACAATGTACATTGACAAGTATCAGATAAAATTCTCTTAAAGCAAGTAAGATTGTCGGCATTCATAGATTTATAGTAAACCCATAACCAAGAATATCGGGTTCAACAAACCTTCCAAAGTGGCATTAACCAAACAATACTATATAATATTTATAAAATAGACCAAAATCTGCAATATTCTTTATTCGAGAAAACCCAATTAATTTTTTTCAAATTACCCAAAGAAATGTGAAGCCCATGTGATACACACAAACACCCATAAACACTGACTGAGTATATCTGGTATAGCAAGTACATCCCATGTTCACCAAAACACACATATAGGTATTCAACAATGGAAAGAACTTTTTACTTTTTTTTCCTGAGAGGGTGAGGTTGGGGTGTAAGGGGCTGCTCTTATGTAATATATGCCTCCGTTTCATATCCACTACTCTCCTCCCTCCCCTCCATCACTGCCCCCTGTGGGGTAGTAGTGAGCAGTCACTACCTTTGTCTGCTCGCTGTGGAGACTTCACATGTAACAATACAGACCTGGACAAACAGAACATGTATACATAAGAGACGTGTAACGTATACATATAACCAGGGCCGGTGTTAGGGGGGGGGGGGGGCAAACTGGGCAATTTCCCAGGGCCCCATCCCCAAAGGGGCCCCCGGGATCCGGAACCTGATGACTCCGGATCCCAGAGTCAGGCCCGGACAAATCAATAACAGAAAGGGACCGCAGGGCCCCTTTCCATGGTGAGTAAAAATAAACATTTTTACTCACCTGTCCTTGTGTCCGACGTCATCTTCTAGCGTTCCGGACATCACTGCTGAAGCCAGGCCTCAGTCTTAGCGATCACGTGGGGGCGTACTGACAGCTTGCCGCACGTAATCGCTGAGGCCTCAGCGGTGACGTCCACAACGCATGACGTCAGCCGCAGAGAAGAAGAAGCCAGCGCCAGCGAGGATAACGGAGCAGCGCGAGGAGGCCCAGAAGAGGTAAGACAAGGTGAGTATAACTGATTGTTATTTTCTCTCACCTCCCCCCGAGCCTTCGATTATTATACTCTTGGGTCTGAAGAGACCCCAGAATATAATATAATAATAGCACTGTAGGGCCCCTGTGGAGCATTATACTGGGGGGCCCCTCTGGATAGCATAATAATGCAGTATAATGCTCCACGGTTTCCCCACACAGTATAATATGCTCTCCAGAGGGGCCCCCCCAGTATATTATACTGTGCGGGGCCACTGTGGAGCATTATACTGGGGGGGGGTGCTCTGGAAAGCATGTAATACTGTTTGGGCCCACTGTGGAGCATTATACTGGGGGGGCTCTGGAGAGCATATTATACTGTTTTGGGCCGCTGTGGAGTATTATACTGGGGAAACCTTTCTGGGCAGTATATTATACTGTGTGGAGGCCATTTCTGGAGCATGTTATACTGAGTGGGGTCACTGTGGAGCAGTATTCTGGGGGGGCCATCAGCAGAGCATATTATATTGCGTGGCGCCATTGTGGGGCATTATTCGGGGGGGACTAATGAGCATTATACTAGGGGGCCCTCTGGGGAGCATATTATACTGCGTGGGGCCTACTGTGGAACATTATACTGGGGGGACGCTCTGGGGAGCATAATATATTGCGTGGGGCCACTGTGGAGCAAAATACTGGAGGGGGCACTGTGGAGCATTATACTAGCGGGGGCCCTCTGGGGAGCATATTATACTATGGGCCACTGTGGCGCTTTATACTGGGGGAAGGGACAGTGTGGGGAGCCTGTTATACTGTGTGGGGCCACTGTGGAGTGTATTATATTTTGTGGGGCTTTTCGGAAGCATATGATACTCTGTGGGGCCATTGTAGAGCATTATACTGGGGGGGACTGTGGGGAACATATTATACTGTGGGGGACCACTGTGGAGCATTATACTGGGGAACCCCTCTGGGAAGTATATTATACTGTGTGGAGATCATTATGGAGCATGTTATACTGTGTTAGGCCACTGGAGCATTATACTGGGGAGGCATTGTGCGGTGCATATTATACTGTATGGAGCATATTATATTGTGTGGGGCTGCTGGGGAGCATATTGCACTGTCTGGGGCCACTAAGGGGTAGTATACTGTGTGGGCCACTGTGGAGTATTATACTGTGTGGAGCCTTACATACCATGTGGGGCCACTATGGGGGGCTCAGGGAAGCATTTTATACTGTGTGGGGTCACTGTGGAGCATTATATACCATGTGGGGAAACTGGAGGGCTCAGGAGAGCATTTTATACTGTGGAGCATTATATACCATGTGGAGCATTATACTGTGGGGTGAGGGGGGTTCACAATTCCTGCTGGCAGCCCTGTGTGCTATGTCTGCATCACAGCTCCCTCACTATAATCTTGCACATACGTGTAGTACCCCATAGCCATGTCATTCCCCATACAGTACTGTGCATGAACTGGCCATGGAGTTATTGGGGCCTGCACAGTACTATAGGGGCTGACTATACTGGGAACATACTCAGTAACACCAGATAGTCAGCACATATGTAAGACTTCAGTGAAGGAGCCGCAGTGTAGGCTATTAGCAGGAAGCTGTTGGGTGGGGCCCCAGAACAAGATCCTCTGGTGGGCCTAAGCCCTTCAGTCCGACACTGTATAACAGAACTATTATATATAAGGATGGGTTACTATACTGTATATAATTGGGAAACTTAAGTATGAGGGGGCTATTATAAGGGGGAACTATTATTTATAAGGGCGGAACTATTATATATAAGGCATCCAATATAAGGGGGAGCTATTATTTATAAGAGAGGAACTTTTTATAAGGGGGGTGTAATTGTTAAGTGGGCTTATTTATAAAGGGGGCTATTAGTGATAATGGGGACTATTATTTATAAGGGTAACTATTATTTATGAGGGGGCTATTAATAAGGGAGCAGTATTATTTTTATGGGGTGACTGTTACTGATAAGGGGGAATATTACTGATACAGGGCACTATTTATCATTTATAAGGTGCTATTACTGATAAAGGTGTAATATTATTTATAAGCAGAGACTATTATTTATAAGGAGGCGCTATAATAACTGATGACTGGGTGCAAAAATCTAATAGGCGGTACAAAGGTGCTCACTTGAATTGTGTGTGGTAAAATGGGGCTTATTACTTTTTTGTTGGCAGAAAGGAGGCGTTGTTATAGGGGTTGCCACTGGAAGACGATGGTGTTGTTTGCATATCAGCATTTGGGGCCCCACTTTTAATTTTGCCCAGGGCCCCACTTTGTCT
The DNA here is from genome assembly GCA_947044405.1 of Leptodactylus fallax. Classification (NCBI taxonomy): domain Eukaryota; kingdom Metazoa; phylum Chordata; class Amphibia; order Anura; family Leptodactylidae; genus Leptodactylus; species Leptodactylus fallax. The sequence goes on along the minus strand of CAMRHE010000375.1, from coordinate 939,488 downwards.
AAAACCGGCCCTGCATATAACTGACACACGTATGGGCCCATTCACTACTCAACCTTCCATTCAAACATGCAAAATTCACCCTGGAGCTCCAGACCAAAGAACACAAATTCCAAGAGACAAATGCATTAAATTCAACATATATATTAAATTATATACACACACTATATATTACATATACACACACCCCCTACACCTAACCTTCAGTACCTTCATCACAAAACATATCCACGTACATTGAAAATAAAGGTGTGTAGAAGATTTGCTATCAGTTTCCCCAGACTTTCTCCTTATCTCTTCATCTAGTCACCACTCACACAGCACTAAACCAGGAAACCATTAACACAATGCTATGTGCAGGCCACATTAACCCTTTAGTGAGTGGGTGATCACTTCCTTACACTAAAGGAGAATATACAAACACAGTTTCTTATCTGTTCACCCTGCATTCTAGTTATCATTGGACTTGGGGTAGGTTCACACTTGCGGCAGTACTCCGTCTGCCGGGAATCCGACCTAAATGGATAGGGAAAGGTTTGCGACGCATTGCTTTAAAAACCCGTTTTTTTTTTTTTTTTGCTGGAAATGCGTTGAACATGCAGGACTTTGTTTAAAGCGAAAAAAAAAAACGGCTTCGCGGCGCAGAGGGTGTAAGGGCACACCCGCACATTGCTTTAAAACCCAATTCAAGTGAATGGGGTTTTAAGCAATGCATCGCAAACCTTCCCCTATCCAGTTTTCCGACATTTAGGTCGGATTCACGGAGTGCCGGCGCAAGTGTGAACGCACCTGTATCTCTCTCTACTTTATTATATAGCTTTTTTTCGATTTGTCTTGTATCTGAATCTTCTTTCTTCTCTTGCAGTTTCTACTTTCTGGGTATAAATTTTCTCCAGCTTTTTATAAGCACAATGTTACAGTTACACCACCTCTTCCTGTAAAGTGCTGAAGTCAGTTACAACAATACCTCGTGTCCCCCTGCTATCTCCAATGCCGCCCCTGCTACTTCTTGTGTCACCCCCTCTACCTCATAGATTGTAAGCTCTTGCGAGCAGGGCCCTCAGTCCCAGTGTGTGAATTGACTATTTCTTTGTAATGTATCTTTTGTCAGTACTTGAACCCTGCAAATTGTACAGTGCTGCGGAATATGTTGGTGCTATATAAATAAAATGTATTATCAGCAAACATTACACGTACATCCAATTGTCTAGGATTCCAACACACAACTGGACCAATTGGGAGTCAATTAACACTATACACCTAGGATTCCAACAAATACAAACACACAGGACCCATCCCACGCCTGCTGCAGTTTTCTGCCATTTAATAGACATCAAGTTGTCACCACCGACTGACTGGGGTACCACAACATCCGAGTGTTGAGTGCCCAGATGTCACCCAAGCACCCACCAGAGGACCGGACTCGGTTTTTCGTCATCTACCCCTACACTAAACATCTTTGCTAACACAGATAAAGCAGTTTCTCTATAACACAATCAAAACAATAATTATAGTGATTCTTAGACCAATCCCACGGCTCTGACACCAAGTGTATTCCAAGGGGTTTTTCTTTTTACAGGTTAACTCAAAAGATGGTCAAAGAATGAGAATAATCTCACCAGAATATAATCAAACACTAAGTGTGTAATACATGAAAAGAGATAATACTTAGCTGTGGTTACAAATGATGTAAATGCTCACTGGATGGGGAGCCCCATTATATATCACGCACTGATATATACCCATCGCTCAATGACTTCTAGAGGTGCATGGCGCACATTGCCCAATGCAGAAGCTGCACTAAAATGAACATTCTCGGGTCTTTATACCAATCTAAACTAGGGGCTTTCAGCTGAACAAAAACTAACATAAAAGGACCAGAATACAAAGAAAGTCCAAGGGAGGTGAGTGTTAACAGGAAGCCTGATTAAGAGCAAGGCTCTTTATAAAGTTTTTTTTAGTAGCACTTTGTGTGATTAAATAAAAAAAAATAAAAAGTGAAAAACACACACACACACACACACACATTTTTCCCTCTCGTTTTTTATTTTCTCTGATAAAAAAAAAATATATATATTTAACACATGCAAAAATAAAAAAAAAATAAAGCCATATAGGTCACTGAAAAAAAAAAAAAAAAAGTCGCAGAAATTAGTTGAATAACCCAAATGATAAAAATGTTACAGCCCTCAAAACCGTACAAAAAAAGAAACTGAAAATGTGTCTGGTCCTAGACTTGAAATTGGCCCTGGTTAAAAAAAAAAAAAAAAAAAAAATATATTATATATATATATATATATATTATATAGCTTTGCATCATCTTATTCTGAGATGCAAAATTTTGTTATGTTTCTATCTAGGGTCTGAGGTAAGGCTTGCTTCCTGTGGGTGAACTGAACTTTTATTGGTACCATTTTGGGTGTTTGTAAGGCCGGAACTCCATGTTGGGAAAATGCCTTATTTTACAGAACCTGCAAAGTGGATGAGATTCTGGCTAATCCCGTCCACACATTGCAGATAACAATTTGCAGTGGAAAACCTTCGTCTTCAAAAAAAGCTTACGTTTTTGAAAGTCGCGAAATGTCAATTATACCTACGAAACGCTGGCCTTTTCCCGCATAGATATAATAGGGGCAGAAAGTCCGCAGAGGAAAACTCTCCAGACTTTGTGAAAAACACTGAGGAAAAGAAATGCTGGCGTTTCCACTACGGTTTTGTTTACTACGTTTCACTATGTGTGGCCTTAAGACTTTTTATTCCATTTTTGAGGAGGCGAGGTCTTTTCAAAGACCCCGGAGTATAATGATAGCAGAGATTGTGGGGTTCGGCCCGCGGCCTCACATACCAATCCCTGATCCTGCTCACAGCCGCCTCCGCAGAATCGGAAGCGCAGGCGGCCGTGAGCGGGACCCCGGGGAACGGTAAGTATATAGGGCCCGTTACCTGCTGGGGTTACTCCAGGAGGTAACGGCCTATTACAAAGAAAAAAAAAAAAGCATCGGGGGCCCGCGGGGCCCCATAATGTTCCGGACCCTGTGGCAGCTGCTACCACGGTAGTTACACCCCTGCCTGTAATACCTATCAGATGTAACCTAGACCAAAACATCCTTTATACATCCCAGATAACATGTTCGAGAACTAGATAAATGTATGAAATACCTGATCAATAATACACAAAAACATCTATTAAAGGCCCATGTACACACAGCGTGTAAACCATTACTATGTGATCTAATCTGCAATGTGTGCACGAGCCTTAGTAAGGGAGGAGGATTTTGTGGCGGAAACTTCCTGTGAAACCATGAGATCCTGCTTCATACCAAACAGGTTGAACTTTCTCATCCGGCGCTTCATACACCAGCCATAGTCCAAAGCGTACTGGAGTAAGATTTTAGAAAATATATTAAACAATTTTGCCTATGCACCAGTTTCTGGAGCACATTATAGTAACTCTGTACGGCCGTGAGGCCATACCCCCTCCTGCTAAGCCCTGCTCACTTTTCTGTAAAAACTTGTTTATGGGGCAGAATTAAATAAAAAAAAATTATTTTTGGGGTTCTCAGTATTTTTACAGCATCCACATTGCATTAAAATGACATTACCTTTATTCTATAGGTCAGTACAATTACAGGAAACAAAATTTATGCATTTTTTTTATATTTTACTACTTTTTTTAAAATAAAAGCTTTGAAAAAAATTTGCCTATTCTGAGAAGCAAAATTTTTTTATGTTTCCATCTAGGCTCTGAGGCAGGTCTTGTTTCCTGCAGGTGAACTGAGCTTTTATTGTCACCATTTTGGATCTTTTTGAGGCCGGGGCCCCATGTTGGAAAAAAAAAGCTGCATTTTATATTACCTGCAAAGTGGATGTGATTGTGGCTAATCCCATCCACACATTGCAGAAAAAAAAGTTTGCAGTGGAAAAGCAGTGTTTTCAAAAACATTTTTTGAAAGTCGCGGCATGTCAATTATACCTACGGAATCGATGGTGTTTTCCACATAGCTATAATAGGGGCAGAAAGTCCACAGAGGAAAACTCTACAGACTGAAAAATCCTGAAAAAAAAAAAAAAAATGATACGTTTCCACCATGTTTTTCTCCACTGTTATCTGCGTTTCGCTGCGTGGGGCCTTAAGACTTCCATTTTTGAGAAGGTGAGGTGACTATGAAAACGGCAATTTGGGCGTTCACTGTGTGGTATAAGTATAATTTTATACTAGATCTGGAATTTTGGAGAAATTGTTTAGTTACTTTTATATGTAAAATGTGAAAACAGTTGAAAACTTGATTTTTTTAAAAACATTTTTCTCTATAGTAACCCTGGAGGGCTTTAACAGGCAATCACTTATACATTACACTGTGATCGGGCAGAGATAACCCTAATCGTGGATATTGCAGGCGATAGTCCCCTGTATAACATAGCCAGCCGTCATCGCATAGTGAGCAGGCTCAGATCAGAAGATGGGAACAGTCAATGGGGCAAAAATTTAATGGGCTCAATCCCAAAGATATTATACTGCTAATACAACGGTCTATACCCCTTCCCCATTAGGCATATACAAGCCTAGCTGAGCTGAGCATGCATGTGTATGTATGTGTTTGGGTTGTCAGGGGGCGATGTGATGATTATTGTGCCCTTACAACTGCCCACACGTTCATCGATAATGTGCAACATTTTGTAAGGGGTTAAAACATGCGCTTATTTTCTACTTCCATGTGAATTGCATCTGATATTAGCATTAGTTCTGTATTACACAGAGAAAAACTGACAGTATAATAAAGCATGCAAAAGTATAAGCCGCCAAACAAGAACCGGCGTTAGGAAACATCTGTCTCCTCTTGTACAGAGCACAGACACTGCGCATACAGGTCTTCTACACTTCTACTCTTAAAGCCTCCATACCCATAAGGAAATCAGCTATTTAACCCCTTATATACTGTACTAGGGGGCACTACACATATATTTGCTGCTGAGAGATTCTCCCATATTCTGTGTCACTGCCACCCAGCACTGACCCTAAACAGACTGATACGTATCGCAACCAGAAAAGGAAGGTGTTCCAGGAGACACGGTCATGTCCCCCGTGAACCAAATGTATCATTTGCATATGGAATACAAATTTATTTCTTGACAGCAAGATTCCACTTGGACAGAAGAGAGGACTGTTCAGCCCTACGCCAGCATATAAGGGGTCTAGAAGAGGTTTTTGTGGTGGTGCGAACTAAGACATACATTGTAAACATATGTGTGTCGTTGTGTTTCTGGAACGATGAAGATGAAGCAGATTGTTTCTCTTTAACAATTTAATTTTTTTTCTGGTTATTTCTGGATAGTTCTTTCTTATGTTACCACCCAGGTGGTGGCTTCTTGTGATGCGTGGACACACTTTAGAGAGGGACATATGTGCCAAGTGTCAAGTTGTGATTGGTTGTACGTTTGGGTTGTCGGTGACGGGAGGAGTGTTCGGCATAAATAGTGAATGTTCTAGTCACTCGGTGCCGGTAACTGAAGGAGCAGATTACTTGGAGAGAAGATCTGAAGGAGTGAAGTCTTAATCATAGCACTGGTACTGTAAGTCTGACCATTCCTGAAATGCCCAGCGAAATCGTAAGTACAATAATTTCTACAATACTTTATACTATTACAACAATGGTACAAATTTGCATTCAGTCGGTCGATAGGATGAATATGCCATGGATCTACAACATAGCTGAGCATATCGCTCAGTGGGCCAAAATAACACGTAATTTTGCACAATGCATTGGAAGTATTAATAGTCTCCCACAGTCTGTTCGTGACAAAGCCAATGCCATTGCAGGCTGGGCTAAAGAAATTTATTTTTGGGCAGAATGTACAAAAATAATGATAACGGCGATTGTTGGGTTGGTAATGATATTACACTGAAAAAAATACGTAAAAAGTCAAACCCCAACCCGACCGCCAACTCAAAGCATAACACTGCCTACTTCGACCATTCAGAAAATCTACAACATGGGCACTGAAATACATCTTCAGTAATTACTTTACAACAACAACCAGTTAAAGCTGCCAGCACAACCTGTAAATGAAATACGTATATGCTAAAGAGGAACCACATCAACACTGCAAAAACAACAAGCCATCGCATGGCGGGAAGATCAACATCAACGTGGGCTAAAGGAGTCCCTCCAATACATTTAATAAAGTTTTTTCTAATTGTCTTCTGTGTTCTGTCTATTATTTGGGTTCATAAAAAGGGTATTATAATTTTAGTGGGCACAAAGGGGGATAAATACTATGGGGGACATAAAGGTAACAATGACTGATTTTTGAATTCTCTAGCAATGCTCTGGTCAGAGATGCCGGTGAGTGTGAAGAGAAATTTGAGGAAGTCCAAGGCAAACCAACAGGGCCCATGAACTTGTAAGTAGAGTGAGCTCCTCTCTCCACCCTATGTACTGTGTGCGGGTTATTTTTGTATATTTCTTTCTTGCAGGTTTTCTAGCTGACAGGCTGTGATGCCTGTAACCAAACAAGCTGCTGGGAGGAGGGAGGTATGTATGGTAAGTAGGCCCAGGAAGAGCCTGGTATGCCAATACGGGGAGATGACCTACACCATCATGGTGGGAGGAATTGAGAATAGAGATTTGGCACTAATAGGGGAAAGTATGTATGACATGTGGCAGAAACTATTGGAGCTCTTGGCACACAAGTGATTCTTGGTTTTTGATGAGTGTTTATGGGCTTTTTTAATGTATGTTTTTGATGGAAATTTTTGTTGACATTTTAATTGACCTTGTTGCAGAATGTTTTTTTATGAAATGTGTTGCACAGTTTTGTTGGTCCACACCAAGGGCTTAGCTACAGCCTTCTAGATTGGTTCCCCGTTATAGGGAATATGTGGCCAATGACATGGTCTGTATTAAACACAATACTCGCCCATCTAATCCCCCACCAGCAGCTCTGGTGCCAGTCGTAAATGTCCTCAGTGGTGACGCTCCCGTATGCCACACACTGCAAAACACCCCATTTGTGTGATTGTGGGGTCCCAGTTTACCCCATTTGTCCCAGTCTCTACTACTATATCATGTAAAGAGGTTCCTCTCAAATTACAATTTATTTGCCTTGTATATCAGAAAAGTAGCCTACAAGGCATAATAAATCTCCCCAATGAGCCACTTCGAGCCTAAAGCTGCCGATAATCCATGTGGCTGCAGTAAAGCGTATCTCTAAATGCTGTCACACCCTCAAGGTACTCCCTAGGCTAAAGTTTCCTAGTGGTAACAGGAGAGCTGAAGAGCTCAGGAGCCTTAATGTCTTACTGTGTTCTTACTTCCCTTCCTTTCTTCTATAGATGTGGGCAAAGATGGATGTGAGGGTCACATCGCTGCAGTAACCAGAGGTCAGTATCAGGGCAGAATAGATCTGGATATCCTGTTTTATACTGTTTTGGCAATATCTTGTTTTAGCCTATACATTTTGACATCATGTGTATATGATGGAGCTGAATTAGAGAGAATTAATGTGAATACATGAAGAGACACTACAGAGATCTTTCTAATGATCTTTTTACACCTAGGCCTCAACCATGACAACAGACATCCCCTACGTCTACAACAAAGAAGGTTTCACCATCATCATAGACGAGGATTCTTTACTGTAAAAGCAATCGGACTGTTGGACTCTTTACTGCAAGATGATGTAATGTTCGATTTCTTGTTAAAGTACATAAGGAGCCTGGACCGAGCTACATTTATTGGAATGGGATGTTGATCCAGGCATTTATTCCGATTGCCATTTTTGGAGTCGGGAAGGAATTTTTCCCCTAATATGGGGTAATTGCCATCTGCCTCATAGGGGTTTTTTGCCTTCCTCTGGATCAACGCTGTTGTGTATTAGCATATTGCTAGTTTTATTAATTTATATATTTATTTTTTCTAACTACATGGTGTGTGACAGGCAAGGCTATAAGGGGAATGGTGCAGGACTTTTTTTTACCAATAAAATGTTCATAAGCATGTCTACTGTGTCTGATTATTTTTTATACGGATTGTTTGGTGACGAATAGAGAAATACTTTCTAATGAAGATAATAAAGAATAGAAAATTCTATGATCCAATTAATATGTTGAAAAGAACTTAGAAGTTCTAGGGTTATAATCACTTACACATTTATTAACATTTTGCAATGCATTCAATGGGTACATGTAAAAATAGGTTGGTGTATGAGGGGTACATCAGGTGTCCATGGCAGTGAAAATCTGATAAAGTAGGATCAGAAGGTGCACTATGTCTTATTAAGGAGACGTCACTTCTATGAGGCCACCGTGAGGTGTACAGAAACTTATTAGACCATGCATGTCCTGCTAAGAATTCTGTGAAAGAAATATGCAAATAAGTTCTCCTTTAAGAAACCAAATCGGAATACCTTTATCCAAAAGGAAGATGAAACCATTCGGATGGAGGTATTCTGGCTTGACCTTATTCCCAGATTCTGCTACTAGGTTCCAAGAATAACCAGGCATTGATCTATAGGGAGCTACCTTCCAACAGGTAGCGCTAGAGCAAATTCTCATTTTCAACCATGGAAAAGCACTTATTGCATATTCCATTCTCAGAATTCTCAGCAGAGCATGCATGGTCTAATAATTCGCTGTACACCTCCTGGTGGCCTCAGAGGAGTTTTTTTTTTTTAGTTTGATCAAAACAGTTTTATTCTTTTCTCAATCAAAAGAGAAGAACAATAACATAAAACATAAATAAAGGTTAAACCACAGAAAAGAGGCCACCAACCAAAAGGTAAAACAATCTAAAGTTTGTTACATACGTTACAAATATTAGTTCATAATTGCGAAAAACAGATCATGGGTTAGTGGTCATTCCCACTACCATTGGTGACCGTCGGTAGTGTCCGTTGCTATTGTCCATTAGAAGATTTTAGCAACAGACTGTGAACCGAGAGCAAGGCAGGTGGTTTGGACTCCGCAACCAGAAATGAACGCACACGCGGTAGTTCAAGAAAAAAAATATATATTTACTATAAGTTAATAAAGGCTAGTTAAAGGTAAAATGACAGGGCTAAAGACAAGCAAAATATACAATATAGCATGAACAATTTCAAGGCAAATTCTGCAATGGTTTCTACTTTTACTCTGTCCACTTCTGCAGTATGGACACTGAATGAACAATATACTCAAAACTATCCCTAACTGACCCTGACATCACATTTGGGTGCACCCCCTTTTCCCCAGTGGTCCAGGTGGACCGCTTACAGTCTGTAGAAGCGCGCGGTGGGGCCCAAAGTCGTTCCTTTCTTTTATAGCGAAACGTCCTCTCCTCACGGTTATCAGGATCTTGGGAGAAATGAAGTCCTCTTTAACAGGGAAACCCAATGAATGCAATGTAATCCAACAGCAGATTCCACTCAGCACACTGACAGTCCTGCCGAATCCATACACTGAGCTGGGATGTAAGCCGGGGTTTAGCAGGTGCTGTCCAGTACATCAACAGCACTGCGAGTCTCTATCTGTGGTATCCATATACACAGTCACCATGTCAGTCTCACTGATCAGCCACTGAGCACAGTTCCTTTCACGTGGACTCACTAGTCCTGTTGTCTCTTTACACTCTGTTTGTCTCTGGACCAAGATACAGCTTAGCTGTACAGAAAAATCTCCACACCAGTTCAATACAACACTTGCTAAGATGGCTGCTGCTCTCTGTCTCGTCACTTCCTGCTTCTCTGCTCACATTCTGTCTGCAGAACAGGCAAGCTGACATAAAAGGGGGGGGAGTCACTCCAGCATCATGTCACAATTACAATGGCTGCTGTCTTAAAGGAACAGAATCACAGAAATACATTCAACATTAACAGTTTATACAGACAAATGAAGCTTAGGACAACATTGGCTGTCTCTTACATATTCCCCCCCACTTTAAGATTGGCAGTCCCTGCCTATGACTGTATATCCAGAGGGTTGTACTTTTATGCACAGGGTGGTAGTATACCGATGTATGGCAGGCCAAACAAACTCATCCTGCGCATACCGAACAGGGGGAATACCAGCATTTGGCCTAGTGGTCCGTCTGAGGACCGGTGGTATATTATGGGGTGCTGCAGCTATGGGCTGAGAAGGACCAGCGGATTCCGCACCAGAGGGGGCACAGGCCGGAGATACAGTAGTCACAGGTGGAACATCCCCAGGAGCAGGGATCGGCCAACAATCATCCTCCTCGTCGGAGGCCCATTCCGCACCTCCATTCTCTGACTGTGGGAGCTCATTCACATTGGCAAGCCCATCATAATTTGTCCCTTCAGAATGACACAGGCGCAACATATTTCGGTGAAGTACTCGAACACAATCAGTTCCTTCTTTCTGGACCTGGTACACTGGCCCATTCGCATACTTGCGGCCAACAACACGATACGGCAAAGCCTCCCATCGGCTTTCCAATTTCCCTTGGGGTTTCTTGACACGAACTAGCACCAGGTCGCCTGGTTGCAATGGTGCTTCTTGCACTGGGGTCTTATCAGGATGGGGATGTTCTTGCAGGCGCTGCCGCACCAATCGATGGATCGTCTCAAGTCTCTGCCGGTGCGCCCGCACCCAAGAGGTTGGATCCCTCGGAGGGAACCCATCCACATCATTCAACTGTAATTCTCCTATACTTCGCCCAGACCGCCCAAAGAGAAGTGTATAAGGAGAGTACCCCGTTGTAGAATGGACCTGATTGTTATAGGCCCACACCATTTCAGACAAGAACTGAGGCCACTGTAACTTCTTGTCTTCCTCCAGAGTCCGCAGCATCTGTAGCAGAGTTCTGTTGAATCTTTCACAGGCCCCATTTCCCTGAGGGTGGTATGGAGTCGTGTGCGACTTCTTTATCCCGTAGATACGTTGAACTTCTTTCATTACGTGTCCCTCAAAGCAGGCACCCTGGTCGGAGTGGATGCGTTTAGGGCACCCATATACTCGAATGAAATCTTGGCACAGAGCACGAGCTGCTGACTCAGCTGTCTGGTCCTTGGTGGCGGTTACCACCGCAAATTTGGTGAAGTGATCCACCATTACGAGGCAATACTGGTGTCCGCTATTGGATGGGCCCACCATTAGATAGTCTATCATGACGATTTCTAAAGGTTCCTGGGTCACGATGGTTTGCAGGGGAGCTCTCTGTTCTATTGCCTTATGGATCTCACAAGTTCGACAGCTGCGGCATACTTCTTCGACCATTTGACGAAGACCAGGGCAGTAAATCAGTCGCTGTAACCAACGAAAGGTCTTCTCATGACCAAAATGTCCATTCTTATTATGAGCCTCAACTGCCAAGGAGCGAGCCAGTTCACTAGGCACCACAATTTGGTATCGAATGTCGATCTCAGAAGGTAAATAGACCTTTCGGCATAGCACTCCATTTTTCATCTCCAACTTTTCCCACTGACTCAGAACAGATAATATCTCACGTGTCAGTCGTTCTCTTTCCTCTCTACAGGGCTTCTGGCCTTTCTCAACACACTTGATCATCTGTGCCAGCCCCTCATGGGTCTGTTGTATCTGTGCCCATTCCTGTCGTGAGGGACCAAAGAAAGGAGCCATTTCAGTCCCCTCCATCTCAAACTGATTAGTGGCGGTCAAGGCCTGTGAAAATCTGCTGAAATCGGGCACCTCCACATGCTCCAACTCATGATCCACGTCTTCTGTGGGGGTCTGGGCGGTTACCCTAGAAAGCCCGTCAGCATTCTGGTTCTCTGTCTTGGACCGATACTTAATGCGGTAATTGAACTTAGTCATTCGGGCTATCCACCTCTGCTCTAACGCCCCGAGCTTGGCATTTTCCAGGTGAGCTAGTGGGTTGTTGTCAGTCAGTACTAAAACTTCAGCACCGGTCAAATATTCAGAGAATTTCTCGGTCATGGCCCATACCAGTGCCAACAGCTCCAACTTAAATGAACTATAATTCTCGGGGTTTCTTTCAGAATCTCTCAAAGACCGGCTGCCATACGCTATGACCCTCTCCTGGCCATCCTGAAGCTGGGAAAGCACTGCTCCAAGACCATACAGGCTTGCATCCGTATACAGCTGGAACGGCAAGTGGTAATCAGCATATGCCAAGATTGGGGCTGTTGTCAGTGCATCCTTTAATGCCTGGAAGGCTTGTTCCTGTTCAGGTCCCCACTTCACGGACCGGTTCTTTGGACCACCGGATGTGCCTCGTAGGAGAGCATTAAGTGGTGCTGCTACCTTGGCGAAATCCTTAATAAACCGTCGATAGTAACCGGCTACTCCAAGGAACGCCCTCACTTCTCGCAGGGTAGTCGGTATTGGCCAATCTTGAACAGCCGCTATCTTGTCTCTTGATGGTCTCACCCCTTCTCCTGATACGCGGTGACCCAAGTAATCAATTTCAGATTGGAACAACCGACATTTACTGGGTTTCAATTTGAGCCCATGTTCCCGCAATCTTCGAAATACTTGCCCCAACTGGTGGAGATGGTCTTCAAAGGTCGCAGAATACACTATAATGTCATCCAAGTAGATGAGAGTGAACTCAAAGTTGAAGTCACCGAGACATTTCTCCATCAACCGCTGAAACGTTCCGGGTGCATTTGTCAACCCGAAGGGCATCCGGTTAAATTCGTATAGTCCCATGGGCAAGATGAATGCCGTCTTCTCCTTGTCTTTTGTGGCCATCGGCACCTGCCAATACCCACTAGCCAGATCTAGTGAGGAGAAGTACCGGGCTCTCCCTAGCGCTGAGAGGGACTCCTCAATCCGTGGCAAGGGGTAGGAATCTCGTACGGTGCAAGCGTTTAACTTCCGATAGTCTACGCAAAATCGGATGGACCCATCTTTTTTTCTTACTAACACCACAGGAGCCGCCCAGGGACTCTGGCTTTTTTGGATGATCCCACCCTGTAGCATCTTAGCTAACAGTTCTTTCACTTCCTGATACAACTGTGGAGGAATTTGTCGGTAGCGCTCTCTAATTGGAGGGGTGTCTCCTGTGGGAATCTCATGGTAGATCCCTGTGGTACATCCAAAATCTTCAGCATACCGTGCAAAGGTGGCTTGGTTCTCCCACAACAGCTCATCTACCTTCTGCACACATTCCAGAGAACATGAACTTGCATCCATCTTCATCTGTTCTCGAATTGCACGGCCATTCCATTCAGAGGTGGGTTCCTCATCTTCTCCCATGGACACAGTTACGGTCCACTCATCCCTTTCAGTCGGCTTCAGCTGCATTGGAGTTACTTTCCTTACTTCCTCCGGAGTCACATAGATGTTAGCCAGCAGCCTCCCTGGGGTCAGGTCCACACTCTGGTCCTGAGTGTTTACACATCGAAGTGGTACTCTTCCATTGCGAACTATTGCCAAGGAACGGGCCACTAGCGGATCAACACCTCCTTCGGCTGCCTGCAGTGGTTCTACCAACACAGCTATGCCCTCTAGTTTCCGACAGGTGCCTACGGGCATAGACACTATTGTCTCCCGACTGGGTGGCAGTGTAACTTTTGTATGCAAAGGAACTGAAATTCGAGCCAGAGGACGCTGCGCATCCGAACTTTTCTGTAAGCCACATGTCCGGATCAGCCACTGGAAAGCTGTTTGAGTAGGCCGATGGGTGGTGGTTTCTTTCCAATAACCGTGACCTTTCTTTTCAAAGAGGATCTGATCTAATTCTTTTAACACATTCATCCCCAAAATGACAGGGACCTTTACTTCATGTGACTCCTGTACCACCACAATGCCTTTCCTACCTAGATCTTGGCCACATACCCGGACATTCATCCAGGCCACTCCCACGACCGGAACTGGTAACTGGTTAGCTGCGACCACTCGTACGAATGTATGGGGATCATATTTCACATGTTGCCGGAAGTACCGTTCATAACAGTCTCTACTCAAGGTCGTTACTTGGGAACCCGTGTCAATCATCCCGGTAACCGGAATACCCTCCATTTCCACCTGTATGACAGGACTTGCAGCGATCAGGTCATCATCAGGGCATTCTCCCCACATAGTCTCCTTGTCAGTCTCCCCTGCTACACGCCCTTCAGCAGCAGGGGACTTCAGTTTAACGGCGGTCTCTCATAAGTTTGTCGCTGCTCTGGACATCTAGCAGCAACGTGGCCCATCCGTCCACACTCCCAGCAGCGTATCTCCCGTCGTTCTGGCCATCTGTTTGGGCCCCTTCGGTAAGCCCCTTCGATTTCTCCTGAGCACTGCACTAAATGATTTGGACCCCTTCGGTAGGTCCTATCCTCACCCCTCCAGCGGGGTGGTGGGTGATTCTGATTTTCTGGGTATGGACGGCTCACCCTTTCACCTCCAGTTTTCTGGAAGTCTGCAATTTTCATAGAATGTTCATCACAACGGGTGTGCAAGTGTTCCATTTGCTCTTGCAGTTTCTGCATTACTGTGAGAATTTCTTTAACCATCCCCTTTTCTACTGTCTCTGAGCCAGAACTAGCCCCCTGTGACAAAGTAACTCCAACTGCGGTCTGCGGCCTCGGGACCATACTATTGGCACGGGAGATGGCCTCTACCTGTACATCATGGAATTTAGCATCAGTCTCTCGTCGTATAAAATCCTGCATAGTCACAGTTAAACTGCCGTCACGTATCCCCAGGACAAACTGGTCACGGAGAGTCCGATCAGGGTTACAGAAGGCTGGCGAGCCCCCTCTTTCCTTCCTTTGAATATCTCGGAGCAGTTCTTGTAGGGCATTTGCATATTGGGGAAGGCTTTCATTCTCCTGTTGTACCCTCTGGAAGAACCGAGCCTGCAGAGACCCCAGCAATGCAGTTTCTCCATAAATGGTTTCTAGAATCTGGACTACTTGCTCAAATGTCTGCCTTTGTTCAAATGGCCTCAGTATCACTGTGGTCTTAGCATCCCCTTGTAATGTCAATATTGCTAGCTCTACTAGTACTTCTGGTGCGGTCTGGTACATTCGCTGTATCATTCGTATCTGTTCCACCCACATACTCACTGACATATTATTGCCATCAAATTTAGCTAACTGACTCATTATAGCCCCTGCTGGCATTCTTCCTCCAGCACCATTCTCCCGAACGGGTGCGTCACCGTCCATTCTGGTAAGCGGATCCTGCCGACTACGCCAATTTGTGAACCGAGAGCAAGGCAGGTGGTTTGGACTCCGCAACCAGAAATGAACGCACACGCGGTAGTTCAAGAAAAAAATATATATTTACTATAAGTTAATAAAGGCTAGTTAAAGGTAAAATGACAGGGCTAAAGACAAGCAAAATATACAATATAGCATGAACAATTTCAAGGCAAATTCTGCAATGGTTTCTACTTTTACTCTGTCCACTTCTGCAGTATGGACACTGAATGAACAATATACTCAAAACTATCCCTAACTGACCCTGACTTCACATTTGGGTGCACCCCCTTTTCCCCAGTGGTCCAGGTGGACCGCTTACAGTCTGTAGAAGCGCGCGGTGGGGCCCAAAGTCGTTCCTTTCTTTTATAGCGAAACGTCCTCTCCTCACGGTTATCAGGATCTTGGGAGAAATGAAGTCCTCTTTAACAGGGAAACCCAATGAATGCAATGTAATCCAACAGCAGATTCCACTCAGCACACTGACAGTCCTGCCGAATCCATACACTGAGCTGGGATGTAAGCCGGGGTTTAGCAGGTGCTGTCCAGTACATCAACAGCACTGCGAGTCTCTATCTGTGGTATCCATATACACAGTCACCATGTCAGTCTCACTGATCAGCCACTGAGCACAGTTCCTTTCACGTGGACTCACTAGTCCTGTTGTCTCTTTACACTCTGTTTGTCTCTGGACCAAGATACAGCTTAGCTGTACAGAAAAATCTCCACACCAGTTCAATACAACACTTGCTAAGATGGCTGCTGCTCTCTGTCTCGTCACTTCCTGCTTCTCTGCTCACATTCTGTCTGCAGAACAGGCAAGCTGACATAAAAGGGGGGGGAGTCACTCCAGCATCATGTCACAATTACAATGGCTGCTGTCTTAAAGGAACAGAATCACAGAAATACATTCAACATTAACAGTTTATACAGACAAATGAAGCTTAGGACAACATTGGCTGTCTCTTACAAGACACTAACTGAACAGTAACAAATCCATTAAAAATTCAATTGAAATCAAGGGAATTTTATCTGGTGTCCATTTACACGAAATCCGTCACAGGTCTGTTATTTTTCGTGTACACAAAAATCCGGGGTGCAGGACTTTTGTTTCTGTGCAAAATAACGATTTTATAATGGACGTCAAGAGTCCGTTATTTTTTAACATTAAAGAAACACAAATACAAACACGGACACTAACTGATGCCAATTTGTCCATTAAATGGATCAGTTAAAAAAAAACAAAAAAACACAGACATCAACATTAGTTCGTGTCTGTTAGGGTGTGTTCACACTACTGTTGGTGTCCATAAGAAAAGACACCTATCCTAAGACACTGGCAAGATGAAATAAGCCAAACACAGAAAGCAGTTCCATGATATTGTCAATGAAAAAAAGATCAGTTCATAGATAAATATAAATTCATAAATGGTAAAGTGCAAGTGCATAAGAATGTTATAGCTATTAAATAAACCCCAATATAATAAATAACCAATTCATACAGCGTATAGTCACCACAACCTCTCCAATATAATTATAAAGTGGGGGAACACTAATAATAGCAAGGCTAGAGGGGCAAACACCCAGGATGGAAATAGCACTGCTATAGAATAGTATATATGATAAGTTATCAAAGGCAGTATACCACAACTATATAGCCAATACCTGTGGTCATTATGAAGGCCTAATATTGTATGGAAGAGTGAAGAAATCAGGCGATACCTTTTAGAGGCTGAGTATATTTGATGCTAACACCGCGATGCGCCTTTCACTCTTTAGAGCAGGGGTCCCCAAACTTTTTACACAGGGGGCCAGTTCACTGTCCCTCAGACCGTTGGAGGGCCGGACTATAAGAAAAACTATGAAAATCCCTATGCACACTACAGTCATGGCCAAAAGTTTTGAGAATGACACAAATATTCTATTTTCACATGATCTGCTGCCCTCTGGTTTTTATGTGTGTTTGTCAGATGTTTTTATCACATACAGAAATAGAATTGCATTCATATTATGAGTAACAGAAGCTTATATTGACAGTTAGAATGAGTTAATGCAGCAAGTCAATATTTGCAGTGTTGACCCTTCTTCTTCAGGACCTCTGCAATTCTCCCTGGCATGCTCTCAATCAACTTCTGGACCAAATCCTGACTGATAGCAGTCCATTCTTGCAGAATCAATGCTTTCATTTTGTCTGAATTTGTTGGTTTTTGTTTGTCCACCCGTCTCTTGATGATTGACCACAAGTTCTCAATGGGATTAAGATCTGGGGAGTTTCCAGGCCATGGACCCAAAATCTCTATGTTTTGTTCCCTGAGCCATTTAGTTATCACCTTTGCTTTATGGCAAGGTGCTCCATCATGCTGGAAAAGGCATTGTTGAGCGCCAAACTGCTCTTGGACGGTTGGGAGAAGTTGCTCTTGGAGGACATTCTGGTACCATTCTTTATTCATGGCTGTGTTTTTAGGCAAGACTGTGAGAGCCGATTCCCTTGGCTGAGAAGCAACCCCACACATGAATGGTTTCAGGATGCTTTACAATTGGCATGAGACAAGACTGGTGGTAGCGCTCACCTCTTCTTCTCCGAATAAGCTGTTTTCCAGATGTTCCAAACAATCGAAAAGGGGATTCATCAGAGAAAATGACTTTCCCCCAGTCCTCAGCAGTCCACTCCCTGTACCTTTTGCAGAATATCAGTCTGTCCCTGATGTTTTTTCTGGAGAGAAGTGACTTCTTTGCTGCCCTCCTTGAGACCAGGCCTTGCTCCAAGAGTCTCCGCCTCACAGTGCGTGCAGATGCACTCACACCTGCCTGCTGCCATTCCTCAGCAAGCTCTGCACTGCTGGTAGCCCGATCCCGCAGCTGAAACACTTTTAAGAGCCGGTCCTGCCGCTTGCTGGTCTTTCTTGGGCGCCCTGGAGCCTTTTTGGCACCAATGGAACCTCTCTCCTTGAAGTTCTTGATGATGCGATAGATTGTTGACTGAGGTGCAATCTTTCTAGCTGCAATACTCTTCCCAGTGAGGCCATTTTTGTGCAGTGCAATGATGACTGCACGTGTTTCTTTAGAGATAACCATGGTTAACAGAAGAGAAACAATGATGGCAAGCACCAGCCTCCTTTTAAAGTGTCCAGTGGTGTCATTCTTACTTAATCATGACAGATTGATCTCCAGCCCTGTCCTCATCAACACCCACACCTGTGTTAATGGAGCAATCACTGAAACGATGTTAGGTGGTCCTTTTAAGGCAGGGCTGCAATGATGTTGAAATGTGTTTTGGGGGATAAAGTTCATTTTCTAGGCAAATATTGACTTTGCAAGTAATTGCTGTTAAGCTGATCACTCTTTATAACATTCTGGAGTATATGCAAATTGCCATTAGAAAAACTGAAGCAGTAGACTTTGTAAAAATTAATATTTGTATCATTCTCAAAACTTTTGGCCATGACTGTACACATATCTCATTTTAAAGTAAAACAAAAAGGGAACAAATACAACATTCAAAATAAAGAAATAGTAAATTTAAGTCAACAAACTCACCATTATTTCAATGTGAAGTATGGGCCTGCTTCTGGCTAATGAGATGGTCAATGTCCGGTTCCATATTTGTCACTGCTAGCCGTAACAAGTGATGCAAGTGCACATCGGTTAGTCTAGATCTGGTTGGAGATTTCAGATGTATCATTCTGGAAAAAGTCTGTTCACAAACATAAGTGCTGCCAAAGATTGTTGCCATTTTGAGTGCATGATTCCTGAGATTAGGATAGGTCTCAGAGGAGAGAGATGCATAGAAGTTAAGCAAGCTGCTTGCCTTGAATGCATCTTTCAGAGAGTCACAATTCTGCAATTCAGCCAGTTCCATTTGGTAAATTGCATCCACATTTTCAATGTCAATAGAAAATGGGTTACGGAAAAGCTGTATGTCCTGTTCATGGAGATGAAGCTCTTTAAATCTGAATTGAAACTCCTTTTGCAACTTTTCCAGTGAATTCACACATGTTTCTTTTGGGAATGCAATCAAGGGGTTTTCCGCTAACAGATTTTGAGTTTAGGGGATATGGCAGAAATTTTCCTCCTTCACTTGTTTGATAAGGAGGCCTAATTTTACTTCAAATGCTTTCACATGTGATTGCATATCACAGATGAGCTTCCCTTTTCCTTGAAGTTGCACATTGAAACTGTTGAGTAGCTCTGTTACATCTGTCAGAAAGGCAAGGTGCCATTTCCATTCTGCATCATTGAGCTCTTGTGGTACTTTGTTTTTTGAAAGCATAAAATCTGTAATCTGTGGAAGTAAGTCATAAAAATGTCGCAAAACTCTCCCTCGACTCAGCCAACAGACTTCTGTGTGGTACAGAACATCTTCATAGGCAACATCTAGCTCAGACAGAAATTCCTGAAATTGTCTGTGGTTTAGTGCATTAGTTCTAACGAAGTTAACACAAGATACCACAATTTTCATAACAGAGTCCCACTTCAGTGATTTACTACATAGCGCTTGTTGGTGGATGAGGCAATGTATGGCTATTGGATGAGAATGATTACGTTTGTCCATCTCTTGGTTAATGCGAGCAATTACTCCTTTCTTAGACCCCACCATGCTAGGCGCACCATCAGTTGTCACACTGGCTAGTTTAGCCCAGTCCAGCTCCAAATCCTTCACAGTTTGGGAAAGCATTTCATAGATATCCTCTCCTGTAGTTGTTCCTTTGATGCTTTGCAGTGCACCAAGCTCTTCCATGACTTCGAAATTGTCATTCATCCCACGAATAAAAATTAGAAGTTGTGCAGAATCACGAACATCATTGCTCTCGTCAAGTGCCAAGGAAAAATAAGAAAGTTTTCTTGCGGAGTGTTGCAAATGCTGATGCAAATTGTCTCCCATTTCTTCAATCCTTCGTGTAATTGTAGATCCTGAAAGACTAATTGTACTAAATAAGTCTGACTTTTCTGGACACATCTCTTTGGCAACAGAAAGAAGGCACTCTTTAACAAATTCTCCCTCCACGAATGGTCTGCCAGTGCACGCTATTAGCTTGGCAACTTGAAAACTTGCTCGCAGTGATGAAATATTTAGCTGCTTCTGCTTCACAAAAGTATTTTGCTGAGTTGTCAATGAATGTTTCAGTTTTAATATTTTATCTTTTCTTACATCTCCAACCAAACAATCATATTTATCTTTATGTTGAGTTTGATAATGTCGACGCAAATTGTATTCTTTGAACACAGCCACTATATTCTGACATATCAAACACACAGCTTTTTCCTTGTACTGCATGAAAAAGTAATCATAAGTCCACTGTTCTTTGAATATCCTACACTCGAGTCAATTTTTCTCTTTTTTGACGTCATTGTTTCCTAGGGATTCCAAATTGCCATTAGTAAAATACCAATAGATATATATACAGCCCTACAAAAACAATATATGCCAACAATAATACTGTACACACACTGTACCTCAGATTATAACACTTACATACACTGTACTCCCCAAATACAGCACAGTGCACCTCTGAAATGTGCTTCTCTCTTCCCGCAAATAGGTCCAGCACTCTGCCCCCATATAAGAACAGCTCTTTCCCTCATATAGGTCCCATGCTCTCCCCCATATAGGTCCCATGCAGTCTCCTCCATATAGGTCCCATGCAGTCTCCCCCATATGGGTCCCATGCAGTCTCCCCCATATGGGTCCCATGCAGTCTCCCCCATATGGGTCCCATGCAGTCTCCCTCATATAGGGCCAGCTCTTTCCCCCATATAGGTCCCATGCCCCCCCATATAGGTCCCATGCAGTCTCCTCCATATAGGTCCCATGCAGTCTCCCCCATATGGGTCCCATGCAGTCTCCCCCATATGGGTCCCATGCAGTCTCCCTCATATAGGGCCAGCTCTTTCCCCCATATAGGTCCCATGCCCCCCCATATAGGTCCCATGCAGTCTCCCTCATAT
Source organism: Leptodactylus fallax (assembly GCA_947044405.1). Lineage (NCBI taxonomy): Eukaryota > Metazoa > Chordata > Amphibia > Anura > Leptodactylidae > Leptodactylus > Leptodactylus fallax. Next base: position 918,434 of record CAMRHE010000375.1, on the reverse strand, counting down.
AGGGCCAGCTCTCTCCCCCATATAGGTCCAGGTCTCTCCCCCATATATGTCCAGCTCTCCCCCATATAGGTCCCATCAATCCCCCATATAGGTCCCATCAATCCACCATATAGATCCAGCTCTCTGATCCCCCTCCATGCCCAGTAAAAAAAAAAGTGAAAATATACTTTACCTAGCACTGCAGCCGCTCCCGCGCTGTGGTCCCGGCTCCTCTGTCTTCGGCTGTAAGGCCTAGATGAGCACGTCGTGCGTCATGACGTGATCATTCTAGGTCCGGACGACGAGCGCCGAGCGTCTACACAAGAACGAGACTTCCCGTGTAGCGCTCGGTGGGTTATTTCAATTGTAAGCGCCTGTGCCCTCACAACTGAAACAACAAAAGGAAATTGCGACGCGGGCCAGGTGCGGATGACGAGCGCCGAGCGTCTACACAGGAACGAGACTTCCCGTGTAGCGCTCGGCGGGTTATTTCAATTGTAAGCGCCGCCTGTGCGCTCACAATTGAAATAACACAAGGAAATTGCGACGCGGGCCGGGTAAATGGCCTCCGGGGGCCGGATGCGGCCCGCGGGCCGTAGTTTGGGGACCCCTGCCTTAGAGCTTCATGAGGTGGTAACTAATATGAGAAATATACGGGGTGCAGACTGCGCTGACAGAGGGCAGACCCGCCTTATTACCAGATGCCCAGTGCATGTGGCGCTCTGACATGGCGCCGGAGAGTGACATCACCAAAACGTAGCGACCATTTATGAATTTACATTTATCTATGAACTGGTCTTTTTCATTGTCTATATCGTGGAGCTGCTTTCTGTGTTGTGGCTTATTTCATCTTGCCAGTTTGTCGTACCTATTATCTGTTTCTTGTGATTATGAACTAATATTTGTAACATATGTAATAAACTTTATATTTATATTGTTTTACCTTTTGATTGGTGGCCTCTTTTATGTGGTTCAGCATTGCTAGTGTGTGGGGCCCAGATATTTTTGTATGAGGCAAATAGGTTTATTACATAAATAAGGTTACATGATATTCCAAAAAACAAAAACACAGGAGAGAGTTCATTAATGAGCGTATATATTTGCTTATTTAATACAGAGTAAAGCAGTGCCAGGCCATGTTGCTGCCGGAGTACTTTGGCTTAGACGTGAATTTTACTTATTGAGACCTAGTACCCCTTATGACCCACATCTCTGACCTCTCAACCAGCCAGCCGGTATACCGGCTTTACACTGATGAGATGAAAAAAAATACCTGGCTATAGATGGGCTCCTCTTCCTATTGGATGAAGGTATTCTAGCTTGGTTTTAGTCCCAAATTATGATACTAGGTTTCAGGAAAACCAGGCATTGATCTACAGGGAGCTACCTTCCAAAAGGTGGCGCTAGAGTAAATTCTCATTTCCTTAAAAGTAGGATCAAACATAAAATAAAGTTTCAAACCAAAATCTGACAACTCCAACAAACAAGAAGAGATCATCTGATGTGCTCTGTGAATCCAAAAAGTGATAGGTCCTATACCAACATCATGCATGGTAATATATAAGGCCACCACATTAAGAGAGACCAATAGAGTACCAAATGGAAATCTAAAGCCCTCTAATTGTTCTACAGGGGGCAGTGAATCTTATACGCACACAACAATGAATCAAGGTAAGTACAGGCCTTTCCACACAGACACCGATTTCCCCAAGAAACAATCTCTATAGATTTGTACAAATAGAGAAAAGTCCCATTGATGAATTTTCCTGCAATGAGTCTATTGTATAATGTGTCAAAATACCAAGTCTGGCATCAGTTATGTTGCTGGAACCTCCTCTCTGTGACTTCCCATCATGCATCACATGTGCTTTGGCCAATAGGAAACATAATATTGCCTCTAATATTAACCGTCTGCTACACCCATTCAAAGCCAACTACTGGCTCTATCAGCAACTACAACTATCCTGTGTGTCCTGTACATGTAGTCTGGAAGTAGATGTGCCTGTCAATCTCTGCACAGTATACTCGAATTACTATTACACGTTTATGGACTGTGAAACCATGCAAAAAAGTTGTGTACATCCCTATGCTGCATAGTCTCACAGTCCTTACATATGTGACGCTATAGACAGTAGTGATTATAATACCTGTACAATGTGTCCTTCATGTCTAGGACACACAGGCTAGTTGTGGCTACAGATACAGTCAGCATACCGTAAATGGCTTTGAACTGGGAAAGGTAAAGATCCATATTACAGAACTTCCATTTCTAAATATCTGTTTTAAGGACACCTATAATAATTTGCTTCTATATATACCCCCACAAAGCTAGCATGAACATACATTGAAACATGTTTCAAAAATCCAGCTAAAACATGAACAAAAAAAGATTTTTTGATGACTTTTTTTAAACTTGAAATTAATGATAGCAAAAATGTATCAGTGCATCTGTGACTAAGCCATTACTCACCTCCCCTGGGCCTCCACTTATACTTTGTGCTCTGAAAATACTTTGTTAGTCTAGTTATGGCTACAGATAGACCCAGAATACTGCAGCTGGTTTGAATTGGGTTAATATTAGAGAACATCCACTTTAGGACATTGATAACCTGCTTCTGTACATACTAACTAACCTCTATCATGAACATTCATGAAAAAAGTGTTTAAAATATCTAATATTTTTCTCAGAGTATGTTTAGGCCCTGTTCACACCACCTTCTTGGCTTCCGTTCTTAACATGACTTATGACTGACCTGTTTTCAAACATGACTAGTGTTGGACAAAGCCAAATATTTGGCTTTGTATCGGTTGAACCGTCATGCCCATCGCGATATGCATTGTGTAATGAAAATACAGGGGAGACAAGTATGACACTAGCTGTGGTTCTGACATCACCTGACATGCTTGCGGCCTACAATGAATGGTGAGTGGAGACCTTACTCTGCTGATGTCACTGACAGAATATCAGATTTTATCTGAGGAAGACAGAGCCATTTTGGGAAATGTGCAAGCTGAGAGAAACTTGTAATATTATCAACACTGCACAAGTCAAAATAATAACTCCATTTCCTACCAGATAACAGAAACAGTACAATAGCCCTATAAAATAATAGAAGGATAATTGGAGCAAAGTTTAGTTAGATTTAATCAATATTAGGCAAATTTAGAAATCATAGGAGTGGAGGGAGGGAGCATGTATGCCCATGTTGCCCCTGTCCACTCCCAGTCCACCTCCTTCTCTGCCACTGCCACAAGGGTCAGGAGGTGTGAAAGAAGCAGCAGCCAAGCCCAGTACAGTATCTGGAAGATGAACCAGAAATTTTTCAGCTCACAGCCCCAACCAGAACCACAAAAGTCAACTAACACCCACTGGCTGCACCAGCAGGTACAGTAGTACTAGAGTGCACCTATAGTACAGCAAATAACTGATCCCATGGAGTTCTGGGCCAACAGGTTAGAGCAGTGGAAGAACTTGGCCCAGTTTGCCATGGGAGTTTTCAAGTGTTATGGCTAAGAGGGTGTTCAGGAGCCCTGACAGTATTCTACATTATGTTTAAGCCAATGTCAATACCAAATTTGTTTGACCTGAAATAAAGCTTGGTTAGAGGTTAGCCCATCTCTAGTCTCCACTCCCCTTGATGTGTTTTTACTTATTGTGGACGTTTTGTACTTTATCATATATTTATTAAAGCTGAAGTTTTAGCCATTCACACCTTTGGACCTTGATCATAATTTTGGTGGATCTTTTTTGAGTAATTATCCGTACAGTTTTTTATTGGGCATATATTATATGTGTAAAAATATTCACATGTTCCTATAGAATAAGAGTAAATATTTGAACAAGAAGCTTTTTTACTTTTGAAAACCACCACAATATGCACCTAACACTGTGTTCGCTGGTCTGCTATATTGTCTGCTTTTATTAGTATTTTCTTAATTTTTTTTATAGATTGGGGTTAGTTTGGACAATCTTTTCATGTTGGCTTTGTGCACTAGAAATGAAGTCTGTAATACCTATCAGATGTAACCTAGACCGAAACATCCTATATACGTCCCCAATAACACGTTCCAAAACTAGATAAATGTATGAGATACCAGATCAATAATACACAAAACCATCCATTAAAGGCCCATGTACACACAGCGTGTAAACCATTACTATGTGATGATCTAATCTGCAATGTGTGCACGAGCCTTAGTAAGGGAGGAGGATTTTGTGGGGGAAACTTCCTGTGAAACCATGAGATCCTGCTTCATACCAAAACACAACAAGTGGAATTTATTCATCTGGCGCTTCATACACCAGCCATAGTCCAAACCGTACCGGAGTAAGATTTTAGAAAATATATTAAGCAATTTTTTTTTTTGCAATTTTTTGTAATTTTGCTTTTCTATGCACCTGTTTCTGGAGTACATTATAGTAACTCTGTAGGGTTGTGAGAAGCCATACTCCCTCCTGCTAAGCCCTGCTCACTTTTCTGTAAAATTTGTTTATGGGGCAGAATTTAAAAAATTCTGTTATTGTTTTTGGGATTTTCATTATTTTTACAGCATTTTTATTGCACTAAAATGACGTTACCTTTATTCTATAGGTCAGGACAATTACAGCAAAACAAAATGTATACTCTTTATATTTTACGACTTTTTTAAAAATAAAAGCTTTGAAAAAAAAATTCTTTGCATCAACATCTTATTCTGAGAAGCAAAAATTTTTTATGTTTCCATCTAGGGTCTGAGGCAAGGCTTGTTTCCTGCAGGTGAATTGAGCTTTTATTGGCACCATTTTGGGTCTTTTTAAGGCCAGGACCCCACATTGTGAAAACGCCTTGTTTTACAGAACCTACAAAAAGGATGAGATTCTGGCTAATCCCATCCACACATTGCAGAAAAAAAAAATTTGCAGTGGAAAAGCTGTGTTTTCAAACACACGTTTTTGAAAGTCGCAAAATGTCAATTACACCTATGGAAATGCTGGTGTTTTCTGCATAGGTATTATAGGGTCAGAAAGTCTGCAGAGCAAAACTATGGACTGTGAAAAACGCTGAGGAAAAGAAATGCGATGCGTTTCCGCCACGGTTTTTTTCCTCTGGTTTTTTTTGCTGCGTTTCACTACATGGGTTTTAAGACTTTTTATTCCATTATTGAGAAGGCGAGGAGACTATAAAAATGGAAATTTGAGCATTCACTGGGTGGAATATGTATATTATAATAGATCTGGAATTTTGCAGACATTGTTTAGTTATTTTTATATGTAAATTGTGAAGATAGTTTTCATATTTTTGAAAACTTGATTTTTTTAAAAACTTTTCTCTATAGTCCCCCTGGAGGGCTTTAACAAGCACTTATACATTACACTGTGATCGGGCAGAGATAACCCTAATCATGGATATTGTAGGCGATAGTCCACCGTATAACATAGCCAGCCGTCATCGCATAGTGAGCAGGCTCAGCTCAGGAAATGGGGAACAATCAATGGGGTAAAATTTTAATGGGCTCAATCCTTTGTTCCCACATAAGATATGACACTGCTACTACAACATCATCTAGAAAGGGAGTGCTGCCCTATTTTGGAGAAGTATTGTAGTAGCTGTGATGTCAACGGTAGACCACAGACACTCAACTGACTCCTCCAGTCCACCGCTCAGGCCTGACAATATTGAGGGGGCCAACGATATACCTGATAGATCTCTATTTTTATTTTTTTTTTTTTAAAAGTTCAAATCACCCCCCCTTTCCCGAGAACACATAAAAGTACTTAAATACTGTGAAACACACACATTAGGTATCCCTGTGTCAGAAAACGCTCAGTCTACAAATCCATAGACATTTTTCCTGTACAGTAAACAGCGTAGCACGTGCGGGGGGAATCAAAAGTGCCAAACTACAGGTTTTTTTCCCTACTGTTTTGCCTCTGATAAAAAGTGATCAAAGCAATAGAAATTTCCCTAAATTAAATAACTAAAAAGTACATCTGGCTCCGCAAAAAAAGACGCTCTATCCCCGTACACGGAAGTATATAAAAAAAAAAAGTTACGGGTGTCAGAATATGGCGACTTAGAAAAAAAAATTTTTTTGAACAGTTTTGAATTTTTGTTAAGCGGTTAAAACGTAAATAAAACCATATAAGTTTGGTATCCCTGGAATCGTACCAAAACATAGAATACAGATGACATGTCATTTTGGCTGCACAGTGAACGCTGTAAAAATGAAGCCTGTAAGAAAGTCGCACAAATGCACTTTTCCTTCAAATCCACCCCATTCTGAATTTTTTCCCAGCTTCCCAGTACATTGTACAGAATAATAAATGGTAGCATCATGAAGAACAAATTTGTCCCACAAAACAGTAAGACCTCATATGGCTCTGCGAGCAGGGGGAGAAAAAAAAAAAACAAAAACAAAAAAAAAAACAATCAAAAAGTTATGCGGTTTGGAAGAGGGTGGCGAGTCAAAAAACAAAAATCGAACAATTTCTCCAGCAGGAAGGGGTTAATAGATATGCACTAAAACAAGGTTCTAAAAAATGGCATGCCAAGAAAAACATATACATACAACAATACAAACAAATGGGTGTCAGATTATGGATAATCGAACTAATCGTCTCCAGGAGTGAGTGACTCCCGAATAAAGAAGCCAGGAGGCGCGCTCCTCCTTAGGAATATAGAATTCAGAGCTACCACAGGGCTTGACAAAATACGAGTATTTATTGAATACGGATAACGCGTTTCGGGGTGTACCCCTTCCTCAGAGCCAACATACAGAAACTATAAACTAAATAAAATATATTCCTAAATTCAAAATTACAATTAAAGACACCAAGGATATAAAAAATATAAAAACTGAATCTGTTTATACTAAAAAGCCACTTTTTAAAGTACTATGGTATATTGTTTGTATTTCAGATAAATATATTGGTATTTATAAGTCCTGAATAACAATACGATATATGGCTGGAGGAAAATACATAGATAGACAGAAGAAAAAAAAACGAAAGAGCACAAAACAAAATAATGCAAGCTTATATATTGTTAGTTATAGATTATAGATAGGACATGTAGCAGGAATTCAGACTCTTATATAATTAAAAAGCATAGTGTATATAAAAAAATACACACGCACCGTGTTTCTCCAAAAATAAGACCTAGCTAGATTTTCCAGGTTTTTTGGAGTAGGCTTGAAATATAAGCCCTACTCCAAAAATAAGCCCTAGCTAATTTAACCCCTTCCTGACATTTGCCGTGCGATTACAGCAGACGCTGGGTCCGTAAAGATGACAGCTGCTCTGCTGCCGAGCGGTTACCATAGCTGCCGTACCGGGTCTCCACAGAGACCTCCAGTGTCTACCCTGATCGCGGGCATTGTTCAGCGTGACACCCCCCCCTCCCACCAAAGTAGCACAACCGCCGGAGTTAATGCCCGCGATCAAAATGGACTCTGACCGCGGGCATTGCTAAGTGTGACCTCCGCACTTCCCCCCTCTCAGGGCTCGTCCCAACCGCCTATGGCCACTATACTATAGCTACAGTCCCTATAGCCCACCCCTCCCTAAATCCACCCCCCAAAGCAGAGCAACTATCTCCTGGGGCCGGTACGTTTCAGGTCGGCTCCCACGCGGCGAGATCACAGGAGCCGACCTGTTCCTTTGACAGCCAGGAGCCTTATGAAGGCTCCCAGGCCTGTCATAGGAATATTACTATTGAGGTCCAGCCTCAATAGTAATGTACAGTGCTGGCCAAAAGTATTGGCACCCCTGCAATTCTGTCAGATAATACTCAATTTCTTCCAGAAAATGATTGCAGTCACAAATGCTTTGGTAATAATATCTTCATTTATTTTGCTTGCAATGAAAAAACACAAAAGAGAATGAAAAAAAAAAGTCAAATCATTGATCATTTTACACAAAACTCCAAAAATGGGCCGGACAAAAGTATTGGCACCCTCAGCCTAATACTTGGTAGCACAACCTTTAGACAAACTAACTGCGAACAACCGCTTCCGGTAACCATCAATGAGTTTCTTACAATGCTCTGCTGGAATTTCTCCAGGTCCCTGAGATGTGAAGGGCGCCTTCTCCAAACTGCCATTGTGAGATCTCTCCACAGGTGTTCTATGGGATTCAGGTCTGGACTCATTGCTGGCCACTTTAGAAGTCTCCAGTGCTTTCTCTCAAACCATTTTCTAGTGCTTTTTGAAGTGTGTTTTGGGTCATTGTCCTGCTGGAAGACCCATGACCTCTGAGGGAGACCCAGCTTTCTCACACTGGGCCCTACATTATGCTGCAAAATTTGTTGGTAGTCTTCAGACTTTATAATGCCATGCACACGGTCAAGCAGTCCAGTGCCAGAGGCAGCAAAGCAACCCCAAAACATCAGGGAACCTCCGCCAGGGGTGCCAATACTTTTGGCCAGCACTGTAGATAATCTCCCATAGACTGCAATATGTTGTATTGCAGTGTATGGGATGATTGCAGGTTCAAGCCCCCCTACGAGGGTTTAATAGTAAAAGAAAAAAAAAAGTTAAAAAATATTAAAAAACAAAAATAAAAGTTCAAGCCCCTTCCCCCCCACTTTCACTAGAATACATATAAAACTAAAATATTACTGTGAAACACATACACATTAGGTATCCCTGTGTCTGAAAACACCCACTCTAAAAATATTTTACCTCTATGGTGAATGCCATAGTGAAAAAAAAAAAAGATCAAAAGTGCCGAACTGCTGTTTTTTCGCTGTTTCACCTCTGATAAAAGTTGAAAGAAAAAGCAATCAAATGTGTGATTGATGTTCATGGAAAAAAATTAAGACCTACCCCGAAAATAAGCCCTAGGCCTTTTTTCAGAGAAAAAAATTATATAAGACCCTGTCTTATTTTCGGAGAAACACGGTATACAATACACTATATATATATCTATACACACACACACACACACACACACAATGTTCCTGTATTCATAAATTTACATAGATCACAATGAACAGTATGGGAAGTTACTTCATTCAGTGTGAATGTGGCTGTAATGTTATGTAGTGAGTCTCTGTATATTTGTAGGTAATGACTGGATGTTAATAAATGACCAAGGAATAGTAGTCCGGCTTTCACATTACAACCAGTCATTACAAGTCAGCAGGTATCTGATAATGTTATTAAGTGTACAGTTTGTTGTATTTTTGTTAGTTTTAGGTTGGCGAAGTCCATAGACATATCCTTCACCATATTTCATTACAAAGTTTGAAAAGTTTGAAGAGGAAAAAAAAAAAAACCCATTGGCGCCCTTTTGGCATCTAGCTACTCCTACTTAAACAGCCCATTTATGCTTCCATGGCCACATAGCTCACACCCGGTTAAGCAGGCTACAGGTCAGTACCACTCTCTGTCTATACATCTATATGTCTATTCATGCAAACCATTATCAGATACCTGCTGACTTGGTTGTAATGTGAAAGGCGGACTACTATTCATTGGTCATTTATTAACATCCAGTGATTACCTACAAATAATATACAGACTCATTACATTACATTCACACTGAATTAAGTAACTTCCCATACTGTTCATTGTGACTTATGTAATTTTATGAATACAGGAACATTTTATTTATATACACTATGCTCTTTAATTATTTAAGAGTCTGAATTCCTGCTACATGTCCTATCTATAACGAACGATATATATTGCATTATTTTGTTTTGTGCTTTTTTTCGTCTATCCATGTATTTTCCTCCAGCCATATATCGTATTGTTATTCAGGACTTATAAATACCAATATATTTATTTGAAATACACACAATATACCATAGTACTTTAAAGTGACTTTTTAGTATAAACTGATTCAGTTTTTATATCCTTGGTGTCTTTAATTGTAATTTTGAATTTAGGAATATATTTTATTTAGTTTATAGTTTCTGTATGTTGGATCTGAGGAAGGGGTACACCCCAAGCGGTGTATCAAACCCCAAAACGTGTTATCCGTATTATATTCAATAAATACCCATATTTTGTCAAGCCTTGTGGTAGCTCTGAATTCTATATTCCTAAAGAGGAGCGCACCTCCTGGCTTCTTTATTCGGGAGTCACTCACTCCTGGAGACGATTATTTCTACTACTCACGTCTCTGGAAGTTCCAGCTAGCCGTACGCCAGGTAGGCCCCTGATAACTCTTTTATCCCCAAGAAGATGTATACATAGGGACTAATAGGGCTTGTTTTTGAGGGCTAGCTGTGGACTACCCTTGTTATGGCCGGGGCTCTTATTGGGGGTGTAGCGGATACAAGCAGGGTGTTAATAGGGTAAGTGGTGGACGGACATCCGTATCCTGAATTACCCATTCCCTGCAGTAATTTGGTAAGATCGTTCTTTGTTACTTGACTTGGTAATGTCGTTTTTTTGTAATATTTTGGGTTTGCCGTTCACTTGGATGCGGTATTTCTGTGGCAATAAAACGTATGTGCACATTGAGATACTTTCAGGTCGGCCACAGGATTTATACCGCAACCTTTTCATCTAAAAGGGTTGACATAAGATTATGATCTGTCACCCATTTCCTTGTATTGTTGTATGTATACATTTGTTTTCTTGGCGAATATCTATTAAACGTTATATTTTAATTATCCTTGCTAATCACTTTGTGTACCATATACCAGAAACGAAGCCTGTAATACCTATCACATGTAACCTAGAACAAAACCTCCTATATACGTTCCAGAACCAGATAAATGTATGAAAATGGAAAGCTGGGTGCCAGGCCAATGTCTGCTGCATAAAAGGCAATAAATATCTATTTATAATGTTGGTATCCAGCTTTCCCAGACACTTCAATCACTAAATCTATTGATCAGCTCATGGGAAAGCTGGGTGTCAGCAGAATGAGATACTAATTGCCTTTTATGCAGCAGACATTGGCCTGGCACCCAGCTTTCCAAGGAAGAGATCAATAGATTTACCGATCTCTAAATCTATTGATCTCTTCCTTGGAAAGCTGGGTGCCAGACCAATGTCTGCTGCAATAAAGAGTGTATATGTTCACCCAGCTTTCCCAAAATAAAAAAAAGTATAGAAATTTTTTTTTTTTTTTTTTAAATAAAATTTTAGAGATAAAATAAGTGTGTATAGATAGGGTTTACATATGACTTGTGGCGGTTTCGGTACTACTTCTAATAATAATAGTCTGACCGACAGTGACCACCACAAACTAGTTTTAACCCTATCTAGAACCACCCCAAACATAAAAACGGATTTGTGGCGGTTTCAGGACTACTTTACATACTGGTGGTCTATGTTTTAAAATATAAAGCAGTTTTAAGGCTTTCTAACCCCACGCCAAACACATTTAAACTATACAATACCACAATGACATTAAAAAAAAAAAAAAAGCCCCATAAATGAATTTAATATTGACCCCCCCAAAACAATTATATACCTAAACCAAAATAAAACAATTTTAACCCTATCTAGGCCTACCCCTAAACTCAATCTATGCAATACCCCAAAAAACTAGAAAACATTAAACACCCCTAAATAAATTCAATAACGAGCCCCAAAACAATTCTAGAACTAAATAAAACAAATTTTAACCCTATCTAGGTCAACCACCAAACACATTACATTAACCTACATTTGCTAATAAAATTGAAAACCCCTAAATATATTACAAAATTAATGGGCTCAATCCTTTGTTCCCACATAAGATAAGACACAGCCACTACAGCGGCTTATACCCCTCTCCCCATTAAGCATATACAAGCCTAGCTGAGCTGAGCATGCATGTGTATGTACAGTGCCTTGTGAAAGTATTCGGCCCCCTTGAACTTTTCAACCTTTTGCCACATTTCAGGCTTCAAACATAAAGATATAAAATTTAAATTTTTGGGTGAAGAATCAACAACAAGTGGGACACAATCGTGAAGTGGAACGAAATTTATTGGATATTTTAAACTTTTGCTAAAAAACTTTTCCAAATAGTTTTTCCTCTCCGTTACGGTAATTGTTATTTTTTTATGGTGTCATCAGGGGTGGCGCTATAACTTGTAATAAGGGCGTGTTATTGGCGTATTATTTATTTATTTTTTAAAATAATTTTATTTACTTTTTTTTTTTTTTTTTTTTCATTGTGTCCGCATAAAGTCATAATAGACCTTTGGGGACATCTGATCCCTTTTTTTTGTTGTTGTTGGGGCTGGTACATTTGGTCCAGCAGGATGAATACAGCCTCCTGCCCGTTAATTACACAATACTATAGAGCTGATCTAGGTCCTCTTGCAGACGCTGCACCCGGTGGATCACGTGACCGCCAGGTCAGAGGGCGGCCACAAGATGGCGGCGCCCATAGCGCTGTATACACAGTGATCAAGAAGACAGGGAAGGTAATAAACCTTCCCTGCCTTCTCTCTGGGAGCTCCGGCTGAAGTTACAGCCGGCTCCCAGTTTCAGTAGCTGTACGATCTCATGCAGCTGCTGATTTCTGCTTGGACGTCCTTGCAGAAATAGACAACCACCACTTGGACGTATATACTCTATGGGCGGTACAGAAGTGGTTAAAAACCCTTTCACTTGAATGGGTTTTTAAAGCAATGCGCAGGTGTGCGCTTACACCCTCTGCGCCGCAAAGCCGTTTTTTTTTCGCTGGAAACAAAGTTGGACATGCAGGACTTTGTTTCCGACGACAAAAAACGGCTTCGCGGCGCAGAGGGTGTAAGCGCACACCTGCGCATTGCTTTAAAAACCCATTCAAGTAAATGGGTTTCTAAGCAAAGCGTCGCAAACCTTTTCCCTATCCAGTTTTCTGATATTTAAGTCGGATTCGCAGCGGACGGAATGCCAGTGCAAGTGTGAACCCACCCTAAGGGGTTAAAACATGCGCTTATTTTCTACTTCCATGTGAACTGCGTCTGATATTAGCATTAGTTCCCCTCAGACTTGATGTTTTCAGACAACCCCCCTACCCCTTCACCTTCATGCTTACAAGTGCAAATTTCATTCTCCCCTCAGGGAGGTCCCTGGAGAGCTGTGTAGTCAAACTTTTCTAGCAGATGGAATGTCTCCAGCAGGTCAGCAAAGGAAATATAGTAAAACAATGATATTTCACGAGAGGAGCATCCTACAGTCGCACTGAAAAATTCCTCGGATGCGCAAGACTTAAACGAACGCATCAAATCCAAACACGGCACTGTTGGAAGCACGGAAAAGGCCTGGACACTCAACTCCCTACCCAAGGGGATCTGGGGGGTCAAACTTGGTGTCTACACGATGGAAACATCACCATGAAGCCCGTCATGCCCTTTGCTTGATACTACGGCCATCCGGCGAGGAGTTATTATTGTATATGGTTTTCTGTTCCAAGGATTTAGGGCTGGGCCTCTTCTCCCGGTGACATCACACAGGGAGGAGACTATGGTAGGTATATGGTCTCAGGCCAGAGAGGGAAGGAAGCTCTTATTCTGGGAGAGAGATCAGGTTACATGTCTTGTTGTTGATGTAAGGAAATGCCTTGGAGCTAAATAGCAGATGCCTCAGCGAACCATATTGCAAACTCATCTTGGTATTCATTTTCTCTTTTAATCCTATTTTAATTTTTGTACTGTATTGCTTATTTTTTTACCTGTATTTGCCTGAAAATCCACTACTGTATACCTTAGCGGCTAGTACCGACCCACTGTCTTCTCTTGTACAGAGCACAGACACTGCACATACAGGTCTTCTACGCTTCCCCTACTCTTAAAGCCTCCATACCCATAAGGAAATCAGCTATTAGACCCCTTATATACTGTACTAGGGGTGTTACACATATATTGGCTGCTGAGTGATCATCCCATATTCTTTGTTGCTGTCACCCAGCACTGACCCTAAACCAGACAGACAGATATGTATCGCAACCAGAAAAGGAAGGTGTTCCAGGAGACGCAGTTTTAACAAATTTTATTTTGGTTTGTTGAAAGTTCTTTCTTATGTTACCTCCCAGGTGGTGGCTTCTTGTGATGCGTGGACGCACTTTCAAGAGGGACATATGTGCCAAGTGTTAAGTTGTGATTGGTTGTACATTTGGGTTGTCGGTGACGGGAGGAGTGATCGGCATCAATAGTGAATGTTCCAGCTGCTCGGGGCCGGTAACTGAAGGAGTAGATTATTTGGCGAGAAGATCTGAAGGAGTGAAGTCTGTTAATCATAGCACTGGTACTGTAAGTCTGACCATTCCTGAAATGCCCAGCGAAATAGTACTTGCAAGAAACTCTACAATACTTGATATTCTTACGAGATTGGCCGAAATTTGCCTTCACTTTGCTGATAAGATCATTTGGTCATGGTTCTACGAGATAGCTGACATTATCTCTCAGTGGGCCTCAAGAACACATGGTTTTTCACAATGGATTGAAAGTATTCATAGTCTCCCACAGTCGGTTCGTGACAAAGCCAATGCCGTTGCAGACTGGGCTCTAGAATATTATTTAAGTGCAGAACGGGCTAAAGATACGATAATGGGGATAATTGAGTATATAACGACATATTATGGTATTTGACACTTTTTTTTACACTGAAATAAATACGTAAAAAGCCACAAGCTCCAGCCCAACCACTGACTCAAAGCACAACGCTGCCTACTTGGGCCACCAAGCAAATCCACAGCTGGGACCCATAACCACAACATGGGCACTGAAATACCCCTTCAGCAATCACTTTACTACAGCTACCAGTTACCGCTTCCTGGCCACTGCTGCCAGCACAACCTGCACATGAAATACGTATATGCTAAAGGGGAACCACATTATGCCCAGGAACCACATCAATACTGGAAAAACAACAAGTCATCGCATGGCGGGATGATCAACATCAACGTGGGCTAAAGGAGTCCCACCAATATGGTCAGACTTACCGTGTTGGATGTCTTTTCAATACACATTTAATAAAGTTTTTTTCTAATGGTCTTCTGTGTTCTGTCTCTATTATTTGGGTTCATAAAAAGGATATTATAATTTTAGTCGGCACAAAGGGGGATAAATACTATGGGGGACATAAAGGTAGCAATGACTGATGATTTAATTGTTTAGCAATGGGTGGGTGTGAAGGGAAATTACATCGGGAGGACGTTGAGTAGAGTGAGCTCCGCTCTCCACCCTATGTACTGTGTGCGGGTTATTTTTGTATATTTTTTTCTTGCAGGTTTTCTAGCTGACAGGTTGTGATGCCTGTAACAAAACAAGCTGCTGGGAGGAGGGAGGTATGTATGGTAAGTAGGCCCAGGAAGAGCCTGGTATGCCAATACGGGGAGATGACCTACACCATCATGGTGGGAGGAATTGAGAATAGAGGTTTGGCACTAATAGGGGAAAGTATGTATGACATGTGGCAGAAACTATTGGAGCTCTTGACACACAAGTGATTCTTGGTTTTTGCTGAATGTTTTTGATGGACTTTTTTTTAATGTATATTTTTTATGGAAATTTTTGTTGACATTTTTTAATTGACCTTGTTGCAGAATGTTTTTTTATGAAATATGTTGCACAGTTTTGTTTGGTCCACACCAAGGGCTTAGCTACAGCCTTCTAGATTGGTTCCTCATTATAGGGAATGTGGCCAATGACATGGTCTGTATTAAAACACAATACTCAGCCATCTAATCCCCCACCAGCAGCTCTGGTGCCAGTCGTAAATGTCTTCAGTGGTGACGCTCCTGTATGCCACACACTGCAAAACACCCCATTTGTGTGATTGTGGGGTCCTAGGTTGCCCCATTTGTCCCAATCTCTACTATTATATCACGTAAAGAGGTTCCTCTTAAATTACAATTTATTTGCCTTGTATATCAGAAAAGTAGCCTACAAGGAATAATAAATCTCCCCAATGAGCTATTTCGAGCCTAAAGCTGCCGATAATCCATGTGGCTGCAGTAAAGCGTATCTCTAAATGCTGTCACACCCTCATGGTACTCCCTAGGTTAAATTTTTCTAGTGGTAACAGGAGAGCTGAAGAGCTCAGGAGCCTTAATGTCTTACTGTGTTCTTACTTCCCTTCCTTTCTTCTATAGATGTAGGCAAAGATGGATGTGAGGGTCACATCGCTGCAGTAACCAGAGGTATCAGGGCAGAATAAATTTGGATATCCTGTTTTATACTGTTTTGGCAATATCTTGTTTTAGCCTATACATTTTGACATCATGTGTATATGATGGAGCTGAATTAGAGAGAATTAATGTGAATACATGAAGAGACACTACAGAGATCTCTCTAATGATCTTTTTACACCTAGGCCTCAACCATGACAACAGACATCCCCTACGTCTACAACAAAGAAGGTTTCACCATCATCATAGACAAGGATTCTTTACTGTAAAAGCAATGGGACTGTTGGACTCTTTACTGCAAGATGATGTAATGGCTGATTTCTTGTTGAAGTACATAAGGAACCTGGACAATGCTACATTTATTGGAATGGGATGTTGATCCAGGCATTTATTGCGGTTGCCATTTTTGGAGTCGGGAAGGAATTTTTCCCCTAATATGGGGTAATTGCCATCTGCCTCATAGGGGGTTTTTGCCTTCCTCTGGATCAACGCTGTTGTGTATTAGCATATTGCTAAATTTTATTAATTAGTTAATTTAATTATTTATTTATTCTAAATACATGGTGTGTGACAGGCAAGGCTATAAGGGGAATGGTGGAGACCTTTTTTGTTTTTATCAATAAAATGTTTATAAGCCTGTTTACTGTGTCTGATTATATTTTATACTGATTGTTGGGTAATGATTAGACAAATAATTTCTAATGAAGAGAACAAATCTTCAAAAATTCTATGATCCAATTAATATGTTGAAAAGAAATTAGAAGTTCTAGGGTTCTAATCGCTATTACACATTTATTAACATATTTTGAAATGCATTTAATGGGTACATGTAAAAATAGGTTGGTGTATGAGGGGTACATCAGGTGTCCATGGCAGTGAAATATGATAAAGTAGGATCTGAAGGGTCACTATGTCTTATTAATAATATGTTTTATTTATATAGCGCCTACATATTCCGCAGCACTGTACAATTTGTAGGGTTGAAGTACAGACAAAAGAAATAGTCAAGTCTCACAATGGAACTGAGGGCTCTGTTCACAAGAGCTTACAATCTATGAGGTAGAGGGGGTGACACAGGAGGTAGCAGGGGCGGCATCGGAGGTAGCATTGCTTAGACAATGGTCAGACAATTTTTGTCTTACTAAGGAGACATCGCTTCTAATAGGCCACCATGAGGTGTACATAGAGTCATTAGACCATGCATGTCCTGCTAAGAATTCTGTGACAGAAATATGCAAAGAAGTTGTCAGTGGTGGAAAAGGAGAATTTACTCTAGTAGTTTTATTTTCTCAATCAAAAAGAGAAGAACAATAACGTAAAATAACATAGACCACATAAAATAAAGGTTAAACCACAGAAAAGAGGCCAAAACAAAGTGTTACGTGCCTATAGTAGACTATTCACAAAAATTAAGAGGATCGCTCACTAATACTAGGACTTATTAAAAATATAATCTTTAATTAAATCAGATTAAAACTGGTAACACAACAACTAGGAACACCTACATAAAAATATGGATGTGGGAGCAGACCAGCTATGAAGGGATAATCTGTAACCTTGTTCAATGGTCACTACATCCCCTATGAAAAAAAACACATGTTCCCAAAACACCAGCGGTGCAGCCACGCCGTCTAAATACTGTATGTAGCTTGGGAACAGTTATATTTAGGTGGCTAATTCCTAAAAACACACACTAGTACCTTAGTGATAATTAAGGCAAAAGTGCTACACTTGAGAAGCCATAAAGCCTGCTTACTATCGGCAGATCCAACATAAGCTGCCTAAATATACCTCATAGCGTGGCTAATAATGGCCCTCCTACTCTAACAACTCTACCCATAGAAGCGTGGTTAAAATACAGCGTTCACTTGGGTATATGACACAACTAACGCGTTTTTAATGTCGGCACATCCTACGATGCCGACATAATCATCAGAGGTACGTGTCTCTAAATTTGGAGCTAAGGTATGTTTTCATATCATTTTGTAGGTTTACATCTTCCCCAGCATACACCCCCGCTCTCCCATCAGCACTAATACATGGCCGCATGGGGTGGTGGAGATGGAGATCTTAAGTAAGCCATACCACTCCCCCTACCATCTTGCACATCCAATAGGAATTCATCCCCAAAAACAGCTGATCGGGACTTTTCCGCTGCCAGTGTCCATTCAGTCTCATGCCGGCGACTCCTTGCTGGGAGTCCTGCACCTCATGTAACCGCTAAGACCAATTAGGTACAGGATTTCCAGAAATGAGGCGCCACAATGAGACCAAACAGACATAGGCGGGGCACAATGGGGTGCTGGGGACAGGTGAGTATGCTTTTTTTTTTTTACTTTTTTTTTTTATTTTTACACCTCCCTGGCGGCCGCCACAGTGGTCACTCCAATTTATGAACAGACTCTGGGGATTGTCTGGGCCAAATTTTTTATGGCCACTTCACTGGCTTTCCCTACAGTGGCCTCTTCACTGGTCCCCCATACTGTAAGGGGAACAGTGATGGGGCCATTATATTGTGTGGAGCAGTGATGGGGGCTAACTTCGTGTGGTGGGGGGCATTAAATTGTGTGATGCTTATTAAAGGGGTTGTCCAGGATTAATCTTTTTTATGGCCTATGCTCAGGATAGGCCATAAATACCTGTTCATTAGGGGGCTGACACACGCCCCATCGGCTGTACGGAGCCACTTCCGGCGCCCGTTCTGTACACAACACAGGGCCGAAAGCAGAAAGCTCCATCCGCTATATAGCAGCCCGGCACCTTCACTGCAGCTCAGCTCCTACTGACTTCAATAAGTGCTGAGATACAGTGAAGGAGCCCGGCTAATACACAGTGGACAGAGCTTTCTGCTTCTGGCCCTGTATTGTGTACAGGACGGGCATCAGAAGTGGCTGCGTACAGCTGATCGGTCCGGGGTCGGCCCCCTACAAATCAGGTATCTATGGCCTATCCTGAGGATAATCCATAACAAATTATGCCTGGACAACCCCTTTAATATACACCCCTAATGCCTCACACTTTAAAGAGGTTGTCTAGTATAATTATTTTTCTTTTTTTATAATTAGTCCAGGGGAGGTGAACAAAAACATACTAAACATACTCACCTATCCCCGGTCCTCTGGTGTCAGCAGGTCCCAGCACGGTCCGGTCCTGTAGCTCCGCTGTCTTCTTTTGCCGGAATTCCTCACTGGCTGAGAAAACAACAGAGCTGCAGGACCAAACAGGCGCTGGGAGACATTGGGGACAGGAGAGAAAGTTTTTTTTTTATTCACCTGCCCACGTGTAATAAAAAAAAAAATGTTATCCTGCACAACCCCTTTAATGTCTCCCAGCCTTCACTGGTTTCCCCTATAGCAGTATTGGAGTTTCTGTGACTTAGGTATTGTTATGCTGAAGTCCTAGAGCAGGCACCAGCAGAACAATACAGTGTGAAATTAGCTGGGGGGGGGGGAAAGGGGGATTACAACTCTTAATAGACCCAGAGCATCTGGAGCTGCTGGGGGTTGTAGTTATCAGAGTGTTCAGTGAAATTGAAAGATTTGGGGGCAAAATGTTGTTTTTTGTTTGCGTGGGTAAGTTGTACTTACCTTTCACACTGCTGGTCGGGTTCCTATACAGAAACCCGCTGCTGCGCACAGCGTCATTACGTCAGTGACGCTTGCAGCAACAAGCTGCAACTGGATTGGTTCAAATTGCTGCCCATCAGGATCCAGGCTACAGGGGGAGGGCGCACAAGAAGGTAGGGACGGTCTCCCGCCGCTGCGTTACGCCCGCAGCTGGCCATCTTTAATCATTACAATGTTGCCTGCAGCCTGAGGCCCCCGAGGTTACCGATCATTAGTCAGGGGCCCGATCGGGATGGTCAGGGGCCCGGCCCGATTCCCCGATGGGCTAGTCCGACCTTGGCGCTACAATACACATAGCCTTCTTTACTTAAGTAAGTGGGGCTGTCTGCTGGATGGTTCATGACGAGGTACAGGGCTCTTAGCAAACAAAGTTTCTTACCAATTCTTCGAATGCCGCCCTCACCCTGTGCCATCTTCTCTTCCCACTGGTCTTGCTCAGCCTGTGGGACTTGTTTCTGCAGGAGACCTCAGACAGACAGATCCACACTCCCCTGGTTGCCTGTATACCCTGTATCACTGTCATAGGGAGCGGCTACCATGCTGTAGCCTTTGGCCACCTCATCTATCATCAGGTTCCCCTGACTTCTGGGGTTGTCTCCTTTGTATAGGCTTGAACGTTTGATAACCACCTTCTTTGGTAGCTCTAAGGAATGGGTTAAAGTGTCTACATGTTTGCCCGAGGACCCAACAAGGTCTCTCCTACACCATGGACAATCCCAAAAGCGTATCTGTAATCCACATGCACATTTAATCTTACCTTCTGCCATCTTAAATGCCTCAGTGACTTCCTTCACAGTAACACTTCAATCAGCATGGCCGCCACACATCCTTGTCTTACATAATCCTTCTCTGGAACAATCTATGAAAAACTCAAAATCTATGTTAGGAAAAAAAGATCTTCTACAATCTTGTTTCATGTCAAATTGTTCCTTTCCTGGGGCCAGGTAAATGTTATCTCTCCCCTATTTGAATCCAGAGTCAACAAGTGGCAGATTCAATACATTACAGGGTTTAATCCCATGTTATAAGCAATAAATATTGAGACATCTTCAAAGACAATGACAATCCTTTCTGTGTCTACTAAGAAGCCCTGCTTCATTACCATACACATAGCTGGGTTTTATCTCTCCCTCCTGTGTCATCACACTAGTGTAGAACCACATAGCCCAGCAAAACACCAAACTAAACACCATTGTCTTTCAAAGGGGCAGCTCATTCAGACAATCCCATACAAATAAGGGTGGGTTCACACTTATTAATAGGTCGCGAATCCGACCTAAATGTCGGAAAACTGGATAGGGAAAGGTTTACGACGCTTTGCTTAAAAACCCATTCACTTGTTTTTAAGCAAAGCGTCACAAACCTTTCCCTATCCAATCCCTATCCAGTTTTCCGAGATTTAGGTCAGATTCGCGGCGGACGAAGTGCCGACGCAAGTGTGAACCCACCCTAAGACAACACAATACATTGACCAGACTTCAAGGTTGTACGATGTCTACATTGAGTAAACCGGGGTCTCTTGGCTGAGTCATCAAGTTAGCATGTTTGACAGACAAATATATACATTTGGCCTTTCACATAATATTATAGTTTTAACCCTTCATTAACAGTATGTATCACAACAGGTGGTAAATGAAGTTAGTATGTATCACAGCAGGCAGTAAATTAGGTTCATGGATGTCACCAGACACTGACTATATAGCTAATACAATGTCAGTATCCGCTCACCCCTCCCTCCTGTTTTTACTCTCCCATTTTCCACATCACTTTCCCCGGGAGCAGCAGGATGGCCCTAGGGGTTAAGTGGTTAGTTTTAGAGAGGCCTCCTTTTTCCTACATTTTGGTATAGGGGGCTCCCAGGTTGGTAATAGTTCTCTAGATGTGGTTATGTAATTCTTCTCAGCGTTCATTCACCCCTGTGGTTTATGAGGCCATGCCACTCCTACGCCCGGCCACTCTCCAGCTATTTCCGAAAAGCGCAGCAGTGCGAGTAGTGCTCAGTTATAGGTATAGCTGATTGCCGCCCTCTGGGTAGATTTACTGAGAGAGAGGCTTTTCTAACTCATTGGTTGGCAGGTGTTAGGAGGCCCCTATGGCGGCGATGGTTAGTTCTGGGAGCTGATGTACGGCTAGGCACTCACCGGCCTCACAAGCGCTTGAGCCCTGACTCTTCTCCTCCATTAGTTAGACGGCATACAGTTACGGAAGGTGGAGCTTACTTTCCCACCAGAGGTAGGCAACCACCCACCTTCTCCTAATGGTAGGTGATGTCATTTTCTCTCCCCAGTGTCAGCAGCAAGTGCTTTCTGCCTTCAGTAGTCATGGGCAATAAGGATTCGGCAATGCCCCCTCGGGAGTTCTCCCTACACCTCCCACATCACGGTAGCATGATATGGAGGTCCAGAGTCCGCAGTCTGAAGACTTGGTGTCTGGTCAGGGCCCCACACCTGTGGCCGTCTCCCCAGGCTGGAGACCCGGTACCTGGTCATGGCCTGCAGCGTCAGTCCCTCTCACTGGTGTAGCAGAGCTGTGTCATCTTCTTCCTCTTCATCATCACAGTGCCGGCCCAGGCATAGGCTCCACGGGGCTGTCAGGTCTAAGCACCACCTTGGGCATCGCCATTTTAATTCTTCCCACAAGAATGGGCGCTCAAGAAGATCCAGGTTGTCACACTTGCATTCCTCTTTGAGTTCTGAGGGGTCTTTCCGTAGTTTTCCTGGTCCTGGCAGGTCTGTACGTCACATCAAAGGCAAGAGGGTGGAGCCTGAATGATTATCCATAGGCTTTGGTCACTCCGGCTACATGGTCTGGTCACGGTAAGGCCAGACCTGGCCCTTTCCTGGATCTCCTCATATCTCACCAACCGCACATTCAGCGTCTCCCACTCACTCACCACCTCCCTGCCACACCCTCTTTCTGTAGGTGTCCCCCAAGGCTCCGTCCTAGGACCCCTCCTGTTCTCAATCTACACCCTAGGCCTTGGCCAAGTCATAGAATCCTACGGTTTCCATTACCATTGCTATGCTGACGACACCCAAATATATCTCTCTGGACCAGACATTACCTCCCTGTTGTCCAGAGTCCCAGAATGTCTAGCAGCCGTAGCCTCCTTTCTCTCCTCCCGCTTTCTCAAACTCAACATGGAGAAAACGGAATTCATAATCTTCACCCCTCCTCGCACGGCCCCCCCCGCCACCTGACCCATCTATCAAAATTAATGGAACCACTCTCACCCCAGTCCCACAGGCCCACTGCCTTGGGACAACCATAGACTCTGACCTATCCTTCAAGTCGCATATTCAAACCCTCAACACCTCCTGCCGCCTCCAACTCAAGAACATCCACCGAATCCACTCCTTCCTCACCCCTGAAACTACAAAGATGCTAGTCCACGCCCTCATAATCTCGCTTAGACTACTGTAACACCCTTCTCCATGGCCTCCCAGCTAACACCCTCGCCCCCCCCTCCAGTCCACTTTAAACTGTGCCGCTCTTTTAATACACCTCTCCCCCCGTTCTTCATCGACCGCTCCCCTCTGCCAATCCCTTCACTGGCTACCCATCGCCCAGCGAATAGAGTTCAAATTACTAACTCTGACATACAAAGCCATCCACAACCTGTCCCCTCCATATATCTCCGACCTAATCTCCCGCTACCTGCCCGCACGTAACCTCCGATCCTCCAAAGACCTCCTACTCCGCTCTGCTCTTATCCGCTCTTCACACAATCATCTCCAAGACTTCTCCCGGGCATCCCCCATACTCTGGAACTCATTACCAAGACACATAAGACTGTCCCCCACAATCACAAGCTTCAAGAAGGCCCTGAAGACTCACCTATTCAGGAAGGCCTACAACCTCCAATAACACTACTGTCACCACACCGCCATCTGTACAGCCTCTACCCCCACCTTCTGTCTCTATCCCTCTTCCGTCATAGATTGTAAGCCCTTGCGGGCAGGGCCCTCTATCCCACTGTGCCAGTTGGTCTCTGTTAGCATTATCTGTTTTGTATATCTGGTGTACTGTATGTAAATCCGCAAATGTAAAGCACCAGGGAATTAATATAATAATGTAAAGCACCATGGAATTAATGGTGCTATATAAATAAACAATAATAATAATAATAATAAGGCTTGGGGTGAATGGAGATCTTTTGCTTTGCAGAGTTTAGATTACCGGGATGGGACTGCTCTGCTTAGGGTTAAGCTTAATTACTTGTGTTATTTGTGGGAAATGGGGGTTTCTGCGTTGGTCACCCAGCATCTTCTAGCTGGGGTGGGGTTTCACTTGCAGTTGATTGACACCAAGGACGTGACGAAATGTTTTCTAGTCTGGCAGGCCCTTAAGGGCTGGCAGAAGGAATATGTCCTTAAGGAGTGTCGCTGCCCTGTAACCCACTCCATCCGGTCCCGCCTTATTGATAATTGTTTCGAGCCGTATTGGTGAACTTGATCCCTTTTCTACTAAGAAGGCGGGGGGTCTCCTGATGGAGGATGTCTTGGTATCCAATGAAGCTGTCCATCTGCGGATTTGGTGATCTAAGACGGACGTTTTTGGTAAGGGTGTTTGGGTCCCTTTGCAGGTGGTGGGGAACAGTGCGGGCCCAGTCCGAGCCATGGTCAAATATCAGTCTTTTTCTCCGTCAGGTAGGAATTTCCTGTCCTATGTAGGGGTATCCCCCTCACACGTTACCAGCTTCAATTAGTTTTAAGTGGTGCTTGAAGGAGGTTGGCCTTTCCCTGAATGATTTTGGTACCCATTCATTTAGAATTGGGGTTGGCGACGGATGCTTTGCAGGTGGGCCTTCCCAAAGAGGAGTTGATAAGGATCAGACAATGGAAATCGGCATGCTACACGTGGTACATTTGCCCCTAACTTGTCATTTGAATGTTTTTTTTCTCTTTTGCAGATCCTCGCCCTGCAGGAATTTGGCTTCAGTGGAGAAACCGAAAAGGTCTGTTAATGCCAGGATGTTGCGTTTTGTCCGAGCCAGAGGGCGAGTGGTTGTCAAGCACCACCAGCTTGAAGGGAACCACCGTTGCCCCATGAGGCATCTAACTGATATAGGCATTGACACCTTTTTGTCAGAATCGCAGGACAGAATTAAGCAGGACCTATTTCTGTTCGGTGGAGTCGGTACCCTTCTGTTGGTATGGGTACACGAGCCCCTCTGTGGTGGTTTTACAAAGAAAATGATGATGGGTAAGTAGACTGGCCCACCAGGAGGCGGTGCTGGGTCTTCCTGCTCCTGATCCTACTTACAAGTCTTTGTTATATGTGTTTCAAGAAGTTAAGATGTGTTATGTTAAAGCAGAATTTAAATAAAGTTGTGGCCAACTCAAAACCAACAAAGAAGAAAGCTGTCGTCATGTGACGTTATATATTGGCCTAGAAATGGGGGGAGGTTTACTTTGGTACGGGGTGTTATGTCCATACAGTCTCCTTCTCACCACCGATATGTATACTACAATGAGCATAGGTTTCCTGTAACGTCATACTCTACAGTCTAAGCACAGACTCTAGAATATGGGTGTGGCCTATGTCTACTTTCTTCTTATGATGTCATAATCTAAGTAATTTCCCTAGCTCTTTATGACCTCACGACATCTATAAAAAGAGCTCACTCCTCGGCAGCCATGTCAGTCTCACTCAGGTTTTTTGGTCTGCGTTGACAAGAATTCTACATATGGTAATGAGGAATAGATACTGCGAGGACATGGAGGTGGAGGGGAGACAATACCCCGATGACGTAGAGATGATGGACGTCAGTGATTTCCTGTATGACGTGGACGGAGACTGCATTATGGACGACGTCGAAGACTGGATGGTAGTTGAAAGTCGACAATATCCAAATGACGTGGAAATGGGGAACATCCCTGAACCCCAAAAAACCTTTTGAAGAAGATCCAGCTCCAAGATGAGCGTGCCCAGACTACAGTAAGCATAGGGAGGGCAAAGAGAAGGAAGGTAAGAGCGGCGATGTGCACAATATACCTGAACCTTTATATATAATGGAGGGCAACACTGTAAAAGCAGGGAGGTTGGGTGGTGCCCCCAGAAATCACCACCCAAAGTGGAGGACAGGCCCTGTGAAATCCAGATAAATGGTTGTAGGAGAACAAGATGGTCCTATAAATACCACATAATATGGCGGCTGTATTATTCCTTGGATATAGCAAGTGGTGGTGAAAAATTTTATTACTCAATCCATGAATAGCTCAAGGAGCGTATAGCGATGCAGCCCTATATACTATATGCAATAACCTTCATTAACTATTTGGCGGCTGGTAAATAAAGTGGCCACCTCAAGTAAATGGATATCGTTGTCCCCCAAAAACTGTAAATCACAACAGCCTGGGCAGGATGGCGCCTGGATATATCCAATGAGTAATACAGCCACCATATTATATGTGGTATTTATAGGACCATCTTGTTCTCCTACAACCACTTATCTGAATTTCACAGGGACCGTTCTCCACTTTGGGTGGTGATTTCCGGGGGGCTCTACTTAACCATGACATTCCTACTCCCTGCTTTTTACCATTTTGCCTTCCATTTTATCTTCTCCAGGTTTATTGTGCACATCGCCGCTCGCTCTTACCCTCCTTCTCTATCCCTCACATACTTACAGTTGATATGCCAAAATGTTTATACTAGGGGATTTACACCCCATCAGAGAGGGAACGCTCAATATTCGCTGGTTGCCAGACTACCTCAAGTGACCTGTTACTATGACAACCGGCCTGACCCCACCATCATCTTCTGCCTCCTCCGGACAATGGATTACTGTGCCTAGGAGGGTATACACATCTATATGCATAAATATATCACCGGAGACTACTTTTCAATAAACCTAAAAAGTCTAGAAAACCTGTCGGTAGCGTGCGTCTTGTTGGGGTGTTCAGCACCACACAACGGACATGTACGGTGACCAGTCAAGACACTGAGGGGCCATGTGAGGAGACAAATGTCCTTCAAAATATACAGTCCCTTTGGTTGAAGAAGCCCCATGAGCATGTCGCCCACATGTACACTGAGGAGGTCGAAGCATACCCTCTCCCATATATAGCTGAAAAAACTGAACATACCGCCCCCACATATAGCAAAAGAGACCGTACATACTGGCCTTACATACTGTTCCCACATATAGTAGTAGAGACTAGGCAAGATTAGAGGGGTGAGACTTACCAGCTCAGGACCGCCCAGTGGACACTTGCTTATCTGTGCACCAGATTTTTCTCTGTGACTAAACTTCTCTCCAGGGCTACGGAGTCTGCACAACCCCACTACATCAATTTCGAAATATGTAAACTAGAAGATGATCCCGATTTTATTGTCTAGGTTTCATGTACATGCAGAGCATCCTGCCGCACAACAAACCCTTCATATTTTCTAGGGTTACTGTCTCTTTAAATGGGATTCCCGCACATATAAAGGAATGAGAGCGGAAAATTCCAGAAATCAATTCCATTTAATAATTTTATTTAATAAAAATTAACACATTGTATAACAATGTCACAATACGGACTGTTCCAGACATGGCCTCCTGTGACAGGGTGCGGAGCGGAGGTTTATTACGTCACCACGAGATCAGCGCTCTGACCAATCATCAACAGATGTGCGTCCTGACCGTGATAAAGCTAATGGTATAGCACTGCCTACTGGCAGCCATCTTTTTAAGCCAGTAGAGGATGATTTAAAGGGGTTGTCCAAGTTTAATAAATGACGTAGTTCGAAAGGGAGGGCTATAAAATAAAAGGAATTTAGACTTACCTGGATCTTCTCCTCCATTCCTACGCTAGCGGTCACCTCCGCAGCTCTGTTTGTATACAGTGGGGCTGCAGCAGTGACATCACAGGATCGCTCTCTAAAGTATACAGCTCTGTATATACACAGAGCAGCAGAGGTGATAACCGGCAAGCACAGGAACAGTTGAGAAGATGGAGGAAAGCACAAGTGCATTTTTATTTTATAGCCCCCCCCCCGACTACGTCATTTTTTTAATCCCCGACAACCCCTTTAGCAGATGAAACATCAAAAAAGCATATTTTCAGAATTATTGACAACCATAAAAACAGCAAAAATTTCATTTAACAGAGAAGGGGGAGATGAGCGGCTCTCGGACAACCCTATAGCCGCTCATCTCGAGGGAAACAAAAGTGAACCAGGAATAAAATGAAACTTGTCCAGTTTTTTAATTGGGTGAGGGTCTGACAACCCCATAAACATAACACCGACGTTGTCAGAACCTGCAGCCAGAGGGTCTATAAGGTCCATGCACTCAGATCTTGAAATCCTGACACCGTCTGGACCCTCTAGATCACTGATCTCCAGCTGTTCGGAAACTACTACCCCAGACATGCTGAGAGTTGTAGTTCAAAAACTGGAGACCATGGATCTATGTTAATTACCACATTCATTCGGCTCCGTCTTCCGCCGCCATGATGGAGGACTGTTCCCGTCACAGTCTCTTTAAAGTGCCCCCTCTGGCTGTATTCTCCTCATACAGCCTACATCAGTGACCACCAACCTTGGCGTAGCCTCGAAGCAGCTGTGGAGCAACCGGCGGCATGTGCCCGATCCAACGCTCACCCTTTAAATTCCAGTACAAATGATGATCGAGCATCCATACCCACTGCAACAGATACTCAGGTCTGGCCATTGTAACATTCGGCGACCTCAGACTCTTTTCCCAACCAAGAGTTAAATCCGATGGGTCATCCCACCACCAACCAAGTCCCTGCTAATGTCCCATAGATGCAAAAGTCCTAGAAATGATATGGATTTAAGGGGATCCCCTTTCCCCCAAGATGAAGTCCCCTAGGGATCAGTCCAAGCCAATCGATGCCTGATAATTGTGCTGTAGTGATCTATGATCTTGACCGAGTTGAAGTATCCTGTCCCATAATCCTCTGAGACAAGAGGGGACACATTGCTGATTACTACCATATGGAGGGTTGTATGAAGGGGTCTCGTCCCAGGTCACTGGCCTGTGTGCACCTCCTCCGAGGCCTGGACCGTGCTCAGGTACTGCCAGCTGACGGCGGCCAGCAGCATCGCACATGACAGGTAGATGGGGGAGAAGCCGTGTCGGGAAACCAGGGGGCCATTGGACAGACTCAGCTTCTGAACGGTGGAGACAATGTTCTGTGTGCGTCCAGAGGAGGGGTCTGTCAGGGGGATCTTCTGGTAGATCTGAAGGGAAAAGGCGAAAAAAATATATATACACAACCATAAGGGATGTTGACAAGGAGAACACGTGAAGTCATGTAAAACAGATGCAGATTAGCCCATAAAGCGGTTTTATAGGATTAGCATATCGATGACCATCTTTAGGATCGGTCATCAATAGGTGACCGTTAGGGGTCCGACACCCAGGACCCTCACAGATCAGCTGCAACATTCAGGTGTCACTTTGGCCTCTTCACTGAAGACCAAGCACCATTCACTTGCATGGGACTGAGCTACTGCTGTACCACGCGATTGATGATGTCATAGCCTATCTCCTCCCCCCTCCCTGCACAGAGCATGTCTAGAAAACTCTCCCATAGACTTCAATGAGTTGGCTCCAGACTATTGCTGCCTATGGCCATGAGACTACTGTAAAGCATATCACTAAATGCTGTTAACAGAGCAGAGGCTCAGCTCAGGCAAGATGGCCGCCCATATAATCATGTACAGAAAACAGTATTTAAAAAGAAATCTACAATATGAAAATAAAAACACATTAGAAAAAAAAAAAAAAAAAGTGATCGATCTGGTTTTAATTAATTTTAAGACCAGTTTCCCTTTAAGACCAAAAACAGTGAAAGAATCAATCGCTGAACAACCAGATCGCCTCTGCAAGGAAGAACATGGCCTTGGGTGCCACCTAGAGGCAGCTAGCAGGTAAGACAAAATATCACTCGAAGATTTCTTAGAGGACTCGTATGACTCCTTAGTACAGAGTCTTCTACCCGCTGTGAGCTGCCATAATACACCTCTGCATGCCTCAATTTGGGGGCATAAGGGACACACTGGGGGTCCCATACATCAATATGGCAGCCTTGTATATTACTCCTTTGCTATACGTCTGTGTGGACGAACCCTTACATCAAAAACATGATATTACCAACCCCAGAGCGTCCCATTAGTGGATGATGGTGGAGAAAGAATGAAGGGGGTGGTCTCGCTAATTCGGCAGATCTGGCTAATAGACTATCTTTGCCATGATTTGGTTGCTGTGTTGCTTTACACAGCCAAAAACAGCTTTTCAAGATCACAAATTTTTTGGCTAAATAATTCAATGTTTTAATCAACAAAACAGCGCCATTCTTATCGACAGGCCACATCTGGTACTGCGGAGAGACACATTTGTGCTAATATAGCCTTCTGTTTAATCCTGCACAACCACTTTAATGTCTTTGCTAAAGATAAACAAAAATGGGAAGGGGGCGGTCAAGCCACTAGGCATTATGGGGTTAACAGTGAGTCACACCCCCTCACTCAGTCACCATCTACAGTCCCAACTTTTAGTAACAAAATCCGAAAAGTTGAAGTTGACCTAAAAAAAAATATTCTGCATCGTGGCCAAATGAGTCAACTTTATTCTACATACCGCAGGGTCTTGTGAAATTATTACTAAAAATTTCATCACCAGCGGAAATTAACACAGAAGTCAATACGATAGGTGAAGACTAAGCAGAGTTGCCTTTCAGGAGACAGAAATTAATAATGAGTGGGGGTCTCACTATGTAGTTAGTGGGGGGTCTGACTCCCATCACTTCCTCCAATGAGAAAGTTGCATCCTTGTCAGTTTACGGGGCACAGCGCCATAGATTAAGTATATTTATAAGTAAGCTTTCAGGAGTACTCGCTCCCTTCATCAGACATGGTGTGATACAAGAACTGAAAATTTTCAGTTCTTGTATCACACCATGTCTGATGAAGGGAGCGAGTACTCCTGAAAGCTTACTTATAAATATACTCAGTTAGCCTCTAAAAGGTATCGCCTGATTTCTTCACTCTTCCACTACTTTCAATGGCTAACACGGTACAACATTATACTACTATAGATTAAGTAGTGGCTGTGCTTGGCATTGCAGCTCAGTCTCATTCACTTGAGCTGCAATACCAGGCACAGCCACAATGTAAATTCATGGCGCTGTGTCTGGTCATCACTGAAGAGAACGTAGTAACCACAGCTCCTCTATGTGGCTGACCGATCCGCATGATCAGATATCGATGGTCATTAAAAGCATAGTCCTGGAAATCTTTAAAGGAAAGTGTAAGGAGGGGTACAAAAGATTATGAAGCAGTTGCTATATAAGGGGGTCGTCAGAGATTACTTACTAAGTACAGCGCCATACATTGTGTAGTGGCTGTGCTTGGTATTGCAGCTCATGCCCATTCACCTAAATAGGAACGAGCTGCAGCATGGCCATGTGACCGATGGATGTGAAATGTGGCTCCATTTGATAGTCCTGGACAGCCCCTTTAAATATGAGTGTAATGTGAACCCCAGATGTCATGTGACCCCTCATACATGTTGTAGTAGAGAAAAGATATGGACTCCACTGACCTCATTAACATACTGGTACATGATGGCTCTGACCGCCTGTATGTTGGTGGCGTCCATCATCAGCGTCACCGCCTGTCCCTTGCGGATCTTCACCACTCCCTTAAACACTTGCTGGTTGTTGTAACAAGCGGCCAGTGTGGCGATAGCCATGACCTGAGGGTACGAGGAGGATTAGATAGTTTAGTGTTACAAGTGGGCGTGGTCTGCGAAGGAGATGCCACATTACTATATGTGGAACAGGAGAAAATGGTGCAAACCCCTCCTGTATCGCTCACCTGTGGGATAGCGCAGAAGTTAAAGACGCTCTGATTCCGCAGCCGGGATAGGTAGAGCAGGACGTCGGGCACGTGCTGCAGCGCGTTGGTCACCAGCTCATTCAAGCACTGCACTGCCGGCACAATGTTCTCGGGCTTGGCCAAGTCGGACAGTTTTTTGCCATATTTGCTCCACACCTGATGAGGGCAGATTGCGGACAGGATTAGGTTAATCCTAACTCTTAATCCTTCAATCACCCCTAGAATTAATTGGGGGAGTCAGTCCACACTCACCTCTCTCGGCCAAAACTCTCGCCCTTCCAGTTGATCTTCCAGGTAATCTCGGATGATGTTCGTTTTCTGCAGGAAGAGTCCCATGGAGTTGGAGAGTCTCGTATCCTCGCCGACTATGGCGTCTTCCAGTTCTGAAGCGGAGAACAGCCGGGACAGACCGATCCCCACTAATCCGGCCACATAGTGACAGTACTGAGCAGAGAGAAAAGGAGGCAAGGGTTAATACTGGAGTGCTAGTCAGCTTGTTAAAGGGGCTCTCCAGAGAGTCTGTGAGAATTTACAGTGAGAGTTCTTAGGCAACGAGCCTAAGGGTTTTGGGATGGTTCCGACCCAAAGTCACATGTTCACCGCTCTGTGTCCTCCCTCCTCTTCTGTGTTCAGAGATAGTTACCTATATTATGAGGGTTGGCTTTACTATTATCATGAGTTAGTCTGCCAGCCCCCCAGGTAACTACTTGCGAAATTGGGACAGAGGTAGGAGGAGGAGTAACTCTGAGGGTTGGCTCCAGTCACATGACCTGGGGTCCAAATCTGTCCGGAATCCCTGGGATCTTCGCCTAAAAATTCGCCTGGTATTGCACCGCAGCCCCATTCACTTGAATGGGAGAGAGTTTCTGCTGTACCATGTGACTGATGAACGTGATCTCATGAGCACAGGGAAGAGACCGCAGCGTTTACAAAAACCACAACGTCTTCGGACACCCAACAACCCCTTTAAGACACAAATTAAGTTGAAGACTAGAACAGATCAGAAACCTCTGCGCCGCCTGTTCAACTTTGCAGTCCACTGCCCACTTTAGACTTGCGGCCTATGGGAGGGCAGATCTACAGTGTGGAAGGGTGCTCTGATATTAGGGAGAGGTCTGTAGTCTGCACTGCTGGGCAGGGCATGTTAAGGTCAGATGAGCATTGATGGGACAATGAGGGCTCTCCGATTGGAAAAATTATTTTGGAAGTACCATATGGGTACTGTTTTTCTAAGGGGAACCATCTATTTAGCTCAACTATTTTTGTGGGCAATTCGTGGGACCTATTAATGAACATGGGCAATAGTGGGAGGTTTTGCCACTATTACTGCTGGGTTATGCTATTGTCGAGAGTACTAGTGCCGTCGGAACACTATCTGCCTGAAACCATCACACTTGGCATATCTGTACTAAATAAAGTCTGTACAACAATACTATTTCTGGGGGGAATATACTCATGTCCCCATTATCTCTGCAGTTTTGGGGGCCACCACAACAGGACACTAGTAGGGGTCGCAGTAGGATAACATTGTTAATGCACCAGGATGGGAAGAAAAAGTGAGAAACCTAAGATGTCTGGACAAGAAAAACTGAAGAGACTAGCGTGGAGAAGTTTTCATGGTAGACTAAAACCACAAGGAGAAGAACACTAGGTGGGTGCAAACAAAGTGGGTGCGGGACTGCTGAAAACACACTGCAGGATCAGACTACACAGGGATTTTTGTTGTCTGTCACCGTGGAGATGCATAGGAGCTGTATGCACAAAGCCATAGGAGATTTTTCATCTACATATACTGTATTGAGAGCTTTGATGTGAGACTTAGACTCGCATAGAGAAAGGGACTCCTGTGAGCCACAGTCTCGAGGCGAGTCATGTGACATAATGTAGGACCCAAACGATGGTGATCATAGGCATTATTTCACCTACAAGTATGTACAGCACACGTATCACAGGAAACAGATAAAACTTATATATGGAGTGTCTCTTTAAGGTCTCTTACCTTATCCCACTCCAGGAGAGATCCCACCTGCTTCTCCAAGAACTCGGCCATGCCCACCCCCATCTTGTGGCAGATATCTGCTATCACTTGCTGGTACACCAACGCTAGGTTTCTAAACTCCAGGGAAATCTAGAACAGACAAGAAGCTCGGAATAAAAATCAGGAGATGGCAGTATGTAGGCAATATATGGCACAAACATATAGATATAACATCATACAGGCATGGTATGGAACAATTACTGATACACTAAATGGCACCATTTTATGGGCACAGTATGGGGGTATTATGTAGGTACTGTATGTCCCCATTACACAGGCACTATATGGCACCATCATATAGCTATGGTAGGATTTTATTATGCAGGCTCTGTACAGCACCTTTATGTAAGCAATGAATACATTATTATAGAGGCTGTATGATCCGCCATGTAGGCATGGTATGGTGGTATTAGGCCACATGCACGACCATAGTGGTTTTTACTCATATGATTTCCTACATTGGTCTGTGCATGTGCAGACAAGAATCGGACAAGCTTCATAATTTGCGGTCCTTGTATACAGCACAGTCGCAAAAACTACGGCCGTGTGTATGGGCCCCGCGCTGGAAAACTACAGTCGTGTGCATCAGACATAACATAGGTAACGTCTGCTACTATTATTTAAGCACTACCCAAGTCCCTATAAGTGCTCTGTCCCACCGCAGCCCCCTCACCCCACTCTTTGCCCAAGTATCTCTACAAACATTAATCTGGGCCTACATAAAGACTGCAAACCCTTACATCACAGTGTAGGCCCGCCTGACAAGCCGCCCCCTGCTGCCCATATCTCAGGCTCACCGTTGGGAAGTCCGCCAGAACTTGGCGATCCTTCTCCTTGCTCTCTGTAAACCTCCAATCCGCCTGGTACAGGTACGTGTGGAAGTTGTGCAGCATGGGGATTTTGGTCTCCAGACTGATGGTCATGTCGTCCTCCACAGTATCCAGAGCGCGCAGCACCAGGTAGAAGATACACACGGCATGTCTACAAGAGTCATACAAGGAATTAGAGGTCTTTACTCAGGAATATATATTTTATAAGGTGGCCGGCTCTCTACTGTTCATATACAGTAATACCTCGTACACTCGCGTTTCCGAATTTGCGAATTCACAGATTCGCGATATTTTTTTGGCAACTAACATATATAGATTTTGCTCTTTTTTTTCAGATCTGTGAAATTTAATTAAAAAAAACACCTTCGCTATTGGGTAGTAGCGTCCTGTTCATTACGTACCCGGTAATTAGTTTCATTTTACTGTGAGTGTATAAGAAAAATGAATGAATGTATTAATATACAGTACTGTACAGTATACTTTAGTATACTTTAGTATACTGTACAGTACTGTAGGGTAAAGTTTATTGATATTTAGGGGTTAAACATTAGAAAGCGGCATTGTAAGCGCTTCTAAGCGCTTGTACCAAACATTCGCGATTCCTCGCGATCCGCTCTGGACCCTAACCTCGCGAATGTACGAGGTATTACTGTATTATATTATATTACATATGGAAAGCAGATAGCCGGCCACCTCATATATATATATATATATATATATATATATAGTAATGTATAATATATGAACAGCAGATAGCCGGCTACCTCTTATATACAGTATAGTATAATATAAAATAGGAACAGCAGATAGCCATCTACCTCTTATATATATAATATTATATATTATAATATAATATAATATAATATAATATAATATAATATAGGAACAGCAGATAGCCGGCTACCTCTTATATACAGTATAGTTTAATATATGAACATCAGATAGCCGGCTACCTCATATATATATATAATATAATATAATATAGGAACAGTAGATAGCCGGCTACCTCTTATATATAATATAATATAATATAATATAATATAGGAACAGCAGATAGCTGGCTACCTCTTATATACAGTATAAGAACATATATGAACATCAGATAGCCGGCCACCTTTGATATATAGTGTGATATTTTATGCTTACTACGAGTGCAGTCTGTATACGGTGGATTTCTAGGATATTACAGGTAGTCTCTCCCTCCCTTGCAGGTTATCATGGCGTAGCTTTCCCACAGTGATATCTCCCATGTGATTACAGCCATAGTCCTGCAGACAAGTGACCCATGCTGCTGCTGCTGCTGCACCGGACTATGAACAACCCCTTTACATGGCCTGTGCTCATATAATGACCCCTAACATATAACCGGCTGGCATGTCGCCGCCAATCTCACCGCTGGGTTTCTGTCTTACAATGTAGTCAGCTGTGAATGATCCCCTCCCCCAATGTGCAGTAATTAAAAAAGTCCGCACCGGCTTAACAGTGAGGGCAATAATGAGATTTAGCAGGTTTGTTTACTGGCGTCAAGGATTTTCCATTACCGTAGATCGGGACCCCCGACCCCTGCCAGAGACAAAAATAACCCTGAAGGTTGTCCTCAGACACTTGCACCAGCTCAATGACGAAATGATCAGTGTCTAATGGTGGCCGTGTGAGGATGTCAGGCAGTGACTGAGCAGGCATCTAGACAGACCGAGCCAGCCGGCCGACAGCTGTTCTGCCCCACTCCCCCATAGGCATGAACCCTTGGCTTGACAGATGGGAGCAAGCTGCTGCCAAACTCCAGCGGCAGCAACTTATCTGAGGACATAAGGATCAGGCATGTTGAAATCCAAAAGCCTGATCCTTATCTTACAGGCGGTCTCCATAAGCTCTATAGGGTCGGCTGATCCCGTTTAAACTGGTTGATACAAATCTAATGTGTATGGGGTTCTTAAAAGGGTTCTCCCACGAAAATAGGATAGGGGTAAGCTTGCAGCTCAGTGGGGGTGTACTTCGGCTATCACGGCACTCCCTTTGAAATGAATGGAGATGCAAGTGCGGCCCACCCACCAGTCCATTCAGAACAGGTCTGAGCGGTCGCACCTCCACTGAACTGCAAGCTATCCCCTATCCTTTTGGTTAGGAGGATAACCCCTTTAACTTCCCTCTTCTAATTGCGAATACCTGCATGCCTGGCTGAGCAAGCATGTGTATAAGGGGATCTGAAGGAATAGCTGTTGCCCATTTAATGTGCATGGTCAGCTTTAGCCTTAGCCATGCCCCATCCAGTCAGCGATAGACATGCACACTTGTCTTACACTTTTAATACATCGTGACATGTAGGATTTGGCGGTGGGGACTGAAATGAGGGATTACGTGCGTACGATCACACAGCCAGCTCACTGACTGCACCGTCTCCTTCCCGGTGTCATGCCAATGGCTCCTGCCACAGTAAGGATATAAAGCCAAAGTGACTGCTGTAAAAACTTTCCTAAATCGCTGGCAGGGAGCCTGAGAAAACAGCGTATGCCCGGGGGGGACGGGCTGGAAAACAACACGGACGTTCCTAATGACACACACAGGACATTATACAGTACATGCCATTCATATGCTATAGGTTCTCAACCTCCTGGTAAGACCCCGGCCCCAGGGTAATATCAGCCACTTGTGATCTATACTGCCCCCTAGTGTCATACAACATTCATCACAAGGGCATATAGGAGTGTGGCCATACATTGTGCTGGGGTGGTAAGGGTGCCCCCGCATGTCGCCGCACAGCCTGGACCAATCCTATACACTAAAACCTCCCACTGTACTCTATGGAAGCTACCTACTATACCATGCTCTGTGAGCTCACCAGCCTGGACCCCAGACTGATACATTGAAGTGAGATCTATGCAGCAGCTGCTGATGTGTTTAGCTCACAGAGCATTGTTAGACTACATATTAACTACTTATTAACTGAAGATTTAATCACAATTGTAACTAGTCTAGACAATGCTCTGTGAGCCGAACAGCCTGGACTCCAGACTGATACATTGTTACAAACTAGCAGAGTGCTCTGTGCATCTGCTGCTGCTGTGTTGAGCTCACAGAGCATTGTCAAGACCGGATACAATTGTAATAAACCTTCAGCTAAGAAGTAGAGACAATTATGTCGAGTCAGGGCAATGCTTTACGAGCTAAACAGCCTGGACCCCAAACCGACACATTGTAGCAAACTAGCAGAGTGATCTGTGCAGGTGCTGATGAAGTGTCGAGCTCCTTAGATACAGTTGAATACAATGGCGGAGCACGGCACTATCAGCCACCAGTCAGAGACCCCTCTATGACATCTATGCCCCTAATGGGGGTATGAAACCTCCAACAGTAGAGGGCGACTCAAGAACTTCTGCCCTCCAGTACAGCTAGGCAATTATTTTTAGGTAACTTCTTCCCGTCACGTGTAGAGACCGGAGGCCTCAGGTTACAAGTCATGGACGGTTTATGGTTGAGCACATGGACTCTATGGGACCAAGACGTCTTGAGACATTGACTATTATTCCTTGCAGTGATTGATCAGCAGGGTGGGAGAGCAGCTGGAAGGTTTACGTGTTGTAGTGCCAAGTGTTAATGTTTGGTCCCTGCACAAACCTGCACAGGACTCAAGGAGGGGCGAGTGCCATGTCAGCAGCCTGACAAATAATGAGGAGTGGGGACAGGGTGTTAAAGGTCTCTGCAAAATAACGCCCCCTCCCCAAGCTATACAGGGCGGAGTGCACCTGCATGTAAACAGCGGCCAATACACCTGGGGAACCCTGCAAGGTGTACATGATCTCTCCTCAGACCTCCGATGTCTCCTACCAGGATAACAGGGCAGCAATATGGAGTCCTGGACACCAGGTGTAAGATACTCACTAAAAGCACTCCGCCATTCCCTCCGGGACACCTGTATACACAAGGGGCTGTCCTGTGCATATACTTCTGTGAGGACCCTGGAGGTATTTTGGGGCCACAAGTCCTTGGTGTCCTGGCACAATGCTGACCATGGGGAAGACTAGAACACACTTTCATGAATTTCTGTGCTAGGAAAAAATAAACCTGCCCAGAATCCAGAAAGTGTGCCAGGATGTAAATAGCCCGGGCATTGTTAGGACACAGACACACCCGGGGAGCCCTGCCTAATCACATGATATGGGGCAGCAAGCTGTAGAGGGAGAGGTGTGCCAGCCCCATGACCACCAACCCAGGGCACCAGGCAGGGGTTAGTAGAGGTGTGCCAGACCCATCATAGGTGCTGCCCTGTGCCCACATACCTAGAGCACCAGGCAGGGGTTAGTAGAGGTGTGCCGGATCCATCATAGACGCTGCCCTGTGCCCACATACCTAGAGCACCAGGCAGGGGTTAGTAGAGGTGTGACGGACCCATCATAGTCGCTGCCCTGTGCCCACATACCTAGAGCACCAGCCAGGGATTAGTATAGATGTGCCGGATCCATCATAGACGCTGCCCTGTGCCCACATACCTAGAGCACCAGCCAGGGATTAGTAAGGGGTGTGCCAGACCCATCATAGGTGCTGCCCTGTGCCCACATACCTAGAGCACCAGGCAGGGGTTAGTAGAGGTGTGCCGGATCCATCATAGGTGCTGCCCTGTGCCCACATACCTAGAGCACCAGGCAGGGGTTAGTAGAGGTGTGCCGGATCCATCATAGGTGCTGCCCTGTGCCCACATACCTAGAGCACTAGCCAGGGATTAGTAGGGGGTGTGCTGGACCCATCATAGGTGCTGCCCTGTGCCCACATACCTAGAGCATCAGGCAGGGGACCAGGGGTTAGTATAGGTGTGCTGGACCCATCATAGACACTGCCCTGTGCCCACATACCCAGAGCACCAGCCAGGGGACCAGGGGTTAGTATAGGTGGGCCTAACCCATCATAGGTGCTGCCCTGTGCCCACATACCTAGAGCACCAGGCAGGGGACCAGGGGTTAGTATAGGTGGGCCTAACCCATCATAGGTGCTGCCCTGTGCCCACATACCTAGAGCACCAGGCAGGGGACCAGGGGTTAGTATAGGTGGGCCTAACCCATCATAGGTGCTGCCCTGTGCCCACATACCTAGAGCACCAGGCAGGGGACCAGGGGTTAGTATAGGTGTGCTGGACCCATCATAGACACTGCCCTGTGCCCACATACCCAGAGCACCAGCCAGGGGACCAGGGGTTAGTATAGGTGTGCCTGACCCATCATAGGTGCTGCCCTGTGCCCACATACCTAGAGCACCAGGCAGGGGACCAGGGGTTAGTAGAGATGCGCCAGACCCATCATGGATATTGCCCTGTGCCCCAGAGCACCAGGCAGATGGAGGAGACCCCCACAGCCGGAGGGACACACACAGCCACCGCTGAGGTTAAAAAAATAAATAATCCAACATGGCCGCTCATTGACATCAAGGATTATAGAAACCCCGTAGTAAACGACTACAGTAAAATTCTGTCATACGATAATCTGGAAGGTTTTATACATATTACAGTAACATTCTTTTAATCCAGCATTTTACCATTTATATAATATTATAATATTCTGAAGACTTTACACAAAACACCCTGATAATTATTTTGTCTCCCCCCAAAAAAGGGATCCGCAGCATATTCTGTAGTGGTATTGTGCGGTCTCTCCACCCTTATATATATTTTTCTTTGAGCATCTGATAATCCAGAATATCTGATAATCCGGCACTGGTCAGGGTTTTGCAGCCGTACTAATAATAACATCTTATTTGACAGTTCAGTAATCCAGAATACTTGATAATCCGGCACAATCCATGTCAATACTATAACATTACTCTAAACCTTCAGCAATAAAAACCTGTCTACTTGACCGTCCAATAATCCAGAATACTGAATAATCCAACACTGAGGCTGGATGAAAATAATTTTTTGTATAGCCTTACTATAGGGCTCCAAAAATAAAACCTTTCTATCCCACTTTCCAATAATCCAGAATAATTGATGCCGGATTAAAGGAAGTTTATCATATATTAAAAGTGAACAGACCCGTATCGTATAAAGAACTTCACCAATACAGGCTGTATATTTGACCATCCGATAATCCAGAATACTGGATAATCCAACACAATCGATGCTGGATTAAAGGAATTTTACAGTATATTAAACAGTTCACGGGTTTACTATGACACCAAAATTCTGTCCAATAATCCGGAATAACGGATTCCAGATTAAAGGAATTAAGAGGAATAGTCCTGCAACTTCACTATAAAACTGTTTATTTGGCCATCCAATAATCCAGAATACTGGATAATCCAGAGTGTCTGGATTAAAGGAATTTTACAGTAAATTATACTAGGATAGTTCAGGACCCTAATACTACGAGACCAAAACTACCATCCAATAATCCAGAATATTTGATCATTCAGAATACTTGCTGGATTAAAGGAATTTTTCAGCTGCCATACAATGGAAATAAAATCGGTTTATTTGACCTCCAATAATCCAGAATACTTGATAATCCTGCACAACTCATTCTGGATTAAAGGAATTTTACAATACATTAACCTAGGATAGGTCAGGAGACTTACTATGGGAATCCAACAATAAAACATTTGTAGGTGACGCTTACGATCCAGAATATCTGATAATCCAGATTAATTGATGCCAGATTAAAGGACTTTTAGCAAATTTTGAAGACGAGCAGTTCAGCCGCTTTACCGTGGCAATACAACAATACAAATGTGTTCATCTGACCGTCCAATAATCCAGAATATCTCCCTATTAAGCACCACATGATGCCGGATTAAAGGAAATTGACTGAATTTACTGAACCCCAGAGAATAGCAGAGATGTCACCCACCGTAGCTCCCCGTCCAGGGCTTGGATGACGGCGGCGAAGCTCCTGCTGGTCTCGTTCAGGTACTTGTAGCAGGTCTGCAGGCTGTCGCTCATGGAGTCCTGTTGGGGCAGAGTAACAGAGTGAATTCTGCACAGGGCGGTGTTTTGGGGTGTGAAGCACTTGTGCACGGTGCGGCCTTCCCTCAGGCCCCTCTCCTGCAGCCTGCTGACAGTCAGTAGTGACCGCTGCCCGCCAGGCTTCTGCACAGGGCCCAGGCTCAGCGTCCTCTTGAACAGGGAGACGGCCACTTTGCAGTTTACACTAGCCATGAGCCAAACTTGGTGGGAAACTTTTTCTCCTGCACCGAGAGCGATCATCCACGGTGCCCAAGGGCACGCTGTCTAGACTGGCACCAAGGGGAACACGGCCTGCCCATGGACCCTGCTGCACAAATGGCCCTCACAACAAACAAGCAGCACACCCACCTCAGCTACACCGCCCACTTGTGCAATGTTTTCATGGTCTCCGTCAGTGGGCTGGGCCTGGAGTTTAACTCTTTACAGCTCTCCCAAAAATCTAAAAAGTTTTAAAGTGACAGTACACCACGTGTAGCCAGACGTCTAAAGCAGAAGGAGGACACGTGGGGCGATGCTCTGAGCCACTGAAATCTCCAGACAACCTGGATTAGTATAATCTGCTGGAGATTAGAAGCGTCACAGCTGAAGGAGTCGTCACAGTGTGCACTTTTTGTCCAGGAAGGGACAGACATGGCTGTATGCTTCTGGAAACAGCTCCACACCTGTCCACTGGTGGGATCTGTTATTGCAGCTGTGTTCCACTGAAGTGAATGAGGCTCAGCTGCAATACCACACACAACCTAAACACAGGAGTGGCGCTGTTGAATTTTTTTTTTTTTTTTTTTTAAGAAAGCAACCATGTGTTTCTAGTCATGGACATTCCTTAAGGCTAAGGCTACACTGCCTACTTTGGCCGCGACAAAAGATCTCCGCATCAACCTGAAACTCCTTCATTCATGTTAGTTAATGGAGTCACACTGCAACCCCATGGGTGCCGCGAACGCGACATCTAGTCGCAAATACCGTCAGACACTGCTCAACTTTTTTGGCGACATTCACAGCACCCTCGGAGTCACAATGTCACTCCATTCACTAACACGGGCGAAGGAGTCACAGGGTGAAACGGAGAGGTTTGGTTACGTGCCAAACTTTGTGCGTTCGGGGGACCCGACCCCAAACATCAGAGCTCAAGTTTGGGTCCAGGTTCGGCTCATCCCTAAAGCTGATTGAGTTCGGGTCTCCCATTGATTTCAATCGGGTCCCCAAACCGAACTTTTGGGATAAAGTTCAGCAGAACGTGTCGAACCCGAACTTCAACGGGTTTGCTCCACACTAGTTACGGCCCTAAAGCCGAAATTGATCTGAAATTCTGCAATAACCACCCACCGTGCCACGTTGAAAGGAAGCTGAGATATAGGGAGCTGTTTGCAGAATCCTCACAGGTGATACAGAGGAAACACCCGATTAACCACTTCATGTCTCTACAGCTGACAGGAATTACAACTCCCAGCATCCTCTGGATGTCAGAACATGATGGGAGTATTATCGCTGACTGTCTAGGCTACAGATCTGCCCTAATATTAGGGGAAGGGTATGGCCAGAAACCATGAGCAAAGCCCCTTATATCTAAACTTCCTGGCACTGTGTGAATGTTATGTGGGGGAGCAGAGACTATTGGGCTGGGGCAACATGGGAAATTGGCCACAAACAAAAATCATCACCAGAATTAAGGCAAGTGAATGTGTTCTTAGTACAACCTCATTATTTCAGGTGTCGTGGGGCAAAGTGGTGAGGTTTGCTCAAGGCCTACATTGCTGTGTTGCTTTAGCCTAAGGGCAGGTTCACACAGAGGAATTTGGAAAGGAATCTGAAGCGGCCTTCTGCCCCAAGCTCCTCTCGAAATACCGGCCCTGTAGAACCAGCAGCAGAAAAGAGTCAGAGCTTCGCCCTTCCACTGCAGGTCTGCGTACAGATAAGCCTTATATACTATGAGACTAAGAGGTAGGAGCCTCACGCCGCAGTATCGCTGGCTGCAGAATCCACAGCAGAATCGAGCGGGCGTTTCTAGAAGAATCTGCCTCAAAATCAGCTCCAAATTCCTCTGTATAGTCTGTAAGGGGCTTCACATGATACAATTAAAAGGGTTGTTCTGTTATGGACACATCCCCTTCTTACAGGACACGGGATTAGTGTCCGATCGCTGGGGGCCCGACCGCTGGGTCCCCCAATGATCAGGAAGACGGGGGGCTGAAAGTCCCTTGTTAATGGAGTGCTGGTCACACAAACACACTGACGTTTCATCACAAGGAGGCTTTAGGGGGACTCTCGGGTCCCCCGTCCTCCT
The DNA here is from genome assembly GCA_947044405.1 of Leptodactylus fallax. NCBI lineage: Eukaryota > Metazoa > Chordata > Amphibia > Anura > Leptodactylidae > Leptodactylus > Leptodactylus fallax. The sequence goes on along the minus strand of CAMRHE010000375.1, from coordinate 874,821 downwards.
GATCACTGAGCTCCCAGCGATCAGACACTTATCTCCTATTTTGTGGATAAGGGATAAGTGTCTATAACAGGACAACCCCTTTAAAACTGCACTAGAAGCTTGTCTGTGCTTTGGGCTCTAGATTCTAGGGGAAAGCACTTTTTACCCCTTATTTGCATATGGATAAAACAACGATTTACATAAAAATGGGGCTCCAAGGACGAAATCCAGGGGCATATTTGGAGACAGTACAATCGCCTCTACAAGGTACTGGGATTAGGTTTATGTCCAATGTACTGCTGACAGACACCCTTTATGTAGGTTAGTTCTTTATGTAAGCTGTGATGGTGGACTTGTATACTTTAATGGGATCCTGTCAGGGCAATTTGGGACACCAAATCACCCACAGATCCTTATGGACCTTATGGGGGTTTCGTGTCCCAATAGCTCTGCTTGTAAAGCTGTCTGTACTCAGCTTTACAAGCAGAGTACAGACAGTACGGAAAAAAAAAAAATGTATACTTACATAGAGATCTCTCATTAGACTCTTCCCTGATGCTGCTGGCGCATGCGCAGAGGTATACATCCCTGGTTTTACTTAAATATGGTTGTCCCATGAAGTAAATTCAGCAGGACCTTTCTCCCTGTCCACATTCATCCTGAGAGCAGCCAGGCCTGGTGGAGGTCGGCGCTCCCATTCACTACAATGGGGGTGCCGGAGACAGCTGAATACTGTATTTGGGCTATCTCTGGCGCCCCCATTGAAGTGACTGAGAGCAGCGACCACCATTAGTCCCCCCCACATTCAGCCAGGCTGCTCTCAGGTTGAATGTGAATCGGGAGAAAGGTCCTGCTGAATTTACTTCTTGGTACAACCCCTGCGCAGGCGCGGACAGAACCAGAGATAATTCTGAGGAGACTCCTCTCTACGTAAGTATAAAGGAATGCAGGCTACTGGGAATACTAAACCCCTGATCCTTAAGGGGTCCTAAATCGCCCTGATGGGTCCCCTTTAAACCATGTTTTTTTGTTTTTTTTTATCTTATCCAAAGATAAGACATCTGTGAAGCCTCTTCCTGTTCTTCTTACGTTCCGATGTTCACATTATACACCTATTTCACTATGGCGCACCGTGAACCCATTACACAGGTCAGACGGGGAGTCATAGACCACTGCCCCATTAGGGGGGCGCTGACGTCTCTCTATGGTCTGTCAACACTAATAACAAGCACCGCAACTATACCCCTTCTCCACAGTCACATATATTTTGATTTAAAGGGGTGTTCCGACTTATTTTACTATCATTTAAAGGGGCTATTCCCTACTGATGATTTATCCCAGGGGTAGGCAACCTTCGGCACTCCAGCTGCTGTGAAACTACAACACCCAGCATGCATACTTGCTCTGCTGTTCTTGGAAGTGAGTGGAGCATGTTGGGAGTTGTAGTTTCACAGCAAGGTTGCTGACCCCTGATTTCTCCACAGTATGTGATCTGCTGGTGTCTGACACCCCAACCCCGCACAGATCAGCTGTACCGCCAGTCTGTGGATGCAGTGGACGGGGAGCGCATGCAGCTCCGCTCCTATTCAAGTAATAGGAATGGCGCAGCAGCCCCATCCATTGCCTAGTGGTGGTTTCATGGAATTGCAGCACCACTCCTATTACTTCAATAGCAGACAAATGCCCACGCTCCCCATCCACTGCATCCGCTTCTGGTGGCCGGAGGCTGCCAATAGAGCTGATGTGTGCGGGGTCCTGGGTGCAGGACCCCACAGATCAGAAACTGATGACCTATCTAGTGGATAGTTCATCAGTATCCAAAAAGCCATTTGGTTCTGAGGGGCCCATAAACATAAACTATTACTCACCTCTCTCCAGGTCTCCAGCATCGGCAGCTCCATTCTCCTGTATACAGAAGAGGTCACCAGCGATGCCCTGTTTGTTCCGGGTGACCTCTTCACTAACTGCACCTGACTGCAGTGACCTGCCAAGAGGTGACCGGCGGCGGCTGTCACCTGCCCAAACAACCCCGAGGACCTGTAAACTGAAGACAAGACATGGCGTCGTCGGAGAAGGGGGTCAGGGGAGAGGTGAGTGAAGCTTTTTAGGTTTATGGGCCCTTCAGCAGGATTATAAAATAATAAAAACTAGAAGTCTGAACGCCCCTTTATATACATTTAGAATAAGTCTGTGAAAGAACTGAATGTCGCCATTTATCCGCCATAGCGACGCAATTTCGTACACGATTGTAAATCCGCAACAGTTATTGAGTTCGATGCCTGATATAAATATACCGGGGCGTCCCCCGTTACGGCACTTTTGGGGCAGCGCAACCCCAGCGGACGCCATTAATATCGCTACTGACCAATCACAGCGCAGCTTTCATTTTGTCAAGAAATAAAAGCCGTATTCTGATTGGTTGCTATGGGCAGCTATGCTGTTAGTTGCGATAATTCTGCGGCTTAGTGTCTTCTCACCTCTAGGACACGGATAAGCCGCAGTACACACTGTCAGCCTCCTCTATGTCTATGCCCTTACCCGGTCCAGCCTGGGCATGACAGCCCGGCAGCCGCCCAGCTTGAACCTGACGAGGTTGTAGATCTCCTCCGGATGCGACAACGACCTCAGGAAATCCATGGCTGCCGTGTAGGATGCGCGATTCCCGGCTACAGCATCACCGCACGTTCCGCTATACTCGGCAGCCGTCTAGCTCTAGCCCCGCCTCATCTTTCATTACTGACCAATAGCCGTTCAGCTCCATAGTGGACTGACGACTCTGATTGGAGGGAAGGCTCTCGTACCAGAGAGCGCCAACCAATTAGACAAGACCTGTTGCTGAGGTGACGCATGGCGTTGCAAGAAGATTGGCTGAGTGGGAGTTGTGACGTAAATAACATCGGAAATATGGGCGGAGCTAGCTTGTTGCAGGTAATTGAGAAACTCTAGGTATTGTGTCAGGGTAGACCGAGGCATGATGGGACATGTAGTTTCTCAGGCGCCATGAGCAATCCATTTTAGCTTTTATTGAACTACAACTCCCGGCATACTCTAAAGCCGTAATTATAAAAAGTACGATTCATAGAATATCCTTCAAAAGATAAAAAATCTTGCAAATTTGGTGCAAAAAAAAAAACCTACACAATTTATTAAAGTGGCGTATCCTAGACAATATACCTGTGGCAAACTCACAATATTACACATTATCATGAATTTTCTGTCATTTGGAGTCATTATATTATTTAGCCACATTCCCTTCAAATTTTAGCCCAATTTTGTCATTCATGTCACAGAATAATATTAAAATGGCGGACGTCTGTAATAAATACTGAGCGTGACAATTCGTCTGACCCACGTCATCACATTTCATTGTATCAAGGTGTCACAATTGTGGAACAATGGAGGACATGTATTAAAATTGGCGTAAAGGAAAAGTGGGGCAGTTGCCCCTAGCAACCAATTGGGGCGCTACTTTTATTTCCCAAAGGGTCTCTGTAAAATGAGAGCTGACTGGTTGCTAAGGGCAACAGCTCCACTTTGCCTTTATACCAGTTTCGATCAGTCGACCTGTAAATCCATGCTGGTAGAAGGTTCAGGGGCATGTATATCAAAGAAACTGCCCCACAAAACTGGCACAAGGGGTCCGACATATCAGAAGTGCCCATGGCAACCAGTCAGCTTCCACCTCGTTTTTCACAGGCTTGCCGGTTGCTATGGGCAACTACCCCATTCTACCTTTGCACCAGTTTTGATGTACGTTCCCCATTAGCTAACCCTCCATGTATCTTTTTGTGACTGGGTGTGACCACCTTCGTCACGCCATTCGCACAGATGACAGTATATGTTGGCAAGTATGGTTTGATCTACGTACTCCAATGTCTGCTAGAAACATGATATATGTTATGGTTATACTAGACATACCCATTTTTAAACTTTTTTGCTTAGGCTACATTCACATCTGCATTGGAGACTCCGTTGTAGACTCCATCAAAATTTGGCAGAGGAAAAAGACTTTTTCCTCCAGCTGGTTTCAATATGCGTTGTTGTCCCTGCATCTAATCGGTTTCTGTGATCCGTCGAAAGATCATAAAAATTGACTTTTTTTTTTTTTTTTAGAGGATTTGCAACGGGCGGATACGAAGCACAGAAGTCAACATAGCCTCCGCCAGTTTCAGCTTAAAAGCAATGGACACCATTATAGTCAATGACGTCCACCAGTCCCTGTGTGTAACCGCTGTTTTAGCGGTACACTTTTCCTTTTTTCGGGTCCCCCGATGGAGCCTTACATCGGCATTTTCTGTACAGTAATACCTCGTGCATTCGCGAGGTTAGGTGACAGAGCGGGTCGCGGATCGCGAGGAATCGCGAATGTTTGGTACAAGCGCTTAGAAGCGCTTACAATTCCGGTTTCTAATGTTTAACCCCTAAATATCAATAAACTTTACCCTACACTACTGTACAGTATACTAAAGTATACTGTACAGTACTGTATATTAATACATTCATTCATTTTTCTTATACACTCACAGTAAAATGAAACTAATTACCGGGTACGTAACGAACGGGACACTACTACCCAATAGCGAAGGTGTTTTTTTTAATTAAATTTCACAGATCTGAAAAAAAAAGAGCAAAATCTATATATGTTAGTTGCCAAAAAAATATCGCGAATCTGTGAATTTGCTAATTCGGAAACGCGAGTGTACGAGGTATTACTGTATACGTATAACAGGGGCAGACAGTCCGCAGAGGAAAACTCTGCAGACTTTCTATGAAAAGTTACTCACCTACTCCTGGTACACCACCAGTACTCAACCTGTAACCACTGAGGCCAATAACTGGCCAACACGGTCACCTGAACCTCTGCACTTCCAGCCCAACCAATAACGCTACCGTGAAAAGTGACCACCAAACACTTTTTTTTTTTTTTTTTTTTTACACCACCACCAGCCCTCAGAGAGTTCTCCCATTTATCCTGGAAAAGCCCTTTAAAATCACAGGGTTGAGCCGCTATACCAGGCACAACCTGTGTAAAAGTGTAGCGCCATTTTGGGACAAAAGCAGTCATGCTTTTCGAATGCTGTACAATAACTTTGAGCTACACAGGGCCACATATTTTGTGTGAATCAGGAGTAGGAAAAAAACAAATACTTTTACAGTGAGATTCACATGCAAATTTTAGTAGCAGCCTTAGGCTGAGCCACACCACATATTGTGAACACGCTGCCGAATTTCCACCTGTTCTCCTCCAAGTCCCCATAGCAAAAACCACCCGAGCCCTGCTGTTTGAGGCTAATCAGCGGGTAAACCTACAGCGAAAAGCCAAAGCTTGGGTTACATAGGGCCAGAATTTGGAGAGGGCAGAAGACCACCTCAAATTCCATTGTGTGGACAGACCCTTAGAGTAGGGCTGGGCTATTAAAACCTAAATCAAAATTTACTTTGATTACGATTAATGGCAATTATTTAGATCACACCCCTTTTAAACAACACCCCCTTTACAGTATGATTATGTGTTGGGCGAACACATAATGAAAGTAAGACACACTGTGGCAAAAATGGCCCAAATGGTGCAAGGGAAAAGATGTATAAAGAGTCTGTGGCATCTCCATGAATCAGTCGTACATCCCTGCACCAGATTGGATATCTACGCCAGTTCAAAATTGGCATAGTTATTATAAATATATTGGGCCGAGGCGACCCTGTCCACAAATGCAAAGTGTGTGAACAAGGCGCAGGACGGGCACTGTGGTACATATTTTGCCCAAGACAGTGCCTTGCACAAAATGTGCACCACAATATCATCCTTCTACATCATAAAATTGGCGTAGACGGTGCCTGAGTTTACATTAAAAAAATTGAAATCTGTGCTAGGCAGTCTGTTCTATAACTGTATAAGTCTTCATACATGACGTCCTATCAGTTTTCTGCTGCTAAAAATCACATTATGGCTATAACACATTTTACATTTGTCTCTGAGAATGTGGGCGTGTACAATAAGGAGCAGAGTCTGTCTATTCCCTATCCATTATTGATACTATTTTGCCATTCTGCCAGGATTAACTGTACAATACCAAACAAATAGCTGAGTAAGGGGCCCAAGGCGAGGAAAGCCGCAGGGCCAGATGACATCAGTGCAAGGCTAATTAAGACTTGTGGGAACCAGCTGTGTGGTATAATTACATATATGTATAATATGAGCCTGAGGCAGGAAATAGTCCCTAAATTATGGAAATCTTCTTGTGTGGTACCAGTTCCAAAGAAACCTCACCCTATGGACCTCAACGACTACAGACCTGTAGCACTGACATCCCACCTGATGAAGATCTTAGAGAGATTGGTTCTCACACATCTCCACCCTCTAGTGAGTCCCGCTATGGACCCCCTCCAGTTTGCTTATCGGCCGGGCATTGGGGTAGAAGATGCCATCATCCACCTTCTGCACAGGGCTCTGTCTCACCTGGAGAAACCAAGGAACACGGTGAGAATAATGTTCTTTGATTTCTCCAGTGCTTTTAACATCATAGAGCCCAGGTTATTGAGGGCCTTGCTGGAGTGGACCACCACCTCTCCAACTGGATCCTAGACTACCTCACAAATCGACCTCAATACGTGAGAGCCCGAGACTGTATGTCAGATACCGTGATCTGTAATACGGGGGCACCTCAGGGTACGGTTCTCGCCCCTTTCCTCTTCACACTGTACACTGCAGATTTTAGGTGCAACTCATCCAGCTGCTACCTACAGAAGTATTCTGACGATTCTGCAATAGTAGGCCTCATCACAGACGATGATGACAGGGAGTACAGAGAACTGAACCGGGATTTTGTGGACTGGTGCCAGCGGAACCACCTGAAGATTAACGCGGGAAAGACCAAGGAGATGGTGGTGGACTTCCGTAAAGGCAAATGCCCTCCTAAACCAGTGGACATCCTGGGGATGGGCATCGAGATTGTGAACACCTATAAGTACCTGGGTTTGCTCCTTAATAATAAGCTGGACTGGGCAGATCATATGGAGGCCCTGTACAGGAAGGGCCACAGCAGGCTCTACCTGCTTAGGAAGCTGAGAGCCTTTGGAATCCGGGGGGCACTTCTTAGGACTTTCTTCAACTCGGTAGTGGCATCAGCCATCTTCTTTGTAGTGGCCTGCTGGGGGAGCAGTATATCAACCAGGGACAGAAATAAACTTGACAAGCTGATTAGAAGGGCCAGCTCTGTCCTGGGGAGCCCACTGGACCCAGTGCAGGTGGTGGGTGACAGAAGGATACTGTCCGTGGTGAGCTCCATGCAGAAGAAGAAGTCCCATCCCATGCATGAGACTGTGATAGCGCTGGGCAGTACTGTCAGTGACCGACTGCTCCACCCTAAGTGTGAGAAGGAGCGCTATCGGAAGTCTTTCCTCCCCACCGCGGTTAGGCTGTACAACCAACACCGACCTAAGCGGAGATCATTACATACAGAGAACTGAAAGATCTTTCTGCCTGTTAACCCCCCCCCCCCCTCCTCTGCTACTTCCTATCTGTCTGTCTATTATCAATGTAATGCCTCTCACCTTGGATCATTCCTGTACATGTTGTATTTGTATTTGTATTGCTTATCTTTGCTGCTGTAACACACTGAATTTCCCCATTGTGGTACTATTAAAGGACTATTATTATTATTATTATTATTATTATTATTATAATTATAATATAGGAGATGCACTGGACTGTACAGGGCAAATACATACAGCCAAGCAGATAAAACACAAGAAAAAAAAAATAAAAAATTTATGAGCACAGTAAAGCTGCTGCTGTCTGTGAATAACACAAGCAGCCAGAAATAGATACAGCTACATAGAAGACTTTTTTTACATTGTAAACTGTGAGATGCTGCAGAATCTTCAGTTCTTTGCACAAAACAACAGTTTGCACATGCGTGGGGAGACTGTGAGGAGAATCAACCCCTCCCATCTGCATTCACTGTGATCCCATGTTGCTTATCTGATGTAACTATGGACAGGCCTTGGCTAGCAACAGGCAGAACTAGCTAGAAGGGAGACACCTAGTGGCAACTTTAGAGAGGTTTTTCAGACAGAAAGCAGCAACATTTTTAATTAAAGTGCATTATATTTTGATCCAGAATCACACGCTCTATGAAATGAGAAAATTGTCTGAAAAGTTAGTGACCATTTAAGACAAAAGAGAAGCTATGTGAGACTTTAAAGGAACTTTAATTTTTTTTTTAACTGTACAAATAATAAACATTCTGTAATTCTGTATTCTTAACAGTCACTTTATTTTAAGTGATTCTTAAAGACTGGATATTGATAAGTCATCAATATCAGATCAGGAAGGGTCCAACACCCAGCACACCCACCAATCAGCTGTTCTCAGCACAGTGGACACAGCTGGAAGCAGACGATTCTGTGGCCATGCCGAGATACTGCAGAGTTGTGCTCCAGCTCCATACACAGTGCTGAAAACAGCTCATCAGTGGGGGTGCTGGGAGTCAGACCCTCACCAGTCTCATAGTGATGACCTATCCTATGGATAGGCCAGCAATATCCAATCTTGGAGATCCCATTTAACCCAGAGAGATTAGCTGTATACTCAGCCGACCTATTGAAAAAGGGATTGTCTTAATAACTACAGTATGTACAACAATATAACTAAACTATATAATTACTATATAATCAGTATAATACTGCCCCCTATGTACAGAAATCTGTAGGACACATCTGTGCTCTATGACCATTCCCAAGTGAAGGATTATGCCTGTTCCTTGGGCTGTACAAGCTCCTGACAAATAGGGCAATACCAGGTAAGTCTCTTTAGTCCGCATGGCGGTCCGATACTTTCTTTCACGACCTTGTGCCCCATTTCGCAGTACTCCTTCATGTAGATGTGGTAGTGCTGCGGCTTTCCCTGCGTCTTGTTCTGCAACCACTCGGCAGTGAAGCTGATGGCATGGTCAATAAGGGCACGCAGGGTTTCTATAGGCAGCAGGGACCCCAGCGAGAGGGGGTGGACATGAGCCAAAAACAGGATCTCATTCTTAATGATGTTCCCTGGAGAGATTTATAGATCAGTCAGGGGTACAGAGGACATTGAAATTATACACAAAGTAGATGATACATTTCAGAACAGTGGCCCCGATGATGGTGGTATGCAGGGCTCTACGGGGAAATACCAGAGTTTTTTTTTTTGGGGGGGGGGGGGGAAGGGTCTAATTTTTGGCCCTTGTTTTGCGTGTTTTCCCCTCGTGAATTGTTGCCTCTGTCGTTGAGATAGTCAATGAAAAGAAAAAGGTTTTATTACCACACTGGCGCCTCTGGTGGTCCTGTGGGGACCTGGATAGTAATGCCTCAGGATTAAATATGGTAAAAAGAGAGAAAGAGTCTGGCACCACCTGTCTGTAGGACAGTGGTAGTGCAAATAGTAAAGTAGTAAAAAAACAGGGTATGTGTGAGCGCTACTTAATCAGCCAGACATGTATTAAAATGAAACTTTTTTTATTATTGGATCACAATGTTACTCCACAAGGTGGCGATACAAAGTATGGCAACGCGTTTCGACGTCTTAACTGACGTCTTCATCAGGCCAACACGTTAGATCATGGAGCAGGCACATAGTCAGTTTTTTCAATATGCAAATGAGGTCTTTGGAGCAATAAGGGCGTGCCAGTTGCGCCAAAGAGGTATGTGGCAACGCCCTCAAGGGTTCTAATCTGAGGGCCTCAAATTAATTTAGGGGCTTCTAGTCTGAGGTCAAAGCTGAATTAAGTTTGGAAACCAAATTAATTCATTTTGGGGTCTGAAGTCTGAACTGTGGCTCTAACAAACATCTGGGGTCGGAGGTCATATTTGGCTACATCTTACCAATATTTTCGAGAGGCAAAAGTTCTCTAAGGGTTGGTTCACACTAGCGTTCGGGGACTCCGTCCCCCATTCCACTTAAAATAGGCAGAGAGAAAAGTCCTGCAAGCAGAACTTTTCTCTCCGTCAATTTCAATATAAAATTGGCACAAACCAGGCAGACCCCATTATAGTCTACGGGGTCACGGATTTCAGCAGGTAACCACTTTTTAAGGTGATAGGGTTTCCGTTTTTTCATGTCCAAGCCGACCTGAAGAATGGGAACCTGAACCCTAGTGTGAACTTGGTGTAAGATAATTTTTCGAGGGATCCACCAGTGATAAAAAGTTTGCGAAACCTTGTCAATCATTATGGTGGAATGACTACTTGACAATGTCCTTACCTACTCCAGAGAAATGCTGCTGATCCATCAGAATAATACAGACTGGTCGTGGAGCTGACAACGCATGTAGACCCTTCTCCTTATCAAACTCTGGCGACATGATATCACAGGAGGGCTCTACGTCCGGGGATGAACACCACAGTATCCGGCAGTTGTAGAACACAACGAAACCCCTGGCACTGAAGTGCAGAATTAACCTAGGAAGCAACAAGAAGATGAAGACTTGGACTGACCTATACAGGCATATAACATGGCATGTCTACCTTGGGTGTCAGAAAATCGGGTAAGGAAAGGGACCACTGAGCAAGAGTCTTATCAATTGCTCACCATAGGGACACTCCCATGCCAAAAGTCTGATCAACTTATGTTACCCACGTAAAGACTCATACGCACGACCAAGTGGGTGGCGATTTTTTTGGATTACACTCTGTGATTCATTCATGTCTATGGAGGGGTTCCAATCCGATATCATGGAGCAGGATAGGACCTGTTCTATAATTATCGTATCGGAAAGAAGAACCAGAGGCACACTCGGACGGCACACTCTATTGTGTGCATGGGGTCTAAAAGGTGATAGCCCTTTATCAAGTCCCAACCACCAAATGCTCCGAAGTCGATGAAATGTACCTGGGTGTCGGGTCTCTCCAGTCACCTCTTTTGTTCCCTTGCTTCGCACGAGCAAACTCATTGACTCTGATGCTCCCGTACAACCCAAAATGGAAGCGCAGCCATTTGCATCTGGGATTTTCTTCCTCATTCTGCAAAGAGCTGAGGTCTGGAGGATGTGTGGTTGTGGTGGTCGCTTCACGAGGAGGGTCATCATTCAAGATCTTCTCTTGAGATTTGCCCTCATCGGATTTTTGGGCAGTAGCATTAGCTTGAGGTGTGACGCTGCATCCAAACGCTACATAGAGATTCTTTCCATGTACCTGTACATGATGACATGAGATGTAAAGATGGTCGGGCACAAGAGACGGAGTAAGCCTAGACATGCACAGTGACTTATGGTCGGTCTTGTGACCAGGTCGCATCATTACCATGACCAAGGTTTCATGGTCACGATGACCATCTGATCAAGGCAACATAAAGGGAAACAACAGTCAACTCAAAGTAATGCAACAATTTTACGGAAATTTGCAGTTATGGTCAATGCAGACATCCCTATTATACGGACTGTATTACGACTGCAAATTTTAGTCTTGACCACGGGTCAAATCATCTGTATTTACAGCATCATAGTGGGTCATTTGACAGTCAGGATGAGATTTGCGGCTGTGATATGGCCATAAGACATACTGTGGCCTATGTCGCTTGTAGCCTCCCATACTGTGTGACACTTATTTTTTTCAGATATCTGAATGGGGACCTAAAGATAAGTTTGAACTACACTGGTTTCCTGGTGCATACGTCAAACATACACAACAGTGTGAATAGGCTCTGACGTCACACGGTCAGGTTATCCAATTGCTGCTGCAGGATGTAACATCACCATGGCTTCCAGCTAATGGACATCACTAAGAGTGTATCACTGAGGCCTAGTGCAGACAAGGGTCAATGAGTAACTGCAGCAAACAGGACAGGTGGAATTTCAATAAAAGGGTTTTGTTGTACTTTATTTCAAAGTTTGGAACACCCCTTTAAAGGGATTGTCCAAGAATCTGACATTTACCCAACTAGAACAAGTGGTGTCCCACCACTGGCACCTCTATCGATCTGGAGAATCAGGGTATTTAACACGGTAGTTTCGACAAGAGTGCCTGGTCATACATTGCGTGCTTCTCCAGAAGTCCCCATTCAAATGAATGCAGAAGCGCGCGCTGTGCGACCAAGTGCCTTGTTTGGAACTAGTGAGCAAAACACCCCGATTCTCGAGATTGGTGGAGGTGCCAGTGGTTGGACAGCCACCAATCAGCAATTTACCCCCTTTAATAACTGTATAAGCTGGGAAACTCCATTAGGCCTTTACCTGACAGTCCTGAATCCATTGCCCCATTAAATCCTGCAGGGCAATCTGCTTGGTACTGCCGCCAACCTTCACCACCTGTTGTCCTACAAAGGGGGAGACAAGGGAGCAGAAGCGCCGCACTGTGGGTCCTTCCGGCATCTCTGAAACCTGAAGACCAAACATTCCCGTGTCAAGAAGGGTCAGCACTGAAATGAGACAACTCAAAACTTCTCTCTCAAACGTTTCCAAGTAAAGCTGCTCAAGTAGTTAGGACTCCTCTACTTTGGACAATATGTAGCAGAAGCTTCACTACAGCCCTTCAAGGACCTGTCACACAATGGCCCAGATTTATCAATAGTTACACTGTGTAACTGAAAATGAGCCAGATTTATCACAGTGGCTAATGTTGGATGATAAATTGGTTGTATCTTCGGGTTTGTTCACACAACATAATCTGGTGCTGAGTGTAAGGCTGAGGCCCCACATTGCGGAAACGCAGCTTTTTTTTGTTTCAGATCTTGTTGCGGTTTTTTTGACCCAAAGCCAAGAGAGGCTACAGAAGGAACAGGAAATACACAGGAAGTTCTTAAACTTCTCCCTTCTGCTCAATCCACTCCTGGCTTTGGCTAAAAAAAAAACTGCAAAATCTGCAACAAAAAAAAAGCTGCATTTCCGTAATGTGGGGCCTCAGCCTAAGGCAGATTTCGCCCTGATTCTGCCTCTCTTTCTTTTCAATGGGAAGCAGAGATAGATGCAGGATGCTGAAAAAAATAAGCCAACTACTCAATATTGCCATAGACTCTGCCCCAAGGGAGCTGGAAAATGAAGAGGAATATGAGACGGATGTCCACCTCAAATTCCTCTTTGTTTTTGGCAGTGTGGCCCCTTACACTTGTCTATTCTAAGCTTATACCACCTATGAGTTGCCTTATTTTTAGCCAGAAATCTGCACCACAATTTTGGTACAATTGGGATACAAAGTATTGCATCTTTAGGCCTCATGCACACGTCCATACTTATGGCTCTCAATTCATTTGAATGTATAGGTCAGTGAAAAACACAGATGACACACTGATACCAATCCGTGTCGCATCCATGCCATTTTCACTGACCTACAGACTGCACATGGTCATGTGCATGAAACCTAAATGATCACTAACTTTTCAGACAACTTAGTCTTAATCTCATTTCATAAAGCATGTGATTCTGGACCAGAATGTAATGCATTTTAATTAAAAATGTAGCTGCTTTCTGCATGAAAACCCTCTCTAAAGTTCCTGCCACTAGGTGTCTCCCTTTTAGCTAATTTGCAGTTCACTCACTGTTGCTAGCCAAGATCGGTCCATAGATTCATTAGATAAGCAAGATGGGATCACAGTAAGTGGAAGGGGAGGGTCTGTTCTGTCTTCACACACTGAATGCTGATGGGAGGGGTTGATTCTCCTGACACATGTCCAGAGACTGTTGCTCAGTGCAAAGAACTGAATATTTTTCAAATCTCACAGTTTATAATTTAAGAAAAAAAAAAAAAAAAAAAAAAAAGAAGGTCTTCTATGTACTTGCATCTATTTCTGTCTGCTTTTGCGATTACATGTGAGATATTACTCACAGACAGAAAGCAGCTTTGCTGACTGTGCTCAGAGTGCTCTTTTCCTGTGTTATGGTGTGTATTTGCAGTCTAGTGTTCCTAGATCTCCTATATTATGGTCACTTGAGCTGTTCTCAGGTATTTCTATGCTATTGTACAGTTACTTTTAGCAGAATTTATGTAAATAAACCAGTATTCTGTAGTAATGGATAGGGGAGGGACAGACTGCTACTTATTGTACACACTCACAACCTAAGAGACAAATGTAAAATGTGCTGCAGCTATAATATTATTAGCAGCAGAAAAACCTGGCAGGACACAAATCATGAAGACTTATACAGTCAAAGAGCAGACTGCCCAGCAAAACCCTGCACATATATTTCAACTTTTCATGAAAACTCAGGCACACTTTAAGCCCTGCCCCTTTGTCTAGCTAGTTAAAAAAAAAAAATTGTCTAAAACTAGAATTCAGATGTAACCACTATAGTAAGTACCGCCCAGTCTTAACACAAAGTAGGTGCTGACCGGCTCTGGAGCAGGTATGGTCTGCAAAAAGGCTCAGCATGATGTCATAACATATCAGACCATAGCTTGCCCAATCCCTTTTTTAGCTGAATTTTTATTATTTCTTCATGTAGTCAAACAGTAAAGAAAAAAATGACAAGTCTGAAGCAAATTACAAAGTCAAATATGAAAAAACAAAGCTTGTTCTTATTACATATTCAAGGAATTCTCCATGTGATGTAATAGCAAATATCATGACATCATTTAAATCAAAAGAAGCAGAGAATCAAAGAGCTACAGTCATAGCATAGAGCAACACACAGACAAGACACAAGGTAGTAACGCTATATTCAGATGTTCGGGCCCTTGTAAAAAAACGGAGGCAAGGCCGAGAATATTCAAGGACATCCTGATTTCTGTTCCCTCCACTTCTGGTCTCATACGGACGGGTGAGGCTCCCATTACCCCTGTTAGCCAATCACATGTCATGCCAATCATCATCTCCAGTGATGTCACCATCCATACACATGTAACCATTGAGGCCAGTCATGGGCCCACAGCAGCAACAGGAACCGCACTACTTCCAGTCCAGCGGGAAGGGAAGAGAGGCCGCACTGCTGGAATGGTACCAGATTTTGGATTGTTGTTTTTTGAATTTTTACACTTTAGCCTCAGCTTGTCCCATTTTTGGTGCATCTTAGCCTCTACGCCACGACTCACTAGCGACTAAGGGCCGGTTCACATCTGCGTTCGGTTTCCGTACAGAGGAGTCCGCTTGGGGACCCCCCGAATGGAAACCTATACGCAGAGAGAAGCGGTTTACATAAGGAAAACTGCAGACCTCATAGACTATAATGGGGTCCGTGTGGTTTCCGCATGTTTCGTTTTGTTCAAATCTGTGCCACCAGCGCCACTTTCCCAAAAAGGATGCATGGCAAAAGCAGACGGGGTAGAGCCAGATTTGCTATCATTTATGCTTGAAATCTGGTGTAAATGATCAGGGATAAGTTGGCATACATTTCCACTCAGACACACATCCTGGCAGAGGGCGCAACTCATCATAAATGAGGCGCACCCTCTGCCGGCTCCGGGGCTATGAAAACTGGGGTGCGGAACGCCAGTCTTCATATATATACCCCCATGTGTCTATACGTATGGCCGTTTTTTTTGACGGACATAGATGGAGCCGTGTGAATAGATCCATTGACATACATGAGTTCTATAATGGCCATGTAAATAAGTCCTGTCCTTCCATGGACTTGCACAGACAGATACGGACGATTTTCGACGCTTTATTCACACAACAGTGCAGTTTTTTTTAACCAACGTAACTCAGATCTATTGATTTCGATTGGGTTCGCGTGTCCTGATCGGGCGCATGTGATAAAATGACCACCATGTGGCAAGCTGAGACACAAGCAGTATTAGTAAATGTGAGCCCTTATTTTTATATCTCTTTAGGGTGCGTGTTTAATGTGCATAGCTGTATACATATAGTATTTTGTTATTATATCCTAGATTTCTTATGTCAAGCCAAACCAGGTACATTGCTTTGTGCAAAGCTGCACACAGTCACTTCTAGAATCCCCCTTTAAGCTACATCTGTAACAACAAAGTATGCACCATTTTACCTGTTCACACCTGTACCAATCGACAAAAAACGTCACACCCCTATTACAGCGCATTCATTGGTTCCACCGCGGGAGTTATGCACGTATTGGACGATTCCATGTCCATTCCACAGGGAGACATTGCTACAAAACGGAGAGCAGCAAATGTAAAGTGGAGTAAACCAAATTATTGGCCAGAAGCTAACACACCCCTATTATAGCATAGTGCCTGCTTCCACTGCGGGAGCTTTACAATAGTTGGATAGTACCAACTTCTATGAATGGGGGAGATGGGCATTGGTCCGGTTGTAGTGACACACAAAGTTTAGATGGGCTAAACCATTTATACTAAAGGGGGAAACCACGTGTACACTATGACTAACTGGACTAGCTAGGCAATTAAGACACCCCTATTACAGTACAATCCCATCTTCCTCCACGGGGTTATGGATTGAATTGACTATTCCATTTCCAGAATATGGGGGAAGATTAGCTGTAGGAATAAACCATTTAAAACTCAGCAGGGAGTGTTTCGTCAGCCGTATTGGTGAGTTGGAGTGAACAGTGTTGGAGTGTACAATCTCCTGTTCACACCAGTGCGGTTTACATATAAATAGAAGATATGTAGGTGCCTCTGAGGCAGGTGCAAAACTATGACCATTCCACCAAAATGGCATACATGAGCTGTAGACTACAGGTATGTTCACACAGAGGAATTTGGAGATGATTTTGAGGTGGATTCCACCTCAAATCCGCTCTGAAATTCACTTACCAGAGTTTTCATTGGGAGGCGGCGACGAACGTGTCTTTTTTTCAGTGCACTGAATAAGGTGTCGTCCTGTTCGATCTTTCCGTGGCTTCTGTGGCTGAATCACCATGGAAACCGTGGCGAATGCTCACGGTTAGTTAGCCCCATCGTATCTGAGGTGAATCAGCGTGCAAACCCGCAGCTTTACGTGGCGGTTTCCACAGGAATGGTGTTTGGAGAGGAATCTGAGGCGAAAGACCACTTCAAATTCCTCTGTGTGAACAGTCCCTAACACTGCCATACTGCCTACTGTGCTGTAATATGCTGGAAAGGCAGTTTTGAAGAAAAAAGTAGCATCCTTCTGTTTCACGCTGCAAGAATACAAGATTTGACCACCATGTGAATGTACCTTTAAGCGGCACGCACACGGACACCCCCTCTTAAGACGACCATGTTTTAAGTTTGAAGGGGTTGTCCAGGATAAGCATTTTTTTGCAAGGGGGCCGGGTAAGGTGGAATAAAAAACCCATACTCACCTGTCTCCGGTGCTCCAGTGTGCGGTCCGGTCCTGCTGCTCCGGTGTCGTGTTTTGGCTGAAATCCGCTGATCGGCCTAAGGAAAGGACACCGACGTCACAGTGACTTCTGCTGGAAGAAGACCCGGTAGCAGTGAGAGAAACTGGAGCATTAGGGACAGGTGAGTATGGGTTGTTGTTTTTTTTTTCACTTTCCCCTTGCAAAAAAAAATGCTGATCCTGGACAACCCCTTTAATTTTACATCCCCAAATCCCGTCCCATAGGGATCTTCTTCGGTAAGTTCACGTCATTAGATCCAAGACTGGGACAGGATTTGCGGACGTAATATACGTCGTAAAATCTGATTGCATGACGGTTGTCTGAAGGGGCTGGAGTCATAGATAACCCCTTTAATAAATTAACACCGTGTTGTGTGGGCAATATGGTGTCCGTGGACATGTATCTCAGTACTAGAGCATTTGCTTCGCACGTATGAAGCCCCGAGTTCAGTCTCTGGCGTTTCTGTGACATACATTAAAAGGGCCAATCTTTGTATGTCGCATTATGGTGTTTATGCTACAACACTGCCTGATTGTTCATACACATTAGATAGTTGGTTAGTCGGTGTTATGTATGTTACTTGGTCGTCTAGTGGTAAATCTTGGAAGTCAGGATGGCCGAGCGGTCTAAGGCGCTGCGTTCAGGTCGCAGTCTCCTCTGGAGGCGTGGGTTCGAATCCCACTTCTGACAGATCTTTTACCCTACAAATTTGTACAGTGCTGCGGAATATGTTGGCACTGTATAAATAAAATGTATTATTATCCCTTATTGTAACATGCTAGCATATCTTTATGATATGGCATCACTTTGTGATTGGTGGTGGTTCCTGAAATTGTATCCTGAGGTTGTAGTGCTGGTCAGAGTTGGGACAGGAGTGAGCCGGGGTAGGGATGAGTAAGTGAATATTGACTGTTGTCAATCTGTGGGGACCAGTATGGGGGGCAGTTACTGTGTGGGGGCCAGTAAAGAGGGCATTATATTATGTGCGGGCCAGTAAAGAGGGCATTATACTGTGTGGGGGCCAGTATAGTGGGTGTTATACTCTGGGGGGGTCAGTGAAGGAGGCATTGTAATGTGTGGGAGTCAGTAAAGGGGGAAAGGTAGCATTGTACTGTGTGGGGGCCAGTAAAGTGGACATTATACTCTGAAGGGCCAGTGAAGGAGGTATTGTAATGTGTCTGGGTCAGTAAAGGGGGAAAGGTAGCATTATTCTTTGTAAAGGGGGCATTATGGAGGCCCATGAGGGCAGTTTACTGCATGGAAGCCTGTAAAGGGGGCATTATACTGTGTGGGGGGCCAGGAAAGGGGCCGTTATACTGTGTGGGGGCCAGTGAAATGGGTGTTATACTTTGTGGTGGCCAGTAAAGGGGGCATTATACTGTGTGAGACCAGTAAAGGGGCATTATACTGTGTGAGACAAGTAAAGGGGGCATTATACTGTGTGAGACAAGTAAAGGGGGCATTATACTGTGTGAGACCAGTAAAGGGGGCATTATACTGTGTGAGACTAGTAGAAGGGGTCATTATACTGTGTGAGACCAGTAAAGGGGGCATTGTACTGTGTGAGACCAGGGAAGGGGGCATTATACTGTGTGAGACTAGTAGAAGGGGGCATTATACTGTGTGAGACCAGTAAAGGGGGCATTATACTGTGTGAGACCAGTAAAGGGGTCATTATACTGTGTGAGACTAGTAGAAGGGGGCATTATACTGTGTGAGAATAGTAAAGGGGGCATTATACTGTGTGAGACCAGTAAAGGGGGCATTATACTGTGTGAGACCAGTAAAGGGGGCATTATACTGTGTGAGACCAGTAAAGGGGGCATTATACTGTGTGAGACCAGTAAAGGGGGCATTATACTGTGTGAGACCAGTAAAGGGGGCATTATACTGTGTGAGACCAGTAAAGGGGGCATTATACTGTGTGAGACCAGTAAAGGGGGCATTATAGTGTGTGAGACCAGTAAAGGGGGCATTATACTGTGTGAGACCAGTAAAGGGGGCATTATACTGTGTGAGACCAGTAAAGGGGCATTATACTGTGTGAGACAAGTAAAGGGGGCATTATACTGTGTGAGACTAGTAGAAGGGGGCATTATACTGTGTGAGACCAGTAAAGGGGGCATTATACTGTGTGAGACCAGTAAAGGGGTCATTATACTGTGTGAGACCAGTAAAGGGGTCATTATACTGTGTGAGACCAGTAAAGGGGGCATTATACTGTGTGAGACTAGTAGAAGGGGTCATTATACTGTGTGAGACAAGTAAAGGGGGCATTATACTGTGTGAGACCAGTAAAGGGGTCATTATACTGTGTGAGACCAGTAAAGGGGTCATTATACTGTGTGAGACCAGTAAAGGGGGCATTATACTGTGTGAGACAAGTAAAAGGGGCATTATACTGTGTGAGACCAGTAAAGGGGGCATTATACTGTGTGAGACTAGTAGAAGGGGTCATTATACTGTGTGAGACCAGTAAAGGGGGCATTGTACTGTGTGAGACCAGGGAAGGGGGCATTATACTGTGTGAGACTAGTAGAAGGGGGCATTATACTGTGTGAGACCAGTAAAGGGGGCATTATACTGTGTGAGACCAGTAAAGGGGTCATTATACTGTGTGAGACTAGTAGAAGGGGGCATTATACTGTGTGAGAATAGTAAAGGGGGCATTATACTGTGTGAGACCAGTAAAGGGGGCATTATACTGTGTGAGACCAGTAAAGGGGTCATTATACTGTGTGAGACCAGTAAAGGGGGCATTATACTGTGTGAGACTAGTAAAGGGGGCATTATACTGTGTGAGACCAGTAAAGGGGGCATTATACTGTGTGAGACTAGTAGAAGGGGGCATTATACTGTGTGAGACTAGTAAAGGGGTCATTATACTGTGTGAGACTAGTAAAGGGGGCATTATACTGTGTGAGACTAGTAGAAGGGGGCATTATACTGTGTGAGACTAGTAAAGGGGGCATTATACTGTGTGAGACTAGTAGAAGGGGGCATTATACTGTGTGAGACTAGTAGAAGGAGGCATTATACTGTGTGAGACCAGTAAAGGGGGCATTATACTGTGTGAGACCAGTAAAGGGGTCATTATACTGTGTGAGACCAGTAAAGGGGGCATTATACTGTGTGAGACCAGTGAAGGAGGCATTATACTGTGTGAGACCAGTGAAGGAGTCATTGTAATGTGCACTATTTCCTAGTTATGCCCCTGCTCCTGGACAGGGAGCTGTAGCTGGATCCATTGTCTCTGCTCCCTGGTCCCTCTCAACACATAGGGAGTGCCGCTCAGCCAATCAGCAGGGGTGGTACTGACCCACTTCAGTGGGTTGAAAGGGACAGAGAAGCAGAGACCAGTGGGGAACACGGGCAGCAGCAGGGGAAAGGTGAGTATCACTTCTGTGTGTTTTTTTTAATACACTTCAAGCCTGGCAACCCATTTAATGCCTCTTTTTTAGCAATTTTTCTTATATGGCAGTTTTACAGCCCTAACTTTTTTATTTGTCTGTTATTTTTGTGACACATGGGCTGTTTTTTAATAACGTCTTTTTTTTTTTTTTTTATTCATTTAGTAAAATTCTTCTTCACACTGTGGGCTGGTTTGTCTACATACATCACGGGCTTTGGTGCTGGAATAGACAGGTACGTAATAGTTGGCCCTTTTTTTGCTAATCCCCTTCAAATATTTTGTTTTGTGTTTCTTCCTACAAAACCTGGAGATGCCGGGTATTGAACCCGGGGCCTCATACATGCGAAGCATGCGCTCTACCACTGAGCTACATCCCCTTTATTCCCTGTGTTTTGGAATGGTGTCATTTGGAAATATCCAAATTGTCTATGGCTGCTGTGCATAAGACCTATTTGGATAAGTTCAAATCTTTGGCACCAAAATATGGCACCTATACAAATCTATAGGCCCATAATGTACCTCCGTATTTATCTGATTCCATACAGACTCTAAGAGAAACAGAAATGTGGACTGTTGCTTTTCTTATAGGTGTAATAGAGCGCCACCATGCTCTACAGCTCTGTAATATAGACCCAAGGGGCTACGTACGTGCTTTGATTTTTGGCTAAGGATTTGGTGATCTCTTTGCTGTTAGGGTAAGTAGCTGGCGTAATATGATTCTAAATCACATTGAAGTCTTCTATGTTGTTTTAGATCAGGGGTCGGCAACCCCTGGCACGCGTGCCAAGAGTGGCACGCGAGGCTTATTCCCCTGGCACGGCAGCCCGAGTCCTCACCCAGCAGCTTCGATTGGACCAAACACGGCCGAAACGAAACTGCTGTTATTATACTGTGGGGTCTCTTCAGACCTCCAGTATAATAAGCGGAGACTTAGGAAAAGTGAAGAAACATAAAAAACAACGATACTCACCTTGCTCCCTGTGCTATGCGGCAGCTGTGCGATCTGCAGGCGCTTCTGACAGCTGACAGGGGTCACGTCTGGCGTCATGACGCATACGTCATTACGCGACGTGACCCCAGAGACCCAATCAGCGGTCGCTGACTACAGGCAGAAGCGCCGAAGAGAACAGGGTGGTTGCGGAGCGTGGAATGGTGAGTTCATTGTTTTTTTATGTTTGTCCCCTCTCTTGGTCCTGCACTTATTATACTTGGGGGTCTGAAGAGAGCTATGGGGCATAATACCGTGTGCGGGGACCGCTATGGGACCTAATACCGTGTGCGGGGACCGCTATGGGACCTAATACCGTGTGCAGGGACCACTATGGGACCTAATACCGTGTGCAGGGGCCGCTATGGGACCTAATACCGTGTGCTGGGACCGCTATGGGACCTAATACCGTGTGCGGGGACCGCTATGGGACCTAATACCGTGTGCGGGGACCGCTATGGGACCTAGTACCGTGTGCGGGGACCGCTATGGGACCTAATACCGGACCGCTATGGGACCTAATACCGTCTGCAGAGGCTGCTATGGGACCTAATATCGTGTGCTGGGGCCACTATATGACATAATACCGTGTGCTGGGATCACTATGTGACATAATACCGTGTGCTGGGGTCACTATGTGACATAATACGGTGTGCAGGGGTCACTATATGAGATAATACCGTGTGCAGGGGCCACTATGTGACATAATACGGTGTGTAGGGGCCACTATGTGACATAATACGGTGTGCAGAGGCTGTTATGGGATATAATACCTTGTGCAGAGGCTGTTATGGGATATAATACCTTGTGCAGGGGTCACTATGGGACATTATTCTGTATAACAGTGTGTTTTCTGCATTAAGGATGTGTTTTTGCACAGAAAACACAGGCTTTTTTTTTGTGCAAAAATGCACCATGTGAACGCAGTTTTACATTGAAGTAAAAGTTCCAGTGACCTAAGACTATATCTGCATCCAGATACATAGTGTGTATTCACCATAAGGTGCTGCCATACGGGGCTCCTGGACACATTTACCACTTATTGGGGTTACACATGGACTGTCATTGTTTCTAATCGGAAAGTACAGGAGTGTCCCAGGAAATAGCAGTAACCGCATGTGTCCTAAAGCATCTGATGGCAGCACTTCTGTGTTATGGTTTGTGGTATATGACTTTAGTTTAGGGGTCGTCAGACTTACAATTATTGACCAGCACTCCGAGTAACCCATCTTTGATTTTTTTATTAAAATCGGCACGCCAAACAAAAAAGTTAGCCTACCCCTGTTTTAGATAATTCTGATACCCAAATAAATAGATTTTGCAAAACATGGAGATGCCGGGGATTGAACCCGGGGCCTCATACATGCAAAGCATGCGCTCTACCACTGAGCTACATCCCCTTACATCTGTAATGTTTTCTGCTGTGTTATTGTTTTTGTGATTGTCGCATTTCCTGTGTGAATTGTGCTTTAAGTCTTTGTATTGTTTTAAGGACCCTGTATCTCATAGGATATCCCAGTGATTGATAGCCTAGCTATGCTACACTAATTCAGTAAATTTAGAGATGCTTTGTACACGGCACTAGCCACTCACCCCCTGAGCTGTACCCACTACAGTCGTGAGGCAGAAGATCACGTTACAAAGGAAGTATTCCCTTTTTCAATTAATTCTTTACATAGACATTTCCGTGTTTCCACATAAGATTCTTTTATGAACAGTGCCCTCTTTTGGTACCATTGGAATACTACAACAGTCAAGTTATTAGCCTGACCTCACAAACATTGGAGAAAACAGAAAAATCTCACCTATAACATTCCAGAGGGCGGTAATCAGCTAAAGATGGAGGCGCCCATGGCGCCTGCGCACTTTAGACGCCATGGTCGCGTTTAACCACGACATCTAAAGTGTTAACAGCTGCAATCGGTATGAGCACCGATCGCAGCTCTTAGCAGCGAGCACCTACTGTATCATACAGCCGGCATACACTGTGTATGGAGAGGGCTCAACTCCAGGTATGTCATTGATCGTTAAGGGGTTAATCGTTGATTGTAATGTCAATCTGTATTCCCTTAGTCCAGACAGCAGCACAATATGGGGTATCTCTGCTCCTGTGTGTTGTTTAGGACAGGTGGAACCTTTAATTAGCACCAAAAAGGTGCCTCCTACTAGCCCTATAAGAGGGAACAAGAGACCTCCCTCCACTGTGTAAATTATAAAGTAACAGGAAACAAGCTTCTAGGGAGGGAAGCCTTGTGCTGCTGTCAGGACTAAGGGAATACAGATTGACATTACAATCAACGATTCCCCTTACGTCCGACAGCAGCACAATATGGGGAGATAGCAAGTAATTCCCCTAGGGAGGGTTTCCTCGCCTTACAACGTCAAGGGCTGACTGACCAAAGGCAGTTGTCCGGAAACTGCGAACGTCTAATGATAATGTTTTACAAAAGGTCAACTGAGATGACCATGATGCAGCCGCACAAATCTGGTCCAATGGTAAGGACCGATACTCAGCCGAAGAAGTCGACACAGCCCTGGTCGAGTGGCCGTAGAAAGACTGGAGGGAGTAACTCCTGAATAAGAAAGGAAGACTTAGTTGTCTCCTTGATCCATGTGGATAGAGTAGGCTTGGAAGCCTTGAGGCCTCTGTTTTTACCCTGCATATCGATTAGTAGGCTTTCGGCCTTCTTAAGCGGTTGAGTGTGGGATAGGTAAATCCACAGACACCTTACCACATCTAAGGTGTGGAGCTTTTCTTCCTCCTCAGAGGTTGGAGTGGGGAAAAAACACAGGTAACAAAATTAGCTGATTGCTATTATAGTATGAGGGGACCTTAGGGTTAAACCCAGGCAAACCTAAGGTGCACCCTATCTGCAAAAAACAAATGTACGGCTCTCTAGAAGAGAGGGCCTGGAGTACCCCTACACTTTTGGCAGATATAATAACCTACAAAAGTGGTTTGGTAAGCTAAATATTTTAGCTCCATAGTCTCCAAGGGTTCAAATGGAGGACCGCACAGGCCTGCAAGGACTACCGCAAGGTCCCACCGGGGAACTGGAGATGATACTGAGGGCTTTAGCCTCATTGACCCTTTAAGGAACCTTGCAACCAGAGGATCCTGAGACAGACGTCTGTTCAAATGAGTGGAGAGGGCCGCAATCTGCACTTTCAAAGTGGCAGGGGCAAGGCCCTTATCCCAACCGTCCTGAAGAAAAATTTTAAATATCAGCCGTAGAAGGTTCTAGATTATTATTACCCTTCTTGGAGCACCACTCCATGAAAATCTTGGCTGTCCTCTGGTAGTTCTTATTGGTAGAGTCTGCTCTTGCAGAAGAAAGGGTCTTCAGGACGGCCTCTAACAGTCCTCTATCCTTCTGTAGGGACTGCTCAACCTCCAGGCTGTCAGGTTGAATCTCCAGAGATCCTGGCACTTCAGAGATCCTTGGGAAAATTGTGTCTCAATCTGCGGTCTCTTGGCAAACTGGGCAATGGAAGAACGGATCTCCTTAGAAACTCCTCCATATAGTCCTTTACCCAAGTAACAACCTCTCTTATAGAAGGTAGTTCGGGCGGAGGTCCGCGACACTGGTGACAGCGGGTAAAATCATAGCCGTCAGGTAAAGGCTTTTTGATATTGCAATCCAAACACGTTACAGTGCCTTGCGAAAGTATTTGGCCCCCTTGAACTTTTCAACCTTTTGCCACATTTCAGGCTTCAAACATAAAGATATAAAATTTTAATTTTTTGGTGAAGAATCAACAAGTGGGACACAATTGTGAAGTGGAACGAAATTTATTGGTTATTTTAAACTTTTGTAAAAAATAAAAAACTGAAAAGTGGGGCGTGCAATATTATTCGGCCCCTTTACTTTCAGTGCAGCAAACTCGCTCCAGAAGTTCAGTGAGGATCTCTGAATGATCCAATGTTGTCCTAAATGACTGATGATGATAAATATAATCCACCTGTGTGTAATCAAGTCTCCGTATAAATGCACCTGCTCTCTGATAGTCTCAGGGTTCTGTTTAAAGTGCAGAGAGCATCATGAAGACCAAGGAACACACCAGGCAGGTCCGTGATTCTGTTGTGGAGAAGTTTAAAACTTGATTTGGATACAAAAAGATTTCCCAAACTTTAAACATCCCAAGGAGCACTGTGCAAGCGATAGTATTGACATGGAAGGAGTACCAGACCACTGCAAATCTACCAAGACCCGGCCGTCCCTCTAAACTTTCATCTCAAACAAGGAGAAGACTGATCAGAGATGCAGCCAAGAGGCCCATGATCACTCTGGATGAACTGCAGAGATCTACAGCTGAGGTGGGAGAGTCTGTCCATAGGACAACAATCAGTCGTACACTGCACAAATCTGGCCTTTATGGAAGAGTGGCAAGAAGAAAGCCATTTCTCAAAGATATCCATAAAAAGTCTTGTTTAAAGTTTGCCACAAGCCACCTGGGAGACACACCAAACATGTGGAAGAAGGTGCTCTGGTCAGATGAAACCAAAATCGAACCTTTTGGCCACAATGCAAAACGATATGTTTGGCGTAAAAGCAACACAGCTCATCCCCCTGAACACACCATCCCCACTGTCACACATGGTGGTGGCAGCATCATGGTTTGGGCCTGCTTTTCTTCAGCAGGGACAGGGAAGATGGTTAAAATTGATGGGAAGATGGATGGAGCCAAATACAGGACCATTCTGGAGTCTGCAAAAGACCTGAGACTGGGACGGAGATTTATCTTCCAACAAGACAATGATCCCAAACATAAAGCAAAATCTACAATGGAATGGTTCACAAATAAACGTATCCAGGTGTTAGAATGGCCAAGTCAAAGTCCAGACCTGAATCCAATCGAGAATCTGTGGAAAGAGCTGAAAACTGCTGTTCACAAACGCTCTCCATCCAACCTCACTGAGCTCCAGCTGTTTTCCAAGGAAGAATGGGCAAGAATTTCAGTCTCTCGATGTGCAAAACTGATAGAAACATACCCCAAGCGACTTGCAGCTGTAATCGCAGCAAAAGGTGGCGCTACAAAGTATTAACTTAAGGGGGCCGAATAATTTGGCACGCCCCACTTTTCAGTTTTTTATTTTTTACAAAAGTTTAAAATATCCAATAAATTTTGTTCCACTTCACAATTGTGTCCCACTTGTTGTTGATTCTTCACCAAAAAATTAAAATTTTATATCCTTATGTTTGAAGCCTGAAATGTGGCAAAAGGTTGAAAAGTTCAAGGGGGCCGAATACTTTCACAAGGCACTGTACGTGTTCAAATTTAGAGGACTTTTTCCTCCTAAGCCCATCGCCGTTACGTGATGCAGAAGATGACATCTGAAACATCAAACAGCCACGTGACACTGAAAAAAGGAAGATTGCCAAGCATCGCATAAAAAAACAAGGGGTACCTTACTTTTTTTTTTTTTTTTTTTTTTAAATCGGTCACTTGAAGAGAGAAAAAAACCGTCAGAAAAAAAAACAGCCACTGCAAACTGCAGCAGAGGAGCTAGAACCACTCACTCAACAAAAAAAGAACTGCAGACCTTTTAAATGTAATCCAGCAGCGAGGGGAGGAAGCCAACATAGAAACATTTATACAGCACCAAAACAAGTCAAATGCCATAATGGAACATAGAGGAGCATAAACCTAAGCCAGAGGCTCTAAATACAAGCAGCAAAAATCAATTCTATATTTTGCCTTTAAATTTTCAATTTCCAAACTTACCGCACTTTTTCCGAGAAAACCGGAAGTAGGCCGCGGTGGTGCGCAAAGGCTTCCTTTCCCCGGTGTGAAGAATATCGCCTCGCCCAGCCGCCTGGCACGCCTGCGATCAAACTTCTTTCTTAACCTCCCACTCACACACCGTGAGTAGACCGGGTCATAGGATAAAACGAAATGAGCGATATAAATTTTATATGTTTAATAACCCAAGTGGGTCGGTATGAATTAATAGCATATACAGAAATATACAATATTAATATGATCAAGCATAAACATACAAGCAAAAGTGCGATGATACAATACACAAAAATAAACAGGGAAATTAAAAGATAGAGAAAATACCGGCATAGGCTCGTAGTCCGTTTCTCTAGGCCACAGCAGAGTTTTGGGCCTAGGGCGCAAGCTTAAGCAAGTTGCATAAAACAATCCTTCTACATGTCGTCCAGAACAAGTGAAAGGCTTCAGGCCTCACTGCTAGGCCCTCAATGCATTCCTCAGTAGGGCAGGCCCTCTCATCTTCTCCCAGATCAGAGCTCCTTACTGCCTCTTTGCTGAATGACCCCAGAATCCAGGTCTGCCCACAGCATATGGCTAGTGCTCCACCCACCCCTTGCACCCAGGCAGCCCCCCTTCTCCCACCTTTGCAGAACCCTCGGAGAGAAGGGTGAAGTTAAGGCTTGCTATCCCCCATCCCATCTGGCCAGGGATAATAAAAGTGCCTGGCTATAGCAAGCCATCTCCAATGAACACACATAAAACCAGTGAAGCGTATCGTCCAGCAATGTGGACTCAACTAAAGCACCGCATTCCAAGTGGGGGAAGGACTGACCTAAGCAAGTAAAACACACTTCCAAGAAAGATATAAAACTGAGGGTCGGTTCATCACACCCGGAAACACGGGACCGGAGAAAAGTTCCGGCCGATAAGGTTCCTCACTTACTTCCGGGATCGCGCTGCCTGCAGAGCGATGAGCCAGATAACGCTGAGCTGCGGGGCGAAGGACCGGAGGTTTTTTCTTTAGGACCGAGGTACCCCTTAAAGGTAAGCCAGGAGTAAATGAAACCCCTAGCAACGGGAGGTCACAAGAGACCTCCATCCACCTGTCCCACACAGGACAGAAAAAAACACAGTGGAGGGAGGTCTCTTGTGCCCTCTTATAGGGCCAGTAGGAGGCACCTTTTTGGTGCTAATTAAAGGTTCCACCTGTCCTAAACAATACACAGGGGCAGAGATACCCCATATTGTGCTGCTGTCGGACGTAAGGGGAATACTTATTTGGAAAAGTCTTGGAGTCTGTATGTAACTTTTTTGGCTAGAAGTTTGTGAATCATATGTATTTAAAGAAGGAAATCAGCAAAAATTATGTTGGTAATACAAATGTATTTAATGCATTGTGATTAGCGATAGGCGAACCTCTAGAGATTTGTTTTGTCTCGAGTTCGGACAAGTCGACCCTCAATTTTGTTTCAGTCCTATCTTGTTTGGATAGAACCGGAAGTGAAGTTATTACACTCTGGGGTTTCTTCAGACCTCAGAGTATAATAGGGGCAGGCCCAGGGGAGGAGTAAAAAATAAAAAACATTTATACTCACCTACCCTCACCTCTTGACATCATCACGTTCTGTATGCCCCATGTCAGTGGTCCCCAACCTTTTTGGCACCAGGGACCGGCTGCCGTAGAGGATGGCCTGGCAGGGTGGGGCGGGGCTTTGGTCATATGGGGCAGGGTTACAAGGAGGGACCCACCATGTGGACTTGAAGGCTCTCCACCGGGATGCTATGGTAAGCGACACGGAGGCTGGATACTTCACGTTAGGCCACGTTGCTATGGTAACGTGTAAACTATCAGGTAGCGCGGCGTCCATAGCAGCTACAGGACGCCGCACTACCCGATAGTTTGCACTTTGCCATAGCAACGTGGCCTAGTGCGAAGTATCCAGCTAAGACTGAGGCCAGCCCACGGACCGGCAAAGAATCCCCAACGGCCCGGTCCTGGTCCGAAGACCGGTGGTTGGGGACCCCTGCCCCATGTGACCCAATCTCAGACCTCAACAGTGACCCAGGCGCATGATGTCATACAGGGGGGTGAAAGAGACAGAAACGGCAAGGAAGTCCAGAAGAGGTAACAGCGAACCCCAAAAGTTTTGCGCTCAGATGAACACAAAACGTTTACAAAATTCGGGACTATGCTGGTTAGTTCCAAACCAGTTCGCTCATCTGTAATTGTGATATGTATAAAAACTGATAAATGTGACAAAACATGGAGATGCCGGGGGCCTCATACATGCAAAGCATGCGCTCTACCACTGAGCTACATCCCCTTTCTACAATCTCCCAGTTTTCCTGTGTTTTTTGGACTTCATGGTGATTATGAAAGCCTATGTCAGATGGTCCTAATAAATGCCCGCTAGCACACAGTAACATACAAGGATGATCGCTTGGCTTTTGTTGTATACCTCCATGGCTACTCTGTTTGGCCACTACATTTCTCTGTTAATATTTCTTCATCAGTGCTTATTGAACCAGTCTTCATGTTTAGATAAGGCTCTGTTCACATTTCATTGTTGGCATGTTTGTGGACATCTCTATCAAAATATAGCTCTCTATACATAGCTACACAGTATACTGACATAAACTGTTATATCAGTGTTTTTTAGTTCCACCCTTTTTTCTACTGAACTTTGCTGGACTTCCTTCTCCAAAGGTAACAGATGAACCCTTGTTCCACCAATGGCTGTTACTCCCACCCACACCATTCACATCATTCTTGGGTTGGCCAAGCATGCATGTGATCCCGATAGGAAAGGGAGGCTAAGCATTGGAAAAGTCATCTGCCATCAAGGACATCTTCCAGGACACCTCCTTTCAAATTAGGTGGTTGCTAAGACCTTCGAAATTGGTGGGTTCCTACAATCTTTATATGTGAATGTCTCTCTACATATGTGTACAGCTACCTTAAATGAGATTGTTGGGATTGGTCCATGAGTCAAAGGAAGGTGGAATAAACATCATACTCTTTTGTCCTGGGTGGCAGCACACTGTTATAGGGGCTCTATTTTAATTTTTGTTTTTCGTCCTTCTCCCTTCTGTGTACACCACGACCCATGGAGGTTCTGTTCCAGCTAGAGGCTTCTTCTACATACTTTCACCTGATTGGCCTGCTAAATAGGAGCAAATTCGATTGGTTGTAGTCCCATGTAATATGCAACATTTAGATTTGTTCGCAGGTGAGCAAATCATCCATAGAACACTAAAAAAGAAACATGTATAAATTAATTTACAAAAAGTTTAAAATATTCAATTAACATTGATCCTGACAAAAATATCGATGACCTATGGATGGGACCACTACAGATTAGCAGATTGAAGAGGCAATGGCTCTCCTTTGAATTCAGATTTCACTTCACAAGACATATGAATTCATGTTCATGAGTCGCATGGCCCATTTGCTGCTCAGTACAACAAAGGTTCAGTAGGTTTCTCTCTCTCTGAGTTTATTTAAAGATCTATCAAAGTCTGATCTTCACAACACATGGCTGCGGACAAGTATAATGGCACAAGAAAAGGAGATTTCTGAGGACCTCTGAAGAAGAGTTGTTTATGCTCATCAGGCTGGAAAAAGTTACAAAACCATCTCTAAAGAGTTTGGACTCCGCCAACCCACACACAGATTGTGTACAAATGGAGGAAATTGAAGACCATTATTACCTCCCCCTCCCAGGAGTGGACAACCAAAAAAGATTACACCAAGAACAAGGCATATAGTAGTCCGCAAGATCAGAAAGTAACCCAAAGACTTTCTTACGTTAGCTGATGTCAATTCATCATTCCATCAGGAGGACACTGAACGATAAAAGTATTGTAAGAAGAAAGCTGCTGTCCCAAAAAAACATGGATGCCCGGCTACATGACTGTGGTAGTATCATGGTTTGGGCCTGTTTTACTACATTTGGGCCAGGACAACTTGCCATCAGTGAATTCTGAATTATACCAGAAAATTCGAAAGGAAAATGTCAGAACATCTGTCCGTGAGCTGAATCTCAAGAGAAGGTGGGTCATACAACAAGACAACGACCCTAAGCACACAAGTCATTCTACCAAAGAAAGGAGAAGGGTCAAATTTATGCAGAAATTCAGAAAACAGAATCTTTCAAGCACCAGTGTGTGTCTACAAATATGTATATATATACAGTACAGACCAAAAGTTTGGACACACCTTCTCATTCCAAGAGTTTTCTGTATTTTCATGACTATAAAAATTGTAGATTCACACTGAAGGCATCAAAACTATGAATTAACACATGTGGAATTATATACTTAACAAAAAAGTGTGAAACAACTGAAAATATGTCTTATATTCTAGGTTCTTCAAAGTAGCCACCTTTTGCTTTGATTACTGCTTTGCACACTCTTGGCATTCTCTTGATGAGCTTCAAGAGGTAGTCACCTGAAATGGTCTTCCAACAGTCTTGAAGGAGTTCCCAGAGATGCTTAGCAATTGTTGGCCCTTTTGCCTTCACTCTGCGGTCCAGCTCACCCCAAACCATCTGGATTGGGTTCAGGTCTGGTGACTGTGGAGGCCAGGTCATCTGGCGTAGCACCCCATCACTCTCCTTCTTGGTCAAATAGTCCTTACACAGTCTGGAGGTGTGTTTGGGGTCATTGTCCTGCTGAAAAATAAATGATGGTCCAACTAAACGCAAACCGGATGGAATAGCATGCCGCTGCAAGATGCTGTGGTAACCATGCTGGTTCAGTATTCCTTCAATTTTGAATAAATCCCCAACAGTGTCACCAGCAAAGCACCCCCACACCATCACACCTCCTCCTCCATGCTTCACGGTGGGAACCAGGCATGTAGAGTCCATTCGTTCACCTTTTCTGTGTCGCACAAAGACACAGTGGTTGGAACCAAAGATCTCAAATTTGGACTCATCAGACCAAAGCACAGATTTCCACAGGTCTAATGTCCATTCCTTGTGTTCTTTAGCCCAAACAAGTCTCTTCTGCTTGTTGCCTGTCCTTAGCAGTGGTTTCTTAGCAGCTATTTTACCATGAAGGCCTGCTGCACACAGTCTCCTCTTAACAGTTGTTGTAGAGATGTGTCTGCTGCTAGAACGCTGTGTGGCATTGACCTGGTCTCTAATCTGAGCTGCTGTTAACCTGCGATTTCTGAGGCTGGTGACTCGGATGAACTTATCCTCCGCAGCAGAGGTGACTCTTGGTCTTCCTTTCCTGGGGCGGTCCTCATGTGAGCCAGTTTCTTTGTAGCGCTTGATGGTTTTGGCCACTGCACTTGGGGACACTTACAAAGTTTTCCCAATTTTTCGGACTGACTGACCTTCATTTCCTAAAGTAATGATGGCAACTCGTTTTTCTTTACTTAGCTGCTTTTTTCTTGCCATAATACAAATTCTAACACTCCATTCAGTAGGACTATCAGCTGTGTATCCACCTGACTTCTGAACAACACAACTGATGGTTCCAACCCCATTTATAAGGCAAGAAATCCCACTTATTAAACCTGACAGGGCACACCTGTGAAGTGAAAACCATTTCAGGTGACTACCTCTTGAAGCTCATTAAGAGAAAGCCAAGCGTGTGCAAAGCAGTAATCAAAGCAAAAGGTGGCTACTTTGAAGAACTTAGAATATAAGACATATTTTCAGTTGTTTCACACTTTTTTGTTAAGTATATAATTCCACATGTGTTAATTCATAGTTTTGATGCCTTCAGTGTGAATCTATTTTTATAGTCATGAAAATACAGAAAACTCTTGGAATGAGAAGGTGTGTCCAGACTTTTGGTCTGTACTGTATATATATATATATATATATATATATATATATATATAGTGAATCCTCTGTGAGACAACCACCAAAAATTGCCTAAAAAGTGGTCTTCTAGGGTGGGGTGGTCTTCTCAAAGTAAATGGGTCAATATGGAAAGCTGAAAATCTCACAGATAATGTGGCCTGGGTGAGGGGGTGGTCTTCTCAAAGAGATGGTCTTTTGAAGAGGTTTCACTGTATCTAGCACTTAAAAGACATGGAGTACCGAGTGGTCCATTCCATGCACGTGCTCACTTAGTCATGTTCTCATTAAATCACTCCTCAACTCCACAGTATCCATTGCAAAAATGCTTCACTTCATTCTTCACTTGATAAAACGAATCCACAGTCCTAGTTCAATATATAGACATAATCACCCAAGGTGCTTCTTCCAAGAGCCGACCGGCGTCCATTCGGATCACAATCTCTGGCGTCTTGGAGAGTAGGTGTAAGGGAATCACTAGTTGAGCAATTCCCCAATGCTGCTGCAGAAACCTGGCAGGAAGGGAAAGACAGAGACAGTGAGCCATAAACTCGACCGAGCCCCTGTCCCTGCCTACTTGCCTGACTGTCTTAGGTGACAGGCGACAACTTGGAGGCGATTCCTTCTTTGAATAAGTGACACACAGAACAAGACAAAACAACACAGAAGCGAAGTCGGCAAGCCAAGGGTCACAGTCAGAGAGACAAAGCAGTACAAAATTGTAATCCAAAGGAGTAGTCACAAGTAAAGCCAAAGGTCAGAGGACAGAAATAATACAGCAAGGGCAAGTAGGAAGCTAGCGAGGACAAAGTCACAATAGCCAGCAAACCTGTGTGAGCAGATGACTTGTATATGGGAAGTCCAGGACCTGCCCCAGACTTGATTGGTAGACAGGCTGTCCATCACACAGGCAAGGCTAAGATTAACTGTTTGAGGAGCAGAGAGAAACAAGGTGCAGGAGACGGGTGTGGCTGAAATTCAATTACATAGAAGAAGTACTAGGACAGTGTTCAGACTGAGCAATAAGAACCTTAAGCAAGGAATCAAGCCGAACACGCCTACTGTGCCGCAACGTGCGAGCGGAGAGTGGCGCAGAGACCCGAACAGGCAGAGACGTTACAGTAGGCAGATGTCACTCCAGGCAGAGAGAGTGCATACACGACTCATGGGGCACACTTTTTTTTTTTTTTTTTTTTTTTTTTTTTACACACCCCTTTCTTCTGTATTTCCCTCGACATAATGCCTTGCTTTCTCTGCCTGGAGTGGTGTCTGTTATCTCTCCAAAACACGAGGAATTGGGATCTGAATGGGTGATTATGTTGATATATTGATCTGTGACTGTTGATTCGTTTTATAATATGAAGAGTAAAGTGAAGCATTTTTGCCATGGATACTGTCTTCTGTCAGTCCCATTCAAAGGGACTGAGCTTCAATACCAATCTGTTATACAATATATGGTGCAGTGCTGGTAAGTAAAGAAAAAGCTGTGGCGCTCATCTGACGTTTGAGGGGGTCTCCTCAAATACCTGATCCATGAGGATGATTGGCCTGCCGCCCCACGGACTGGCAAAAGACCCCCAACGGCCCGGTCCTGGTCCGCGAACCGGTGGTTGGGGACCCCTGATTTAACCCATATTAAAAAAAAAAAAAAAAAAAAAAAAAAAGAGCAAAAAGTTTTTTCACTTTGTTTTATTTTTTGAAAATTGGAAGGTTGTTAGAAGCGTCGTTTGCAACGACTTCATATTCCTAATGCTTACATGTATCTTTTACCTGTGTGTTTATGTTTTATGTCTTTTGTTAATTTATACATCCAACTTTATTTATAACGGGAAAACAACTTTTTTTAACAATTTCAATAATAACAACAACAATATTTATCATCATCGGAAACCCTTAAGTCATTGAATCTATAATTTTCACTCAGTTATCTGTAGTAAAGACATTTTCATCAATCATGTACATTGATTTATGATTGCACATTAAGAAGGGGACAAAGTTAGGATCGAAGTCACTGTTACTCATTACCCTTAAATTAGCTGATGGTCGAACCCTACTGGTGAACCGAGGCGTCCGCGTGACTTCCTATCCGATCGTAATATTGTCAGAACATGGGAAGTCGAAAAAAGGACATAGCTAGAATTCTTTGGCTATGATTTTATTCCACTCAGATATGGTTCCCTACCAAGAGATAAGCCATGACTATGTAGACAGACAGTTCAGAAGCAAGCGGAGTCACTACTCTACATGGGCTCCTATCCTTGTGAAATGTTAGTAAGGCTACGGCCCCACTTTGCGGAAATGCAGCTTTTTTTGTTGCAGATTTTGTTGCGGTTTTTTGAGCCAAAGCCAACAATGGCTACAAAAGGAATGGGAAATATAAAGGAAGTTGTTATACTTCTACCTTCTGCTCAATCCACTCCTGGCTTTGACTCAAAAAAATGCAAGAAAAAAAAGCTGCGTTTCCGCAACGTGGGGCCGTAGCCTTAAACCAGATTAAAACCCAAAGGGGATACCTTCCCAAGTGACTAACCATTAGCTTTTCTTCAGGCTGCCATATTGTGACTATCCAGTTTTTAGCTGTGATGGAAGGAGATTGTTTTAAGGAAGTTTTTTTTTTTGATGAGGGATGTAGGAAGGCTTCTATGACTGTGACGGGGACCAAAACTAAAACAAAGATTAAAAACATTTCTAAAAGGCAGAGTTTGTCTCTGGAGTGTGACAAAATGTTGAAGGGCAGCTGTCATGGCCAGAGAACTTTATACTAAAAAAAAAAAAAAAATCCAAGCTTAAGCTTCCTACTTTGGAATTGGAAAATTCTATGGCTACACCTCATGCCATTTCAGTAAAATGGTTACTCCCCCCCCCCCCCCCCATCCATCTACCCTGTATTATCTGTGACAGATTTGCAGTTCCCCTTATATTCTTATCTGAGTGGTCTATCCAGGCTGGAAAAATTCCAAAAACTACAGTTTATTACTGTGGCCATACATATTAGATACTCTACGCGCATGTGTTCTCCACTGCTGGACCCCTCTATGGTTTTATCCTTGAGAACATCTGCATTTGGGTGAGAGTTGGGACACCATCATACATATGAGATGGTTGGAATAACCTGCTGCAGACACTCATCTGATCTGTATGGCTACCTTAATTTAGCTCTTACATGTTAGAGGATTATCTGCCAAACCAGCCAATTTTGGTGACACCAGTCATGAAGCAAATTTGTTTGGGGACTTCCCAACTCTCCCCCAAATGACAGATGTCAGAGATGTTAATGATAGGGTTGTTGGATTTCCACAGCCCATTGTTTGTGATCTTGGGAAGATAAGCTGCTGCCTAACTATCTGGCAGCCAAAAAAAAATTACACTAGGATCACACTAGTGTTCGGGTTTCCGTTCCTCGGGTCCACTTGGGGACCTGAAAAACGGAAACCCTATTAGCTTAACAAATGGTTACCCACAGACCCTATAGACTATAATGGGGTCTTTCGGGTTTCCGCTCCAAATTGGTGGAGAGAAAAGTCCTTCTTGCAGGACTTTTCTCTCCGCATATTTTTAGCAGAATGGGGGATGGAGTCCTCGAAAGGTCACACAACGCTAGTGTGTGACCGTAGCCTTATAGATGCTATGGGCACTCCTTAAAAACAAATCAGGTGCTAGTAAAGACTAAATTCCGACAAAGTCCAATAGAAAAGAGATCCACAGCACATCAATTTTATTAGTAGATTATAACAAGACAATAGACGACAACAGCATTGGCAGGAAATGGCAGACTGTGACATAACATGATGGCATATCCTCAACCGAACGTTTTGGCCATTTCCTGACCTTTATCAATGTTATTTCAGACATGTATACTGACAGTTCAAATATGTGCTGTGGATCTCTTTTCTATTAAACTATCTGGCATTATCTCCGGTGTCCTCCTGTGTGTCCCGGTTCTTCTGCTCCGGCGGCTTCTCCCAGGTCTCTTCCGGACTTTCGCTGAAAAAGCTGTCACGTGGTCACGTGACTGCTGAGGCCAATCAGTGGCCTTAGCAAGAGGTCTCATGATATCACAGGTAGTGACATTGCAGGTCCTTCGCTGTTTGGCCTCAGCGGTCATGTGACCGTTGAGGCCAATCAGCGGCTTCAGCAGAACTCCGGAAGAGACCCAGGAGAAGCTGCCGGAGCAGAAGAACCGGGATGCGGAGAACACTGGAGCATCGGGGACAGGTGACTGCATTTTTTTAAATTTTTTTCAATGTCCCCATCTGATTTAAATGTTAAAAGGGTTGTCCATGTTTGCCTGGACAACCCCTTTAAACTATCTATGTATAGTAGCTGTTGGACTAGCTGTCTTAGGGCCCTATTAGACGAGAACATTTTGCAGGCAGTTATTGGGAATGAATGCTTATACAAACACATGATCCCAACAATCAGCCTAATAGTGTACCCGATCACCCAATGATTGAGTGCATGCTCATTCCTCTATTTATTGATGGAACAGCTATTGGCTTACGCTCATTCCTCTATTTATTGATGGAACAGCTATTGGCGTGCGCTCATTCCTCTATTTATTGATGGAACAGCTATTGGCGTGCGCTCATTCCTCTATTTATTGATGGAACAGCTATTGGCTTACGCTCATTCCTCTATTTATTGATGGAACAGCTATTGGCGTGCGCTCATTCCTCTATTTATTGATGGAACAGCTATTGGCGTGCGCTCATTCCTCTATTTATTGATGGAACAGCTATTGGCGTGCGCTCATTCCTCTATTTATTGATGGAACAGCTATTGGCGTGCGCTCATTCCTCTATTTATTGATGGAACAGCTATTGGCGTGCGCTCATTCCTCTATTGATGGAACAGCTATTGGCGTGCGCTCATTCCTCTATTTATTGATGGAACAGCTATTGGCGTGCGCTCATTCCTCTATTGATGGAACAGCTATTGGCGTGCGCTCATTCCTCTATTTATTGATGGAACAGCTATTGGCTTGTGTAAAAGGTTGTTGCAGAACGAGTGCTGATCAACATGTTTCGTATTGATCAGTGTTAAAAAAAAAAGTCTTCTTGTCCAATAGGGCCCTAATGTTTTTGGATTTTCTTCTTGGCCACTAAAGCAAACATCTCTCAAATTTATGAATGTAAACATGTATGTTTACCTAGATCAACATGAACCTCTCAAACCCATTTGCCCAAGATTGCCTAGTTCTGAACTTTTCCATATAATATAGTCTACCATGACTGGTTCTCTTCACAAGCAGCTTTGACTATACGTCAAAGAGTCTGTACAGAAAACACACATTTTTCAATATCTGATAACAGGAAGTAGAGGAAACCATATTGGTGTGGACTAAACCGACTTCTATGAAAAAAATCGATCACTTCATCTCGAAAGTTATCCTCAAGAAACAAAAGATTCTGTCTATGTGTTCCAACCTGAATGGAGTGTGGTAATTTGCTTAGACTGGGATGACTATTGGGAACATTCACTACCCACAGACCAGGGCATCATAACAGGCGTATATGTATACAAATGTCATATTTAAATAAATCGCAATTCTATCTTCATTATACATTTTTAAAAAACTACAAATTTACAAAGCTTAAATAACAGCTTCATATTAATCAAACTTCTCTGTACGGATTTGGCTTTTAGAGTGATTGGTGGTGCCCAGACTGCTGTACACAAGGACACAAAACACTTATGGATATGTTATAGAACGCTCAAAATTGTGCAAATTTTTTTGCGTCTGTAAGACGTGCACAATGACTTCCTTAAGAACTGTTCGAAAAGGGAAAAAAGATAAAGTCAATACCGCCATTTGCTTGGTTGAACATAAAAATAAGTAATACAGGAGCAGTTTAAAAAGACTCAATGGGAATAAGATATAAAAAGACTCACAGCAGCGGAAGCGCTCAGCGGCACCCCTTTTTGATGAAGAACAAAATGTCTTTTTGTTCTATCCATGACTGTAACTACAAATGTTAGTAAATTATCCAAAATGTCTTCCAGACACTTCCAGTGTTGCTCATTAATGTACACAGTTCCCCTTCCCCCTTCAAAGTTTCCAAAAATTTGCTGTAGTTTTTGAAACTTTGTGGCAAGCTCGATTTCAGTATGGAGAAATGACTTCTCTCCAGGCGATTCACATTAAATACCGTCCAATGTATAAAAGTCCTTCACTATAAGAATAAACATTAAATTATTTTTCTAAAAGTTTGT
Source organism: Leptodactylus fallax (assembly GCA_947044405.1). Lineage (NCBI taxonomy): Eukaryota > Metazoa > Chordata > Amphibia > Anura > Leptodactylidae > Leptodactylus > Leptodactylus fallax. Next base: position 835,485 of record CAMRHE010000375.1, on the reverse strand, counting down.
CTCAATTCTAAAGTTTTTTTTTTTTTTGTTTTTTGTTTTTTTTTAAGTCTCTTGAGAGCTCATAAATTTTCTTTTTTAACATTTTTTTAAAAATTTTTGAGTGACCTCTCTCCGGCAGAGTTTTATTGATGTACAATGACCAAATCCTTGGCTTAAAAACCAAATGTTCAAGTCATGACTGGAGGTGCTGAAGGCCAGTGGCGAGAGTTGCATTAGGGTAAGACCAAACTATTCCAGGAGTCATTTTTTGAGCTGGATTGAGGAGATGTGTTGATTGAAGAGTGATGGGGCTGAGGAGATAGCTTGAGACCAACCATCGAATGAATAGATGATGCATGGCTTGTGATCGTAGATAAAGCCGATGCCTGCAAACATGAAAAACTGGTAGTGAGTACCTGAGCAAATATTGTCAAGCAGAACATTTGACACAACCGAGAAGCCCCAGAATTGTAGTACCTGAGATATGGCTGAATGACCATAAGGAGGAGACAGTCCAGGTTCAATTTTTATGGGGCGCATGTCTTCTGTACTGGTCGTAGATGGAGTGGGGTTGTCCGTGCCGTTTGGCCCTAGTGGAAAGAGCATAAGAACAACTCTCAACAACAAAACATCACCAAGACAAAAATGCAGATAGAGGCAAAATCTACCAAGCTAATCCACCATATGGGAAAGCACACACTAAAAATTGGAGTGAAAGGAGAAGATTATTAGGGGAAACAGTACAATTGAGTAGAGACTCTGGGGCCACCTCTAACTTGGATACAAAATGAGATACAGTTAACTCTGTATCAGTGGCGTAACTAAAGTCTTGTGGGCCCCAGTGCAAAATTTTGTCTGGGGCCCCCTACCCCCTCCCTACAGCAAATTGATAGTGATGGTTATGGGGCCCCAAACAGTATAATATGCTCCCCACAGTATTATATGCCCCACCCCAGAGTGGGCCCCACCCAGTATTATATGCTCCACAATGGCCCCCACCCAGTATATAAGCTCCCAACAGCCCCCCTCCGCTTCGGTGCTATTATTATACTCTGGGGTCTCCTCAGACCCCAGAGTATAATGATCGGAGGCCCAGGGAAGGTGATTAAAAATAACAAACATTCATACTCACCTTGCCTTACCTTTCCTTGGCATCCTCGCTCCATCCTGCCGTCTTCAGTATTTTCAGGGTCTCTTCCGACGTCGCTGCTGAGGCCTGTGATTGGGCCTCAGTGGTCATGTGGGGGCGCACTGACGTCATTACACCGCTGCGCCCCATGTGACCGCTGGGGCCTAATCACAGGCCTCAGTCACATGACGGAAGAGTGCCGGAGAGAACGCTGTGCCCAGGAGAGGTGAGAATATGTATTTATTACTTTCAGTCACCTCCCCTGCCCTGCCATCTATTGGAAAGGGGCCTGCAATATGCCAGGGCCCCTTTCCAATAACAGTATGTATAGCGGTCAGGGAACCAGGTTTTATCATAGTGGTCCGGGGCCCGGCCATCTACAGCTGGCCACGGGCCCCATATCCTGCCGGGCCTGGTCATGGTCGAACCCCCTGCGACAGCGATCGTTACGCCACTGTTCTGTATAGTATTCTACTGCACATTTACCTACAGAGGTTGCAGCCGGCCTATAGAGCCTACATCTCATATTTTACCAAAACTGGCATTTCATACTTGCTCAATTGGCGATAAATCTGGCGACAGGGCAGGCGAGGGAGTGTTGCAATCTGATGGAGACATTCCTGGGAAACCCTTGCTGTGTGTGGGTGAGCATTATCCTGCAGAAAAATTCCAATTGGAGGCCTTGCCATGAGAGGCAAAACATGTGGCCACAGGATGTCCTTCACATATTGTTGAGCTGTTAGTGTCTCTCATATTAATATTAAGGGTGATAAACTGCTGTATGCGTTGCTTCAATTCACCGGTGGTGGTGCTACAGAGAAATTGAACACTTAACACAGGCCATGCATAGCAACTATAGGAAGAGGGGAATAAGCCTCTGCCAGACACCTCTGATAAGAACAAAACGACATTGAGAGAGTCGGGACACCACCATGCACATTAAATGGGCAGCCTGTCCTGCTGAATTTATCGGGTTTGGCTGGCGGCCATCTAACGTGTATGACCCTTGTCAACTGTTCAGGGGGACACTTTCACCTTATTATCAGCAGTTCCTTCTAAAAAGGATTGTAAAAAGTGAACAACCCTTTATCATTTGAAAATACAATGAACAGACATGACCACCCAAAATTGCATGAAAAAGTGGTCTACAGTTGGGCTTCTCAAAGAAGATGAGGAAAAAGGAAAACCAGTAGAAAGCCTCGGAATTCCGTCACGCGGACCTTTAGACAGCCCAATCTCCTGCGGCTGAGTGCCGATCAATGAGAAACGCGATGAGCGCCACTCATTTGCATCGACCTTATTTCATAGGCCGATGCAAACTGAATGGGGGCGAAATGATCTCCTGCTTGAAAGATGTGATCATCCAAGCAATGAGCTTGTTGATCAGCTGATCGAGAGCACTCTCAGACAGGGCAAGTAACAGCAGCAAGCAATCCCAAGAGGATTGTTGCCGAGCATTACCCTGGTTATCAGCTTATCTAATGAGGCCTTTAACCATATTTGGAACACTTTACCTTTGCACACTTTACCTTTTAAAGGGGTTTTCCAGGATAATTTAAAAACTAGTTGTCCTTGGTTCAGGTGACGTGCCCCCGTTTTATCACTGTCCCACAGATTGCTTGGTCCAGAAGTTCGGAGACCACTGAAGTCAGTCACTGACCTCAATGGCCACATGTTGGGTACTGATGATGTATCAGTAATAACATCACCGACACCCAACATACCACCGCTAAGGCCAATGATTGGCAGAAGTGTTCACTTATGCCCCACACCTCCAGTCTGAAATGAAGGAATGAGGGATCTGCCACCCGCACCAGGGGTCTTATTTTACCTGGACCCCAATTCGGTTTTCAATTATCCCTTTTAAGGGTATATCATTTGTGGGTCATTTGTACCTGCTGGAGTTTTAGACTTGCTCATATTTTTTGGTTTTCGTTTCCTAGTCTGGATTCCCTCCTTCTTCATTGCCAGGGGTCTGGGAACTCCATGCAACTTCATATATAGCCCGCAGGCATTACATACAGGCTCGCCCTCTGCATTACGACGCCACAAAGTTGTAGTGCTTGTATGGCAGTTGGCACAAGAGAGGCCAACACGGCGGGAAGCAGACTGCAAAAGAGTGGGTTATACCATTATACATAAGATATAACTTGTAAAAGTTAAAGATTGGTCACTAGGTGGCGGTACATGTCAGGTATGTAACAAGAAGGTTCAGTAACTGTGTATTCAAGGCCTATGGATATATTGTTGCAGCTGCATTTTCATGCAAATCAGTGTTCAATTTCTATGCAAATTAGCTGAGAAGGGCATTAGGGGCGTGTCTTCTCTTGCCAGGACATCACTCTCTACTCCAGATAATCATCCCTAAATGCAGACAAAGTGTAAAAAAGTGGAAGCTGTCATTCAAGCAATGGGGGTGCAGAGCTGGGTGGCAGTTATCTAGAGCAGAAAGTGAAGCAGGAGAAAAACACACCCTTTTAAGCTAATTTGCATAAGAATAAATCTCCTGATTTTCCTGAAAATGAAGCTGCAATGCAGAATAAGAAAGGCATATTTGGAAAGTGTAGAAGCCACTTTACAGAGTAATACTACGGTGGATGTCGGGTAGTGGGGGGGGAAAAAAAAAAAAAAAAAAAAAGTGCCGAACCACTATTTCTTCACTGCTTTGCCTGTTAAAAATTAGAATAAAAAGTGATCAAAGCAATAGCAATTCCCAAAATGGTGTAACTAAAAAGTACACCTCACCCTGCATAAAAAAGATGCCCTATGAATACCCATAAATATAAAAAATTTACGGGTGTCAGAATATGGCAACTTTAAGAAAAAATGTTTTTTTTGCAAATTTTGGATTTTTGTTAAGGGGTTAAAATATAAATAAAACCATATAAAATTGGTATCCTCGGAATCGTACCGAAACATAGAATACAGGTGACATATCATTTTGGCTGCAGAGTGAACGCCATAAAAACGAAGCCCATAAGAAAGTCGCACAAATGCACTTTTTCTTCAAATCCACCCCATTCTGAATTTTTATCCAGCTTCCCAGTACATTGTACAGAATAATAAATGGTACCATTATGAAGACCAATTTGTCCTGCAAACATTAAGTCCTCATATGGCTCGGTGAACAGAAAAATAAAAAAAGTTATGGGGTTTGGAAGGCGGGGAGTCAAAAACAAAAATTTAAAAATGTCACCAGCAGGACGGGGTTAATGTGCTATCACTTTTGTACATTGGTGCAACTTTGTAATTACTGATCCATGTTATCAACCAAGAATATCTACGTTGTCATTGATCATACATTATACAACTGGTATGTAAAACGAGTCACCCAACGTCTGTCTGCAAGGGCTCCCCATGCACATTGGATGATTAGCCTATGCCGAAATCGGTAGACCACCACCAAAACAAAAAAGCTGATATTTTTGACAGCTTACGTACAGCAAATACTATAGTTCTATAGGGAACAGAAAAATCCTTACCAGCCTTCGCTGGGGCTTGATCAGTGGCCGGTTGATGCCATTCATTTTGTGGTACAGCCCACATGCATTGCATAAGTAATGGCCTGTACCATCCCTCCTCCAAAGAGGGGTGGACATTGCTCCGCAGTTGACACATTCTCGGCCTTCTGAGAAGTCATCAAAAAATTCTGAAAGAGAAATTGAAATTATCAGTCAAAGAATTACAACGATGTTAACTGATTGTGCTATTAATTTTGTTTTCCATGAATGTATTTCTAGCCACTGAATGTGCTCCAAACAACTGGTATATGAAAAAGAGTCAATGTTTAAAGTGATAGCGCCTCAGAAACCTTGTAAATCACTTTATTATGCTCATTTCTTGTACCTCCAGAGTTTACAATGTATAAATATTTAGAATCTGTCTCTATTAAATCCTACAGTGAATGAAACGCGTTGCCTTCTCTCTGTGTTAACAGTAATAACAACACCAAATAAGGCATAATGATCCAAGTGCTGCGGCCAGTGAATTTATATGAGCTATAACAGTGTATGTAATAGTATATGCATATCTACACATTCAACATTGCAATTGAAACAACATAAGGTTATGTAAATGGAGAAAGTAGCCGGTGTCGCTAAGAACTACAAATGATCAAATTTTCAAGCACCTAGCTCCAATCTGTGACATGTGGAAGGGACATAGAACCAGGAAAGTTTTGTAGTCACATGAAAACTAAAAAAAAAAAAAAAAATCGGATTAAGTGGCGCAGGTTGATTGAGCGATGTCTTCTGATCATCGATGTGCCAGGTATCATCACTTGTCGCAATCCAAAAGGGACAAAATTCTTAAAACTGAGAGACCTTGGTTTATTATTCCAGCAGATTGTTACGTGCCTAGGCTGAACCATCAGCTCTGTTCAGTGATGTGCGTCTCTGTAGTTGGGAGAACAACAACAAACTTGAATGACAGCAAGAAGTGCGCAGAGGTAAACCTCGACACGGACATCCAGCTACAGGTGCTCCACATGCCACCACTCTCAAATGGCTATGATGGATCGCAGCAAGACAGCAATGGAGGCTGGAATGGATGTCTATACTCTTCAGCAATGAGTCCCGCTTTTGTCTCAGATGGGATGATAGCTGGAGAGTGGTCTGAAGACAACGTGGGCTACGCCATGTAGATGCCTTCACAAGAGAACGTGATTTCCATAATAGTGATTTCCATAATTCCAAGACTTTTCCTCCAGACTTACTGTGCCCTCTATTTCCTAATAGACCCCCTCTATATGATCCAGCTGCTAACTAAAAGTGCTTCTGATCTGGTAGACTTGACACTGTTGTATATTCTTTTAGAAAAGTTGTGGCTATGGCGACACAGCGCCAAGCAGACGGACAGGAACAGGTTCCTCAGTGCCGTCACCCAAGCTACTGTTGGAAGCCTCGTAACTTAATACCTCCTAATGTGTCTTAACTTCCCAAGAACTGAAGGATAGGGCATGTTAAAAAACTTGCCTGACCTTTCTATCTGCAGTCAGGAGGTCCCCAAAAACATTAGATCACAATGCGACTTCATTCTGGAGACTCGAATGAGAAAAGTTTTATCACCCAAAAAAAAACCACAATAACTATCGAGCCTTAAGAAATTAAAGCTTTGCTGATTATCTGCTGCGAACAACATAGACAGTCTTAGGTCAGATTCTACATGGCTGAATCTCCACCATCCCATGGTGCCCAAAGGCCTCACGATTCTGCAGGTAAGACTTACAGAGTTACATAAAATGGCGCAGCCATTGTCTGCTGCACTCTTTGGCCATGCACTTATATTGGTGCAAGGTTAATTTAGCAGTACAATACAACTCTCAGAGTCACCCCCAAGAAACCAAACATCAAGTGTCACTTTTCTGTAGCCCCCAGCCTGACACAGACTGGTAGCGATTTTGTTGCCTGTACTAATATTTTCTTTGTTAATAGGGCAGGGGATTGAGTCTGCATCTTGTGAAGATCTTTATGACTTTCAGCTACTTAACTCGGCTTTAAATCCTGCCATTATGAGATTTTTTGACACGTTCCTCTCCTTCGTTCCCTCACCTCCTCCTCCTCCTCCTGCTATTATTATACAAGCAGCAGACAGGGAAGGAAACTCTTCAGTATACTACAAATTGCCTCGAAATATCCCATGGGTTTTAGAACAATAGGGCCCCAGGGGTCAGTCTACGGCTGCACCAGACCATAAGTGCAACAATTTCCCTTTTAATAGAACCTGACGGACAGATCAGCTTTATAAGAGGAAAAGACGGAACTTCATCAATCACAGATCTCATTGTAGTAACATACAGGTCACTTTCACTCAACAAGTATATAGACGTTGTGCTCTCTATATGTAGAGAAATTACAGATAACATGTAATGGATTCAACTACCATGTACAGTTAATACAAGAATAATGAGAATATTTAACATTTGGTTTTAAAAAATATTTCCTGTAGTAAACCTTTTCCATTTGGTACTCGATGACCCTCAAAATCAATCTGGTGTCCATTGAGAACAGTATGAAAATATACTGTACAGAGGAAGAAGCTCAAGTTTCAGGAAAAGATGGAGAAGTTGGGTCAAGGATTGGGGTGTGGGAACTAGATGGGTGAAATCTCGTCTGTGATGGTGTTTAGGAAGTGTATAGGACCTGACAAGTGTTATGACTTTGTTGAGTACGTCATTTTCCGAAGATGCTTTCCATTGTTTGACAAATTTTTAGGACTGATGATGGTAACAATCAGTACTCAACATCCTTTCCATAATTCTCCTTAATCAGTTGGTCGGCTGTCTTTTTTTGTTTTTGTAACCATTCTGTATAGTGAATGAAATGAAAAACATGTCTTTCCCTGTTGGCCAAACAGGTTTTAATGGGACCTACCAACTATCTAATGTTTATTGGGGTGTGTTAACAGCATTTAGTAATATGCTTTACAGTATAGTCATGGCCATAGGTAGCCATAGTCTGGAGGTGACTCACTGAGCTCTAAAGGACAGTTTTCTAGACATTCTCTGTGCAGGGAGGGGGAGCCAATAAACTGTGACATCATCTATTGTCAGTAGTGGTTGTAGTAATGTGTGAGGCTGGGTTTACATCTGTGCTTGCATTACGTTCGGGGATTCCATTCCCCTCTCCGCATGGAAAATGGGGAGAGAAATTTTCTGCAAGCAGGATTTTTCTCTCCGCATTGTTCCACCATTTGTGGGCGGAAACCACACGGACCCCATTATTTCCTAAGGTAACCACTTTTTTATACGGATTAGGTTTCCGTTCGGGGTTTTCCCATGCGGATCCACCAAACGGAAACCCGAATGCAGATGTGAACCTAGCCTCAATGTGTTTTCTGTAGAGGTGTGAACTTCTATTGTAATCCTGTCTGTCTTGTCTGATATAAATGAGGTCACGGCTGCAATGAAAACCCCTACAAAACTAGCAAGTTTAAGGCTGCTCTTAGGCTTAGTGGACAAACTGAAAATTTCAGGATATTTTAAATTTAAATATTTTAAAAATAGATTAGTGACATGGAAAATTAAAAATAAAATTATCAAAAATTCTTTAAAAATGTGTTTTTCATAGAAAGCTCGGTTTAAAGAATAAGCCATTTTGGTGACACATTCCCTTTAAGTATTTTCGAAGTTTTAGCCACACCAGTATTTCTTGCTTATGTAACCCTTCTCTGTCACAGACAACCCTACCAAGAATTAAATAAATCTGCCCTTTTACCAGTATGCCCATTTATAACACAGAATAATAAAACAAGCCGGAGAAGACTGAACGCGTCACATTCGCTCTTCAACATTGCCCCTCATGCCCTCAGTGAAAGTATAGTCCATTAAGCCTCTGACAAGCGGTTTGTTTACAGCAGCTAAGAAAAGTTATATCAACATATCACCGCAACTAAGTGATCACCTCCATGCCGTCCCGCATGTCCTTTCAAACACAGAAGGCACCGACCATTACTTACACACTGAACATCTACCACGTTTCCGAAAGCCATTTGTAAGATGTTTAAAATTCTACTATGTCAGAAGCATTCATCTGTAAGATCTATTCCACTTTTATCTTAACGCGAATATATTTTGTTTATACTTGGTGAGTGCCCCATCTGCATCCTGCACCTTTACACAAACCGCAGTTCTTTCTGCCTCTTTGCAGACATTGGTTTCTACGTGACGATAAATGCCAAAATATTCTGTGGAATAGCAAACACACCTAGAACAAAAAGTTTGATTTTCGATTTTTATATGTTGAATGGGGATGATGAGAGAAATAGGCTGATGGCAACAGAGGAATAGTCACAAACATTTTGAATGTCGATATCAGTGTTCCTTTGGAAGCAATAATCGGTTTTTTTATCCTCTAAAACAACATGTGGAACAGGAAATTTGTTGGCGCTTTCAAGATGGTGAAGAATTTTGAGAATACTATACACACACGTGGACAAAATTGTTGGTATCCCTCGTTTAATGAAAGAAAAACCCAGAATGGTCACAGAAATAACTTGAATCTGACAAAAGTAATTTGCCAAACTACATGTTGACAAGCCACAAAGCTTCTGGGAGAATATCCTATGGACAGATGAGACAAAAAGCGAAATTTTTGGCAAGACACATCAGCTCTATGTTCACAGACGGAAGAATGAAGAATATCTTGAAAAGAACACTGTCCCTACTGTGAAACATGGAGGAGGCTCTGTTATGTTCTGGGGCTGCTTTGCTGCATCTGGCACAGGGTTTCTTGAATCTGTGCAGGGTACAATGAAATCTCAAGGCTATCAAGGGATTCTAGAGAGAAATGTGCTGCCCAGTGTCAGAAAGCTTGGTCTCAGTCGCAGGTCATGGGTCTTGCAACAGGATAATGACCCAAAACACACAGCTAAAAACACCCAAGAATGGCTAAGAGGAAAACATTGGACTATTCTGAAGTGGCCTTCTATGAGCCCTGACCTAAATCCTATTGAGCATCTTTGGAAGGAGCTGCAACATGCCGTCTAGAAAAGGCACCCTTCACACCCGAGACAACTGGAGCAGTTTGCTCATGAGGAGTGGCCAAAATACCTGCTGAGATGTGCAGAAGTCTCATTGACAGTTACAGGAATCGTTTGATTGCAGTGATTGCCTCAAAAGATCGTGCAGCAAAATATTAAGTTAAGGGAACCATCATTTCTGTCCAGGCCTGTTTCATGAGTTTTCTTTTTAAAAAAAATTCTGTTGAAGCCTGGTTGAAAAGCAATGTCTGACTTTCATTTGTTCATTTTCATAGAATTTTTATATATTATTACTTTTGTCAGATTCAAGTTATTTCTGTGACCATTGTGGGTTTTTCTTTCATTAAACGAGGGGTACCAACAATTTTGTACACATGGGTGTATATGTGGTCGGAAACAAATGTGAATCTTCCTCTTCAAACAAAAATTTGAGATGTCATATCTGGCTTGGGACATAGGAGGACCCTACTCCTTGGGATTGATAGTTATGTTGGTAAAAGATGGAGAGAAAAGAGGAAGAGGACAACTACCAATAAGATAAATGAAGAATATCACAGAAGTCATTGAGGCTACGCCCCCACGTTGCGGAAACGCAGCTTTTTTTGTTGCAGATTTTGTTGTGGTTTTTTGAGCCAAAGCCAGGAGTGGATTTAGCAGCAGGTAGAAGTATAAGAACATCCTATATATTTCCCATTCCTTTTGTAGCCATTCTTGGCTTTGGCTCAAAAAACCGCAGCAAAATCTGCAACAAAAAAAGATGCGTTTCCGCAACGTGGGGCCGTAGCCTTACAAGCCATTGAGAAGCCTAGAGATCCCAAACTGAAATGAACTGGAGAATGGGGAAAGGGAAGTGACAACTTCTCTGAGCATATTTGTGTCTCAGTAAAACAGTTATCACTAGTTCACAAATTGAGTTACTGACCATAGGAAATGATGGATAGATCTTGGGTAGCTTTTTTTCAGCTTAATAGTATTGCATCTTATTACGCTAGGTTCACACTAGCACCGTGGTTTTTGTCGTTCAGGTCCCTGAATGACAGAGAGCTGGACCACTAAAACAGTGGTTACACGTGGACCCCATTGACTATGGGGGGGTCCACCGTTTCAAAACTGGAAATGGCAGAGAAAAAAAGTCCTTCATGGACTCTGATGATTTTTCGCCAGTTTCTAAAACAGAGTCTCCAACCGAGACTCCGGCACAGGTGTGAACCCACCCTTAGTCTAACATTTCAAAATGGATATAAGGGACTGAAAACAACAAAATTTTGTCTCCTGTGCCAGAATAATGACCTACTTACAACCACCATAATGTATTATGTAAATATAAGTCTTAAAGGGGTCACATAGGATTATAAAACCATTGGTGTCTTCTCCCAAAAAGAGCACCACAACTGTCCAAAGGTCATGTGCAGTACTACAACTCATTCACTTTAATGAAATTGAGCCATAATGACAGAAACAACCCATGGACAAGTGTTGCGTTTTTTTTAGAAGGCGGCAGCCATGTTTTTGGAATCTTACACAAACCAGCGGAAATTCAGCACTCACAGAAAAAAAAGCCAAAACACTTATTTATCAATAAGTCCTATACATTTTGAACCGGACATTCAGTCCTTACTCATGGCATCTCAATTTGGTCCCATGGTCTGAGCCACATAGATGTCGTCTTCGAATATGGATCAAGTGGACCAACCAGACCTTCCTTTCCGAGCGCCGCTTGTTTATCGGAGAATAAATTTATTTATTACTTGAAGGCCGGTGAGTTGTACAATGATTATTTTTTAGTTTTTTGCAATCCAGGAATATCCCTTTGAGGACCCTTTCTTAATAAGTAGTGGAAGTTTAGTTATGGTTACCACAGTTTATTATGTATATTTTTCAGATGTCATAAGGAAAAAGGGGCTGAGGTTTAGTCATAAGATCAAAGGTCCTCCTTTGATGTGGAAAAACATACATTATTTCATTTCCGGGTTTTTTATCACAAATCTCATACTTGTAAATTAAAGCTCATTAGTATTCTCGGAAGATATCCTTTAGATAGAGTCTCCTGTGTCCTTGCCGTCTCCTTGTCATAATCTCATAGTAATTGTGAGTTGTATAGTTTATCTGATAAAGCTTGCCACCAGAGACATTAGATAACCACTTCCCATAGTGTCCTTGCTATCTGGTACCATTCAACAGCCTCATAATATGTGCATATTCCGAAGGGCAACAGTGGCCATGTTTACTCAAGGTAAACAGGACATAAAGAGCAGGGATGAAAACGTTTAGTGCATAGTACCTAAAAAACTATGCTACATGGGCTACTTCCAACTGGTTGTATCACATGTATCATCTGCTACAAGCAGTCCACAACGCCCAATGATGCTAACCACTCCGCCTTCAGTAACAGGGTGAGAAAATAAAAAGCTTACGATTATTATGGTGTCTCCTATGTGCAAAAATAATGCACAGTGATAATGCACTGGGATAATTCACAAAGTTGTGTCATAGTACAGGAATAATACACACAGTGATGTCACAATACAGAGATAATAAACAGAGTAATGTCATAATACAGGGATAACGCCCATAGTCACAGTGATGTCATTGTACAGAGATAAGAAACAGTAAAGTCACAGTAAAGGGAAAATAAACACAGTGATGTCACAGTACAGGAATAATATACACAGTGATGTCACAGTACAGAGATAATACACACAGTGATGTCACAGTACAGGGATAATATACACAGTGATGTCACAGTACATGGATAATACACACAGTGATGTCACAGTACAGGGATAATATACACAGTGATGTCACAGTACAGAGATAATACACACAGTGATGTCATGGTATAAGCGATAATACACACAGTGATGTCACAGCACAAGCATAATCTACTATGTGACATAATCTCATGATGTACACTGTGACAAACGTAATGTCGTCACCCACCATTTTAGTATAGTGTAACAACAATACATGATGTTACAGCACAGGGATAATACAAAAAGTAACACCCCTTTCAGTGGCCAGTAGACATTACTAACTGGTCCTCACGTCTGAGAGGAGAAGTTAGGCCCCATAGGAGCTGCTATGCCTTCAATTCCGACAAGGTCTTCAGGTCTTCAATTCCAACAAGTTCCTAAAATGTTTACTTGCAGATATGACATGATGCTAGAGACCCTTTCATGTAAAGCAACCTGAATTTATGTTTTCTGTCCTTTCCGAGTGATAGTGATGAGACTGGTTACATCATCGTCAATCATGCTCGCTCAGTGCCCTGGCTGGGAGATGATGGTTTGCCTTATCAGTGTGTATACAGACATAGGGTGCCCACACACAGTGCACTGCATTCCATCATCCCTACTGCCAATGACCAGCTCTACCAGTGCCAAACCTGACAGATTGTTCCACGTATTATAGCAAGCAGGTCAATAGGATATGTAATGTAAGATTGGGGGGGACCCACTGATGAAAATGAAGAGGTTTAGGAATGGTGGGTTCTGTTCAAACTGATAAGATTCTCACTCCCTCAAATATAGTTATTTACTGGAGAACCCCTTGAATTATTTCAAGAATGTCATCTATGTCTCTAAATAAGTTTGCTCTTTCTATCATCTTATATTTATCTATATATCACCCTCTATCTCCTATCTATCTATCTCTCTCTCTCTCTATCTATCTATCTATCCCATAACTATCTATATCAGGGGTCACCAACCCCCGTCACATCTACCTGGCACAGGACTCTCTGCTCCAGGTGGCAATCTCTCTCTAACCATCTATGTAAATTCAGTCGGACGGGAGGATGCCCTGGGAGGTGGTGGGAACATGAGGCACAATGTCTAAGCGTCCAGGCCAGTAGCCTAGTCAAAGGTCAGCAACTACCTGTGCAAAGTATAATATGGCAGGTAAATTTGCCTTCATTCATGTCAATAAGACTAAAAAAATTTTTGGATTTCTTCAATAAAAAGACTAGGCTGTGTAATGGGCATCCTCTGCTCCCACAAAGCAGACTTACTGTAGATTATATTTAGCCCCATGTCCAGTCCAAATATGAATCATTTTGCTAAAGGATCACATTGAAATGTAAGCTCAATCGACTAACTGGTTGCAGTTATGGTTTACGTTACGTGACTTTCATGTAGGACAGTATTTCCCAACCTTTTCAGACTCAGGGTCCCCCTGGAAAAAAAAAATTCCTTGGAGCACCCCTACCAAATAATTTTTACCAAAAGTCAAAAAACATCCTAAGGATGCAGATAACATTGTATAAAGGCATGGGATCATCTTTATAAATACTTCGAGAGTGTTGAGGCCCCCTGCTGGTAAGCAGCGATGTAGGAAGGCGACACCCTTACAATTATTACATGGCACACTGAGTACTTCATCTTTTGATTTTTTTTTTTCAAAATCGGCTCCCCAGACTAAAAAGGTTGCTGACCCCTGACCTATATCTCATATCTATCTATCTATCTACAGTACAGACCAAAAGTTTGGACACACCTTCTCATTCCAAGAGTTTTCTGTATTTTCATGACTATAAAAATTGTAGATTCACACTGAAGGCATCAAAACTATGAATTAACACATGTGGAATTATATACTTAACAAAAAAGTGTGAAACAACTGAAAATATGTCTTATATTCTAGGTTCTTCAAAGTAGCCACCTTTTGCTTTGATTACTGCTTTGCACACTCTTGGCATTCTCTTGATGAGCTTCAAGAGGTAGTCACCTGAAATGGTCTTCCAACAGTCTTGAAGGAGTTCCCAGAGATGCTTAGCACTTGTTGGCCCTTTTGCCTTCACTCTGCGGTCCAGCTCACCCCAAACCATCTGGATTGGGTTCAGGTCTGGTGACTGTGGAGGCCAGGTCATCTGGCGTAGCACCCCATCACTCTCCTTCTTGCTCAAATAGCCCTTACACAGTCTGGAGGTGTGTTTGGGGTCATTGTCCTGTTGAAAAATAAATGATGGTCCAACTAAACGCAAACCGGATGGAATAGCATGCCGCTGCAAGATGCTGTGGTAACCATGCTGGTTCAGTATTCCTTCAATTTTGAATAAATTCCCAACAGTGTCACCAGCAAAGCACCCCCACACCATCACACCTCCTCCTCCATGCTTCACGGTGGGAACCAGGCATGTAGAGTCCATTCGTTCACCTTTTCTGCGTCACACAAAGACACGGTGGTTGGAACCAAAGATCTCAAATTTGGACTCATCAGACCAAAGCACAGATTTCCACAGGTCTAATGTCCATTCCTTGTGTTCTTTAGCCCAAACAAGTCTCTTCTGCTTGTTGCCTGTCCTTAGCAGTGGTTTCCTAGCAGCTATTTTACCATGAAGGCCTGCTGCACACAGTCTCCTCTTAACAGTTGTTGTAGAGATGTGTCTGCTGCTAGAACTCTGTGTGGCATTGTCCTGGTCTCTAATCTGAGCTGCTGTTAACCTGCGATTTCTGAGGCTGGTGACTCTGATGAACTTATCCTCCGCAGCAGAGGTGACTCTTGGTCTTCCTTTCCTGGGGCGTTCCTCATGTGAGCCAGTTTCTTTGTAGCGCTTGATGGTTTTGGCCACTGCACTTGGGGACACTTTCAAAGTTTTCCCAATTTTTCGGACTGACAGACCTTCATTTCTTAAAGTAATGATGGCCACTCGTTTTTCTTTACTTAGCTGCTTTTTTCTTGCCATAATACAAATTCTAACACTCCATTCAGTAGGACTATCAGCTGTGTATCCACCTGACTTCTGAACAACACAACTGATGGTCCCAACCCCATTTATAAGGCAAGAAATCCCACTTATTAAACCTGACAGGGCACACCTGTGAAGTGAAAACCATTTCAGGTGACTACCTCTTGAAGCTCATCAAGAGAATGCCAAGAGTGTGCAAAGCAATAATCAAAGCAAAAGGTGGCTACTTTGAAGGACCTAGAATATAAGACATATTTTCAGTTGTTTCACACTTTTTTGTTAAGTATATAATTCCACATGTGTTAATTCATAGTTTTGATGCCTTCAGTGTGAATCTACAATTTTTATAGTCATGAAAATACAGAAAACTCTTGGAATGAGAAGGTGTGTCCAAACTTTTGGTCTGTACTGTATATCTTGCCATCTATCTATACACTACATATATTTTCTACCAGTTCTTATTATCTTCATGTCAGCTAATGCTAGGTTCACACTAGTGTTCGGGTTTCCGTCCTTTGGGTCTGCTTGGGGACCTGAAAAACGGAAACCCTATCCGCTTAAAAAGCAGTCACATGTGGAAACACTCGGACCCCATAGACTATAAGGGGGTCTGCCCGGTTTACGCCAAAAATGGTGGAGAGAACAGTCCTCCTTGCAGGACTTTTCTCTCTGCCGATTTTAAGCAGAACAGGGTACAGAGTCTCATACTGAGACTCAAACGTTAGTGTGAACCTAGCCTAAGGTGACAGTGAAGAACATAAATTCCTCTACGTTAAACAACGAAAAAAAAAAAAAAAATGCAGTTGACATAGGACTACTAAAGGTATTAGAGGGAAATAACTCCAGGCCTTTAGGAATCAATTGCCTGAACTTTTTATCTTCCCTGCCATCCATTATTAGATAGGCCAAGCCTGAGATAAGGACATCATTTAGAGGGTACAATCTCTCTGGGGTAGGTTCACACTCCCACCTGTCCTGCACACATCAATGAAACTTCCCTAGCTTTGCCCTCTGAAGTTTTCTGAAACGTTGCAGAGCGAGGCTGAACTTTGAGACTTGTGCGTTTATTTAGCGATTATAATTAACCCACAACGAGTTGCTATCGATCGGCTGTGAATGTGACAGGGCCTCGGGCTAATAAATACACAGGGATAAATACTGCTGTTCTCTATTGATCGGATAAAGTATGCAGATAACCTCTTCCCTGCTTAGAAACATTCAATTCAGCCTTATTGTGGCAAGAGATGTACGGTGTAGAAAGTTGCCACCAATTCGTAATAGAAAGGAGATGGGGGACACAGGTGGACAGCCAGGCAGTGCTCAGTCCTGGACAACATTAGATGGGTTGTCCAGGACCTGAAGGTAATTGACACTGATGATCTATCCACAGGATCGATTAGGGTTCAACACGCGCACCCTGTTCCGGTGATGTGTTTCGGCTGCCAAAAGCCATGCTCCATCGCTACACTGTACGAACTGGAAGCTGTATACAATGTACAGAGCTCAGTACACTGTACCTGTGGATAGGTCATCAGCTTTAATTACCTTTAAGTCCTGGTCAACCCCTTTAAACTGTCCATACATGCATGCTTGGCTTGGCTGAGTATGCATTTGTTCTGAATCGAGAGTAAGTTGCTGCTAGACACCTGAATCAGAGATGTTAAATTTCAATACTTCTTTCCCCATGTCTGCAAAACAGGGGTCAGCAACCTTTTTAGTCTGGGGTGCCGATTTGGAGAAAAAAAATAAAAAATAAAAATTTATCAAAAGACGAAGTACTCAGTATGCCATGTAATAATTGTCAGGGTGTCGCCCTCTTACATCGCTGATTACCAACATGGGACCTCAACACTAGAAGGATGACTCCATGCCTTCATGCAATCTTATCTGCATCCTTAGGATGTTTTTCGACTTTTGGTAAAAATTATTTGGTAGGGGTGCTCGAAGGAATTTTTTTTTTCCAGGGGGACCCTGAGTCTGAAATGGTTGGGAAACCCTGTCCTACATGAAAGTCATAGAACGCAAACTATAACTGCAACCAGTTAGTCGATTGAGCTTACATTTCAATGTGATCTTTTAGCAAAATGATTCATATGTGGACTGGACATGGGGCTAAGTACACACATGGACAAAATTGTTGGTACCCCTCGTTTAATGAAAGAAAAGCCCACAATGGTCACAGAAATAACTTGAATATGACAAACCTGGAATTTTCCAAACTACATGTTGACAAGCCTCAAAGCTTCTGGGAAAATGTCTTATGGACAGATGAGACAAAAATTAAAATTTTTGGCAAGGCACATCAGCTCTATGTTCACAGACGGAAAAATGAAGCATATCTTGAAAAGAACACTGTCCCTACTGTGAAACATGGAGGAGGCTCTGTTATCTTCTGGGGCCGCTTTGCTGCATCTGGCACAGGGTGTCTTGAATCTGTGCAGGGTACAATGAAATCTCAAGACTATCAAGGGATTCTAGAGAGAAATGTGCTGCCCAGTGTCAGAAAGCTTGGTCTCAGTCGCAGGTCATGGGTCTTGCAACAGGATAATGACCCAAAACACACAGCTAAAAACACCCAAGAATGGCTAAGAGGAAAACATTGGACTATTCTGAAGTGGCCTTCTATGAGCCCTGACCTAAATCCTATTGAGCATCTTTGGAAGGAGCTGAAACATGCCGTGTGGAAAAGGCACCCTTCACACCCGAGACAACTGGAGCAGTTTGCTCATGAGGAGTGGCCAAAATACCTGCTGAGAGGTGCAGAAGTCTCATTGACAGTTACAGGAATCGTTTGATTGCAGGGATTGCCTCAAAAGGTTGTGCAACAAAATATTAAGTTAAGGGAACCATCATTTCTGTCCAGGCCTGTTTCATGAGTTTTCTTTTTTTAAAAATTGTGTTGACGCATGGTTGAAAAGCAATGTCTGACTTTCATTTGTTAATCTTCATAGAATTTTTATATATTATTACTTTTGTCAGATTCAAGTTATTTCTGTGACCATTGTGGGTTTTTCTTTCTTTAAATGAGGGCTACCAACAATTTAGTGGAATATGATGGCGCTATATAAGTAAGCATAATTAATTAATTTTGTCCACGTGTGTACACTCATGGCCAAAAGTTTTGAGAATGATACAAATATTAATTTTTACAAAGTCTACTGCTTCAGTTTTTCTAATGGCAATTTGCATATACTCCAGAATGTTATAAAGAGTGATCAGCTTAACAGCAATTACTTGCAAAGTCAATATTTGCCTAGAAAATGAACTTTATCCCCCAAAACACATTTCAACATCATTGCAGCCCTGCCTTAAAAGGACCACCTAACATCGTTTCAGTGATTGCTCCATTAACACAGGTGTGGGTGTTGATGAGGACAGGGCTGGAGATCAATCTGTCATGATTAAGTAAGAATGACACCACTGGACACTTTAAAAGGAGGCTGGTGCTTGCCATCATTGTTTCTCTTCTGTTAACCATGGTTATCTCTAAAGAAACACGTGCAGTCATCATTGCACTGCACAAAAATGGCCTAACTGGGAAGAGTATTGCAGCTAGAAAGATTGCACCTCAGTCAACAATCTATCGCATCATCAAGAACTTCAAGGAGAGAGGTTCCATTGGTGCCAAAAAGGCTCCAGGGCGCCCAAGAAAGACCAGCAAGCGGCAGGACCGTCTCTTAAAAGTGTTTCAGCTGCGGGATCGGGCTACCAGCAGTGCAGAGCTTGCTGAGGAATGGCAGCAGGCAGGTGTGAGTGCATCTGCACGCACTGTGAGGCGGAGACTCTTGGAGCAAGGCCTGGTCTCAAGGAGGGCAGCAAAGAAGCCACTTCTCTCCAGAAAAAACATCAGGGACAGACTGATATTCTGCAAAAGGTACAGGGAGTGGACTGCTGAGGACTGGGGGAAAGTCATTTTCTCTGATGAATCCCCTTTTCGATTGTTTGGAACATCTGGAAAACAGCTTATTCGGAGAAGAAGAGGTGAGCGCTACCACCAGTCTTGTCTCATGCCAACTGTAAAGCATCCTGAAACCATTCATGTGTGGGGTTGCTTCTCAGCCAAGGGAATCGGCTCTCTCACAGTCTTGCCTAAAAACACAGCCATGAATAAAGAATGGTACCAGAATGTCCTCCAAGAGCAACTTCTCCCAACCGTCCAAGAGCAGTTTGGCGCTCAACAATGCCTTTTCCAGCATGATGGAGCACCTTGCCATAAAGCAAAGGTGATAACTAAATGGCTCAGGGAACAAAACATAGAGATTTTGGGTCCATGGCCTGGAAACTCCCCAGATCTTAATCCCATTGAGAACTTGTGGTCAATCATCAAGAGACGGGTGGACAAACAAAAACCAACAAATTCAGACCAAATTAAAGCATTGATTCTGCAAGAATGGACTGCTATCAGTCAGGATTTGGTCCAGAAGTTGATTGAGAGCATGCCAGGGAGAATTGCAGAGGTCCTGAAGAAGAAGGGTCAACACTGCAAATATTGACTTGCTGCATTAACTCATTCTAACTGTCAATATAAGCTTCTGTTACTCATAATATGAATGCAATTCTATTTCTGTATGTGATAAAAACATCTGACAAACACACATAAAAACCAGAGGGCAGCAGATCATGTGAAAATAGAATATTTGTGTCATTCTCAAAACTTTTGGCCATGACTGTATAACCTGCAGAAAGCCTGCTTTGTGGGGGCAGAGGATGCCCATCACACAGCCTAGTCTTTTTGTTGAAGAAATTCAAAAAATTTTTTAGTCTTATTGAAATGAATGAAGGCAAATTTAGCTGCCATATTAGACTTTGCACAGGTAGTTGCTGACCTTTGACTAGGCTACTGGCCCAGACACTTAGACTTTGTGTCTCATGTTCCCACCACCTCCCAGTGCATGATCCCATCCAACTTCATTTACATAGACAATTATAGAGAGATTGCCACCTGGAGCAGCACTGCCATTTGTTTAAAACATCAGAGAGAGTCCTGTGCCAGGCAGATATGCCTTGGGTGCCGACTACGGCACCAGTGCCAGAGGTTGCTGACCCCTGATATAGATGGTTTCCCAGTTCCACCAAAAGAAGTAGATTCATGTCACTAAGGCTCACCATACACTCATGTGTTTTGCATGCATATGCACTCTCATGTTCCCAAATGGGGAAAGATGAGAAATTTGCTGCCTGATGCCTTTGGAATGACTTATTTATTTATTATGCTTACTTATATAGCGCCATCATATTCCGCAGCGCTTTACAGACATTGTCAGTCACTGTCCCATATAGGGCTCACAATCTACATTCCCTATCAGTATGTCTTTGGAGTGTGGGAGGAAACCCACGCAAACACAGGGAGAACATACAAACTCCTTGCAGATGTTGTCCTTGGTCAGATTCGAACCCAGGACTCCAGCGCTGCAGTGCTAACCACTGAGCCACCGTTATTTCCCATGAGAAAAAAAAAAGGATTGGGCATGTTGAAATCCAACTGTCCAATCCTTAGCTTTCCTGACATCGGTAGAAGGCTGGAAGGTCCCCATACACATTAGATGGTTATCCAGTCCTGCCAAAATTGGCAGGTTCAAGCTAGTTCATATCTGCGTTAGGGTGTCTGCTTGAGACTCCGCTGCAGATTCCGCCAAAAATCGGCAGAGAGAAATGTCCTGGCCATTTTCGTTATAAAAATGGATCAAAACCGACAGACACCCAGCAGACTCCATTATAGCCTATGGGGTCTGCAGGTAACCGCTCTTTTAGCAGATGGGCTCTGTCGTTTGGGTCCGCCGGCCGCAGGTGTGAACCTAGCCTCAGCTGTCATCTACTGATGGGGGTTGGTCCTATCAGCTGTTGACTGCCCTCTATGTATGATAGTGGTCAATTCCTGATAGGAATCCCCCTATGATGGCAAGCAGTGGTGTCCTAAGTGGGCATAACTACCATTAGAAAAACACGCTGCTTTCTATCCTTAGGTTATATACAGTATTTCCACTCAGCACCATTAAAGTCAATGAAGTTGAAAGTCAATTCTAGACACAAAACATAGAAAGGTTATGGAAGAAATCAGCCATGTTTTTCTAACACTAGACAACCCCTTTCACCAGGGGACCAGAGGACCTTTCACCACCTCCACCAACTTCAGTTCTTTGCATCCTTTAATATGCGCCACTCTATGGACTCTGCTGCAGCTGGAATTTTTTTTCTCTAGCCCGACTGTTCCTGAGCAATCAGTGCAGTTAAGTTTGGTGTCTGAGATGCCTACTGAAGGACCTATTGAAAGGTGGAAAGAACTGGAGTTGGTGGAGGTGGTGAAGGCTCCCCTTTAAGACATCTCTATGCCCTAATTAGACAACTCCTTTAAGTAAATACAGCCTAATCAGCTCTACAACACATATATACCTTGTGTCTCACTTCCTCAACATCTTTGAGATCACTACTTCCTGTTAGAGAATGGGACTACTCATCCAGTAGACTGATAACCCATATAGACCTAAAGCTGGCCACATCCAGTCTGTTCGAGGTTTCCAGACCATATATGTCAACAACAATTTCTTGACCATGATGAATTGAAACATAAAGTATATGATGCAGATTTAATTCCCATCCTTCTCTTTCTATGCATGTGTGATAGGTCACAATTGTGTACTTTGCTACCAAATTGTGAAAGTGTTAACTTCATTAGAGTCTGCACTAAAACTCTTCGCAAGGCCGTTTCCTGTTATTAGCATCAGTTTATGGCTTGAGCATTGATCAGCAATATACAATATGGTTGTGCAGACCTTCATTGTGTAGGTGGGTGTGTATCATATTATATATTATATATCATAACTAATAAGTATATTATTAACAGTACACACGTGCAGTACATGTAGGAGTATTGCTGCTGCTGTAAAATGAATATTAGATCAGTGAACACTATTACACCATTAAACTTCCATAAATTTTATGAAAGACATCCAATTTTTGTGATCCAATCTTGATAAATGCTCACAAAATTTTTTTCAAAGCTAGCCATCTAACGTCACAATATTTCAAGCTAATCGGAAAGTACATTTGGAAATTTCTCCCTTATATACAATAGGGAGCAGGTGCACACAAAAGACACATATACAGAGAGGAGGTCCCCAAAAGTCCAAATTAGGTCCCATCTTGGTACGGGTTATCAGTATTGCTGCTGGTGTAAAAGGGGTATTAGATCAGCAAATGGTCTTTTAGCCCCCTTGCAGACGACCCGGATAGCACACAGATGCATTCATTTCTATGGGCCCGTACACATGACTGTGAATGGACGGTCACGTGTTCGGGACGACAGTCCGGGCAGCAAAATATGGAACAGGACCTATTCCTGTCCGATTTTGTGGCCCTGCTTCCGCAGCTCCTATTCATTGAATGAAAGTGGCCGCAGAAGCATGGCCAGAGCATGGGTGGCACACAGGTGACATCTGCGTATCCCCCGTGCGCCGCCCATGCTGTTCATTCATAGCTTTACATCCATTGAAAGAGACAAAAAAAAAATTTGTGATGCAAACTTTTCACATTTTTTAAAGTTGGGCATCTCACACCACAAAATCTCAAGCTAATCCAAAGGTATATTAGAAAGTTCTATACTTGTATTACACACAAAGGATACATAGATAGAGAGGTAGCCCCCAATAATCCATATCGGATTCACTCTCGGTACTGGTTATTACCATAATGCACCCTCACAGCAGAATGAAAGATGCCAATGTATTCCACTTTTCATTCTAGTTGGGCAGTGGACTTCTCTAACCAATCCTCCTCTCTCTAACTTATTCTCAACTTTTCACAGTGCTGGCAAAGACTATCAAGATGACCAGAGAAGGACAGAACTGTGAACCATTGAACAATTGAAGCCCAACCTTCCACCTGAAGACCAACTGGGCCCACTGAAGATTTATTTAGATATATTATACAAAAATCTAGCTAATGAGCAGTTCCATTGGCCATACACCTTCAATATCCATTGTCTTAATGCTCATTTGGTCAACAGATATTCCTCCAAACACCCTTATACACATGAATGATCAGCTCAGAAACTTTTGGCAGAGTCCTATTTCTCTTGAGAGCAAACTTCGGCAATATAGAAATTCAACAATTTAATCCTCCTTTCCCCCTCGACATCGGCAAAGGTTCGTATAACGACCATACGTAGTTCTACCAAAATCTTGTTTGGCCATACATTTATATATTGCATATGGCCAGCTTTATGAATGGAAGAGTTGAATAGACAACACAGTAGACCAACAACTGGATAGAGACTGTCACCAAAAATATATGTACACCTTTGAGAAATAAGAAGACCTAAATATAAAACAGAACAGGCTGGAGGAACT
The DNA here is from genome assembly GCA_947044405.1 of Leptodactylus fallax. Classification (NCBI taxonomy): domain Eukaryota; kingdom Metazoa; phylum Chordata; class Amphibia; order Anura; family Leptodactylidae; genus Leptodactylus; species Leptodactylus fallax. The sequence continues at coordinate 811,868 of CAMRHE010000375.1, read as the reverse complement.
CTATTAATGTGGTTGTGGAGTCTAAATGTTACTTTAAAAAGTTTCTGTAGGCTACAAAAAAAAAAGTCCCTGGAAGATTTGCTTTGGCTCTGGATTCTATGATAGAATAGATGGATAGATTAGAATAATATATATTCACTTTTGGCCTGATCTAGGCACAACTGAAAACAAAGTTGTACATTTTGAGCATCGGTCCAGTTTCCCTACCCAACTGAGAAATGTTACTTGCACCATGTTTCTGTCTGGGTGCACATATATCAGTTGTATTGAGCCAGTTGTCTTAGGTCATAGTCAGACATAACTGATAATAATCTGGCTATCCAATGCTTTATAGCCTCGAATGGGGCACAGTGCAGAACCTGTCAATAAGTTAGATCAAAAAATGCTGCAGTCAACTTTTTGATCTGGCACAACCACACCAGAAGGAAACTGCACAAGATCACTGGCCTATATAAACCACCCTTTGAGATACATCTGGTGGCAAGACTGATGGTACCAGACACAAATTGACCCAGTTGGAAACCATGTTCTTTCATCAGTCTCCTTGCAGAGTTTTTGGAGGCAAAAACATTGGGGGACTGGACATAAGTGAAAGCAGCCCTTATTGATCGTACTGTCTCAAAGTGACTAGAAGTCTACCCAACAATATGTTATAGCATGCTAAAAATGTATAAAACGTGTTTCAATGTATCACTGATTTTCAAAAAGTTGAAAAAAAAAAAAATTGCCATTCAGATATATGGTACGCTTACTTTCTGGAAACCAAAAATATTTTCATGTTGGATCAGTTGCTTTTACTGAACGCGAGAATGGTGGAGGACCATGAACTTTGATGAATCTAGGGTTTTCATTGATACATTACTGCCTTGAATGAACCTATGCGAAGTTCACCGTCACCTCCTTTGAAGATCACTATAGCATGAGAGCAAAGTTTTGTAAGAAAAAGTTACTGTTTACAATGCCTAAAGAAATCCATAAAGTGCTACTGACTCTATCACTCATTTTCAAAAAGTTCCAAATAAAACCAATTGCCACAGATGACACGCTAACTTTCTGGAAACCAAAAATTATTTCATGATGGACAAGTTGTTTTCCCTGAAAGTCAGAATTTACCGAAGACTGTAAACTTTAGTGAGCCTAGAATATTTGTTTAAGTTACTGTGTTGATTGCACTTATGCAAAGTTCTTGCTATCGCTCTCTTTGAAGATAACTACAACAGGAGAGCAAATTTTTGTAAGAAACCTCTTTAAACACAAGATGTTGATTTACCAGACACTTACATGAGCCAACAGCATCTGATCTCATGCAAATGTTCCCTGTTTAACATAATTAGATTTAACTGGCATTGTTTGTGGATTGGAACAATACACAACAATTATCCAAATGACTGGAGATGGCCTCTTTTTACACTTGGCCAGCAGGAGAAGAAAGAAACTGATAGAGACTAGAGACTACACTAGACTTGTGACAACAAGCTCATTGTCTCCTCTCCTTTGATAGGATGGCCTGGCCACTTTCACACCCCATTAATCCTAAAGTTGCTTGCATAAAACAATGATTCAAAAGCCATAATTATCTTAACCACTCTTGTTCACATGGGTTAAACTAGTCAAACACTTTAGATATCGATCAGTGGAACATTCATTTAGCCAATGCTATTCCTCCCGAGCCCTCCATACACATACACGCCCAGCTCCACCAAAAGGGAGAGAGGAATCGACTGCTGCCAAAATCCTCCCCCCCCCACAGTGGAAATTTATCTCATTTTAGAGTAAAACATCAAACATGTTAGAAAACAACATACCCAACCCTTCTTTCCTTCAACATCTGCCATTGAGAAGAAGTTGGACACCACCATACACAATGGATGGCACACCAAAGATGAACAGGCCATCAGGGGTGTAGCTTGAAGCTCCTGAAATCTGTAACGGGGCCGCTACCTTGTGCCATTAAGAATAGTGGTATATTTTATGTGGCAAAGGGAACTTTGGGTCCCCCTCAGCGTCCAGGGCCAGGTAATCATTGCTCCCTATACCCCTAATGGCCACCTTATGGTATAAGGCAATTTTACTGGTGGTTCTTTGTATAGACAAATAAGTCTAAGAGCTCATTCACACTACAGGACTTGTGACCATGTGAAAAAGCAGAGAGCATCTGGATTTTCATGGATCCCTCATAGGCTTGGGTCTATTGAGGGATCCGTGAAACCAGCCCAAGAAATGACATTCTATTTAACAAAAAAAAAAAAAATGGTTGTATAACAGCTGTAAAAAAAAAAAGAAAAAACACACCTGTTGTGTGAATAAGTACTAAGAATTTTTTAAGTCCCATTTTTTTGGACTAAAAATGATCTACAGCATTGAAGGAAAAAATATATGAATAATAATTGTAAATATATAAATAATTAAATGCATGAACAAAAAAATTTTATAAAAAGCATAATAAAAACCAACACTATCTAGTATTATTATTACAAAAAATCAGTCGGTAATGTCAATTATGGATATTTATGCAGGATCCCACACACAGGATTTTACAACATTTTTCAGGATGTTTTAGAAAGCATATCAACTTTTTTTTTTTTTTTTTTTAATAAATTATTTTTGATCTATAGTATGTCATCGGAAAATCTATATACACAGCATTTAAGTTACGTTCTGAGATATTGTATTTTTATTTTTTTAAAGAAAAATCAGCTTATCCTGGGATATGGTGTTTCAACCTAATATTATTTCCATAGACCTCTCAAAAGAAGTTGGAACAGGGGAAACAAAATATTCACGTTACAAGTGTAAAAAAAATAAAAATGTGCTTAAAATTACTATAGTAAACACCTAAAATTCATGGCGATTTTTACAAGTTTTTGAAAGTCTCAGAAAAGAAAGGGCGTGTGTGGGAGCCCTAAAGGGTGTCGCCTCCTTAAAATCCATAGCCTAGAGAACATTTTGTCTACACGCCCTGCATTATCCTTAAATTTATTTTGCACACGGCAACAACAAAACTACATATGTAAATTACATTCCGTGAAGGCGTCAGTAAATCTGTTCTCCCTTTGGACAGACGTATCAAGGGAAGAATTAAACTAATTTTTTTAGCAAAAATTTTTGAACAAATTTGACATAAGAAATCTATATTATACAGCTGCATCTCAATAAATGAGAATATCTTTGAAACGTTTATTTCGTTCAGTAATTAAATTTTTAAAAAGTGACCTCCTATATTTTCTAGATTCTTTACACACAGAGTCTTCTATTTCAAGTGTTTTATTTCTGTAAATGTTGATTATGGATTACAGGTAATGAAATCCAAAGTCTAAGAAAATTTGAATATTGTAAAAAAGTTCAGTATTGTAAATTCAGTGTCACCTGCCAAGATTTCCTAAGCCTTTAAATGGTCCCTCAGTCTGGTTCAGTAGGACACACAATCATGGAAGACGCTGATTATGGATTGTATTACTGAATCACTGAAATTCAGTGATTTTGAATGAACGTTTCAAAAATATTCTAATTTATTCAGATGCACCTGTATGTTCTTTCATTTTCAAAAATTTACATTTGTTATAGTTATAAAATCCTTTAAACTATTGTTTTAAAATTCTGACATTTGAAATCTTAGAATCTAATAAAAAAAAAAAAAAAAAAAAAAGGAATTGTCAGGCTATTAAAAAATTTGATACAAAAATATTTTTAAAATTTTGTGTCATTGATAAGGCCATGAAGCCCACCCTTATCCTTCCTTTCAGGGTTTAAAGAAGATAACACAAAAATGGGAGCATCTTCCTACATATCCTGTTTATTCCCCTGAAATGTGACAATTATGGAAAAATAAACTCTGGGAGTTCTGAATTTTTAGTGAAAAACAGGGCAGAGGAATAGAAAACAGGAACATTAGGAGCTTCATAAACCTCACCCCTGATAATATTAATTTTTTTATTATTATTATTATTTTTTAACTATTTTATTATTACCTTTTTATATTATTATTAACTATATTATTATTATTATCTTATCGATATTTGTTATACACACTTATTTTTATCGCAATAATTTTCACATGAAAAGTTTACCACTTTGCATCTTGGAGGCAATTGTGGGGGCATTGTACCCTGTCATATGGTTCGGTAGTAGAAAGCCGTGCGGCCTGCCTTGTGTTTCCATACAGTCTCTATGGCACGTGCAGGAGATCTTAGGCTGGCTCCACACAGAACAAATATGCTGCAGAATTTCCTTCAAAGAAAAGCCGCCTCAGCAGATTCATGCAGGATTCTTTGAAAGTCGCAGCAATCGTCGACATGTTGTGGGTTTACAAATATGCTGCAACTGTAGATTGGCCAAAAATGCACAAAAAGTATCAGTCTAGGCCCAGGGCCGCACGGGCAGTTATGACAGCAAGTTACCTGCCACAAGCTTGCTGTTAGCTAACCCACTATCATTACTGCCCAAGCCATAATTTTCGCCCCTTTTTGTTAAATTCTACAACAACTACAAAACTCTGCTCTTGGTGTACTGTAGAAATGTTGGAGTTTATTACTATTATTATTGTTGTTTATGCTATTTTATACTAGGGCATGTTGTAGTTACAACTAGTGACAGGTAGGTGGAGCTGTTGGATTGTCCGGTTTAGAGATTATCTTCCATTTTATTACAGTTATTAGAAAGCTGCACTTGACCAGTTTCTCAGCTTGGGTCATAGATGGCGGTTTTATCAGTGGACATCTAGGTTGTCAGCAAGAATAACTAGAAGACAAGTTAACTATTATGGTCCGTCATGGTTTAAAGTTTGGCCCTATGGTAAGTTGATCGAAGGTTGTCCTTTTTGGGCCCCCAGAAATCTGCTGTGATTTTTAGGGGAACTCTGCAGTATGGGCTCAATGACTCTACAGTGCCACCACAGGTAAAATGAAGTATTACAGATATCAGTAAATGGTCAGTGTAATGCACAGCCTCAGAGCTGATACACATGGCTGTATTATATCTCCATTTTGTAGGGACCCATAATAGGGTTTCTATAGGCATGAAGCCGCCGCTGTAATACAATTTTATTTGATTTAATTTAATATTGATTTTATTTCTTTGGGATTTCATACAAATCCGCAGAAGAAAATGAAAAAACAATGCCATGTTCCACCATATATATATATGAATATGAGAGAGAGAGCGAGAGAGATATGTATAGTATTGTTTATAGGGAACAATATCTCTGTTCACATAGACACATAAGAGATAAATATGACATAGACATATAGATAGATAGATAGATAGATAGATAGATAGATAGATAGATAGATAGAATTATTCACTGTCTGCATGCAGTTTCTTGTATTACATCACATACATGGGGGTGGGAGTACTTGGGTCCTTGTACACACTCACACATACAGTAGGACAAGTGTACAGCCTGCCCCATTTTGTATGGTTTATAGAACTAGATCCCTGGTGGGAAGTCTGAACACATTCCTATATATTATATAGGAAATTATGGAATGCAAAATGACAGGAAGTCATTACTGCACATCTCACCTATACAACTGCAGGTTATTTAGAATGTTTCATATGCCACGACTTTATAGGTGACCAGTAATGGATATCATAATTCAACGCATATTATAACATTTCATACATATTAATAGAGATTAACAAATAATAATATGCAATAATAGTTATAGTTCTGTAGGCAAGGAATTATTAGAATAATACTTATACTTAATTATAATGCATTAAAATTACAAAACATGATACATATATTAACAAAGTAAGGAATAGAAGATATAGATAGATAGATAGATAGATAGATAGATAGATATGAGACAGATAGGAGAGAGACTAGATATCATAGAAATAGATAAATATTAAAGAAATAAATAGATAGATCATAGAGATAGATAGATAGATAGATAGATAGATAGATACTTTATATAAGCGAAAAATACAGATCTGTTGATACTTCTAGGATAGATATTACAGATAGATATTAGAAACAGATACTTTATATATAAAAAAAAAAAATAATGTAGACACTTCTAAAATTATAGATCAATATAATAAACATAGACATATATATTTAAATGATAGGTAAAGACAGATATAAAGTGGATGATTCTAAGATATGATGGAAGGATGGATAGATGATTGATTGATATAGATAAATAGATAGATATGAGAGAGATAGATAGATAGATAATTTATATATGAGAGATAGACAGATTTGTAGATACTTCTAAGATATATATTATAGATAGATAGATAGATAGATACTTTATGAATGAGATAGACTGATCTGTATACCAGCATACTTGGAAGATAAGATACTTTATACACGAGAGAAATCTATGGATACTTCTAAGATAGACCGACATTAGAAAAAGGAAACTTTATATATGAGGATAAATCACAGATTTTTTTTGGATACTTCTTAGATATTATATATTAATCGGGTGATAGACAATACAACTGTGTTCAGCCTCAGGTGTTATAAATCTTGTACTACACAGCAATAATAATAGAAGGGTCTTCTTACCTAAGTTGGGGTGTCTTGGGGTCCCAGGTGCCCCTCTGTTCTGCAAGTTGTGCAACATAGAGGTGTCAAATGGAGAAGTAGGCCAGGCAGCACCCATGTCCTGGGTGACATAGGCCGGGTAGGGGCTGGAGTAGCTGGGCCCGAGCCCCCGACCATATTGCTCTCTTCCATTGGTGGTGATAGCCAGGGGGCTATTGTAGGAGACCTCTCTGGAGGAGGCTGCAGTGATAGGGGGGCTGGAGGAGAAGGCAAATCGGGGTGACACTGGCTGGTGAGGGGTGGAGGGGTTATAGGCTGAGCTCTCTGCACTGGCCTGTGCCCACATGTTGTGCCCTGATACCGGGCTCCCCTGCTGAGTGTGCCCACTGGACTGGAGGTAAGGTAGGCTGGGGATCATGGAGGACACCCTGGTGGTCGGGACATAGACAGGAGAGGTAGCAGTAGCACTGTGCATGAAGCCCCCTGTCCCTTCATACGATGGGGGGCCATGGTTAGCAGCCATTGCAAGACTTTGATACATCCTTTAAGATAGTTCCGGATTCCTAAAGATGATCTCCAAGATATAGGAGCCCTGATCCTCCTTGAAGTCTTCTAGCCCAGATCTCCTGCTCCACTGAAGGCCTCGGAGATAAGTCCAATCACCAATGCAGAAGGTCACATCCTCGCAGAGCCATCTCCTTCATCCTCTATCTCCTGTGTCCAAGTTTACAGTGAAGAGACCCCTCCCCTTGTAGGGGATTTATACTCACACCTACAAGGCAGAGAAGAGAAAAGAATCAGCCCGGGGGCCACCAACACCTATAACAAGGTTAGATTCAGACACCATTGTCTACCTGTGTAACCTCCTCCCCCTACAGACCTTTGTTTTGTTAATGTTTCCCCCCACATCAAAAACACAAGACTCAGCAAATCACATCAGGCCCAAACCTAATTAATTAGGGGGAAGATACAGTCAGGACACAATGAGACAAGTCTGAACAAAGGCCAAGATTGTTTATTGTGGAGTCTTCAATGTGTATCCACTAAACATGGACAGAAATGCTACAAAAATGGGCTGGATCATTATTAGGGATTTGGCTAAACCCCTCAGCCCTACAACATGTATAAGGGTTGTACAAAAGGTATAGTCTAATATTAATGCAAGGATTATAAACGAAAACGACAATATTGTAATGAAACACAAATGAATAGAATACTAAATAGTAATGATATACTTCAATAATAATAGAATAACCTATAGTAATATCAACCCCAATAATACATGATAAAAATACTATTCTTACCACTACTACTAAATAATAAGAGCACACTATAATAAATCACAAACTAATATAATACCAAATAATAAGAACAAACTAATATAATACCAAATAGCAATGACATACTTCCATAATAATAGAATGCCATATAGCAACATATAGTAATGTCAACCCCAATAATACATGATAAAAATACTATTCTTACCACTACTAACAAAAAATAACAACACACTATAATAAAACACAAACTAATATAATACCAAATAATAAGAACACACTATAATAAAACACTAACTAAGATCATACTAAATAGCAATGATATACTTCCATAATAATAGAATGCCATATAACAACATATAGTAAGATCAACCCAAATAATACATGATAAAAATACTATTCTTACCACAAACTAATACAATACTAAATAGCAATGATATACTTCAATAATAATAGAACAACATATAGTAATGCCAGCCAATAATATATAATAAAATTACTATTTCTTTAAAAAAGAACCCCAATTATCAACCCCAATAATACATGATAAAAATACTATTCTTACGACTACTAATAAATAATAACACACTATAATAAAACACAAACTAATATAATACTAAATAGCTGCAGCCCTGCTCTACAATAAACGGTATAACACTATAAAATAGCAAAAAGAACAATTATACATAATAAAAATACTATTAATACTAAATAATAAAAACACACTATATGTAATATACTAAAAAAAAACTAATTCATATAATCCTAAATAAATACAGCTCTGCTTTTCAATGATAATAGAAAGGTATAACACTACCAAATAGCAATAACCACAATAATATATTATAAAAATATTACTACTAAACACAATTAAAAAAAGGAAAATAATAGTAATTGTAGAAAAAAATAAAAATACTAATAGTAAATAATGTAAGAGGAAAAATAATAATTTACTGTAGGAAAACAACAATAGAATTAGTAACAAGATAAAAGGCAAAAATAAATAATAGTAAAAGTAGATCCATTATAATAGTAATAGCATAATAACGGTAACGCAAAACTGATATATGATAATAATAGTAATAGAAATAATAGTATTATAACAGTGATGCAGTCCTAGGTAAATAATAATAATAGTAAAAATAATAGTAGTCACAGCCAATCATTTTTTCTAGTTCTGATGTTAAAAATAATAGCACATTCTAAAATAAAATGAAATATTCAATGAACAATAAACGATATTAAAAATAATATAACTATATTATTATTATTAGTAGTAGTATTATTATTAACAACAAGTAGGAAGCTTCATTCGTCAGTAAATTGGAGCTAGAGCAATGACTATGAGGACAGAAGCTGTGTGAATTATATATGAATATTGCTTGAGAAAGGCCTTGTACCATAAAACAATTTTTTGGTGGATCTTCTGTAGCGCGAATATATATATATAATTTATTTCAATTCCATTTTTTTCTGTAGTCGGGCTGTAAAGTTCTTGCAGACAATCCCACAATGTCACCATTGAGGCTGCAGGGACAGACATAGCAGATTGATGATGTCTTCACAATGAGAAGAAACAGAAGCCAAAAGACCTGATTATTCCCCAAACCCCCATCAGAGTTTAGCAGAGTATCACTGCCCTCTCCATAGGAGACAATGTATAACATATGCGGAGGTGATATATTCTATAGATCCATGTATAGGACATAACTGACTCCACATATACACATATATACATCAGGGATCTCCGGTCCTATTTTGTGTAACACATCAGAGCCTAGAAATACCATGTAACACACTGACACGTTTATTTTCTTTGTACATGATGTCATTTTATTATTGTTACCATTAGGACAGGCGGAGAACAAGTCATGTAGTTTGTAACAGATCCAAAAAGAATCGGGAATCGTAAAGAGGGACTAAAATATTGTACATGAAGTAGGCATTCTAAATGTATCACTTGATAGATTATATATAATAATTAGAATTAGTAACAATAATAGTAATTTTATTTATATGGAGTCTACGCACAAATATTCTGTACTAGAATATAATTGCATATTATTACATAATAATCTAAATAAAAAAAACTATAATAATCATGGCAATAATAATATCTAAACTATATCTATCAATATTAATACTTTATCATAAAACTATTTGTAGATCTACTCTCTCTAAAGAAATAAATAAATATATATATATATATATATATATATATATATATACACACACACAATATCTAATCTATGTCTATCTATATCTAGTAGTAGTAATATAATGATACATTATCTCTAATATATATATATATATATATATATATATATATACACACACACACACATACACACACACAAAATCTAATAATAATACTGAAATATATATATATATATATATATATATGCACACACATTTAACAATATCTAAGTAGTAGTAGTAATATAATGACATATTATATTTACTATAAATATATTATTATTATTATTTATAAACAATATCTAATATATAATAATACATTATCTGTAGAAAAAAAAAAAATATATATATATCTCCACACTAATTTAACAAATATCTAATCTATATTTAATAACTAAAACAATGTCTAATATGTATCTATATTTAATAATAATACCATAATACATTATATCTACAATACATATATAATGATACACAATATCTAATCTATATCTATCTGTATCTAGTAGTACTATAGTGATATATATATATATATCTATAAGTAGAGATAATTTATTAGTTATTTATAAGCAATATCTAATTTATATCTAATAATAATGCTATAATTATATATAGCTATATAGATATATACACATTTATCAAATATCTAATCTATATCTATCTGTATCTAGTAGTACTATTGTGATAAATTATCTTTACTTATATTATTTCTAAGCAATGTCTAATTTATATCTAATAATAATGATATAATTTTATATATATATATATATATATATATATATATCTTTATATAACAAATCTAATCTATAACAATATCTAATCTATATCTATCTATATGTATTAATAATAATACCATAACACATCATATCTGCAATACATATATAATCATAACCAATATCTAATCTGCATCTACCTATATCTAATAATCAGGGTGATATAATATTGTATCTCTATAGACAGATTCCATTAATAATCCACCTATTCACCCATGTAACATTACTAGTAAAGCCTCCAGTTTCTAGCAGTGATGTCTGACAATATTGGGCAGCTCCCCTCCACCTCCTGCACACACTCCCTTCTTATTGACCCAGAGGTCCAGGGCAGATCATTGTCTGTTTTGGAGAGGACAGGGGTGACTATTAAACTCCACTTGGCCGAGGTTACAGTGAGGGAACCTGATAGGAGTTATCTGCGATTATTCAGCCCTGACACATAGTGCTATTACTTGGGCCCCCTCCAGCCCTCTCCTCTCTGTGTGACAGATAAGAGCAGATAGTAGAGGGGCAGAGGTGGCCATGTATGAGGTATTACAGGACAACCACCCCCAGCAGGCCTGGAGGAGAGGAGACACACTGGGGTACTACTCCCTGCCCCCTGACATGGCTATGTACTATGATATAGTCACTGAGCAGCCCTTGTACTGCTTCAGCAGGCTACCTGTGTCACTATATAGTATCTTGTCAGTTTTTGTTCACCTCCTTTGCACTTTTTCATGCATTCACTATAACTTTCCCTGTGACTGTGTAACCCCTTCTCCCCTGAATACCAGCTCAGCCCATCCCTATGGGTCTGCCTATAGCATGAACCCCCATATGACCGACCTTCAGACAGCAGGAGGCAGCTCCAGAGATAGTCACAGGCTGTGCCAGGGCTCCCAGTGCTGCAGCAGCAATGCTTCCAGGCTCCCACACTCCACACACAGCATGGGGGGAGGACTGTCTCCAAGCCTTGCCCTCTTTCCCTGTCTCCTGCACTCTCTGTGCACTTGTGCTGGTGACTGGCTTCTCACTATCACGTGGGATTACAATATCTATTTCACCATCAGCAGGCGCCAGGCTTCAGTCCTGTGCAAAAAAAAAAAAAAAAAAAAAACACCAGCCAAAGTCCAAAGCTTCCAGCACTGGAAACTCAAATATGTATCTAAGCTCCAAGATGGATCTCTGCAGAGAGAGGGCCCCATTTTATAGCAGCAGGTTCTCCCTGAATGGGACTTCACATCCCTGGGATTTCCTCCATAGAGGTGTGGGTTAGAGAGGCAGGAGAGACAATGCACGCCTGGATGAGCAGATCTATTATAAAGCCATTACCCCTGGCCCCTGTAATCACTTTATAGAGATGTCACTTGGGACTCCCAGACAACCTATTGGAAATGCCATTTAGTCCCTGGGCCATGATATAGAATATGACTTGTATTTGACGTTTGGTAAATAGCTCTTATTTATGGGAGTTCATTATGGGATGACAGCCGCTCCATGGGCTCCGCTCCTATCTGTTATCTCCCAGCTCAGTTAATTAACCTACAATGATAATAATAATAATGGCTGCAGAGTGCTGGTGGTGAGGGGAAGGGAGAAGGGGGGGCTGGGATTTTATAACTTTTCAGGTACACAACCAGGCTTCCTTCATTGACTACTGGAGCTTCTCCACAGCTGTGTGTGACCAGATCAGCATACAATGGTGTATGGGAGGTCACCTATCTGCAAGGGTGCACTGGGGGGTAAAGGGAGAATAAATAGTCAAGAATAGAAATGTGCAAACTGAAATGGAAAATGACAGATCTATTGATGATAAATGGATAAATAGATCAATATAAGATAGAAGGAAAGAGAGCAAGCTGACATGTAATGGATAATATAGGACATGGAATATTGATAGACTGAGAAGATAATAGAAGGAAATATACATAGAAACAATAGCAAATAAGTAGGAGATAGACGGTAGATAGATGGATAGATTTAAGATAACAGACAGCAAAAAAGATACAGATAGATATATACATTGATAGAAACATTAACAGATAGGTGATATAGATAGATAGATAGATAGATAGATAGATAGATAGATAGATAGATAGATGAAATAGATAGTGAGTTAGATAGATATGAGATAAATATGAGATAGATAGATGGATCCCCAGGTATATTGGTAGAAATGAGATGGGTAGATAGATATATGAAATATATATGAAATGGCTGTATAGATAGATAGATAGATAGATAGATAGATAGATAGATATGAGATAAATAGATATAGATAGATGGATCCCCAGGTATATTGGTAGAAATGAGATGGGTAGATCGATAGATATTAAATAGATAGATAGATAGATATGAGATGGCTGTATAGATACATAGATAGATAGATATGAGATAGATAGATATGAGATAGATAGATATGAAGGAGATAGATAGATAGATAGATAGATAGATAGATAGATAGATAGATAGATATGAGGTGGATAAACAGATGCATAGAAAGATAAATAGATATGAAATGGATTCATACACTGTATATGACCTGTAGAGCTTTGTGTACATAATACACTGTATATGATCTATACACCTGTGTGCATATGAATACACTGTATATGTTCTATAGAGCTGTGTATACAAGATACACTGTATATGATATACAGAGCTGTATGTACTTGGATACATTGTATATGACCTGTAGAGCTGTGTGCACAGGAATACACTGTATAGATCTGTAGAGCTCTGAGCAGGTGAATACATTGTATATGCTCTATAGAGCTGTGTGCACCTGAATACACTGTATATGATCTGTAGAGAATTATGTCACATGATGGATTCTGAAGGAGACTTGAAGGATAGCTCACGACGATGAGGGCGGTGGTGAACATTGATGATATGACAGGGTTAGCTCAGTGAATACATCCTTATACACTCATAGTATATTACCTACTGGGTCCTCATTACTGAGACTGGGGAGTTAATAAAGAGATCCCAGAAGAATGATGAGAAAGTAGTTTCCTTCTTATGTATCAGGATAAGGAGACTGACTATGTGAGTACACTGACAATCATTAACCCCATTGAAGGAATACAGGAGGAGTATAAGGGGCAGATATTGGGGCTTAAACTGACATGACCTTGTACTGTCCTACCTCATCTCACCTCAACTAGAAGGGGGCAGCTGCTGTGTGATATATATCATAGATTAACAGGAGAAAGAGAGAGAGAGAAAGAAAGAAAGAAAGAAAGAAAGAAAGAAAGAAAGAAAGAAAAGCAATAGATATGCGATAGATAGATAGATAGATAGATAGATAGATAGATAGATAGATAGATAGATAGATAGATATGAGAGACTGATAGATTATAGTTATAATGAAATCAGGTATTATATCCACCATTTTAGCAGTCTTGTAACAGAAAGAAAGAAAAGAGATATAAAGATATGGGGTACATAGATAGATAGATAGATGATAGATAGATAGGAGATATATAGATAGATAGATATGAGATAGATAGATAGATAGATATGAGATAGATATGAGATAGGGCATAAATGCATATGAGAGATAAATATGATATAGGTAGAAATACAGATTGATATGAAGTAGATAGGTAGATTAACAGAAAGATCTAAAAAATATATATGGTTGGACAGGTAGATGTGGGATAGATTAATATATAGATAGATAGATAGATAGATAGATATGATAGTGAGGGGAAAAAAAAGAAAGAAAAGGAAGGAAAGAGATAAGAAGGTAATATGTCATAAGATATAGAACTGTATGTAATATACATATATATTACAGCTATTACTTACACACTTCAATCACATCCTTACATTACATACAGTAATAAATAGAAAGTAATCCTATAATTGAAGTCTATGGATACAGAGAAATAACAGAGCCCTGGTATCAATATGGCTGCAGAGACAGAACACATTGTAGTGTCCGCAGTCTGGAGATATGCCGGAGAGATCCCGCCTGACAGATATATATACATGTATTTATAGATAGATACTATAATATATATATATATATATATATATATATATATATATATACACACACACACACGTGTAAGGCAGATCTACTGATCATACCGCAGCGGTAAATCTGTCCCATTTTATTCACAGGACGACTTGTGTGTAAGTGTGAATGCGAGCTTGGCAGAGGCCGTACATGGTAAGGGAATAAAATCTATAAAATGTTTCTCCTATGTATTTCATGTAGTCTGGCCTGTCTGGATAATTCTTACATTTCTGATGGGATTATAAATAAGTCCAGCAGAGAGAAAATACAAGAAAGGAAAAAGAAAGGAAAACAGTGCTACTAGTTTTATGTGAAGTATACATAAGAGGGATGATACACATGACTACTGTATTCTGTCCTACTTATCACGGACAACTGTGGAAAAAATAGTTTATACAGATATATATATATATATATATATATATATATATATATATATTTTACATAATGTAATATATTTAACAAAATATAGATACATCTAAATATATAGATAAAATGAATACATATGTTTACGTATAAAACAATTTCTAAAATTATTTATATATAAATTTATATACAGGAAATTACTTCATATAATACATTTTAGAGAATATAGATAAATGTTAAGTAAATCAAAAATAAATAAAAGTAAAAGTATAAATATAAGCAAGATAAATAAAATAAATGACATTAGTATATATACCTATACATGTGGAAATTCCAAACCTCTACCTATATACTATATAACCAACAAATATATTACAAATGTGTCAACGAACATAGTATAAAATATAGAAACTATGTGCCTATAAAATTATATAAAATGTTATTGTGTAATGCATTATATATTATACAACGATCTAGAAATAAATAATAACAAATGAATAAATTTATACACACCTAGAAATTTAATTATTTCTCTCTCATATATATATATATATATATATATATATATACACACACATACACACACGCAGAAATATATTCTATCATTATATAAATACATAAATATATTCTATCTATAGATAATATACATAAAAATATACAGACAAGTATATAGAAAGAAATGAAACAAATCTAAGAATAAATAAAAATAGAGTCTGAGCTGATGGATAGTTTGCTATGTCCATATTTTGCATATCTGACCCCATATATGACACGTTGGGCTGTATAGTATGGCCAGGTATGAGCAGATAATTGGGATGTATTAGGTTACACTTGTTGTTGTTTCTGGATGTCTCTTGTAGGGAGCAGCAGATACACAGTATACAGACATGTGTGTATATAGCCCATGTCAGGGTCCTATTGATGAGGTGTCTGATGATAGGGGGAGGGTCTTCTGTATATTTGGGGGGGGGGGTCTTCCTGCAGCCTCTGTCAGACTCTCAGGCGCTGAAGTGACAGACTGAGACTGTTCTGGACTCAGGAAAGAGACAGCAGGCCGGGGAAGACCCCTGACAGCAGACCCCACACTGTCTCAGCACTGACCCCCAGCCCCAGCGATCAGCACATCCTACACAACAGGGAGATATCGTGATAATCATTGTGATATAGTCAGGTCACGACACAGCAGGACCTGATACCAGTAATCCCCATAGAGCTCCTGGATACACCGACACATTGTAGAATTCCTCTTATTTGTAGACGTGTTTCTTTTATACTCATATTATATATATTCAGTTCAATATTGTAACATTTTTTTTAGGTTTGTTCAGCCAAAATACGAAAAAAAAAACTGAATTATATAAAAGTGCAGAAGAAAGATCCCTATAGATATATAACTACCATAAATAATACATCAGTAAAATAGCAAATAATAAAAAATTCATATAAAATAATTAACTTATGAATTTAAAACACAGAGTTTTAATAGAAAAATAATACAGGAAAGAAATGACTATAATGATCTGCATCCCCGATACAAAATCCTATAATAGATATGGAGGGAAGTATTTACAAGGGGCACTACAAGTACTAAGTTATCTCTGTTCTATCAATCATTGTGTAAATCACAGACCGGCAAATCTCATTTCAGTTTCACTTCTTTCTAAATATCTACAAATCCAAAAAATGTCAGCTCTGCAAGCAGAAAGGTGATAAAAGTGTGATATTATAGTAATTCATACCTGTAAAATTTCAGCTTCTCACTAGAGCCTATCTATCTATCTATCTATCTATCTAATATCTATCTATCTATCTATCTCATATCTATCTATCTATCTAATATCTATCTATCTAATATCTATCTATCTATCTATCTATCTATCTATCTATCTATCTATCTAATATCTATCTATCTAATATCTATCTATCTATCTATCCTTCTCATATCTATCTCTCATATCTATCTCTACATCCACCCATCTATAATTGCTATCACACATCTATGTAATGATCTATAATCTATCATCTCTATTTTAACTATGTCTTCTAGATCTATCTATCTATCTATCTATTATCTATCCATCTATTTATCTCCTATCTATCTATCTATCTATCTATCTATCTATCTATCCCATATCTATCTATCTATCTATCTATCTATCTATCTATCTATCTCATATCTATCTATCTATCTATCTATCCCATATCTATCTATCTATCTATCTCCTATCTATCTATCTATCTATCTATCTATCTATCCCATATCTATCTATCTATCTATCTATCTATCTATCTATCTCATATCTATCTATCCCATATCTATCTATCTATCTATCTATCTATCTATCTCCTATCTATCTATCTATCTATCTATCTATCTATCTATCTATATCTTTCAAACAATTAATCATCTCTATCTCTGTTATATCTATCTATCTATGTATCTACTTGTCTCTATATCTATATTCTATCTATGTAAGTGTCTCTAGAAGTCTATTTATCTATTTCTATATCCTATCTATAAATTATCTATTATCTATCACATATCTATCTATATCTACTCTCTGTCATCTCTGTTTCCATTTTGTCTATCTCTAATCTATCTGTCTATCTATCTATCTATCTATCTATCTATCTATCTATCGCTGTAAATAACATAATACACTTGATATATTCCATTAATATTCCTTACATACTATCACCTCTAACTACATACATACTATATACAGCATATGTCATGTTCTTACATACAGTCTTTAGTATAATCTCTTACATTTCTCTCTCCAGCTCAGTACTTCTAATATAATATATTCCAGCCAGAGGTTACTACCTTGTAATATATAATTTGCCATGGCTCTTGGCCAGACTCCCTGTAGGAGGAGGCTCAGCCATGTACAAGTCCTGTAGTAAATATGTATGCTGAGAGGACATTCCTGCCTGGCAGTGCCAACCCTGGTGATGGGTGATTTACAGTGAGGAGTGTGACGCCATGGCCTGCAGCTCCATTGTGTCAGTGTTATTGTAGTGAAGGGGATTATTCATCAGGTGACGGTTAAGAACTACCATATTTGCTCCACTGTAATACACTCTCTGCATGTCATATAATAACTTACATATAGAAATACATACATGATGGTTACATATAAAATTAATCTACATAATAAATGGAGTCACTGTATAAATACATTATTGTACTGAATCTGAGCTACAGCCCAAGATGCCCTGCTTGTTCTGAGTCTTCACAGCTAGTTTTCAGGTGAACAGAGAACTGCACTATAAGAAGCAAGTGAAACTGTGAGGGCTGTGTCTATCCACTTGCTTGTTGACAGTTTCCAATGACAACCAGCAAGATTATGAATGTAACTCTGGAGTATAATACAGGATGTAACTCAGGATCAGTACAGGATACGTAATGTAATGTATGTACACAGTGACTGTACCAGCAGAATAGTGAGCGCAGCTCTGGAGTATAATACAGGATGTAACTCAGGATCAGTACAGGATAAGTAATGTAATGCATGTACACAGTGACTGCACCAGCAGAATAGTGAGCGCAGCTCTGAAGTATAATACAGGATGTAACTCAGGATCAGTACAGGATAAGTAATGTAATGTATGTACACAGTGACTGTACCAGCAGAATAGTGAGTGCAGCTCTGGAGTATAATACAGGATGTAACTCAGGATCAGTACAGGATCAGTAATGTAATGTATGTACACAGTGACTGCACCAGCAGAATAGTGAGCGCAGCTCTGGAGTATAATACAGGATGTAACTCAGGATCAGTACAGGATAAGTAATGTAATGTATGTACACAGTGACTGTACCAGCAGAATAGTGAGCGCAGCTCTGGAGTATAATACAGGATGTAACTCAGGATCAGTACAGGATAAGTAATGTAATGTATGTACACAGTGACTGCACCAGCAGAATAGTGAGCGCAGCTCTGGAGTATAATACAGGATGTAACTCAGGATCAGTACAGGATAAGTAATGTAATGTATGTACACAGTGACTGTACCAGCAGAATAGTGAGCGCAGCTCTGGAGTATAATACAGGATGTAACTCAGGATCAGTACAGGATAAGTAATGTAATGCATGTACACAGTGATTGCACCAGCAGAATAGTGAGTGCAGCTCTGGAGTATAATACAGGATGTAACTCAGGATCAGTACAGGATACGTAATGTAATGTATGTACACAGTGACTGTACCAGCAGAATAGTGAGCGCAGCTCTGGAGTATAATACAGGATGTAACTCAGGATCAGTACAGGATAAGTAATGTAATGTATGTACACAGTGACTGTACCAGCAGAATAGTGAGCGCAGCTCTGGAGTATAATACAGGATGTAACTCAGGATCAGTACAGGATAAGTAATGTAATGTATGTACACAGTGACTGCACCAGCAGAATAGTGAGTGCAGCTCTGGAGTATAATACAGGATATAACTCAGGATCAGTACAGGATACGTAATGTCATGTATGTACACAGTGACTGTACCAGCAGAATAGTGAGTGCAGCTCTGGAGTATAATACAGGATGTAACTCAGGATCAGTACAGGATAAGTAATGTAATGTATGTACACAGTGACTGCACCAGCAGAATAGTGAGTGCAGCTGTGGAGTATAATACAGGATGTAACTCAGGATCAGTACAGGATAAGTAATGTAATGTATGTACACAGTGACTGCACCAGAATAGTGAGTGCAGCTCTGGAGTATAATACAGGATGTAACTCAGGATCAGTACAGGATCAGTAATGTAATGTATGTACACAGTGACTGCACCAGCAGAATAGTGAGTGCAGCTCTGGAGTATAATACAGGATGTAACTCAGGATCAGTACAGGATAAGTAATGTAATGTATGTACACAGTGACTGTACCAGCAGAATAGTGAGCGCAGCTCTGGAGTATAATACAGGATGTAACTCAGGATCAGTACAGGATAAGTAATGTAATGTATGTACACAGTGACTGTACCAGCAGAATAGTGAGTGCAGCTCTGGAGTATAATACAGGAGGTAACTCAGGATCAGTACAGGATAAGTAATGTAATGTATGTACACAGTGACTGCACCAGCAGAATAGTGAGCGCAGCTCTGGAGTATAATACAGGATGTAACACAGGATCAGTACAGGATAAGTAATGTAATGTATGTACACAGTGACTGCACCAGCAGAATAGTGAATGCAGCACAGGATGTAACTCGGCAGCTCTCCTTAGTGCACACATCTCATTAGGACAATAGCTGCTACTTGTGGTGGTAAAACAATCTGGAGCTTTATAGGAATCCATAGTATTGTCTCTCCTACTTGTAAACAATGAGATTATGCTGTGAGAACCTGGGTGAATGGCTGGCTGTAGCTGACACGTGGACAGGGCCTGTGACAGCCTCTCCAGCACTCTGTCTTATTGGTGACTTCATATCTCAGGGTTTTCCTCTTCTCTAAACATTCCCTGGTCTTTTCCTTTCAAGTGTCTCTCACACAAATAAACAGAGACGTGCACTGGCAGCTTAAGTGCTGGCTTGGCAAGTAGCCCTTCATACTTTACTCCCATTTGGAGCCAAGTTGACTATGCAGCGAGGTGCCGCAGTCCTTACAGTAATATGCATGGGCCACAGGGAACAGCGGTCGCGTACATATTTGCATGGCCTGCATCCATGATTTTAAAATAAGCCTAAAGCCAAACCCTCACAATCATTTATAAGTTCTCAATGGGAATAGGGAAAAAATTAACACACCCAATACTTCTTTCCCGTGACATCTGTCTTTTGGGACACTGCTATACATTGTACGTGGGCATAGCTACTAGTGAAGCAGACATAGCAGCTTCTATGGGGGCCTAAAAGCTAAGAGGGGCATTCCCAGTGATACCAAGGGTGCACTTAGTGATAACTATGGATGATGGAAGGGGGATGTGAAAAATGGAATGTGCATCCATTACTTTACTGTGACATCATAATCCCTGCATGTGACATCATTATAATTACTTCATATGCTATGATGTCGCAGTGGACATTAAAGCTGTACTGTGACATCACTGCATTTATTACCCCTGTACTATGACATCGCTGTGTTTATTATCTTAGTACTGTGACATCGCTGCGTGTATTATCCCTTTACTGTGATATCGCTGCGTTTATTATCTCTGTACTGTGACATAACTGTGTGTGGTATCTTAGTACTGTGACATCACTGCGTTTATTAATCCCGTGCTGTGACATCACTGCGTTTATTAATCCCGTGCTGTGACATCACTGCGTTTATTAATCCCGTGCTGTGACATCACTGCGTGTATGATCCCTGTACTGTGACATCACTGCGTGTATGATCCCTGTACTGTGACATCACTGTGTGTATGATCCCTGTACTGTGACATCACTGTGTCTATTATCCCTGTACTGTGACCTCACTGTGTCCATTATCCCTGTACTGTGACCTCACTGTGTCTATTATCCCTGTACTGTGACCTCACTGTGTCTATTATCCCTGTACTGTGACCTCACTGTGTCTATTATCCCTGTACTGTGACCTCACTGTCTGTATTATCTCTGTACTGTGACATCACTGTGTGTATTATCCCTGTACTGTGACATCACTGTGTGTATTATCCCTGTACTGTGACATCACTGTGTGTATTATCCCTGTACTGTTAGTAGTATAGAAAAAACATGAGCCCACACTGGCACCTCCGGTTAGTGTAATATTGGCACCTTGTAAGTGCTGGATACAACCAGGGAGGTCCGGTAGGATACTCTCCCGTTCTTGGTGTGATAAGCTGCAGCTCACCCCAGGGCCACTTGGCCGTAGGTCAGTTGTAGTAATAGTAATATATAGATAGAAAAAAAAGAAAAAAGGAGGGGGGACTACATGAGCGCTGCTATATCCGGTAAACACGTTTAAAAAATGCGTGAAGGAGGATCACTCAATCGATAGTTAGATCCAAAGCTTTTATTCCACTTAAAAAACGGGCAACGCATTTCATCACTAAACTAGTGTCTTCATCAGGCCAACTAGGTAACAAGTGACAGAAAACATACATCTAAATATATAACTACATAAATACATAAAAAAGGGGTATAAGCATGTCGTGGCGAGTAGCAATAGTAATGTTAAAAATAGTGACAATAGTACTACAAAATAAGAATAGAGACGAAGCGTCAAATAAAAAGAAATAACAAATGGGAAAAGGATGATGGTGAATAATAATATTAGATATGTAGCGTTGGTAATAAAGGAAACATTAAAAAAATACAATATGCATAACAAGGGATAAAATAAATGGAAAGACATGCCAGATAAAATTGATTTCCACAGTAGCAATAGTAGTGGCATTTGTAATAGCATTAGTGATACATAATATATATAGAAAAGATAAAATGTTTGATTTGTAGTATGCAGACAGAGTAATAGGAATACTTCATATGTATATAAAGTCAATGCATAATGGTGGGGGCTACAGATTGGAGGATACAACTATGAGGGCTAGCAACTGGAAGGGGAGCATATATATGTATGCGTGTGATGATATGTGATCTAACTATGGGTGCTAGTCTAGTAGGTTAAGATATATAATAAGATTATGGATTATAAACAAGTGGCTAATGATGTACGGTCTAGTTGCAGGCAATGGTCTGATAACTAAAGATATAGGGTATGTTTGTAGGTGATGAACAAATGGATTAAAATAGAGAATTCAATTGGATGTGGTGTATGTGATGTGGGGTAGATGGGCACAATAGTATGGATAGGGAAAATAATTGTATAAATGGAAGTAAATAATGATGTAATAATTTACCAGAGTGTGGAGATGTGTGAGCTTGACATCTAAGGGCAAACTAACAGAGGGGCTTATATAGGAGGTATGGATGGTGTCAGAGGGAGGGCAGGTGGAGTCTGTGCAGAGGTCAGGTGAATTGAATGATAGAGAATGAGGATAAAGGGGAAGAAAAAAAAAAAGGAAGAATGAGAAGATGAAAGAAAGAAGGTGTGATACAGAACAAGAGGGTAGGGGCCCAGGGTGAAAAAGTTAGAAGGATGATTCAACTGTATCATTGAGGCCAAAAGGGACCAAGGTTCTCAGTTTATATATCCAAAAAGATTCACACTGTTGTAAGGGAATCGCTAGAGGAGCGATTCCCCAGTAGCTGGTAGAGAACCCTGGGGGGAGGGGCACAAGACAGTGAGCCCTAAAGCTGATACCCCCCCCCTGGCCCTGCCTCTTGCCTGACTATACTAGGTGACAGCCGACAACTCGGAGCCGGTCCCTACACTGAATAAGTGTAACAGATGGTAACAGACATGCAATGCAGTACAGAACCAAAATCCAAGAGAATAGTCAAAAGACAAGGCCAGAGATCAGGAATAGGAATACAGGTAACAAAACAGCAAGGAATAATAGCCAGAACGCACAAGCAATAACCAGCGACCATGTGAGGGCCAACAACCTGTTTATAGAAAGTCTGGGCAAGCCCCGGACTGGATTGGTAGACAGATTGTCAATCACACAGGCAAGGCCGAGATTAACTATTAGTGGAACAGAGAAAACCAAGGTGAAGGAAACGGGTGTGACAGAAAATCAATTACATGGTATAGGACAGTGTTCAGACTGAGCAACAAGAAACCTACCCAAGGAACCAAACTGAGCATGTCTCCTTCGCCGCAGCGTGCGAGCAGAGGGTGGCGCAGAGACCCGAACAGGCAGAGACGTTACCGCTGTCTAAGTTTAAGATAACGGTTGGGGTCAGATGAAAGGATATGTTCTATCGGAAGGATTGAAATCCAATTAAAATCTTGGTGGTGTTCTATGGAAAAATGTAGTGATAGATTATGTTTTTCAAAACCTTTATTAACGTTTGAGCGGTGACTATTCATTCTTTTGTGTAGAGGTTGTATTATGCGTCCAACATATTGTAAATTACGTGGACATTCCAATAGATAAATGACATCATCTGAATTGCAGTTTAGGAAGTGTTTTTCATTAAATCTGCGTTTTAGTATAGTAGATTGTTTCCTAAAGGTTTATTCATTATCACAGTTTTTCCAAATTCGTTTAAATTGACTGTATGGGATGTTATTGAGCCATGGTAGATAGTGAGCACTTTTATAGTCAAGATAGCCATTAACATCAACTGGTTTAAAGTAAGTTTCAGTTGAAAACGAGCCATCAGAGATTTTTGAAATGAGTAAATCCAGAAAAATCTAATAACTACATTGTCCGTAATCAAAGGTGCGTACAAATGTGGGCATTCAAGATGTTCTTGTTGCCTTAACATTGAACACAGAACTACGTCTTTTATATCGAATACCACAGAGGAAGAATTCCCCATTAAATCCTTCTTAAACTGCAATTCTGATGATGTCATTTATCTATTGGAATGTCCATGTAATTTACAATATGTTGGACGCACAATCCAACCTCTACGCAAAAGAATGAATAGTCACCGCTCAAATGTTAATAAAGGTTTTGAAAAACATAATCTATCATTACATTTTTCCATAGAACACCACCAAGATTTTAATTGCATTTCTATCCTTCCAATAGAACATATCCCTTCATCTGACCCCAACCGTTATCTTAACCCCTTAATGACCGGGCCATTTTTTGTTTTTGCATTTTCGTTTTTCCCTCCCCACATTCCAAGAGCCATAACTTTTTCATTTTTCAGTTCACAGAGTCACATGATGGCTTATTACTTGCGAAACAAATTGTACTTTGTAATGTCACTATTCAATATGCTGTGCAATGTACTGGGAAGTTGGAAAAAAATTCAGAATGAGGTGCAATTGGAGAAAAACTGCATTTGCGCCAAATTCATATGGGTTTAATTTTTACACCATTCACTGTGTGGTAAAAATGACATGTTACCTGTATTCTGCGGGTCAGTACGAACACGGCGATACCAAATTTATATAGT
Source organism: Leptodactylus fallax (assembly GCA_947044405.1). NCBI lineage: Eukaryota > Metazoa > Chordata > Amphibia > Anura > Leptodactylidae > Leptodactylus > Leptodactylus fallax. Next base: position 786,825 of record CAMRHE010000375.1, on the reverse strand, counting down.
ATTTGTAATGTTTTGATATCTTTTAAAAAAATTAAAAACTTTGCTAAATAGAAAAAAAAAATTTGCGTTGCCATATTGTGTCACCTGTAACTTTTTCATATTTACATGTATGGAGCTGGGTAAGGCGTCTTTTTATGCGGGACAACATGACGTTTTTATTGATACCTCTTGGGGAAAGATCTGATGGCTTGATCACTTTTTATTAAATTTTTTATAGGAGACAAAGTGTTGAAAAAAACGCTATTTGGCCATTTTGATTTTTTTTCCCCGCTACGCCGTTCACTGTATGGGATAAATATTTTAATATTTTAATAGTTCAGGCATTTTGGAGCGCGGGGATACCTAAAGTGTTTATGCTTACTTTTGTTTATTTACTTTTATATCTGATCTAGGGAAAGGGCGGTGATTTGAACTTTTGTGTTTTTTTTAATTTTTACATACTTTCAAAAACTTTTTTTTTTTCTACTTTTACTTGTATGATCAGACTCCCTAGGGACCTTGAAACCTAGGGAGTCTGATCGATCATACTATTCACTGCCATACTACTGTATCGCAGTGAATAGCAAAATGCCATCACTGCTATATAATTGACCTCAATACGTGAGAGCCCAAGACTGTGTGTCAGGTACCGTGATCTGTAATACGGGGGCACCTCAGGGTACGGTTCTCGCCCCTTTCCTCTTCACACTGTACACTGCTGATTTTAGGTGCAACTCATCCAGCTGCTACCTACAGAAGTATTCTGACGACTCTGCAATAGTAGGCCTCATCACAGACGATGATGACAGGGAGTACAGAGAACTGAACCGGTTTTTTGTGGACTGGTGCCACCAGAACCACCTGAAGATTAACGCGGGGAAGACCAAGGAGATGGTGGTGGACTTCCGTAAAGGCAGATGCCCTCCAAAACCAGTGGACATCCTGGGGACGGGCATCGAGATTGTGAACACCTATAAGTACCTGGGTCTGCTCCTTAATAATAAGCTGGACTGGGCAGATCATATGGAGGCCCTGTACAGGAAGGGCCACAGCAGGCTCTACCTGCTTAGGAAGCTGAGAGCCTTTGGAATCCGGGGGGCACTTCTTAGGACTTTCTTCAACTCGGTAGTGGCATCAGCCATCTTCTTTGGAGTGGCCTGCTGGGGGAGCAGTATATCAACTAGGGACAGAAATAAACTTGACAAGCTGATTAGAAGGGCCAGCTCTGTCCTGGGGAGCCCACTGGACCCAGTGCAGGTGGTGGGTGACAGAAGGATACTGTCCGTGGTGAGCTCCATGCAGAAGAAGAAGTCCCATCCCATGCATGAGACTGTGATCGCGCTGAGCAGTACTGTCAGTGACCGACTGCTCCACCCTAGGTGTGAGAAGGAGCGCTATCGGAAGTCTTTCCTCCCCACCGCGGTTAGGCTGTACAACCAACACCGACCTAAGCGGAGATCATTACATACAGAGAACTGAAATATCTCTCTGCCTGTTAAATTCCCCCCCCCCCCCCTCTGCTACGTCCTATCTGTCTGTCTGCTATTAATGTAATGCCTCTCACCTTGGAACATTCCTGTACATGTTGTATTTGTATTTGTATCTGCTTATCTTATCTTTGCTGCTGTAACACACTGAATTTCCCCACTGTGGGACTATTAAAGGACTATTATTATTATTAGACGATGCCTCTGGCATCGTCTAATAGCTATACTGTAATGACAGGCCTGGGAGCCTTCAATAGGCTCCCGGCTGTCATGGCAACCAAGCGCCGCCCTCCGATGACGTTCTGGAGGGCGGCAATTAGGTAAAAATGGCTTTTGACCGCGGCCTCCATACATCGTCATGCGACTCAGGACGTACTATTACGCCCTGGATCGTTAAGGGGTTAAACTTAGACAGTATGAATCTTTTTGGATATATAAAATATATAAACTGAGAACCTTGGTCCCTTTTGGCCTCAATGATACAGTTGAATCATCCTTCTAACTTTTTCACCCTGGGCTCCTACCCTCTTGTTCCGTATCACGCCTTCTTCTTTTCATCTTCTCACATTCTTTTTTTTTTTTTTTTTTTTTCCTTTATCCTCATTTTCTATCATTTGATTTACCTGACCTCTGCACAGACTCCATCTGCCCTCCCTCTGACACCATCCATACCTCCTATATATGCCCCTCTGTTAGTTTGCACTTAGATGTCAAGCTCACACATCTCCACACTCTGGAAAGTTACTGCATCATTATTTACTTCCATTTATACAATGATTTTCCCTATCCATACTATTGTGCCCATCTACCCCACATCACATACACCACATCCAATTGAATTCTCTATTTTAATCCATTTGTTCATCACCTACAAACATACCCTATATCTTTATTTATCAGACCATTGCCCGCAACTAGACCGTACATCATTAGCCACTTGTTTATAATCCATAATCTTATTATATATCTTAATTTACTAGACTAGCACCCATAATAAGATCATATATCATCACACACACACACACACACACACACACACACACATATAAGCTCCCCTTCCAATTGCTAGCCCTCATAGTTGTATCCTCCAATCTGTAGCCCCCACCATTATGCATTGACTTTATATACATATGAAGTATTCCTATTACTCTGTCTGCATACTACAAATCAAACATTTTATCTTTTCTATATATTATGTATCACTAATGCTATTACAAATGCCACTACTATTGCTACTGTGGAAATCAATTTTATCTGGCATGTCTTTCCATTTATTTTATCCCTTGTTATGCATATTGTATTTTTTTAATGTTTCCTTTATTACCAACGCTACATATCTAATATTATTATTCACCATCATCCTTTTCCCATTTGTTATTTCTTTTTATTTGACGCTTCGTCTCTATTCTTATTTTGTAGTACTATTGTCACTATTTTTAACATTACTACTACTCGCCATGACACGCTTATACCCCTTTTTTATGTATTTATATATTTATATGTATGTTTTCTGCCACTTGTTATCCAGTTGGCCTGATGAAGACACTAGTTTAGTGTCGAAACGCGTTACCCGTTTAAGTGGAATAAAAGCATTGGATCTAACTATCGTTTGAGTGATCCTCCTTCACACATTTTTTGAACGTGTTTACTGGATATAGCAGCGCTCATGTAGTCCCCCTCCTTTTCTCTTTTTTTTCTATCTACAGTCGTGGCCAAAAGTTTTGAGAATGATACAAATATTAATTTTTACAAAGTCTACTGCTTCAGTTTTTCTAATGGCAATTTGGATATACTCCAGAATGTTATAAAGAGTGATCAGCTTAACAGCAATTACTTGCAAAGTCAATATTTGCCTAGAAAATGAACTTTATCCCCCAAAACACATTTCAACATCATTGCAGCCCTGCCTTAAAAGGACCACCTAACATCGTTTCAGTGATTACTCCATTAACACAGGTGTGGGTGTTGATGAGGACAGGGCTGGAGATCAATCTGTCATGATTAAGTAAGAATGACACCACTGGACACTTTAAAAGGAGGCTGGTGCTTGCCATCATTGTTTCTCTTCTGTTAACCATGGTTATCTCTAAAGAAACACGTGCAGTCATCATTGCACTGCACAAAAATGGCCTAACTGGGAAGAGTATTGCAGCTAGAAAGATTGCACCTCAGTCAACAATCTATCGCATCATCAAGAACTTCAAGGAGAGAGGTTCCATTGGTGCCAAAAAGGCTCCAGGGCGCCCAAGAAAGACCAGCAAGCGGCAGGACCGTCTCTTAAAAGTGTTTCAGCTGCGGGATGGGGCTACCAGCAGTGCAGAGCTTGCTGAGGAATGGCAGCAGGCAGGTGTGAGTGCATCTGCACGCACTGTGAGGCGGAGACTCTTGGAGCAAGGCCTGGTCTCAAGGAGGGCAGCAAAGAAGCCACTTCTCTCCAGAAAAAACATCAGGGACAGACTGATATTCTGCAAAAGGTACAGGGAGTGGACTGCTGAGGACTGGGGTAAAGTCATTTTCTCTGATGAATCCCCTTTTCGATTGTTTGGAACATCTGGAAAACAGCTTATTCGGAGAAGAAGAGGTGAGCGCTACCACCAGTCTTGTCTCATGCCAACTGTAAAGCATCCTGAAACCATTCATGTGTGGGGTTGCTTCTCAGCCAAGGGAATCGGCTCTCACAGTCTTGCCTAAAAACACAGCCATGAATAAAGAATGGTACCAGAATGTCCTCCAAGAGCAACTTCTCCCAACCGTCCAAGAGCAGTTTGGCGCTCAACAATGCCTTTTCCAGCATGATGGAGCACCTTGCCATAAAGCAAAGGTGATAACTAAATGGCTCAGGGAACAAAACATAGAGATTTTGGGTCCATGGCCTGGAAACTCCCCAGATCTTAATCCCATTGAGAACTTGTGGTCAATCATCAAGAGACGGGTGGACAAACAAAAACCAACAAATTCAGACAAAATGAAAGCATTGATTCTGCAAGAATGGACTGCTATCAGTCAGGATTTGGTCCAGAAGTTGATTGAGAGCATGCCAGGGAGAATTGCAGAGGTCCTGAAGAAGAAGGGTCAACACTGCAAATATTGACTTGCTGCATTAACTCATTCTAACTGTCAATATAAGCTTCTGTTACTCATAATATGAATGCAATTCTATTTCTGTATGTGATAAAAACATCTGACAAACACACATAAAAACCAGAGGGCAGCAGATCATGTGAAAATATAATATTTGTGTAATTCTCAAAACTTTTGGCCATGACTGTATATATCTCTGTACTGTGACATCACTGCATTTATTATCTCTGTACTGTGACATCACTGTGTGTAGTCTCCCTGTATTGTGACATCACTGTGTGTAGTCTCCCTGTATTGTGACATCACTGTGTGTATTATCCCTGTATTGTGACATCACTGTGTGTATTATCCCTGTATTGTGACATCACTGTGTGTATTATCCCTGTACTGTGACATCACTGTGTGTATTATTTGTCTCTCAATATTTGTCTGAAACTGGACATCCTCTTTATTTAGTGGAGGGCTTCAGATTCAGTTCTGTCTTATTACTCCAAGGTCTCTGCGATGAGAAAACGCAGTGTTTTACAGCGCCTGCAAAGTGGATGGGATTCTGGCTAATCCCATCCACACATTGCAGAAGAAAATCCGTAGCGGAAATGCTGCAATTTCAAAAATGCAGCTTTCCCTCTGTGGATTTTTTTTTCTGCAATGTGTGGATGGGATTAGCCAGAATCCCATCCACTTTGCAGGCGCTGTAAAACACTGCGTTTTCTCAACGTGAGTCCCTGGTCTGGCTGGACAATCCCTTTAAATGGATATCATTTATGAAATCCTTTATATACTACTAGAAAATTTTGAGATTAAATTAAAGTTTAAAAAAAAAAAAACATCACTAAAATATCACTAAACTGATCACTAATTCAATACACTGCAATGCTCATGCATTGAAGTGTATTATAAAATATTGATGCTTCTATTACAGGCTGCCTAGCACAGCTTGTAATAGAAGCTAATGAATGACAAGCCTGGGAGTCTTTACTAGGCTCCTGGCTGTCATACTATGGGAGTGAGGTCCTGGGTCGGCGCTCCACCCCAAAATGGTATCGCCCAGGTGCTGCTGGGAGAATGGTGCCTTGGTCAGCTTTGGCCCAGGCTGATCGCGGGCATTGTCGCTCATTCTCTGCTATATTATACAGCAGAGACCTGGCGGCTGAGAAGCTGAGCGCCGCCATATTTAAATACCCAACATCTGCCATACACCTAACGTTGGCCTCATGGAGGCAATGTCTCCATAATGAGACATAGTACCCCTTCTGACCCTGGTCAGTATGGAAAGAGTTGTATGTGCACAAGTCATAGAGGTGAAGGGTATATGTTAATTCTCCCAAGGACGCCAGTTTTGGGAGAAGTTAACGCTCGCATTCCAGAGTTGTGACAAGTGACAAGCCCTGACACTGAACAGCCGCATGGTCTGTGAGACACAAGGCAGATGTGACAGACACTGAGTCATACGAAAAGTCAAAATGTAATTTGCTTAACACAACATGTTGTATTATACCCACGGGCCCTGCTGCCGGTGAGGAGCATGATGGGAGGGACGTCTCATATTAGGAAAGTTTAGATTAGGAGACTTAGGGGTTTAACATTTGACACAATGGATGATATGACATAAGAAGCGACAGTGTCTCATACAAAGTTTTTTTTTTTTTTTTTTTTTTGCTTAAAGTGGATTTCTACTGAAAACACACTATAGGCCATATATTAGTACACCTGAAGTGAGAACCATAACAAAAGTTAATTTACTTACAGAGATATTGGTATTTTTCTATTCAGCTGTGGCGGCCATTTTTGCAAATGAGACGACAGGAAGTGCACTTGGTTTTTTGTTGCCTATTTGGTATGCATACAACTTTCAAAGGACAGAAAATAGGACAGAATATGTCCATAGCGCACTGCAGCAAACTTATCTCCACCCACTTCTGTGACTCCATCTATTTCTCTTTGTGCCCCCACACAGTACAGTCATGGCCAAAAGTTTTGAGAATGACACAAATATTATATTTTCACATGATCTGCTGCCCTCTGGTTTTTATGTGTGTTTGTCAGATGTTTTTATCACATACAGAAATAGAATTGCATTCATATTATGAGTAACAGAAGCTTATATGGACACTTAGAATGAGTTAATGCAGCAAGTCAATATTTGCAGTGTTGACCCTTCTTCTTCAGGACCTCTGCAATTCTCTCTGGCATGCTCTCAATCAACTTCTGGACCAAATCCTGACTGATAGCAGTCCATTCTTGCAGAATCAATGCTTTCATTTTGTCTGAATTTGTTGGTTTTTGTTTGTCCACCCGTCTCTTGATGATTGACCACAAGTTCTCAATGGGATTAAGATCTGGGGAGTTTCCAGGCCATGGACCCAAAATCTCTATGTTTTGTTCCCTGAGCCATTTAGTTATCACCTTTGCTTTATGGCAAGGTGCTCCATCATGCTGGAAAAGGCATTGTTGAGCGCCAAACTGCTCTTGGACGGTTGGGAGAAGTTGCTCTTGGAGGACATTCTGGTACCATTCTTTATTTATGGCTGTGTTTTTAGGCAAGACTGTGAGAGAGCCGATTCCCTTGGCTGAGAAGCAACCCCACACATGAATGGTTTCAGGATGCTTTACAGTTGGCATGAGACAAGACTGGTGGTAGCGCTCACCTCTTCTTCTCCGAATAAGCTGTTTTCCAGATGTTCCAAACAATCGAAAAGGGGATTCATCAGAGAAAATGACTTTACCCCAGTCCTCAGCAGTCCACTCCCTGTACCTTTTGCAGAATATCAGTCTGTCCCTGATGTTTTTTCTGGAGAGAAGTGGCTTCTTTGCTGCCCTCCTTGAGACCAGGCCTTGCTCCAAGAGTCTCCGCCTCACAGTGCGTGCAGATGCACTCACACCTGCCTGCTGCCATTCCTCAGCAAGCTCTGCACTGCTGGTAGCCCGATCCCGCAGCTGAAACACTTTTAAGAGACGGTCCTGCCGCTTGCTGGTCTTTCTTGGGCGCCCTGGAGCCTTTTTGGCACCAATGGAACCTCTCTCCTTGAAGTTCTTGATGATGCGATAGATTGTTGACTGAGGTGCAATCTTTCTAGCTGCAATACTCTTCCCAGTTAGGCCATTTTTGTGCAGTGCAATGATGACTGCACGTGTTTCTTTAGAGATAACCATGGTTAACAGAAGAGAAACAATGATGGCAAGCACCAGCCTCCTTTTAAAGTGTCCAGTGGTGTCATTCTTACTTAATCATGACAGATTGATCTCCAGCAATCACTGAAACGATGTTAGGTGGTCCTTTTAAGGCAGGTCTGCAATGATGTTGAAATGTGTTTTGGGGGATAAAGTTCATTTTCTAGGCAAATATTGACTTTGCAATTAATTGCTGTTAAGCTGATCACTCTTTATAACAATCTGCAGTATATGCAAATTGTCATTAGAAAAACTGAAGCAGTAGACTTTGTAAAAATTAATATTTGTATCATTCTCAAAACTTTTGGCCATGACTGTATAATGCTCCTAACAGTCACCCTAATACTATATGTCCCCACATTATAATGTTCCCCCTCCAATTGCCCCCACAGTATAAAGTCCCTCTTCTGGTGCACCCATAGTTTAATGTCACCCTCCAGCTGCTCCATAGTTTAATGTCCCCCTCCAACTGGGGGCAACTAGAGGGGGCATTAAACTATGGGTCAGTTGGAGGGGGACATTAAACTGGGGACAACTAGAAGCGAACATTAATGTCTCCCTCCAGCTACCCCCAGCTTAATGTAGCCCTCCAGCTACCCCCATGGTTTAATGTCCCCCTCCAGTTGCCCCCGGTTTAATATCCCCATCCAATGACCCAAACAGTTTAATGTCCCCCCCTCCATTGCCCCCAGTTTAACGTCTCCCTCCAGTTGCCACCAGTTTAATGTCCCTCTTAATCTCCCCTTCAGTTTAATATCCTCCCTTCATCTTCCACCAAAGTTTAATGTCCTCCTCCAGTTTAATACCGCCCCTCCATCATCCGTGTTTAATGCCCCTCTTCATCTGCCAACCCCCCCATTTTATTGTTTCTCCCCTCCATTTGCCCCCAAAGTTTATCATACAAAAACCACTAATACTCACCTCTCCTCGCTCCCCTGCTGTTCTGTCAGCAGTCTTTGCTCCCAGAGGCTTCAGGGAGCTGCAAGTGCGATGTGAGTGACGTCATCACATCACACCTACAGCTCCCAGGGCCTGAGCATGCAGGGGTCAGAGTGGTGAAGCAGGGAGAGGACGGCTCCTGCTTCACCACTGTATTCAGCTCCTCTGCATCCGACACAGATGAGTTGAAACCGGGACAGCGGGACAGGATCCAGAATCCGGGACTGTCCCGCTGAATCCGGGAAGGCTGGGAGGTATTAGCTTCTCATAAACTGCCACTTTGTTTCATCAGACATGATGATTCACTATTAGTTTTTGATATGTCAATCCAAAGGTGACAACTGATATGACTTCACTTTCTGTTGTCACTTTTGTAAAAATGGCTCTAAAAATTGAAAAGGAAAATCTTAAATACTTTTTCAGGAAAAAGGAAAATAAACTATGATCGAACTTTGTCTTCTGATCCAATTTCTGTCTACTGATGTATGGACAATTTTTAAATTTGGGATGGAAATCCACTTTAACTGAAAGGTTCCCTCTATACCCCTCCCTTATGTCATCTGTTTTCCCGCCATTGCTGCCAACTGCTAGAGATAGAAGGTGGAGACAGCAGCCTAATAGCCAAGCTCCTATGCCTACTGCTTGAGATTTTGTTGGAGTCCTTGACCTACGACTTGTCAACGATTTTCTCTATCCCAAATGCTTGAGGATTGGATAGCCCTTTAAAACTTAAAGGGATAGTCACAGAGAACACAACACATCCTAAAGATGCTGCACTTGTAGAATATATAACAAGAGCCCATGTATCTGGTATGTCAGTGTCATCGAAGCATCGCTGTCAGGAATCTGAGTCTTCTAGAACAAATTGATCCCAGGAAATCACACTGGTTTCTTTGTATCTAATAATCGTAAATTAGAATATAACAAAGTCTTATTACAGCATATAGTGTGATGTCTACAAGTTTCTCCTCTCATATCTTCTATACCACATGGTGTTAGAATGTTCTATATTTACAGAGCTGTAGGATATTGTACACTAGATGTAGGATAATATACAGGAAATATGTGATAATATACTGGAGTTGTGGGAGAATGTATAAGAGGTGTGAGATAATATACAAGAAATGATAGATAATGTACAAGAGATGATAGATAATGTACAAGAGATGATAGATAATGTACAGAAGATATGGGATATTATACATGAGATAATGTATAGAAGATGTGAGATAATATACAGAAGATGTGGGATATTATACATGAGATGTGAGATAATATACAGGAGAAATGTGATAATGTACAGGAGATCTGAGATTTACATGTGATATGGAATAGTATATGCGAGATGTGGGATAATATACAAGGAATATGGTATAATGTACAGGAGATGTGAGGTAATATACAGGAGATAGGGGATAATATACAGGTGATGTGGAATAAGAACAGGAGGTGTGCGTAATATATGAGAGATCTGAGGTAATGTATAGAAGATGTGGTACAATATACAGGAGATGTGCTAAAATATATAGATGTAACATAATATACAGGAGATGTGGTACAATATAGATTTGTGGTATAATATATAGATGTGTGATAATATACAGGAGATGTGGTATAATGTACAGGAGATGTGACATACTATACAAGAGATATGGGATAATATACAGGAAAGTGAGATAATATACAGAACATGTAGGATAATATATGTGAGATGAACAGAAGATGTGGGATATTATACATGAGATGTGAGGTAATGTACAGGACATGTGAAATATACAGGTGATATGGAATAGTATACAGGAGATGTTAGATATAATACAAGGAATATGGTCTAATGTACAGGAGATGTGAGATAATATGCAGCAGATATGGGATAATGTGTAGGATAATATAAAGGAGATATCAGATAATATACAGGAGACAAGGGACAGTGTAAGAAATATTATACAGGTGGTGCAGGAGAAGGTACTGTACTAATTACTCAAGACTTTCTATAGAATTGTGTGTGTGTATATATATATATATATATATATATATATATATATGGATAGATAGATAGATAGATAGATAGATAGATAGATAGATAGATAGATATCATCACCCCCAGGACACATCTTCCTCTTCTCCCCCTTATCACACATTACATGCCTTGTCTTCTGAGTCTGGCTCTGCTTGGTGACTAGAGGTTCCTCATTTTGCACATTAACCTTAGACCCTATTGATCAGCATCCATCATTGTGGAGACAGGATAAAGTGCACACTTTATTAGGCTATTGATTGGGATATATTTACACAGTGCTCTATATATTCTATTAGGTATTCTCTGCTGCCCATGAGACCTCTGCAGATAACTTTTCTACAAACATTCCTTGATTTTATTGGTGCATATTCCATAAGTGAGCCATAACCTACCCACTATGGGTAATGTGACTGATGGAACTGAACTCACTCACCTGTAAAGTGGAAGCCGCCACTTCACAGCACAGACTGGTGAGTTGTCGGGTGTCGGACTCCACTGATCACATATAAAATAATTGTTATAGCTCAGACCAAGTCTGTCATTTGTTTTATTTCATTTATTATTTTTGCCTGCCAGACATCTTGACTGTGCACGGAGAATACACTGGAGAACGTAATGACATTACAATATCCCATAATGCTTTTCTACTGAGGCTCAACTATTGAGAGAGTCCTCTCATATCTCGATAACTAAACCCAGACCTTCCCTCTCTCTATGTATGTAGTGTGTGTGTGTGTGTATATGTGTATATATATATATATATATATATATATATATATATATATAAGTATAATATAATTGTATTTTTTTACGATTTATAAATTATATTGCTTTTTATTTTTTATTTTTTTTATAAAGGGAATGATATGTAGAATAATTTCCTGCAATAGTTAACCCTGATTTTGGGAACAAACTAGAAACCTTTATCAATTTACAACATAATCTGTTACACTTTAAAAGCTACAAGTGTCATAATATATAGTTTTAGATAATAGAAAACAGTATGATGTCACACACACTATATATATATATATATATATATATATATATATATATATATATATATATATGTGTGTTTTTAACAAAATAGTAATTTAATACTGTAATAATAATAGTAATAATAATAATCATATACCAGTAATAAAGGTAGTAATTACAACATTTTAGGTTTACTTTAGTAATTTACTACTCAAATGTTAAGAATTACTAAAAAAATACTTTTTTTACTACTATGTTTCTTGTCCTATTAATGTTTGATAATGAAATATAAATAGTAAATGAAGATTAAATACTATAAAAATACATATTTCATTGAGAATTCTATCAGTAATTCTACTCAAAACCACCACCATTTCCTTCTAGAAAATCGTTACAAATATTAGTACTAAAAGTACAACTAGTCATATACAAAAAATAATAGCCATCATATTTATTCATATAATACTACATATAACAGCAATGCCATCTCATTAATAAAATATATATTCAGGATTATTTGTAGAAAAAGTCCTTGAAATGAAATAGAAATTCTTAGCAATTTATTCCCATTAAATAGTATTGTTATCAAATTGTGTTCTGATCAAATATTACTACAGTACATCTAATAAGTGTGATATCAAACCTACAAATTCTACTACTACTACACCTAATAGTGATATTATAATTACTAACTCTTCTACTATTACTTATAGTAAAGACATTATAGCTAATAATTGTATTACTACTAGTAAACCTAATAGTGAGATTATAGCTACTAATTCATATAATTATACTCTTACTAGTAATTTTAATAATACAAAATTCTACTATTGATACTTCTATTAATTGTAATAAGCTATACTATTACTACTACTAATATTATAACTACTAATTCTACTATTTTTAAATAGTAATATTAGAACTACTCATTTAATATTACTAATAATAATAATTAATAATAAAAAATAATGTATTTATTATTATACTTCTATCAATATTATTACTTTTTACTTATTCTGGTTGTTTTACGCCCATGACTACTAATCCTACAATGACTACAGTTACTATAACCACTTCTGTAATGGCTACTATTAATAATGACTATTCCGGTATTTGGTGCCAGTGTGATCGGTGATGTGAAGATATTAGAAGGATAAATGAAAGTTGGTTCCTCAGCTAGTGATACTGAGCAGCACAAACCTCCTACATGCAGTAACATATAATACATCACATCAGTTACCTGATACATTGTAGCCGCATCTGACCACCTATAGATGTCTGTGTCATGCAGTGTGAATTTATGTATAAGTGAATGTAAATATATATAACTACAGTCAATGGGAAGGAGGTGAAATAATTTTTCAGTAGTGACTATAAAATATTAGTCTGATCATATAAAAAAATAAGGTGAATAATAAGAAGAAAAGAATAGTGAACACGAACAAAATCTCACATGTCCATGTTACTCTATTAACAATGAGCTTATACACAGTGCTTGGATATTGTGGTCTAGTGAGGATATATAGAGATGTATATTGGGGTATACTGAGGATATATAGAGACGTATACTGAGGATGTATATTGGGGTATACTGAGGTTATGTAATAAGGTATATTGTAATATAGTGAGTCTGGAAATGACTCTTAGGAAACCCCATATCCAGTACTTCAATATACCTCATTATATAGCCTCAATATACAATACCTCAATATATCTCATTATATATATTACTATTATTTAAATAAATAGTAATAGTGAAAGTTTTACTGTTAGAATTAGTAGCAGTAGCAAATATATTAATAGTATCTTCAGTAATATTAGTAGTTATAATATCATAATTATTAGTAGTAATAGTATCACTTATTAGAATTAGTGGTAATGGTATCACTTATTACAATTAACAGAAGTATAAATAATAGAATTAGTATTATTAATCACTATGATTAAAATTACTAGTAAGAGTATAATTATATGAATTAGTATATATAATATCACTATTTAGATTTACTATTAGTAACAATTATTAGTCTTTACTCTAAGTAGTAGTTATAATATCACTATTAGGTTTGGTAGTAGAATTAGTAGTTTTGATATCACACTTATTAGATATAGTAGTAATATTTGATCACTAGTACTAGCACTTCTAGTATTGATATATTTAATATGAAATTCTATATAACTAGTAACTAACACTATTTAATGGGAATAAATTACTAAGAATTTCTATTTCATTTCAAGGACTTTTCTACAAATAATTCCAAGTATATATTTGATTAATGAGATGGCATTGCTGTTATTTGTAGTATTATATGAATAAATACGATGGCTATTTTTTGTATATGACTAGTTGTACTTTTAGTACTAATATTTGTAATGATTTTCTGGAAGGAAATGATGGTGGTTTTGAGTAGAATTACTGATAGAATTCTCAATGAAATATGTATTTTTATAGTATTTAATCTTCATTTACTATATATATATATATATATATATATATATATATCATATGATGAATTGAATAAAGAAGACATTAATAGGACAAGAAACATGGGAGTAAGAAAAATTTATTTTTTTTAGAAATTCTTAACATTTGAGTAGTAAACTAGTAAAGGAAACCTAAAAAGTTATAATTATTACCTTTATTACTGGTATGTATGAGACATGTATGTAAATGTCCTGAGGAGGAATGTGGGTACATGATGTGCATGTATGTGACATGTATGTATATGTCCTGAGGAGGAATGCTGTGCATGTGATGTGTATGTATACTGTATGTCCTGAGGAGGAATTTGTGTTTATGTGTGTGTATGTTTGTATGTATGTTACATGTATGTATACTGTATATCCTGAGGAGGAATGTGTGTGTATATGATGTGTGTGTGTATGTATGTTACATGTATGTATACTGTATGTCCTGAGGAGGAATGTGTGTGTATATGATGTGTGTGTGTATGTATGTTACATGTATGTATACTGTATATCCTGAGGAGGAATGCTGTGCATGTGATGTGTATGTATGTTACATGTATGTATACTGTATATCCTGAGGAGGAATGCTGTGCATGTGATGTGTATGTATGTTACATGTATGTATACTGTATGTCCTGAGGAGGAATGTGTGTGTATATGATGTGTGTGTGTATGTATGTTACATGTATGTATACTGTATATCCTGAGGAGGAATGTGTGTGTATATGATGTGTGTGTGTATGTATGTTACATGTATGTATACTGTATATCCTGAGGAGGAATGTGTGTGTATATGATGTGTGTGTGTATGTATGTTACATGTATGTATACTGTATATCCTGAGGAGGAATGCTGTGCATGTGATGTGTATGTATGTTACATGTATGTATACTGTATATCCTGAGGAGGAATGCTGTGCATGTGATGTGTGTGTATGTATGTTACATGTATGTATACTGTATATCCTGAGGAGGAATGTGTGTGTATATGATGTGTGTGTGTATGTATGTTACATGTATGTATACTGTATATCCTGAGGAGGAATGCTGTGCATGTGATGTGTATGTATGTTACATGTATGTATACTGTATATCCTGAGGAGGAATGCTGTGTATATATGGAGGGACAGTGTCTCAGCTGCCTGGAGATGGAGGCTTGGCAGGCCGAGGATCTGATATCAGCCTCTGCTCTCTATCTGCAGGAACTGTAAACCTCCAGGCGTCAGTCTGATGCTGGGATATTCAGCCCAAACGTGTCACCCTGATGAAAAGAAACAGACTAATGAGGATATAATTACTGGAAAACGCCTCAAAGTCACCAAACACTTCCAGCAGGCACCTGTGTGTCCAGAAACCAGGGCTGACTCATGACACACAGCAATGACCTGCAACCCAAGAGTGCTGGCGAACTGCACGTCCCAGCAACTCCTGACAACCAGAGATAGCAGTGCAGCATTTACTAGAGCCATGCTCATGTTGTGGTGGAACTACGGGTCTTAATAGACCTTCATTGCAGACAGGCCACAAATCTAGTCTCGGCGTGCATTGGAACTACACATCCCAGCAGATCCTGCTAGTCTTATACTAAGCAGAGCTATAGCATGCATCTTAGTTATGTTGGGGTGACGCAAGTGCCCCTAGAAGTGGCACCAACAAGCTGCCCTGGGAAGGGTGTTTAGATAACCCTTGCCTCAGGTGAAGGGAAGTCTCAGGGAGGAAGAAGGATATGAACAGGCCAAAGTACCAGGTCCACAATACAACATGGCCGACCCATAGTTTTATATAAATAAATTAGAATCAATGAGAAGAGCTTTCAGTGTTGTCACATCCCTGCTGTCTGGAAATGGCACATGGGTGCAGCTTGCACAGGTGCATGGCTTGTTACAGAGCATCAGAGCTGTCTGTTCTGAAGAGCCCTGGGCCTGAGACAGTGAGGCATGAGCGACTGCTGGGTGTAAATATGAAAGTCTCTATTCACTGCAAGCAAGCAGAGGTCCGGAAAACAGGAAGTAGATTACAAAGTTGTAGAATATTTCATGGTACGATGGTTACAATTTATTAACTGGAAAATCCCAACAATGTGATAAATGATATATATCTAGCCTCAATATACATCATTATATAGACTAAGTTTACCCCAATATACCTCTTAATATATAGCCTTAGGAAACCCCGTATCCAGACTGAGTGTACTTCAATATACCTAATTATATAGCCTCAGTATACCCAATATCTAGTCTCAGTATACAATACCTCAATATATCTCATTATATAACCTATGTATAACACAATATAGTTTATAATATAGCCTTAGTATACCCCAATATACCTCATAATATATAGCATTATTATATTCTGCTGAAATATAACCCAGTATACCCTATTCTAGTATATTATATAGCATAGTATATAGTATTATAGTCTCACTATAACTCAATATATTTTATTCTATAGCCTCATTATACCATAATGTATTTTATTTGGCCTCAGTATTTTGTATTATACTGCCTCAGTATACCTCAACATACCATATTATATCACCTCTGCATACATCAATATATGGTATTATAGAGGCTTAGTATATCTCAATATATTGTATCGAACAGCCTCTGCATTCCTCAATATAATGTACCTTAATACATACTTATACCTTATTACATACCCTCAGTATACCTCAATTTACCTTATTTAATAAGCTCAGTATCCCTCAATATACTGTATTATAAAGCCCCATTATATACTTTTGGACAAATCAGTATAATTGTAACATTATTATTATTATTGTTTATATAGCACCATTAATTCCATGGTGCTGTACATTATTATATAATAATAATAATAATAATAATAATAATAGTCCTTTAATAGTCCCACAATGGGGAAATTCAGTGTGTTACAGCAGCAAAGATAAGCAGATACAAATACAAATACAACATGTACAGGAATGTTCCAAGGTGAGAGGCATTACATTGATAGCAGACAGACAGATAGGGCGTAGCAGGGGGGGGGGGGGGGGATTTAACAGGCAGAGAGATATTTCAGTTCTCTGTGTGTAATGATCTCCGCTTAGGTCGGTGTTGGTTGTACAGCCTAACCGCGGTGGGGAGGAAAGACTTCCGATAGCGCTCCTTCTCACACCTAGGGTGGAGCAGTCGGTCACTGACAGTACTGCTCAGCGCGATCACAGTCTCATGCATGGGATGGGACTTCTTCTTCTGCATGGAGCTCACCACGGACAGTATCCTTCTGTCACCCACCACCTGCACTGGGTCCAGTGGGCTCCCCAGGACAGAGCTGGCCCTTCTAATCAGCTTGTCAAGTTTATTTCTGTCCCTGGTTGATATACTGCTCCCCCAGCAGGCCACTCCAAAGAAGATGGCTGATGCCACTACCGAGTTGAAGAAAGTTCTAAGAAGTGCCCCCCGGATTCCAAAGGCTCTCAGCTTCCTAAGCAGGTAGAGCCTGCTGTGGCCCTTCCTGTACAGGGCCTCCATATGATCTGCCCAGTCCAGCTTATTATTAAGGAGCAAACCCAGGTACTTATAGGTGTTCACAATCTCGATGCCCGTCCCCAGGATGTCCACTGGTTTAGGAGGGCTTCTGCCTTTGCGGAAGTCCACCACCATCTCCTTGGTCTTCCCCGCGTTAATCTTCAGGTGGTTCCGGTGGCACCAGTCCACAAAATCCCGGTTCAGTTCTCTGTACTCCCTGTCATCATTATCTGTGATGAGACCCACTATTGCAGAGTCGTCAGAATACTTCTGTAGGTAGCAGCTGGATGAGTTGCACCTAAAATCTGCAGTGTACAGTGTGAAGAGGAAAGGGGCGAGAACCGTACCCTGAGGTGCCCCCGTATTACAGATCGCTGTACCTGACACACAGTCTCGGGCTCTCACGTATTGAGGTCGATTTGTGAGGTAGTCTAGGATCCAGTTGGAGAGGTGGTGGTCCACTCCAGCAAGGCCCAGCTTGTCCCTCAATAACCTGGGCTGTATGGTGTTAAAAGCACTGGAGAAGTCAAAGAACATTATTCTCACTGTGTTCCCTGGTTTCTCCAGGTGAGACAGGGCCCTGTGCAGAAGATGGATGATGGCATCATCTACCCCAATGCCCGGCCGATAAGCAAACTGGAGTGGGTCCATAGCGGGGCTCACTAGAGGGCGGAGATGTGTGAGAACCAATCTCTCCAAGATCTTCATCAGGTGGGATGTCAGTGCTACAGGTCTGTAGTCGTTGAGGTCCATAGGGTGGGGAATTATATTAATTCCATGGTGCTTTACATTTGAAGATTTACATACGGTACACAAAATATACAAAACA
Organism: Leptodactylus fallax; assembly: GCA_947044405.1. Classification (NCBI taxonomy): domain Eukaryota; kingdom Metazoa; phylum Chordata; class Amphibia; order Anura; family Leptodactylidae; genus Leptodactylus; species Leptodactylus fallax. Next base: position 768,382 of record CAMRHE010000375.1, on the reverse strand, counting down.
GATAATAGTAACAGGGACCATCTGGCACAGTGGGATAGAGGGTATATTGATCTACTTTAAATGACTGAGGGTGACCAATCTCAACCAGCCAATGGCAGCTGGAATCAGTTTACAGCTGTCATTTGTTGGTTTAGATCATGTGGTCCAGGAGGTTACTCTCATTTAGTGAATCTGGGTCAGTGACCTAGTTTCAAAGACTGAGTAACCACCAGGATCACATGATCTAAGCCAACCAATGACAGATGTAACCAGCATACAGTTGTCACTGGCTGATTTAGATGTGGTCCAGGAGGTTGCTGTAGGTCATTTAAACTAGGTAGCCTCCCGGACAACACCTAAACCCACCAATGCCAGTTGTACGCAACCTTATGGACCACTTCTGAATCATGCAGTGACATTTGTAAGCTGATTACAGCTGTCATTGGTAGGTTTAGGTCATGTGGTCTGGGAGGTTAGACTTGGTCACTGAAACTAGGTCAATGAAATATTTTCAATGGAGAATAACCTCCCAGACCACATCTAAACCAGCCAATGACAGCTGTAAGCTGGTTACGGCTATGATTGGCTGGATTACACCATGTGGTCCAGGAGGTTACACTTGGTCACTGAAGCTAGGTCTGTGACCTAGTTTCAATGACTGAGAGTAACCCAAAAAATCTGCAGGTGGATTTGATTGAATCTGACATAAATGAATTTTGAGATTCTCTCATCTCTAGTCATACTACCAAAGTTGTACAACTATTTTAAGGTGCAATTTATGGATTGCGACATCCAATAGATCTTCAATCACTGTGTATCTCTTTGCAGATAGATATGTAATAATGGCCATACACATAGATAACTGTTGGTCAGATGCTAAGTCTTGCACCCCTTTCCCATCCTCATACATATGTATGTCTTTTTAGGGAGAAAGCAGCAGTAGAAGTAGTATATCATGGGCTGATAATTAAGGGCCTGTAGATGGCCTGGTTATCAGGAATAATCATTCCTATGTACTGTATGTTCATTCACGATCATGGCCATTGACCGTTGGTTGGCTGATTGCAGTGTCAGATTGGTCACCAAAGTACTAGATGATGATTAACATAGCATTGGTCCACCCAAATTTAAAGGCTCTATGGTCTATTACCTAGGGGTTGTTGGAGGGCTCAAGGAACCTCAGTCCGACACTGGCTGACTGTATCGTTCATGCAACTTACAGATTATCGGTAGTACATCGCTCGATGTAACCAGGTAAGTGTTGCAATCATTCCTTCGCCATTCACCTTACATTGGCCTATGTAACAGGTGTTGATTGACATGTCTACCGATGCAAACAAATCGCCATTATCCATGTGGATTGGCGCTCGCTCAGTATTATAAGAGGAGGAGCAGCACAACGATTGCATTATATCAGCAGCATAGGTCCTGATCACATGGAAACATGTGCTGCCACCTAGCGATCATTTGTGACCTCATAAAAGGTGCGATCAGCTGCAGCAGTAGTTTATCTCCCCTAGAGCAATAGGATCTGGCATGCTGAAATCCAACATGCCTAACTCTTGAGATGGGACACCCCTACACCCACCGGAGGGTCTTCCAGTCCTGCCAAAGTGGGTGGATTCAGCCAACAGTCATCTATTGTATATGGCCACTGTGATGAAAGCCCCTACCTGTATATACTTGTCAGTAGAACCGTATTGTTGATGAATATGTATATGAGGTGATTATGACATATTCCGGAGGAAAATACCTTTTTGTGTTAAAGCATTCACTTTAATGTTAGTCCCTGTATGCCCCATGGATCCATTGTCTTTAAAAGTGTGCCTGGCCATCTGACTGCTGGGAACCGTGAGTGTGTGTCTTGGATTCCTATTGGTCCTGAATGCAATAGGTGGTGGCAGCGTGTATCTGGGGTGTTTGGACTGTATTGGGGTGTGATTAATGCCTGAGTGAAGGGTGAGCCCAATATTGGGTGAGTGGAGTGAGTCGACCCCAGACAACTTCACCCACTTCACAGGCTAGGATGGTCAGCATTTTCCAGCCACCTTAAGGCTCTGTTCACATCATGTTTAGAGTCTACATATAAACGGTTCAGTATAGGTTTCTGTACTGTCTATCTTTGTATGGAATAGTGTAGCTATACTGACATATACCAGTCCAATGGAGACCCGAAGTATATTTCTCCCATGGGTGAATGAAGCACTAGGATTACATTTGGCATATACACCATGCCAAGTGCTTTTCCTGGCGAATACACCAAACATACGCTCTGGATGTGATGTGAATGAGCCTAATGACAGCAATACACATTAGATTAATGTCACATATTTTATGTGTCTACAGGTCGCCCAGCCTTCCCCAGTGCCAGACTGGCCCACCAGAGCACCAGGAGATCCTCTGGTGGGACCAGACTAGCACAATAATGGTCCAACAGAAGGCACCCAAATCTGGCGTGTACTATCTACAATATAATCTACTATATATGTAAAGTGTTTGTCTTTGAGTGAAACGTAAGTTATTTTAAGAAGACAATTTTTGTGAGTTGGAGAAGAATAACTTTTACCACTGTAATAATAGTTATTGAATATAAATATAGCAGTATATAATATATATACAGTACAGACCAAAAGTTTGGACACGCCTTCTCATTCCAAGAGTTTTCTGTATTTTCATGACTATAAAAATTGTAGATTCACACTGAAGGCATCAAAACTATGAATTAACACATGTGGAATTATATACTTAACAAAAAAAGTGTGAAAACTGAAAATATGTCTTATATTCTAGGTTCTTCAAAGTAGCCACCTTTTGCTTTGATTACTGCTTTGCACACTCTTGGCATTCTCTTGATGAGCTTCAAGAGGTAGTCACCTGAAATGGTCTTCCAACAGTCTTGAAGGAGTTCCCAGAGATGCTTAGTACTTGTTGGCCCTTTTGCCTTCACTCTGCGGTTCAGCTCACCCCAAACCATCTCGATTGGGTTCAGGTCTGGTGACTGTGGAGGCCAGGTCATCTGGCGTAGCACCCCATCACTCTCCTTCTTGGTCAAATAGCTCTTACACAGTCTGGAGGTGTGTTTGGGGTCATTGTCCTGTTGAAAAATAAATGATGGTCCAACTAAACGCAAACCGGATGGAATAGCATGCCGCTGCAAGATGCTGTGGTAACCATGCTGGTTCAGTATTCCTTCAATTTTGAATAAATCCCCAACAGTGTCACCAGCAAAGCACCCCCACACCATCACACCACCTCCTCCATGCTTCACTGTGGGAACCAGGCATGTAGAGTCCATTCGTTCACCTTTTCTGCGTCGCACAAAGACACGGTGGTTGGAACCAAAGATCTCAAATTTGGACTCATCAGACCAAATCACAGATTTCCACAGGTCTAATATCCATTCCTTGTGTTCTTTAGCCCAAACAAGTCTCTTCTGCTTGTTGCCTGTCCTTAGCAGTGGTTTCCTAGCAGCTATTTTACCATGAAGGCCTGCTGCACACAGTCTCCTCTTAACAGTTGTTGTAGAGATGTGTCTGCTGCTAGAACTCTGTGTGGCATTGACCTGGTCTCTAATCTGAGCTGCTGTTAACCTGCGATTTCTGAGGCTGGTGACTCGGATGAACTGATCCTCCGCAGCAGTAGTGACTCTTGGTCTTCCTTTCCTGGGGCGGTCTTCATGTGAGCCAGTTTCTTTGTAGCGCTTGATGGTTTTGGCCACTGCACTTGGGGACACTTTCAAAGTTTTCCCAATTTTTCGGACTTACTGACCTTCATTTCCTAAAGTAATGATGGCCACTCGTTTTTCTTTACTTAGCTGCTTTTTTCTTGCCATAATACAAATTCTAACACTCCATTCAGTAGGACTATCAGCTGTGTATCCACCTGACTTCTGAACAACACAACTGATGGTCCCAACCCCATTTATAAGGCAAGAAATCCCACTTATTAAACCTGACAGGGCACACCTGTGAAGTGAAAACCATTTCAGGTGACTACCTCTTGAAGCTCATCAAGAGAATGCCAAGAGTGTGCAAAGCAGTAATCAAAGCAAAAGGTGGCTACTTTGAAGAACCTAGAATATAAGACATATTTTCAGTTGTTTCACACTTTTTTGTTAAGTATATAATTCCACATGTGTTAATTCATAGTTTTGATGCCTTCAGTGTGAATCTACAATTTTTATAGTCATGAAAATACAGAAAATTCTTGGAATGAGAAGGTGTGTCCAAACTTTTGGTCTGTACTGTATATATATATATATATATAAATATATTTAGGCTGCTCTATGTATCTCTACAGCCTTCGACTTTGATGAACTCTGTTTAGGTGAATCGTAGGTTAAGGGATTTGCTGCTGTAAGACTTGACTTATTACTTGTTAACTCTTCAATAAGCTCCTTAAGACACTTTAAGTACAAATAAAACATGCTGAGGGTAATTGTACCGATTCCCGGCTGCCCATGACGCTTTTATTTACACATAAAACCATTATGAATGATCTCCGAGATGAAGCAGAGTCGTTAAGCGCTCAGGGATGGATCAGGGGAGCTGGCTCTGCTGCTCTGGGTAGGATTGTTTGTCTTGGGTTCATCCTCCCTTCCTCTTCCCCGTCCATACTAAGTCATGTCTGACAGAGGTTTACAGCTGGATTTCAGGGAAATAAGTTGTAGTTTTATTATGTTGTGTTTTAAGTCATGTTAAGTGGTTTTAAAGTGGTTTGTTCCAATTGTCAGACCGTAGATGGTGTCCACCACATTGTGTATAGACATAGGAGGATCCTGACTGGCAAGGACATTTGTCATTACCATAATGTTTAGTGCATAGGATTTCCTTCAACCTTATATGTAATACCCTGACTGACCCCAGTGGCAATAAGCACTTGCCCTACCAGCCACCCAACTTTGCTCTTGGTGGGAGGACAAGAGACACCTCTTCGGTGGAATAGCCTATGACTCAGGGCTGGTAACAGTGATGTAATGTCGTTTGAGATATCAGAGGGGTGGAACAGCTTTACAATACAGGGCACTGTCTTATGGGCAGGGTGGAAATAATTCTCTATCGACCTTTCAGATACACGGTCCATGAGTAGTGATAGACTAGTCTCTTCTTATTCAGTAAGGACAATCAACAAGTCTGACAGGAGGTCTTAAAAGAATTGTTTTCCGTGATCGAGATAGCAGCCCCCCTATAGCTACTGCTTTGTTGCCTTCCACTTAAACTTGCAATACATATTAGATTAATGTTGGCCGAACCCACAAATTTTGATAGAACAAACCTACAATCTAATGTGTATGGAGGCTTCCAGACCTCCCCAACCCAAAAGCAGATCCTTTTGTTCTCAGAGATTTCTGCCAGTGGCTTATAGTCCTCTTGGCCAAGCTAAGTGTTTATTCTTATGTACACACGTGGACAAAATTGTTGGTACCCCTCGCTTAATGAGAGAAAACCCCACAATGGTCACAGAAATAACTTGAATTTGACAAAAGTAATAATATATAAAAATTCTATGAAAATGAACAAATGAAAGTCAGACATTGCTTTCCAACCAGGCTTCAACAGAATTAAAAAAAAAAAAAAAAACTAATGAAACAGGCCTGGACAGAAATGATGGTTCCCTTAACTTAATATTTTGTTGCACAACCTTTTGAGGCAATCCCTGCAATCAAACGATTCCTGTAACTGTCAATGAGACTTCTGCACCTCTCAGCAGGTATTTTGGCCACTCCTCATGAGCAAACTGCTCCAGTTGTCTCAGGTTTGAAGGGTGCCTTTTCCAGACGCCATGTTTCAGCTCCTTCCAAGATGCTCAATAGGATTTAGGTCAGGGCTCATAGAAGGCCACTTCAGAATAGTCCAATGTTTTCCTCTTAGCCATTCTTGGGTGTTTTTAGTTGTGTGTTTTGGGTCATTATCCTGTTGCAAGACCCATGACCTGTGACTGAGACCAAGCTTTCTGACATTGGGCAGCACGTTTCTCTCTAGAATCCCTTGCTAGTGTAGGGAACTGCCATTTCTACTAGTATATAATGTATCTGGCTTCTTTGCCCCTGCAGTTTGGCTTCAGAGACCCCAGGCATTTAGTGCAAGTTTTGTTTTGTAAATACAGTGAGTCAGACACATGTGAGGCAGAGCTGCTGGGGGGAGAGATGTGAGCAGAGCTGCTGAGCCAGACATGTTATGTCTGGGGGAGTCTAAGAGCCACTTGTTCCTCTTTACTTCACAGTATATAGTTAGGTATGTGTTACCCCCTATATACTCACAGGACCTAGCTAGTAACCGTAGTTAGGGATCCATATATATATATAGTTCAGGGCAGTGATAGGTTAGGCTTCCGAAGGCCAACTAGCTAGTTAGAGGCCCGGTGGCACTAGTAGTTTAGCTGGCAGGTTAAGGACTCAGTGTTAGGGTAGTCAGGCCTGCATCTACTGCCGTCACCGTCGCCCTGTTTGCTGCCTGTGAAGAATCTCACCATCATCATCATCTCCTGATCGGCTGTCTGTCATCTCCTGGAAGAATCCGAGGATCCACAGTCATCCACAGGGGCCCCTGCATCTCTTCTGTTGCCTGGAGGTATTGTGCACTGGACTCTTGCTATATATCTATATATATATATATATATACCCGGGTATATAACCTAAGACGGTTGAGGACTTGCTGGTTGTTGTAGTATTGCTGTGTTCTGAGTATATTGTATGTATGTATTATTACCCTGTTGATTCTTATAAAGCTACTGTTATAACCTTATGTGGTATCTGTATGTATTCTTCAGACTGTGAGATTAGTACAGTGATCCTTGTTAAGGCTACTAACTGTACTTCATGGGTAAGTCCCAGGAAGAGATCCTCCCTGTAATACAGAGGCTCTATCCTGGGTGGAGGCACTGATATATTTCATATATGTTCCCACTCTTCCCTTCAGCGAAGGCTTCAGGTCCCATTATACACACAGGTCAGCGCCAGAGTCTGTTGCGGGAGGGATAATACTCATACCCCCCCCCAAATAGGGCTACACTAGTCTTGAGATTTCATTGTACCCTGCACAGATTCAAGACACCCTGTGCCAGATGCAGCAAAGCAGCCCCAGAACATAACAGAGCCTCCTCCATGTTTCACAGTAGGGACAGTGTTCTTTTCAAGATATGCTTCATTTTTCCGTTTGTGAACATAGAGCTGATGTGCTTTGACAAAAATTTCGATTTTTGTCTCATCTGTCCATAGAACATTCTCCCATTCTCATGTGGCTTGTCAACATGTAGTTTGGCAAATTCCAGTCTGTCAGATTCAAGTTATTCCTGTGACCATTGTGGGTTTTTCTTTCATTAAACGAGGGGTACCAACAATTTTGTCCACATGAGTATATGGGATTTGGAGTCTGGAGGAATAGTTGTCAGCTGAATGAGTGTTTGTCAACAACTACTGAAGATTTATGGACCACTTAAGAGTCATAGATGTAGTTTAATCACAATGGGGGGTTTTTACCCCATGGTTTGCTTTTTGTCAAGAAAAGCCTGTTCCCTATTTTAGGACCAGATGCTAGAGGTTTCCTAGAAATGCTATGACAGGTCTTGTGTCAGTTTGTAAGAGACAGCCAATGTTGTCCTAAGCTTTATTTGTCTGTATAAATTGTTAATGTTGAATGTATTTCTGTGATTCTGTTCCTTTAAGACAGCAGCCATTGTAATTGTGACATGATGCTGGAGAGACCCCCCCCCCCTTTTATGTCAGCCTGCCTGTTCTGCAGACAGAGTGTGAGCAGAGAAGCAGGAAGTGACGAGACAGAGAGCAGCAGCCATCTTGGCAAGAGAGAAGACAGGTTTCTGTGCTGTGTTGAACTGGTGTGGATATTTTTCTGTACAGCTAAGCTGTATCTTGGTCCAGAGACAAACAGAGTGTAAAGAGACAACAGGTCTAGTGAGTCCACGTGAAAGGAACTGTGCTCAGTGGCTGATCAGTGAGACTGACATTGTGACTGTGTATTTGGATACCACAGATAGAGACTCGCAGTGCTGTTGATGTACTGGACAGCACCTGCTAAATCCCGGCTTACATCCCAGCTCAGTGTATGGATTCGGCAGGACTGTCAGTGTGCTGAGTGGAATCTGCTGTTGGATTACATTACATTCATTTGGTTTCCCTGTTAAAGAGGACTTCATTTCTCCGGAGATCCTGATAACAGTGAGGAGAGGACGCTTCACTATAAAAGAAAGGAACGACTTTGGGCCCCACCGCGCGCTTCTACGGACTGTAAGCGGTCCACCTGGACCACTGGGGAAATGGGGGTGCACCCAAATGTGATGTCAGGGTCAGTTAGGGATAGTTTTGAGTATATTGTTCATTCAGTGTCCATACTGCAGAAGTGGACAGAATAAAAGTAGAAACCATTGCAGAATTTGCCTTGAAATTGTTCATGCTATATTGTATATTTTGCTCATCTTTATCCCTGTCATTTTACCTTCAAATAGCCTTTATTAACTTATAGTAAATATATATTATTTTCTTGAACTACCGCGTGTGCGTTCATTTCTGGTTGCGGAGTCCAAACCACCTGCCTTGCTCTCGGTTCACAAGTTGTCCTCCTTGATACAAATATAAGCTAGGGCCCTAGTGATGACCATGCAGGACCTGTGCCCCAGCCCTCAAATCCAGGTTCCTCTCACTATATCGGTGTGCATTGTTGCTTCTAGTAGTAAAAAGCAGAAGAACATATAACTTCCCCCTGTGCCTGTAAACACAAGCAGGAGGGCACATACAGGATGAGGGGAAGAGGTTTCAAGGTGCGGCCTACATAGATCTGACTTGTTTTTTCACGACATCCCACAGATGCTCAATGATATTGAGATCTGAGGAATTTGGAAGCCAAGTCATCACCTTGTCATGTTCCATACCTGGGTAATAAGGGAACACTGCTGCCATGAATGGGGATACTTGGTCTGTACAATGTTTAGGTAGGTGGTATATGAAACCATAATATCCACAAGATGACAGGACTCAAGGTTTCCCAGCAGAACATTTCTTTCTTCTCACTGGATCTCCTGGTGTCATCTCTTACCCAGGTAAGTGACGCACATACTACTGACTTTCACATGATGTCACACATGATTAATCAGACCATTGCTCTATGGCCTAGTTCTGATGATCATGTATTCATGTAGTAACTTTTAATGGTGGACAACGGAAGATCTTTGGCCTATGCAGTGCAAGCTGTGATGCCCCCTGTGTACTGATACCTATCTATTAAACCTAGGAGGAACCTGTTCAGCAGTTGGTGCTCCAGTAGCCATACAGGCTAGCCTTCACTCCCAATAGGCATCATTGATTTAAAAAAAAAAAAAAAACAACAGAAAAAACTTTATACTTACCCCACTCCTGTCCTCCTAATTCCTGCACAACTCATGACCAAAGCCAGAATAGCACACCTGGACTTTAGTGCGCATATGCTGGAACTCAGGCGCATGCGCAGTGAAGTGGAAGTGTACTTTTCTGGTTTCACTGAACAAGTATGTGAGTACTGGAAGCACCAGAGATGAGTCCATTGAAAGTCATTGGACTCCTCTCTAGGTAAGAATAAAGGTTTGTTTTCTCATAGCGGCCATTGACACAGTTAGGAGTAGACTATTTGGGACACTAACCACTGGTCTGTAAGGACCTGTGTGTGGGTAAGTGCCCAAAATACACCTGACAGGTTCCTTTAAGAGAACCCATGGGCCAGGTGATATAATCGGTGCTATAGAAACTATATATAACCTCTGCTACAACCGATACTGTTCCTTTACACAAGCATATTTTATGTTCATTTTCCCTTCCATTTAAGGCCGGGGCCCCACGTTGCAAAAATGCAGCGTTTTGGCCACAGCAGAAAAGGTGTGGCCAAAAAATGCTGTGTTTTACAGTACCTGCAAAATGGATGCGATTCTGGCTAATCCCATTAACACTTTGCAGAAAAAAATCTTAGGCGGAAAAGCTGAGTTTTCAAAAACTTGCTTTTTTGAAAATCGCAGCATATCTATTATCCCTATGGCAATGCTGGCATTTTTCATATAGGTATAATAGTGCCAGCAATGTTCTGTGAAAAACACTGCGGAAAAAAAGTGGTGCAGTTTTTTCTGCTACCTTTATTTGCTGAGGCTCACTACATGGGGCCTTAGCCTAAAGGGGTTATTAAGCATTATAAAACATGGCTGCTGTCTTTGAGAAAAACTCCACTTCCTCTTCTCAGGAAGTGACATCACATCTGTTTGAATAGAACTGAGTTGTAACATAGCCATGTGACCAATGAACGTGATGTCACTTCCTGGGAAGAGGAAGTGGAGTGCTTTCTGAAAGAAAGCAGCCATGTTTTATAATTCTAGATAACCCCTTTAATTTGTCAAGAAGAGAAGGTAAAAATTCTGTCTTCTGTGCGCTGTAAACCTGTTGAAAAATAGTTGTGAGCAGTGGCGTGACTAAAGTCTTGTGGGCCCCAGTACAATCTTTTGTCCGGGGCCCCGTACCTCATCCCTACAGTGAATTCTTGATAGTGATGGTTGCGGTTGCTAAGGAGTTTAATCATCCTTAGTGTGGTTAGGGTAATCTGTGGGTCTCCATGGCTTATGGGCCAGATGGAAGCTGCAATCTCAGTACTGATGCCAGTGCTTATGGCCCCACTAAGGCTCCTGGGCCCCGGTGTGACTGCACCCCCTTAAGTTACGCCCCTGGATGTTAGTATACTAGAGACTGATTCCTTCTAGTTAATATCTGTCTTTGGATTCCTTGTATGGATACTGATAATATCATCAAAATAACTTGTGGCGAGTAATATGTGATGTAGTAATCCGCTTATCAGTCAGAAGACATCCATCGCTCTCCACTAGTGTACAAGATTTATTATGTGTAAATGAACTTTAACCCATTACTGACCATAGAAAGTTTTTTTTTTTCAGTTGCTGCTTATCACTCTTGATTCCTACATCATTAACATATAAGTTGAGAGCAGTGATTGACTCTCTATGGTTGTGTCTGGTATTGCAGTTCAGCCCCATACATCCAACTTTTGCTTACTAAAAACATTTGCTTTAAAAAAAAAAAATAAAATTGTAAAAATCAATCTCACATGTAAGAGGCCAAAACTGAAGACATGTTAGTGGTGTACATTTAAAGGGGATGTCCATGAAGTAATAAAGCTTATTAGTACATTCGATGCACTGGTTAAGGGCATTAGAAAATGTAATAGGGGACCTTTAATAACTATGGTGGGACATCTCCTCTTAAAGGGGTTATCTGCACTGGTTAAGCTTTATTACTAAAATACACCCTGATCCCCCAGAGCCCCAAAGTTACCTGTATGGAGGGCAGCTGGGGAGGCTGGGACTCTGGTTCCTTCTCCTCTCCATTGCTCTCTCTGTGATGTCACCATCCCTCTCTGATTGGTTTGGTCCATTGAGTAAAATGGAGTCAATCACATGTCTGAGTGTCAGCGTGTCATTAGGCACGCTGGTCTCCTCTGCTCCCCTCCACGCAGGCAACTTTGGGACTCCTAGGGTCCAGGGTGTTTATTAGGGAATAGACTGGTAAGCTTTACTACTCCCAGCATAACCCCTTTAAGAGGAGATGTCCACAGCAGTTATCAAAGGCCACCTATGATGATACTAGATTTTCCCTTGCCCTTTCCATAACCCTTGGGACAACCCCCTACCACTTAGCTTGGTAGCAGTGAAGTCACTCTGGAGCGGAGTCCTGCACAGGTTATTGCCTTCCAGTGGCAAAAGTAACTAATCACGGTTGGGTCCCCTTTTTTCAAGGGCCCCATTGCAGCATGTCTGCCTTCCTTGGAAGATATATTGACTAGGAGCAGGATCCCACCACACATCACCACCATAATGATAATTGGGACAAATTTTTTTTCTCTTTTTGGATTCACTTTCTTTTTATCTGCTGCTCGGGTGATCCAAATATACTTGTTAATGAAAAGAGTTTTAGATGAAAGGTCTTCCAGTGGCCAGAATGTCCGATGACCATCTAAGGTCTACGAGCACCTTGAGGATCACATCACATCTCATATTGTCACGAATAGGCAACCAACTTTAACCGATTATATTCCAGCCAACAAAAAATTCCACCAAAAGTTTCAAATGCAGGCAAAAAAAAAATGACTTGAATGTTCAGGAACCAGCCCTGGTGCAACTTGTCAATCCACAAATATTGAACCAGAGATACACGGAGGGGTGAAGGACACCTGAACTTTCCTCAGTGGTAACTTGACAGGTCCTGATATCTGCATTAACTTCCCCCCAAAAAATTGTTTGTTCTGTTCTCTAAAGCTATACAGTTGAACAAATAATCGGCAGCTCACAATATGTGTCCTATGGGTTAAAGCTTGCATTCATTAGATATTGTTGGTCTATTATAGTACATCTTAGTCTTTCCCTAATAAAATATTACCACATGTAGAAATTTTGGAAGCGAATGTGACATAAATACATATAATAAAACATATTAAAATATCTGAGCTGTTAATTTATTGCACCTTCATACTAAGAATTTTTTTTAAAAAAGCGTAAAACTAAAAGTACAAATTTAAATGTTTTTTTTTTTTTAAATTTACGTTTATATTTTATTTTAAAGTTGTGCTTTTTTACCACTAAAAATGTTTAAACAGTGCAGAATAAATGCTATTATATGCTAAAAAAACATAAAATGGCTATAAAAAATAATCATATAATAGTAAGACTATTATAATCATTATTATTATTATTGCCATCACTACTATCCATTATCTATTTTTAATATATTCTCTTATATTATAAATCTAGCTTTAACATTAACAATTTTTTAAGTATTAATTTTACATGTATCTTAATGCAGTACATAATTTGTTCTTTTGTTCTTGCACAACCAGAAAACGATTTTTTTCTCACGTTTATTTTTTCATGTAATTAAAATATATTGCTTGTATTTAATTTAGTATAATTCATTTTATATTAAAAAATTCTACTTTTACAATATATGTAGATATTTTGAAATAGTTAAAAATGCATAAAATAAATTAATTCATGCTCTAACAAGATTTCTTTAATAATTGAAGCTGATTAAATATTGAAGCTGTATAAAATTTTATTTTCAATGTAGTAGTAATTTTTCACATTTTATATTGCATTGCCAGAAATAGAACTACATTTTCTTATAATTTATTATTAGTATACTATCTTAGTTTTCTGTTTGTGGCTTGTACTACGTTATTTTCAGAATATCTGTTTTTTTGTTTAGTTTTTTTTTTTTATCTGTGGCTTGTACATTATTATTAGTCTTAAAATTTTTCCATTTTCTGTCTGTGGCTTATATAATAATAATAATAATAATAATAATAATAATAATAATAATATATAAGCCACGGACAGAAAATGGAAAAATTTTAAGACTAATAATAATGTACAAGCCACAGATAAAAAAAAAACTAAACAAAAAAACAAAAAAAAACTGAGATTCTGAAAATAACGTAGTACAAGCCAAACAGGAAAACTAAGATCGTATAATATTATATTATTAATAATTATTATACTAATAATAATATTAGTATAATTAATATAATATTATTATACGATCTTAGTTTTCTGTTTGGCTTGTACTACTACGTTATACATTATTATTAGTCTTGACATTTTTCCACTTTCTGTCCGTGGCTTATATAATATTAATAATATTTATTATCTGTTTTGTCTGTGGCTTATACATTATTATAATGTCTCAGTTTTCTGTCTGTGGCTTGTATATTTATTATTATTAGTCTGTATTATTATTATTATTATTATTATTATTATTATTAGTCTGCATTATTATTGCTGTTATTACATGAGAAAAAATACATTTTATAGACATTACAATAACTTATAATAGTAGTAGAAGTAGTAATACTTTTTTTTATGGTAATATATTAGATATAGACATACAGAGCTAAATAAGTCAGAAGAGGCTAATTTTTTATTTTTATTTATTTTTTTCTATTTTTTTCCATTAGTTTATATATTTTTAAAAATTATTAAATATTTATTTTACTACTTAAATGTTATTAAATCTTTATTTTCTACTCCACAGAAGACATCCCCACCCCTCAACTAAAATTATTGCCTTTCACCTACTGCCAAAGTCATTATTTTTCTAAAACAACCTTAACTATTTTCATTTGGAATAGAAATAGACAAAGAGCACAATACCTTTTGCTGCGGGGAAAACTATTCACAGGGTGCTGGGGTCTGCCTGCTCCTAAGCTGCAGCATATGGAAGTTGAGAAAGCAAACTCCCAGCCCTGAGCTCTTTCCTTTGGAATTTGATAACATTAAAATAGATAAGAAAGTGGTTTATTAACCTCCAAGCTTCTAGGGGGTTTTACAAAACTGCTCAGAGGAACCAGCCTCTAATTCACTAACACTTCTAACTCCCTATTCATCCTTCGAGATGTTTTTGGATTTTTTTGGCATTTTACGTCTCCAGCTCAGGTTGTACCGGATAAAATTTCAAGCTGTGGCTGATACAGTTTAGGCTTTGTTCACATTTTGAGATGGGAAAGTTCCTGTTGTATACTACAAGCATATATACAGGACCCTATTGATACAACATAGGCCAAAAAAGTGTCCTTTTGGCTTATATTGGGCTAGTGGAGTTCGTAGGCTAAACCACCCACTGCGGAGACTCTATTTTTCCACAGATCACCTCCGAATCCAACTCTTTCATAAATGGCCATTGTCAGGCAAAAGCAGTTAAATCCTCTAATTCATAAAAAAATCTAGTGATTGAATTCCTATGTAAATATGTAACAAACTATTCATCTAATTAATTATACAATGTTAATTATTCTATAATATAACTTAAAATAATCATTTGATTTTTGAGTTGCAGTTGGGTCCTTTTTCCAACTCTGACTTCGACTCCACACAAAACTGGTCCCAACTCCAACTTCATGACTACGATTACGATTACGACTACAACTCCACATCCATGCTGGTAAGCTCCTGGTATAATAGTATACCTTAACTATAGAAATATATACCATATTCTGTATAAATATCTTTGGTTTCTGCACTGCAAATGGTGTGTCTTAGCACCAGCGCAAACATTTTAGAGAATTGACTATATCTCTTCCTCTTAAAGGATTTTAGAAATTGGAAAAAATGGTCTGCTTTATTTTCTGAAATAGTGCCACTGTTATCTACTGGCTGTGTCTGGTATTGCAGTTCAGCTCTGTTTTTTTGGAAAAAATATTTAGGTAGCTATAGACATTCAGTGTGTTGCCATATAGGGTGTGTTTGCTGTTGTATGGGGCTTCGATGATGGACCCTTGAAGCAATTTTGCATTACATGGCATGCAATACTGGAAAACATGGAAAGAGAGAAGCAAACATGGATAAATCATGGGCCTATATAAGGCAAAATGGGTTCCCAAGAGAATGTTTTAATACTAATTTCCTTTGTGGGTTGGTTGGGTTTATTTTACCTGCTGCTCTTTGTATCACTGTTATTTACATGCAGTGAATCTGTGGTCAAACTACATTTTTGATGATTCATTTGCCTGATCTCGCTGTGTGTGTACCCTTCCCGTCTCCACTCTCCCTTGTAATGTAATCACAGGTAATAATTCCCTCCCACATCCGATGTCACGTGCTGCTGTGATGTTTCGTTTTCTGACTGACCTGCTCACAGGGAGGGGGTGGTGAGCTTGCAAACGAAATATCACAGCTGAGGCCATTGACCTGCAAATAAATCAGATAATTTGCCATATTTAAACAGGATATGTATGAGGAAGTGTTTTGTATCAATTCATCCTGTTATTTCGCCCATATTTTATTTTATTTTTTTTAAACTGGATAACCCCTTAACCAGAGCATGATATGTACAGGTAAGGTTTGACTCCCCAGATAACCACTTTAAAGGGTTTGTCAAGCCTTTTGATACAGATGACCTATCTTTAGGATAAGCCATTAATATCAGATCTGTGGGATCTGACACCAGTCTAACCCACTGATCAGTTGTTTGCAGCAGCCATTGGAATTGGAGCTACACAGTGGATGAAGTTGGGAGAAGACAGCTCTGATACATGTCAAACAGCCCATAGCAATAAGCTACACAACTTCTCCTGCATTGTAGTAAGTGACACTCTTGGCCACAGTATTATAGAATTCTACTGGTGTCACCTAGCGGCAGCAGCATTGGTTGCTAAACAACTGAAACCCATTGGGTTGCTGTACGAAAAAAAAATTCATAGCAACTAGAATGAGAAGACAGAAGAGGAAATGAAACTTTACCATTGCTGATTGTCCAGGCTGGGCCCTAATGAGTCCATAAATTATCAGAATAATAGTAACAGGCACGACTTACAAGTTCAATAACATTGTCCGAGACTGTTTATAAACCCGTACCATTCGGGGCTGCACAGCTCATCCTTCATGTGAAATGTTTACTTCTCCGAGGAATAATTAGATAATTAGATCACTAGACTCTCAAGAGATCTGGAGGACATCTCCAGGATCTGAATAAATCTTGACAACTCCATACTTGTGTTGCCTGTCAGCCATTGTGATAGCACTGGTCTTCTCTAATGACAGATCATATCGATTGTATACACATAAACCCATCTCCATCTGAACACCTTATGATGGAACTCATGGCCACCCAGTATGGTCATGTTGAGTCCTGAGCTCTCTACCCCATATACTTAATGGGGCTTATGGACAGGGCTTGTCCTGATGGGTCAGCACCCTCAACTTACTTGCTCATTGACTGGAGGCATCTAGAGGTTCCAGCAATCCATTGGGAGTCAACGGAAGTGTATTACCTTCCCCAAAATCTGATGTCTGGAAAAATATACATTGTATAAGACTGTATTAGTCTGTCTCATCCTATCATTTCTCCATATAAGTGGCAATGGTGTTTATAGCCACTGACCTCTAGCAGTTCCTATCGAATAAACATAAATGCTTGGCTCAACAAAAGTGCCAAAAGTACTCTAAAATTTAAGGTGGCCATATACACAGAGGTGTAACATGTAGCTCCTGGGCCCCAATGTAATATCTGAACCAGGCCCCAAGTATAATGTATCATATATACTACTGGTTTCCTCTTATTGTCAGCCCCCCACCAATCAGGTATTTATGGCTTATCCTAAAAACAGGCCATAAAATCCTTAATCTTGGACAATCCCCTTTATCTGTGTGGGTATTTTTTGTCTATACATACACTTTATAGCCATACACTTTAGATAGCTTTCAGCTACCTGACTCTTCCATACACATGCACTCTCAGCTTGGCCGGACTTGTGTACTGAGTTAGGAGAGGGAAAAAAGTTGCAGCAGACTCCTCTTATCTTCCCATGAACATAAGGATCACCAGTTGGATTTCAACTGCCCCATCTTTATTTCTCTCGAAGGTCAGGAGGTCCCTATACAAGTGACTGATGGTCAACGAGTCCCATTGCTATGGGTGGACTTGGGCCAATTCACATCTAATTTGTATATCTAGCATAACTGTATTGGACATTTATGGTTGCCCGTTTTGTAATTTTTATGTAATGTTTTTGGGGACCTCTTGATGATTTATCATTGAGACTTCTATCTTCCTGGAGCCTTCGGTCATTCTATAAATCCAGACAATGTCTATAGAAATGATCACTATAACTAGTTAGTTGCCTTCCACTTATTATTACTCTAGGGTTTATTTTATGTAGATAAATGTGGTATCTAATTCTTCGATTTAGATAGCTTTCTTTTGGAAAGACACAGAACCAGACCTGGACTCGCGACTATCAGCTTCACGCCTACTGGGCAGATAAAGGTCTAAGAAAACTCTGTGAGCGATCAGTAGATAACCCGTCTATCACAGCAGGTAACACCCAGGTACAACACTGCACTGTTGACATACACTTTACTTATCAGACCAATCTTCTATGTAATCCAATCCCAGAAGGTTTGTGACTGATGCCATTACATTGTAATCAGAAAGCAGGACTGGCCAAATTTAATATGCACTTCTCCTTATCTGGATCTTGGCTATGGGCTCCATGGGAGGTAAGAGAAAGAAGCACACGTTAGCTATACACCTTAAAGGGGACCTTTCACCACCTCCACCAAATCCAAATCTTTACATTCTTTAATAGGCTCTGCTCCACTGATTCCGGCTCAGTTGGAATTTTTTCTCTAGCTCCCACGGTTCCCAAGCAATTGGTGCAGTAATTTTCAGCACTCAATATGATAATTAGGCTCTCTATCAGGTGGGAAGTCCTGAGCTGGAGTAGACAGTAGAGGGACCGCCCACCTGACAGTAGAGTGTCAAATTAGCAGAATGAGTGCTGCACTAATTGCTTGGAAGTGGTGGGGGTTAGAGAAAAACTTCCAACTGGACCAGAATCAGTGGAGTGGTATCTATTAAAGAATGCAAAGAGTTGTAGTTAGGGAAGGTGGTGGAACGTCTTCCTGATGATTCTGTGACAGTAGGTGTCAGGATAAATAAGGATGATGCAGTTGGATTTCAATTCAATATCTCTGCAGCACCACCACAGGGGAAATTAAGCATTACAGAGTGACCATTCACGTTCAATGTGTTCTCTGTGTAATGCAGGACAGGACCGGTCCTCCAGAAAGGGAGACACTCTTTGTAACTGATCTCCACCCTGGAAGAGAGATGAGAAACCTGATCAGGTGATTCGCCTTCTAAAAATGCAGAATTCCTAACAGGGTATATGAAAATGGAAACTGGACAACCTGTTGAAAGGGGAGTTGTCACCAGGTCTGAAAAGCCCAATCCTATATATCATGTGATCGTGCTGTCACCCTGAGCATTTTGGTGTTTTGTTTATCCAAATCCGTTCAGCCTTTCCAAAGATATAAGTCCTTTTACTGTTAATGCAGATTAGGGAATACTAGACAAGTGGGTGGTAACACTGCATGACAGAGACCCCACCCCCAGAGAAACTACAGTTTTACCACCCACTTAGCTAGTAGACCCCAATAGCACACAGAGACCCTTCCCCGAGAGAAACCACAGTGTTATCACTCACTTGGCTAGTAGACCCCAATATGCATCAATGGTAAAAGGGCTTATATCTGTGGAATGGCTGAACAGATTTGGATAAACAAAATACTAAAATGCTCAGGGTAACCGTGATGTATGTCATTGGGCTTTTCAGATCTGGGGACAGGTCCTCTTTAAAGGGGTTTTCTGGGACTTTGTAATTGATGACCAGTCCTAAGGATACGTCATCACTTGGTAACCCTAGAAAACCCCTTTGAGACTAAATTGTCCTCTAAAAAACATATTTGATACATAATGTCAAATATAATAATGGAAGGGTCAGGTCCTCATCTTATTAAGACATTGACAAAAACATACTCATTAATTTAATGTGTGTGTTCTGTAGACTGCACCCTGGGGCTTACTGATCAGTGGTATCATCTTGGACCTCTTCTTAAGAGTCATTCTTCTTCTGCAGACCTCTTCATCTGGTTCTTTTCTGTTCTCTCCATTTTCAGTCCTTCCAGATGATATAGGCTCCGACAACAATATGGAAAGCAACGTCTTATCTGCCACAGAGGTTCCTAACCTTCACCTGGGGACAAGTTAAGTATCAGTCGTCCTATCAGACTGACGTACAGGGGCTATTTCTGGTAATCCCAATTTGTCCGGTTGCAAATGTACATCATCCTAATGAGAACCTTATTAGGAATGTCATAAACTTTTTCTAACCTTGTCATTGCTAACCGACAGAAAACAGATACCATCCCAAAAATACTAGCAGACGGTATTTAGATAAGAGCTACTCATGGATCCAAAGTAAGATTTAAAGGAACATTTTGTCTCGTCTACATGATTTGTGTTTAGGTGACATACAAAAATATTATATAAAGATATTTCTTGCAAGGAAATGTGGAGATCGTAGGGTTGGGACTCCTCTCTATGAGCCAGAATGGAGAACCTCTCTGGAAGAGCAGCATCCATCCAAGTCTTCCATGACCAATACCGTATTAACCGAGCAAAGGTACTGAGCATCACAAAGCTTTCAATATACATAGCTGATCGTAAATCTAAATCTTCTGAACTATACCCATGTAACTCTCCACCTGAGCCTTGTCAAGCAATGCCAGTGTCAGATTGGCCCACCAGAGTACCAGATGATTCTCCAATGGACCCAGGCTCTAACACGATAATGGTCCAGCAGAAGACAACCAAATGTGAAGGCTACTGTGGTCTATTTACTCGGGGGTTTTTGGAGAATGGGCCCCCATAATAATTTTATCTGGTGGGCCCAAGGAACTTTGATCTGATATTGAGTAAAGCCTTTATCTTATAAAATGTGGGCATATCTTAAGGTGACCATACACATCAGAGCAAAGTTGGCAGAGGTTGCCAATATCAGTATGTTCGATCAACATTTTTATGATGTGTATGAGACCTCCCATATGTAATGGGAATAGGGGCTTTCCAACTCTCCAAGGATGGTCAGGTGGAAAAAGGATCGGGCATGTTGGTTTTGATCTCAAGATGGATACACTGCCACCATACATGTCTGGAAATGTCTTTTCCCCCTCTCCCTATTAAAACCTAACTGTATATGTGTATGGGGGGGGGGGGGGCAGTCAGCAGCAAAAGTTGTCACCTGACCAAGCGATACAGTAAGCCTTGACTGCCTATATTTTTTGAATTTGCATGGTAACAGTATCCCTTAAATATGTTCTTTCCTCCACATCCCTCATACATAATAATAATACATTTTATTTATATAGCGCCAACATATTCCGCAGCACTTTACAAATTGTAGGGTTCAAGTACAGACAAAAAGATACATTACAGAGAAATGGTCAATTCATACAATGGGGCTGAGGGCCCTGCTCGCAAGAGCTTACAATCTATGAGGTAGAGGGGGTGACACAGGAGGTAGCAGGGGCGGCATCGGAGGTAGCAAGCACCCTAGTCAATCATTCTCTTCTTTGTGTATTCTGTGGTAAAATGTCCATATGGACATAGGCGGGATGCAGCTGGTTCCCCTTGGCTTTGCCGTCAGGTATTCTGAACTAGTCCTGAACCCCAGGTAGAGCAAGAAGCTATAGGCTTCCTGCCCTACCATTCTCCCACTTGTAGGCTGCAAGCCTCCTTAGGTCTGTGGCATACCAGCTGCCAGGAAGTGAGTAGTGAGTATCCATTCTGTTGTGCTCCATGTTCCTTCTTTGCTCTGGGCACACTTTCACACGTCATAGTACAGTGCTCGGAGCAGAAAAAAAAAATGGGTTCGGGGAGACGAATGACACGTGAGTAATGAGCCAATACTCACTGTTCCCACCCAAGGGTGTAGGAGCACCGAGGGAGTCCTAGGGGATCCCTTTAAATGTGTTGGACACTGAGGGGCAATTACATTATATTGGGGCACTGACAGGAGAGTGAACTATGAGGACTTAGAGGGGACATTTCATTTACATTCTGTGTAGGCAGTACACTATGAGGACATTACACTGTGGGGGGCACTGTGGGGACTCATCGATAAGAGGTATCCTGACCTGGTCCTGAACCCCTGACTCGTTTTCGTAGCTTTTCTATATTGCTTGGGTGACTCTGTGACTAAATGATGGCTCCATAGCTGCTGTAAATGGCTGCTACAAGTAACCCACATCTAGAAATCCAGCTACACGAGATCAAGAGCAGATCTATCACAGCACACAATGACATTTACATTGTAAGTCTAGATAGTTGTAAATATGTCCACCTGGTAATGAGGCAGATATGGTATTCTATTGTATTGGATAAAACAATCAGCGTAGTTCTGTCTGTCCTAGGCGCACGAAGGTATTGTCTATTGTCTTATATTCAGATTATAACAGATGAGGTCAGTAAAGAGTATCTGGGCTAATCCTTTTATATCCCTTCCCTATTATCAGTCTATGTAGACAGGATTATGGCCCTTACTGTAGGCACAATGTCTTTAGGAGATCTGGCCATGCCTGACTGGGGCCATTGTCACTGGTGTATGTATATAGGTAAAGGAAAAGTTAGGGGTCAACTTCACCATAGAGATAAAAATGTTAAATAAAATGTACCCCCACCACAAAAAAAAAAAAATCCAAAACAGCCAAAAACAAACAAACCTTAAATGAGCCGACTGAGTGTCAACAAATACTCAAAGTCTGACATTTAAAGGTGTTGTCTGGGGAGTTAAGATGACCTTATCTTTTTTTTTTTCCAATTCTAATTTTTTTTAGATTTTACACAGGTTTACAATGCAAAACTGTAGGATAATTTGCACAGAATACAAAGGTAATTGAATAGGAAAGGGGGGGGGGGAAGAAAGGGGGGACAACCTCAGGGAACAACAGCATAAAATGAACTGAGAAAAACCAAACTAAATAGGGACAAACTGGACATAGCACACCTAAAAAAGAAAAAAAAAACACAGACACAGGGTTGTGGGGACCACAGAAGGAGGGAGGGAAGGAGATCAGTGGCCATGGAGGACACAGTACGTGTCCCACGGGGACCAGACTGACTGGAAGGCATCCACTGTGTTAGTGAGCGTGGCAGTGAGGAACTCCAGACTGCGAACATCCCTGACACGGGCCACAAGGGCAGCGCCAGTAGGCGGCTGCACACTCTTCCAGTGGAGGGCCACCAGCATTTTCTTTGCAGTACAGAGATCCAGGAAGAGTTTAGAGGCCTTCCCACCCCGGAGGAAGAGCTCATCAGTCAATACCATCAATTGTGCCCAGAAAGGACGTATCAAAGGGCAATTCCAAAAAATGTGGTAGTGTGCCCTCTTCAGTGAGGCATCTCCAGCAGACTGTGGAGATGCTCGGGTTAAGTGTATGTAGGAGGACTGGGGTGTGATACCAAAACATCAGCAACTTGTACTGAGTTTCCCGAAACGTAATACAGGTGGATGACTTAGCCGCACGGGACCATATAATTTGCCATTGGGCTGGGGAGATCTGCCGACCCAGAGCCTCTGTCCACCTGACCATGTATCTGTGGACAAGGGGTGCACGAACCTCCGGAGAAGAGGGGAGGATACGGTAAATAACCGAAATCAGGCCTCTCGTAGAGGTGCCAGCACAGCAGATCTTCTCAAAAAGCGTAGGAACGGACACCCGCAGGGCCCCAAACAAAGTGGTCATAAAGTGGGCTATCTGTTGATAGTGAAACTACTCCGTAAATGGCAAGTGTAGGTTAGAAGTAAAATAGTCAAAGGGCCTGAGCGCCAGGGTCGATGGGTCAATCAGGTCAGCCACATGAAACAGACCTAGTTCACTCCATGGGTGCACCATGTCAGACTTCAGCACCCCCCGAGAGGAGGGGGGTTATAAAGAAAAGAAACCATAGATGAGTGGCAGGAAGCGAGAGGGAAGAGTTTATGGCAGGTAATCCATATGGCCCTAGTGAAGCGAATGGGTCCCAATAGAGGGGTGGGAGGCAGAGGGGACAAGCAGGACCACATGAAAGCATTCGGAGGGACAGGAGCCAGCCAGAGCTTTTCTATCATCACCCATTTAGTGTAGGCTTGGGCTGACGCCCAAAACGGAATGCAGTGTAAATGGGCCGCCCAATAATAGTGGAGCAGGTGTGGAACCGCCAAGCCCCCCTCGGCCTTACCAGCCAACATAACCGAGCGCGGGATGTGATGCCTCTTCCTATTCCAAAAAAACTGAGAGAGAGCCTTTTGGAGAGAACGCAGCTCTAGGAGGAGGACCGCCACTGGCAGGGTTTCAAAAAAGTAGAGGAGTTTAGGGAGAAGCGTCATTTTAACAGCAGTGATGCGCCCTATCAGGGAGATGTGTAAAGGACGCCACTTATTTAAAAGGGAGCGAAGGTCACGAAACAGCCTGGGATAGTTAACAGAGTACAGGGTAGAATAGGATGACAACAACTGAATACCCAGATAGCGGAGGGAGCGATCCCTCCATTGGAAGCTGTAGTTATAGCGGAGGAGTTGGACGCCACGGTCTGGAATGTTTAATGGGAGAGCCTCCGTTTTCGAGGAGTTAACCTTATAGCCAGAGAAGTGGCTATAAGCTTGAAAAGTTAACATAAAGTTTGGGAACGAGATATGGGGATTAGTGAGGGTCAGCAGGACGTCATCAGCAAAGAGGCTGATTTTAAAGTCCTGATCACGCACAGAGATCCCCGTAATATCAGGATTGGAGCATATTTTAGAAGCTAGGGGTTCAATGCAGAGGGCAAGGATGAGGGAGGATAAAGGACATCCCTGTCGAGTCCCATTGCAAATGGGGAGCGATAGGGAAGTGGTGTGTGGAAGTTTGACCACTGCAGAGGGGGAAGAGTAGGGAGAAGAGATAGCCAAGAAGAAGGACCCCGAGAAGCCAAATTTCTTAAGAGTAGCAAACATAAAAGACTAGTCCAGGCGATCAAAGGCCTTTTCAGTGTCCAAGCTCAAGAGGAGGGCAGGGGTAGCAGTACGGTTGGCCATGTCTATCAAATCCACAGCCCTTCTGTTGTTGTCACCTCCCTGGCGGCAAGGGGCGAAACCCACCTGGTCCTTGTGGATAAGAGAGGGGAGCCAAGTATTCAGCCTAGTAGCCAGAAGCTTTGTGAAGAGTTTCAGGGACTAAAGTGATGTGGGAGTGAAGCATTGACTGGGGAATGGGGGCACCATCCAGAAAGGAGGTTCTCAGGTGCGGCAGGAGGAGGGATTGAAAGGTCTTGTAGTATAGGTAGGTAAAGCCGTCCGGGCCCGGGGCCTTACCGTTCGGAAGTCTTTTTAGAGTGTCAGTGAGCTCCTTAACCGTGATAGGGGCATTAAGGGCATTGAGGGCCGAGGGAGACAGAGTGGGTAGACTGCAAGAGTCAAGGAAATCCTGTAAACCTTGGGAGGTGGGGGAGAGGTCGGGGTGGGTTCGCGATGGGAGGTTATATAGGCGGGTATAATAAGACTGGAAAGCAGTGGCAATATCATCAGGATGGTGCAAGAGGGAACTGGAGGGGCCACGGATTGCATGGGGAGTAGAGGAGACCTGGCGATCCCGCAGAGTCTTAGCTAGAAGGGTATAGGCCTTATTACCATGTTCATAGTAACGTTGGTGGCTATAGAGCAGGAGACGATGAGTGGCATGCGTGGCTAGGTCACACAGGTCAGCTCGGGCAGCGACCAACTGACGAAGAAGGGACAGAGAAGGGCGTGATGTCAGGCTATCATTAAGGGATGTTATCTTAGACCGCAAGGCCATCTCTCTAGCCCCCCTGTCCCTTTTCATTCTCAATGCTAGGGCAATACAATGTCCTCGCATAACGGTCTTGTGGGCCTCCCAAAGGCTAGGAACGGAGGGGGCCGAGGCCTCGTTGTCTTGAAAGTACTCAGTCAGGCAGGCTTGCAGGGTGCAGCGAGTGGTTTCCGAGTGTAGAAGGGATTCATTAAGGCGCCAGTGACAGCATCTAATCAGGGTTGGTGTGGAAGAGAGGGTAACAGTAACTGGGGCATGATCAGACCAAGAGATAGGCCCTATGTCAGCATCAATAAGCAAACAAAGCGCTGGGGCGTTACCAAAAAAAAGTCTATTCTCGTGGGGGTGTGAGAAGAACGTGTAGGCGTGAGCAGTGGGATTATTAACGCACCACAGATCGTAAAGAGAGGTGGAGCGAATTAGACGGGGAACTCCCTGGCGAGACGTGGCTGGGAAGCCGCGACTGGAGTGTCACGTAATGACAATCTGTCTGCATGCTCAGAAAAAAAAACACATTGAAGTCCCCGCCAAGCAGCCAGGCCGCACCAAAGAGAGAGTCCACAGGCGGTCCAAAATCTTACGGAGGAAAGGGAGTTGGGACGTATTAGAGGCATAGATGTTACAGAGGACAATGGGCTGGCCATGAAGGTGGCCCTCTAAAATAATATAACAGCCTTGGGGTCAAGGTGAGAAGTGCTAACTGTGATGGGGCAAGTACGAGATAGTAGAATAGCCACACCCACTTTACGGCAGTCGTGGTATGCAGAATAAGCGTGAGGGTAATGGTGCTTAGCAAAGTTAAAGGTACCTGAACGGTCATAATGTGTTTCTTGAAGAAACGCCACGTCCGCCCAAAGGGACCGAAGTTCCAGCAAGACCATATGTCACTCAGAATTAGAGCCCAGGCCCTTGACATTCAAGGTTACGCACTTAGCCATGAGAACGGGGCAAAAACAAGGGAGCAATAAGTATGACAGATCTCACCCATGAGGAGCAGTTACCAGGATAGGTGGACACAGAAGAGGCCCCGGAGTTCCACTTCAGCAGCCAGCATATAGGGAGAGTTAGGCAGCAATCTCCAAACCTGGGAAATAAGGAAAGAACAAAAAGGGGGAGAGAGAGGGAGGGGGGAGCCAAACAAAAAGACAAGACTCAGCATAGAAATTCTAAAAACAGTACAACAGTACATCAGTGGCCAGGACTAGGTTTCCTGACCGGGGGAGAAAGGCGTCAGTCCAATCAGGACCGAGCCCAAACATCCAAATGAGCCTATAAAAAGAGAACAAAGGGGGCTCACAGCCGAGAAACACCCCCTAGGGGATATGTGTGCAGGGGAAGGCAGAAAATGCAGGCGGGGGTTGTACAACCACCAGGGACACTGGAATGAGTGTGAGAAAGTGGAACAAGCCAGGTTAAGCAATTTAAGCAACATCAGTAGTCCAAGGACCCAGAGGATAGGGAACAAGGAACGATCAGTGCCATAACCATCATGGTGGTGGAGGGTTCACCTGCTGCTTCCTGGCTACAGTCCCCGGGAAGGGGAGATGTCGCTTCTTAGTCGTCTGAGAGCTCCTGACTGGAGGAGCAAGTTCCCAATCCAACAGCTCCGGAGGTGGTATGTCCAGGGTAGCACAAAAGGAGTTTAGGTCAGCATAGGAACGGAGGGTGGCAGAGCGTCCATTGAAGCATGCAATCAGGGCAAAGGGGAAACCCCAGTGGTAGGGAATTCGGCGTTTCTGAAGGAGTAGGCGAAGGTGGCACCGTTTCTGCAATGTGACCCAGGAGATGTCCTGGTAAAGCTGGATTTTGGGCCCGTCAAAGACAAAATCCTTTAGTTGGCGGGCTTTGGAAAGGATGGCCTCCTTGAGAGCAAAGTCGTGTACACAGCAGATGACATCGCGTGGGGTCGGACTAGAACCCTTGGGCCACAGGGCTCTGTGAGCTCGATCCAGCTTGATTTTTTTTTGTGAAGGGGGTTCCTGAAGAATAGTGTTAAATATTGCCTCTAAAGTGCCATGCAAATCGTCCTCCTGGGTCGCCTCCGGCAAGCCCTTGACTCTGATATTATTTCAGCGCCCTCGATTATCCAAGTCCTCTATATGGCGCTGTAGCTCCTGCACAACATGACATTGAGACAGAACAGAGGTCTGAAGCTGGGAAAGATGGGTCTGGGTTTCATCGTGGTCCTCGTCCAGAGTCTCCACCGAAGTAGTAATGTGCTGAAAGTCTTTCCGTAAGGCAGAAATTTCTTTGTGAAAGGCACCCGTGACTTCTGCAACCATAGACTGGAAGTCCTGCCTGGTCGGTAGTTGAGCAAGTATCCGGACCCACTGAGTCGGGAGAGAGGCAGGAACTGAAGCATGGCAGCCATCTTGTGATAGAGGGGACAATGAAGGAGCATCCCTATCAGTATCAGGCACAGCATAGGGGGACATGGAATAGGTCCAAATTAGCATCCCCAGGTGGAGAAGGGGAGGTGGGGGCACTTTGTGATGGCATGGCAGAGATGGGGGGTGTGGAGGGTCTTGGAGCTGGAGGAGGCTCTGCACCGTGCACAAGTGTAGTAACTGGTTGAGCATGTGGAGCAGCTTCTGAGGCTAGGTGACCATGCTGAGGCAGAGCAGAGGAAGGCTGTGCCTGTGGACTGACCTGCAGAGATGGTGAGGGATCCAGGACCCTGGTTTGTGAGATGGTTGAGAGAGAAGCAGGAGGGACTGAAGACTAGGCGGAGGAAGGTGTCGGCAGGTCCACACTATTCCCTGCCGGAAGAGTGGGGCAGGAGGTGTCCTGAGGAGCGCTGGTTATCTCCCTGCAGCGAGGCTGTGCTGGGGACGATGGAGCGTGGAGTAGGCAGGGACATTGGAGGGTGCCGCTGAGTGTCCCCGGAGGCCGGAACAGAAAGCGGGGCTATCGCTGAGGCCATTGATGTAGCGGGCCAAGATGGCTCCCGGAGCGAAGAAGATTGTAGCGGAGTAGGTCCAGGGAGGAGGTAGGAGGAGAGGCACGGTTGGCTGAGACAGTCACCAGATGCAGAGGTCCCCGAGGTGGTCCTCTTGGGCAGTTTTTTGCCCATTAGAGATGCCTGGCTGCGGAGGTAGTGTGCTAAAGAAGCTGCCAGGGCAGGAGCTACCCAGGGATGCGACTGCTCACCAGCGATGCATAGGCCATGCCCAAGATGACCTTATCTGATCCAGCAGACACTGGATTATGCACCTGGGAGTTCTGGCCTGGTTTTGCCCCCCCCCCCCGGTCACGTGATTGGAATCAACCCCTGACCCCTAGGTCGCTCCGCCCCCTCCTTTCTCCCCCAGGGTTGGGGGTTGTACCTGATCACATGATCCAGGGGTCAGAACCCTTGGGTCCATCATCCATTGTCGTCCAGATCGGTTAAGGTAATCTTAACTCTCTGGATGACCCCTTCAATAACTGGGCTGCACCAGGAAAGTGGATAAAACCAAGGCCGGCGTTAGGGGGGGGGGGGGGGCAAACTGGGCAATTGCCCAGGGCCCCGTCCCCAAAGGGGCCCCCGGGATCTGGAACCTGATGACTCCGGATCCTGGAGTCAGGCCTGGCCAAATCAATAACAGAAAGGTACCCAGTGTCATGTGCCGCAGGGCCTTTCCGAGGTGAGTAAAAATAACAAACATTTTTACTCACCTGTCCTTGGCATCCGACGTCATCTTCTGGCTTTCCGGACATCACCGCTGAGGCCAGGCCTCAGCCGTAGCGATCACGTGGGGCGTGCTGACAGCGTGCCTCATGTAATCGCTGAGGCCCAAACACAGGCTTCAGCGGTGACGTCCACAACGCGTGACGTCAGCCGCAGAGAAGAAGCCAGCGCCGGCGGGGATAGCGGAGCAGCGCGAGGAGGCCCAGGAGAGGTAAGGCAAGGTATAACTGTTTGTTATTTTCCCTCACCTCCCCCGGGCCTTCGATAATTATACTCTGGGGTCTTAAGAGACCCCAGAATATAATATAATAGCACTGTAGGGCCCCTGTTATACTGTGTGGGGGCCACTGTGGCGTATTATACTGGGGAAGGGGCCCTCTGGATAGCATGTTATATTCTGTGGGGCCTCTGTGGAAAATTATAATGTGGGGGGGCCTCTGGAGATAATGTTATATTATGTGGGGCCACTTTGGATCATTATGCTCTTCAGAGGGGCCCCCCAGTATAATGCTCCAAAGTGGCCCCACAGAATATAATATGTTCTCCAGAGCCCCCCACTTTATAATGCTCCATAGAGGCCCCACAGAATATAACATGTTCTCCAGAGGGCCCTCTCCCCAGTATAATGCTCCACAGTGGCCCCACACAGTATAATATGCTCTCCAGAGCCCCCCCCAGTATAATGCTCCACAGTTTCCCCACACAGTATAATATGCTCTCCAGAAGGGCCCCCCAGTATATTATACTGTGCAGGGCCACTGTGGAGCATTATACTGGGGGGGGGGGCTCTGGAGAGCATGTTACACTGTTTTGGGCCACTGTGGAGCATTATACTGGGGGGGGGGCTCTGGAGAGCATATTATACTGTTTTGGGCCACTGTGGAGTATTATACTGGGGAAACCTCTCTGGGCAGTATGGACTGGGACTGTGTGGAGGCCATTTCTGGAGCATGTTATACTGAGTGGGGTAACTGTGGAGCATTATTCTGGGGGGGCCACCAGCAGAACATATTATATTGCGTGGCGCCACTGTGGGGCATTATTCGGGGGGGACTAATGAGCATTATACTAGGGGGCCCTCTGGGGAGCATATCATACTGCGTGGGGCCTACTGTGGAACATTATACTGGGGGGACGCTCTGGGGAGCATAATATATTGCGTGGGGCCACTGTGGAGCAAAATACTGGAGGGGGCACTGTGGAGCATTATACTGGGGGAAGGGACAGTGTGGGGAGCCTGTTATACTGTGTGGGGCCACTGTGGAGTGTATTATATTATGTGGGGCTTTTCGGGAGCATATGATACTCTGTAGGGCCATTGTAGAGCATTATACTGGGAGGGACTGTGGGGGACCACTGTGGAGCATTATACTGGGGGAACCCCTCTGGGGAGAATATTATACTGTGTGGAGGTCATTATGGAGCATGTTATACTGTGTTAGGCCACTGGAGCATTATACTGGGGGGGCATTGTGGGGTGCATATTATGCTGTATGGAGCATATTATATTGTGTGGGGCTGCTGGGGAGCATATTGCACTGTCTGGGGCCACTAAGGGGTAGTATACTGTGTGGGCCACTGTGGAGTATTATACTGTGTGGAGCCTTACATATCATGTGGGGCCACTATTGGGGGCTCAGGGGAGCACTTTATACTGTGTGGGGTCACTGTGGAGCATTATATACCATGTGGGGAAACTGGAGGGCTCAGGAGAGCATTTTATACTGTGGAGCATTATATACCATGTGGAGCATTATACTGTGGGGGGCTCACAATTCCTGCTGGCAGCCCTGTGTGCTATGTCTGCATCACAGCTCCCTCACTATAATCTTGCACATACGTGTAGTGCCCCATGGCCATGTCATTCCCCATACAGTACTGTGCATGAGCTGGCCATGGAGTTATTGGGACCTGCACAGTACTATTATGGCTGTCTATACTGGGAACATACTCAGTAACACCAGATAGTCAGCACATATGTAAGACTTCAGTGAAGGAGCCGTGGTGTAGGCTATTAGCAGGAAGCTGTTGGATGTGACCCCAGAACAAGATCCTCTGGTGGGCCTAAGGACTTCAGTCCGACACTGTATAATGGAGAACTATTATATATAAGGGTGGGTTACTATATATAATTGGAAAATTTAATTATGAGGGGGCTATTATAAGGGGGAACTATTATTTATAAGATGGGCTATTATTTATAAGGGGGGAACTATTATATATAAGGCATCCATTATAAGGGGGAGCTATTATTTATAACAGGGTAACTGTTTATAAGGGGGGTGTAATTGTTAAGTGGGCTTATTTATAAAGGGGGCTATTAGTGATAATGGGGACTATTATTTATAAGGGTAACTATTATTTATGACAGGGCTATTTATAAGGGAGCAGTATTATTTTTACGGGGTGACTGTTACTGATAAGGGGGAATATTACTGATACAGGGCACTATTTATCATTTATAAGGGAGCTATTATTAATAAAGGTGTAATATTATTTATAAGCAGGGATTATTATTTATAAGGAGGCGCTATAATAACTGATGACTGGGTGCAAAAATCTATTAGGTGGTACAAAGGTGCTTATTTGAATTGTGTGTGGTAAAATGGGGCTTATTACTTTTTTGTTGGCAGAAAGGAGGTGTTATTATAGGGGTTGTCACTGGAAGACAATGGTGTTTGCATATCAGCATTTGGGGCCCCGCTTTTGATTTTGCCCAGAGCCCGACTTTGTCTAAAACCGGCCCTGGATAAAACTGAATCTAACCTGGCACATTTTAAGTGCATCTCAGCTCCTGTGCGCTGCTTGACATTTTTTTTGAAACAGTGGGAGATGTACAGGCTGGGGTGGAGACACCTTAGTCCTTCTGAATTACTATAACTCACTCCAGAAAACTGATGTGAGTTATATCACAAATCTACGACAGTGGCCGACTGGTATAGTGTTGAGTTCAGGTGCCCGGGACCTCCCAACATGCCCAAAAATTAAGATACCAGAGCTTCTTAATAGTTCTGGCGCATCTAGCGCCTGTCGGGGAAGGGTTTAAAGGGATTTCCAGGAAATACCATTTTTTTCCTGTAGCCTGGCGAAGGTAAAAAAAACAACAAAAAAAACCATACTCGCCTGGCCCCGATGTCACCCACCACGGTCAGGTCCCACGGTGCCCCAGGGCTTCTTCCAGTGGAAGTCCTCGCCACACGTGACCAATGAGGCCTAAGGAAAGAACCCAGGACATCATAGGTATGTGTGTGACATCACGGGTCTTTTCCTTAGGTCGCTGAGTGGCCTCAGCGGTCACGTGCCTCGAGGACATCCGCCGGAAGAAGCCTCGGTACCCAACAGCGATGAGAGACACCAGAGCACCGTAGAGTGGAGCACTGGGGGCATGTATTTCCTGGACAAACCCTTTAAGACTGAGTTAGAAAACACTAATATTAATAAATTCCCCCAATGAGTCTTCTTGATCAGATAATAACATTTTTTTATTGTATATCCAGTGTCAACCACATAACTTGGGTGTAAAATATGGCACTTGTGACTATTGGGGTCTCCCAGAAGACTCCCATTCAAATCCATCTGTCCATTGAAGACCAGGGATGGGACAGTTTTTGGCAGTGGAAAATTGGACAATTACCAACATCTATGATCCATAAGGGACACCCATAGACTGGACCCCAAAGGTCAACCTAAAAGTGGTACTGAAAAACATTTTATGGTCTATTGGCCAATAGTTAGCCAGACACTGGCCTCTCTCACCCACAATAGAGTCATGGGGCCCAAATGTGCTTTTGGCCCTGAGCATACACTGTGCTAAGACTTGTGTAGGGTCTGAAGGGGTGTTCATCCATGTCTAATGCATCGCCCCTTTACGCCCTACCGGTACATTAGCAGACGGGTGATTTATCACTAGTATCATTGGTTGCATGAATTCACGGGTTTGCAAATCTTGCACTGTATCATAATAGCACATGTGGCATGATATTTTGGCACTACTCACATTTCATTTCTTTTTCTTACGCCGCCTCGTGCCTGATATTTTTTCCCACCAATATTTTGCATCAAAAAATGGTGCAGGTTTGTTGTAAATCTCTTTACGATACCTCTTGGCCATGGCTCTTTTAGGTCACAGGGTTATTTCTCGCCACATCCTGCACTTTTTTGGTTCATTTCTATCACAGTTGTGCCCGGAGTGCTCCTTTAAGCTTTTATTTGCTATGTATTAGCTTCTCCATATGAAGTGAAACGTGACCTTGCTCCCTGCAGGGAATAGCTGAACCATTTGCAGGAAGCCCTTGTATGCCAGAGTCTACCTGGCCTCTACAAGCTTGTTATATGTTAATTCGGCTTCTTATCTGCAACTCCTTTTTAGTTGGCAGACCTTCTACTGCAGGAGATGTTGATAATATCAGCTAAAAATAGCTATTCCTGCCCAGATGTCCTGACAATGAGAAGGTTCCCTCAGCTCAGACGCTCTTGTGTATGCAGAGTGGAGGCTCTGAAGTCAGTCTGTGGACCGCACAAATAAAAAATTATATTAAAAGGGGTTTTCTGGGCCACACAAAAATAAGTTGAGGACAGGGAAGGGGCTAAAAAAAAAGTTATATTCATATCTGTTCTAAAAAAAAAAAAAAAAATACTATACTCTTAGATCTGTTCTTCACCCTGCCGTCACAGCTGCTGGTCCCTTGTCTATTCTCCGATCTTCAGTGCCGCAACTATGACATCACTGGCTCCCCATGTAGCTGCTGCAGCCAATTGTTGGCCTCGGATACATCATCAGTACTAGAACCTCTGCAGCAATGACATAAATGGTTACTAGAGATGAGTAAACTGGTTTGAATCAAGCCAGATTTGACCCAAATTTTTGAAAAGTCGAGTTATTAGAGTTGAGCTACCCAAATTTTCCAAAAGTTTTTTGTCTGAACATGAAACTTTGACGGTTCGTCTCCCACTAACTGAAAGTGACATTATTATACACTGGGGTCTCGTCTGACCACAGAGTATAATAGGTGGATATCCAGGGGCGGTATAAAAAATAAAAAGCTCAATTTATTCAAACAAAATTTATACTCACCTTCTGTCACTTCTTCTTGGCCTCCTTGTGGCATCTGTCGCTCTTTCTCTCCTCTTCTGGCCTCTTGGATGCGGTTGTGCACCCCTAGGTCATCGGTGAGGCCTGTGATTGGTAAATAATGAACTGTCATTATATATTATAGATATACAGTACAGACCAAAAGTTTGGACACACCTTCTCATTCCAAGAGTTTTCTGTATTGTACTATAAAAATTGTAGATTCACACTGAAGGCATCAAAACTATGAATTAACACATGTGGAATTATATACTTAACAAAAAAGTGTGAAACAACTGAAAATATGTCTTATATTCTAGGTTCTTCAAAGTAGCCACCTTTTACTTTGATTACTGCTTTGCACACTCTTGGCATTCTCTTGATGAGCTTCAAGAGGTAGTCACCTGAAATGGTTTTCACTTCACAAGTGTGCCCTGACAGGTTTAATAAGTGGGATTTCTTTCCATATAAATGGGGTTGGAACCATCAGTTGTGTTGTTCAGAAGTCAGGTGGATACACAGCTGATAGTCCTACTGAATGGAGTGTTAGCTGCTTTTTTCTTGCCATAATACAAATTCTAAGTAAAGAAAAATGAGTGACCATCATTACTTTAAGAAATGAAGGTCAGTCTGTCCGAAAAATTGGGAAAAGTTTGAAAGTGTCCCCAAGTGCAGTGGCCAAAACCATCAAGCGCTACAAAGAAACTGGCTCACATGAGGACTGCCCCAGGAAAGGAAGATCAAGAGTCACCTCTGCTGCGGAGGATAAGTTCATCCAAGTCACCAGCCTCAGAAATCGCAGGTTAACAGCAGCTCAGATTAGAGACCAGGTCAATGCCACACAGAGTTCTAGCAGCAGACATATCTCTACAACAACTGTTAAGAGGAGACTGTGTGCAGCAGGCCTTCATGGTAAAATAGCTGCTAGGAAACCACTGCTAAGGACAGGCAACAAGCACAAGAGACTTGTTTGGGCTAAAGAACACAAGGAATGGACATTAGACCTGTGGAAATCTGTGCTTTGGTCTGATGAGTCCAAATTTGAGATCTTTGGTTCCAACCACCGTGTCTTAGTGCGACGCAGAAAAGGTGAAGGAATGGACTCTACATGCCTGGTTCCCACCGTGAAGCATGGAGGAGGAGGTGTGATGGTGTGGGGGTGCTTTGATGGTGACACTGTTGGGGATTTATTCAAAATTGAAGGAATACTGAACCAGTATGGTTACCACAGCATCTTGCAGCGGCATGCTATTCCATCTGGTTTGCGTTTAGTTGGACCATCATTTATTTTTCAACAGGACAATGACCCCAAACACACCTCCAGACTGTGTAAGGGTTATTTGACCAAGAAGGAGAGTGATGGGGTGCTACGCCAGATGACCTGGCCTCCACAGTCACCAGACCTGAACCCAATCGAGAAGGTTTGGGGTGAGCTGGACCGCAGAGTGAAGGCAAAAGGGCCAACAAGTGCTAAGCATCTCTGGGAACTCCTTCAAGACTGTTGGAAGACCATTTCAGGTGACTACCTCTTGAAGCTCATCAAGAGAATGCCAAGAGTGTGCAAAGCAGTAATCAAAGCAAAAGGTGGCTACTTTGAAGAACCTAGAATATAAGACATATTTTCAGTTGTTTCACACTTTTTTGTTAAGTATATAATTCCACATGTGTTAATTCATAGTTTTGATGCCTTCAGTGTGAATCTACAATTTTTATAGTCATGAAAATACAGAAAACTCTTGGAATGAGAAGGTGTGTCCAAACTTTTGGTCTGTACAGTATGTATGCCATAGATATTGGCTCCTGGCAATAGAAAATCATCTCTGAGCATTTTATTATTTATTATTATTATTATTTATTTTTGTTTGTTTATATAGCACCATTAATTCCATGGTGCTTTACATTATTATATTAATTCAATGGTGCTTTACATTTGAGGATTTACATACGGTACACAAGATATACAAAACAGATAATACTAACAGTGACCACTGGCACAGTGGGATAGAGGGCCCTGCCCGCAAGGGCTTACAATCTATGAGCATTCAATAAGATAGGAGTTATATATTTAAAGGGAATGTGTCAGCAAAAATGGGCTATTTTCTTAAACCAAACTAAATGTATTTTTTAAGAATTTTTGATTTAATTTTCCATGTCACTATCTATATTTTAACCCCTACCCACCACAGCCATTTTTTAAATTTTTGTTTTTGACTCCCCCGCCTTCCAAACCTCTTAACTATTTTATTTTTCCGTTCGCAGAGCCATATAAGGGCTTAATATTTGCAGGACAAATTGTTCTTCATAACGGTACAATTTAATATTCCATATAATGTACTGGGAAGATGGAAAAACATTCAAAATGGGGTGGAATTGGAGAAAAAGTACATTTGTGTGACATTCTTATGGGCGTCGTTTTTATGACATTCAATGTGCAGCCAAAATGACACATCACCTGTATTCTATGGGTCGGTACGATTCCAGAGATACCAAATTTATATAGTTTTATTTATGTTTTAACCCCTTTAAAAAATACAAAACTTTGCAAAAATAAATTTTTTCTTATAGTCGCCATAATCTGACACCCGTAACTTTTTTATATTTCCATGTATGGGAATGCATAGGGCGTCATTTTTTACGGGGCCAGATGTACTTTTCAGTTATTACATTTTGGAGAATATCTATTGCTTTGATAACTTTTTTAATCATTTTTATCAGAGGCGAAACAGTGAAAAAATGGCGGTTTGGCTCTTTTGATCTTTTTTTCCCACTACGGCATTCATTGTACGGGAAAAATATTTTTATAGGTTTGTAGATCAGGTGTTTTTGGACACAGAGATACCTAATGTGTATGTGTTTCACACTATTTTTTTTTTTTACTTTTATATGTGTTCTAGGGAAAGGGGGGTGATTCAGATTTTTCACTTTTTTTTTTTTTTTTTTTTTTGTGTACTGTATATAGTAGACCCCCTAGGGGCCTTATCACTAATGCAATGCATTACGATGCAAATTGTTTGAAATGCATTGCAAAATACCACTGCTCTACAGGTATGCATCTTGTAATAGAAAAAAATACCGATACAAGCCTGGATACCTTCAATAGGCTCCCGGCTGTCATAGCAATGAATCACCGAGCCCGGATCTTGTTCTGGGGACCGGCGATCCTCCCTAAAATGGACACGCTGGGAAAATAGGGGGGCAGGGGCCTCAATGCTAGCGATCGGTGCGGGCACTGATTGGAGGCGTTAGTGCCGGGTCTTTGCTGTATAATACCCGACATAGTAATAGTATAGCGGATATTGGGAAGACGTTAAAATAGTACCAAATTCTTCAACTTTGACTATGGCCACTAAGCCTAATACTAGACTGACAGTTGCTAGTCCTGTATGGGTTTAATTTATAGCAGTCACCACATTTACATCACAGACATTATTACAATAGAAGATAACACCTCTATAGATAACACCAATGATACATCATTGTATCCACTAATGACAATAGATGATGTCAAAGCTTATATATTCCCCCCTCAATGCACAGAGCATATCTAGAAAGCTCTCCTATAGACCTCAATGAGTCAGCTCCAGGCTATGACCTTGAGACTGCAGTAAAGCATATCAGTAAATGCTGTTCAAAAAGTGAAGGAGAAGTTCAGGCAAGATGGCCGCCCCCATAATCATGTACGGAAAAAAAGAAGTGGATCCCAAAAATCAGAATGAGGCATAATTTTCCTCTTTTTGGGATCAAACCTACATTTCAATGGCATTTGGTTAACCCCTTGGAGGAACCCAATTGATGTTGAATTGTGAGTTTGAAAAACAGGTGGAATTGCTCTCTGGTCCTCATGTGACCCACCTGACATGTAGACATATATGATGAGTTCTATCACCAAATCCTTGTGTTTCTTCAGTAAATCCTCGAGAACTGATAAATGGGCTGAGAACCCGTGAAATTTGTAAAAAACGTGAAATTAAGTGAAAGGTTCCACTAATATGTTATCTAATCGGGCACGTATGGGAAGGTGCCGCACGGTATAGCAGCATTGTTGTTATACTTGACCAAATGCTGCCTCATCAATATCAGGCCGTAGTGTTTTAAGAGATTCAGAGTTCATAGGGGTTTGGTTTCTAAGAGACTTTACAACCTGACTAAAGTATATAACTGTACGATGACAAAACAGCGATGATCAAAGGGCAATGAAAGCAAAGGATATGACATCGAACAATACATTTCATGGGTGCTTTACTATTAGAATTTACTGGAAGAATTTACTGGATTGTAAGCTTCACATGCTCAGTACCAGGTCTCTATCACCAAGCTCCTCACCTGCCTGGCTCTGTTGGCATGCTTGGTCAGATACCTGAAATCGTGAAAGTTTCAGTAAAATTTGACATATTCATATTGATTTCTCATTCAATGTAACCAACAATGAGCCCTTTTATCAATAGTGATATGGATTTGCCAAACAGCTATCATTGTAAATCTCATTCCCATCATGCCTCAGGATAAACCACAGGTTTCACCTTCACTCTTGTCTAGGTGTTACTTTCTCTGTGCACTTTGTCAACCCCTGTAAACTAAAGCACTGTGTACTGTATATTCTGAAAGTAGGGGTGGAGACAACAATATAACTGCTAGAATCCTGTACCCTATATTCAAGAATATAACTACTATAGTACTGCCCCTATGTACAAGAATATAACTACTATAATACTGCTATTATGTACAAGAATATAACTACTATAATACTGCTCCTATATACAAGAATATAACTACTATAATACTGCTCCTATGTACAAGAATATAACTACTATAATACTGCTCCTATGTACAAGAATATAACTACTATAATACTACCTCTTATGTACAAGAATATAACTACTATAATACTGCTCCTATGTACAAGAATATTACTACTATAATACTGCCCCCTATGTACAAGAATATTACTATTATAATACTGCCCCCTATGTACAAGAATATTACTACTATAATACTACTCCTATGAACAAGAATATAACTACTATAATACTGCTCCTATGTACAAGAATATACTACTATAATATTGATCCTATGTACAAGAATATAACTACTATAATACTGCCCCCTATGTACAAGAATATAACTACTATAATACTTCAAACTGACAGAGTGAGTATAATCCACTCCCAGAACACATGTACACCCTTCTCTTGCTGATAAGACATTTACAGAACAAATACAGAGAAGAAATCAGTGAACAATAGATCACAAAAAGTCAATATTCTTCTATATTCCAATATCCTCTGTTTGTTTAATAGCGCTATGTAAAGACACGGATTCCAATAACTAACAGCGGGTTTTGTTCCTGTCGCTGTTCACTGAGCAGCCACAACTAATTACCTCCATTCCTACCTGTCTCTTTTAGAAAGCGGGATTATTAGATATTTCAGAACAAAACCCGCGCATGTCCTTATCTCGGTAGAACATCGTGCTTTTCACCGCGTGTCAACAGTGTGCGAGGAAGAATGAATGAGCGCAGGAGCGAAGAAGGAAACCCTATGCTCACGTATGACTCATTCTAAGGAACAATACCTCTTTAATTTCAATTTTTTTTTTTTTTAAATAAGAAATTAATTTTAAGAAAAAGATTAAATGTTGAGTACAAAGTTTTTCAGACTATCCGGATTGGGCAGGTACCAGATTATTATACAATTACAAGATAGCTCCCCCCATTGTCCTTTTCGAAGAGCATTACACAGAGATCTGCAAAGCAAAAATAAATAAATTTTAAAAAATAATAGAAAATAATTCCTTCATCTTCCCCTTTCCCTATTTTGTCTCAAATTACAATTGAAACCAAGAAATATTTAAAGAAATATTCTTTTTCTTTTTCCAGGAACTCAGCCATGCACCCATTGTCCTGCATCTGTCATAAAGAACACTGGCTGCAGCAGGAGCCTCCCCCCAGTGCCCTATCTGCACTGGAACAAAAAGGGTAGTAAGACCTGTCCCTATAGTTAAAGGGGGTTGTGCTGTTTTGAACACTTATCCTCTGCCCACAGGACAGGGATAAGTGTCCAATGGCCGAGGGCCCAATCGCCAGGTCCCCAAGTGACCAGGAGGACGGGGGACCGAAGGTCAGTCATTACAGTACGGGCAGTCCCATAGAAGTGAATGGAGCGTCGGTCACACAAGCGCTATAGTACTCCATTCACAAGGAAGCCTTAGGTGATTTTCAATCCCCTGGTCAGTGGGGGACCCAACGATTGGGCCCCTGATGATCAGACAACTATCCCCTGTCCTGTGGTTAGGGGATAAGTGTCCATTACGGCACAATCCCTTTAAACCTCAGCTGGTCTCCAGCCAAAAAATTAAAAACAGATCAGCAGGAGATAACCCCTTGTAATCTCTGAAGGATTTCTACAATTTGTTCTAGAAACATGAAGAAAATGGGGACAAGCTTACCTCCATTGTTTTTTATCTTTAATTTTTTTTTTTTTTTTTTCGCCACATGTTAAAATCAAATGTCACGCCCAAGCAGAGCCAGGAGTTTTAGATATTACCCTGTGCTGTACTTAGTAAGGAGGACCAAAAGGTTCCCTGCCCCAATGCAAATGAGGCATTGCCCACCTTACTAGCTGTTTAGTGGGTAAACTGCGCCCATTATCTTATTTTCGACAAATGAAGAGTCCTTCCATTCTACCTCTATAGTAGTACCAAGTATAATCTAAAAGAAACGGGGATGGGTTTTAGTTGTTCAGCCATAAAGGGAGACTTTTCTCCATATGGTGGTGAATTCAGCAGCCATTGCTATTGCATGTCACTCATGTAAAGGTGACTATACACATGCACTAGTTATGCGCCCTTCTTCTGTGCTGAGGAAGGGGTAGTAAGGCATTTCTGGATACCCCTGGCAGTGACTTACCTCCGTTGAAAACAGTGATCAGGCATGTTGAAATTCAGCGAATGTTGGCCAGAACCCAATAGATACCTTAGTCTAATGCATCTGGCCATCTTTTGGAACTAAGCATGTAAGGATCATAGTCAGGGTAGGGTGTACATACCATAATCATACTACTGCCAGATGAGTTCTGTAGGACTCATGCAGAAGGGGGGAGCAATTTCGGCTTGTCAATCAGTTTGAGGTCTGAGTATGAGAACGGGGTTGAGGTCAACAATCATTGACCAAGGGGCATCCACCACTCTGTAGAAGCTTCTCAACCATGATTACAGTTAGTGATGGGCAAACCTCTGAAGATTCGTTTAGTTTCCGGTTAAGATGGTTCAGCCAAAAGATTTATTTGGGGTCTAATAAGTTTAGCATGAAATTATTATAGTCTTTAGACCTCAGAGTATAATCGTGAAGGCCCAGGGGAGGTATAAAAAAATAATACAGTTAATACTCATCTTACATCTTCTAACCTCCTGGGTGATGCCATGCGTTCCAGGGTCTGTGGTGACCCCTTGGTGCATGATCTCACCCAGGAAGTACCCAGATGCCATGAGGATGCCCAGAAGAGGTGAGGGAAGGTGAGTATAACCGTTTTTTTTTCTACACCTTCCCTGGGCCTCCACCTATTATACTCCAGGATCTGAAGAGAGTATTATAATTCCACTTCCGATTTGTGACAAATTTATTCAACCCAAAAGAAATCTTTGATAATGACAAACCCGAAACTTTTGGAAAGTTCAGGTTGAATTTGTTTAGATTCAAATCGGTTCGCTCATCTCTAGTAACAGTATATTATAACATAGCAGGTCTGTAAATGGGTGCATTGACTTGTCCCATTTCAGCTGTAGTTAGAGCCGCAGACACAGACAGATGGATTTCATATATGTTTCTAGCTCTGAGGTATAGAATAAAGTGTTTATACCATTTGTCATATTGAAGTGATCCCAGCGAGTTATAATAATGTCCTTACCCTCCACCCGGCCAAGCAGGACAATTCCCTAAGAACATTATTCCAGGCCCCCGGCTGTCCACAAACAATTCCGTGATCGGCAGCTCGCCGTGTTTAGACAACGAAATCCATGATTAACTCCCCAAAGCAGCATTAACTGAGCATTGCTTTGTAGTCGCAGATTAACATGTGAACACCATGACATAGAACAGCTCCAAAATCCAGAAAAACCCATCGGGGCGAAAATTTAACCCATTTTTTCCTAGCTTGTCTGGCCAGTCAAGCTTTGCTTCTAGAATAATGGAGCAAATGCATTAAGTTTGGAGTCTAGAAAGCCAGTCTTAATAAATTGGCCTGACTGGTGCAGGGAACGGGAGATATATGAAGAGGCCGTGGCCGCTTCATAAATCTATCAGTTGTGCATGTGAGAGAATGGAAATCTACGCCAGGTAGGAACTGGTGTAGATTTCTATTCTAAAAACTGGCATGAGTTCTAATACATCAGTCACACAATGTGGCAGGTTGGGTGTGGATCAGGGCTTGTGGCCACGTTTGGCGCAAGTAACGTTCTTGCACCAAGCGTGAGCTTCAATATCTCGAATGATGAATTCCTCCCATTGTCTCATTTGGAGCTTAGTCAACACAATTTGGTACATAGTGGGGGGCACAAAAACTAGCACACGTGACAAAAATTGTTACTTTTGCATGCCTTGTATGGCAGAAAACTGTCTGTTAGACAATCATCATGGGTCCAGCACCTGGACCTTTCTGCAGACAGCTGGATTTTTCTGTGAGAAGCCTGTGGTGGGCACTAAAGGGCATATGTAGAATTACATGGGGCCATTTAGATGAATAATTATTCATGTATACATGTATGGCTCAAGTATCTATCTATCTATCTATCTATCTATCTATCTATCTATCTATCTATCTCTATCTATCTACAGTGGGGAAAAAAAGTATTTAATCAGCCACCAATTGTGCAAGTTCTCCCACTTAAAAAGATGAGGCTGGCCTGTAAGTGACATCATAGGTAGACCTCAACTATGAGAGACAAAATGAGAAAACAAATCCAGAAAATCACATTGTCTGATTTTTTAAGAATTTATTTGCAAATTATGGTGGAAAATAAGTATTTGGTCAATAACAAAAGTTCATCTCAATACTTTGTTATATATCCTTTGTTGGCAATGACAGAGGTCAAATGTTTTCTGTAAGTCTTCCCAAGGTTGGCACACACTGTTGCTGGTATGTTGGCCCATTCCTCCATGCAGATCTCCTCTATAGCAGGGATGTTTTGGGGCTGTCGCTGGGCAACACGGACTTTCAACTCCCTCCAAAGGTTTTTTATGGGGTTGAGATCTGGAGACTGGCTAGGCCACTCCAGGACCTTGAAATGCTTCTTACGAAGCCGCTCCTTCGTTGCCCTGGCGGTGTGCTTGGGATCATTGTCATGCTGATAGACCCAGCCATGTTTCATCTTCAATGCCCTTGCTGATGGAAGGAGGTTTGCACTCAAAATCTCACGATACATGGCCCCATTCATTCTTTCATGTACACGGATCAGTCGTCCTGGTCCCTTTGCAGATAAACAGCCCCAAAGCATGATGTTGCCACCCCCATGCTTCACAGTAGGTATGGTGTTCTTTGGATGCAACTCAGCATTCACTCTCCTCCAAACATGACGAGTTGTGTTTCTACCAAACAGTTCTACTTTGGTTTCATCTGACCATATGACATTCTCCCAATATTCTTCTGGAACATCCAAATGCTCTCTAGCAAACTTCAGATGGGCCCGGATATGTACTGGCTTAAGCAGGGGGACACGTCTGGCACTGCAGGATCTGAGTCCCTGGTGGCGTAGTGTGTTACTGACGGTAGCCTTTGTTACGTTAGTCCCAGCTTTCTGCAGGTCAGTCACTAGGTCCCCCCGTGTGGTTCTGGGATTTTTGCTCACCGTTCTTGTGATAATTTTGACCCCACGGGATGAGATCTTGCGTTGAGCCCCTGATGGAGGGAGATTATCAGCGGTCTTGTATGTCGTCCATTTTCTAATTATTGCTCCCACAGGTGATTTCTTCACACCAAGCTGCTTGCCTATTACAGATTCAGTCTTCCCAGCCTGGTGCA
Organism: Leptodactylus fallax; assembly: GCA_947044405.1. Lineage (NCBI taxonomy): Eukaryota > Metazoa > Chordata > Amphibia > Anura > Leptodactylidae > Leptodactylus > Leptodactylus fallax. The sequence goes on along the minus strand of CAMRHE010000375.1, from coordinate 724,476 downwards.
GGGCTACAATTATGTTTCTGGTGTCCTTCCACAGCTCTTTGGTCTTCACCATAGTGGAGTTTGGAGTGTGACTGTTTGAGGTTGTGGACAGGCGTCTTTTATACTGATAACAATGTCAAACAGGAGCCATTACTACAGGTAATGAGTGGAGGACAGAGGAGCCTCTTAAAGAAGAAGTTACATGTCTGTAAGAGACAGATCTTGCTTGTTTGTAGGTGACCAAATACTTATTTTGCTCCATAATTTGCAAATAAATTCTTAAAAAATCAGACAATGTGATTTTCTGGATATGTTTTCTCATTTTGTGTCTCATAGTTGAGGTCTACCTATGATGTCAATTACAGGCCGGCCTCATCTTTTTAAGTGGGAGAACTTGCACAATTGGTGGCTGACTAAATACTTTTTTTCCCCACTCTATTTATCTATCTATCTATCTATCTATCTATCTATCTATCTGTCTGTCTGTCTGTCTGTCTAATCTATCTATCTGTCATGCACCTAGCCCATTACATGTTGCAGATACCACCACCACCCTTCAAAAGGAACTATGGATACATGTTGCAGATGTCACAACCGCCAACACCACCAACTTACAAAGACCCCATTCATATATGTCGCAGACACTACTACCTCCACTACCACTACCCTACAAAGAATCCTACAACTTAAGGTATCTTCCACCACTGAAGGTGCCAGAGCAATAAGGTTCCCAGTACCTACTGTCCCTGTGAATGTGTTTAGCTACCTTAATCTTCTGCCTGTATACCCGTATCTGAATCTATTCCACATCTTGACGCCCGCCTGTTAACCGTGTCTGAATTTGCTCTTTTTGCCCTGACTTCTGCCTGTTGTACTGTTACAAAAGAACTTTGCTTGCTACAATCTCACCTTGTCTACTGACCATATCCCTGTCCATTTCTTCTTTGCCACTAATGGGGGTTGCTTGACCTGTTCGGGTTCCTATAATAGGACTGCTCATGAGGCAACAACCTAGTGGTTCCCTACAATATAGAAAGATCCCCAAATAGTGGTTTAGGGTGAATCCCAGGGGATCACTTAGACAATACCTTCAGAAGTACCCTTAAGCCAAACCAGTTTTATTGGCACAGTGGGTGGGTTATAGTCAGTACCATCGCCTACGAAATATATTATTAGCACCACCAGCCTATCACCAGTTATTGAGACCTTTTGAAGGTACCACCATCTTCACCTCCACCCAGAGAAGACATTATTGATACATGTTGCAGATACCAAAATCAACAGTGCCACAGCCACACTGTTTTATGTTGTGGATGCCACCACCCTGCTGAAGATACTATCAATACCCATTCAAGATGCCACCATCAACAGTGGCACCACCATCCAGAAAAGACACTATTGATACATATTATGGAAGCTACCACCCTTCCGAAAACTCTATTGATATATGTTGCAAATACCACCACCCTACAGAGGAGGCTACTGATACATATCCTCACTATGTGTGTGAATCAGAGAACACAGTATACAATGCAACCTTGACTGTTCCCTGACCCCATGCCCTGGTCACCACCACTTGTGTGCAAACACATGTTAATTTGCGGATTCTTATCTGCCATTTTTAAATAGAGAAGGAGAAACCTGGCTTTTTTCCTTGGATGAGTGGATCAATCTCTCAGCTCTGTTTGTGTTTACTCATTGTTGTCTTCACATGCAGAGCTTTACAAGAGTTAGCAGCTAATATTCAGAATCTTCAGAGCTCTTAAGAGCTATCAAGCCAGATAAGTCACATTTGCCTCTTATGTAAGTGATTCTGGTGACTCTTCAGAAGGACTTCTGCTCTGTTGACCTTTTCGAGTAGCTAGGAAATAAGGGAGAGCGTCTTCATACTGGGTATTTAAAATAAACTAAGAGGGGAACAAAAAAAAAAAATCAATCTTGGTTCTGAGAATAAGCCAATCAGCTGCCATTATTTCTGGGTAATTGAATGCGTGGTCGGCCATTAACTCAACCATGTCACTTTGGCTCATAAACAATTGATGTTGTGTGTTCAGGTTGCAGCCAGTAGCCTTTTTATCTAGGACAGTCAATGCCTCATAGACAGTGTTATCAGCCAGTGTTGGTTTGAGATTAATATATTATTTTTTTGACTTGTGTTAGGGTTTTGCTTCTTTAATATTGCCTCCATTGGTGTTGGGTGAAGAGCTTATCTCTAGTTGTATTTGCTAGATTGAGCTTGCATTGAGTCAGGTCAACAATACACAGTTTATAAAGCTGGCCATAGATATTAAGAGGATTTTCTTGATAGTACCTAGAATGCAGGGGTCTAGTTGAGGGTGGGGGGGGGGGGTGCATATGACCTGGGTTAGGATAAGTCATTCATTTGGGATCATGTGGTCCAACACCCTGCCCCCATACCAATCAGCTGTTCTCTGCGAAGAGTGATGACCAGGATTGGAGATTACTCTAGTTCTATCCACCCTGAAGTTATCTCAATCAATAGCAATTGTGACATTAACAAAGGAAGGGGAATTCCATTGTCTACTCCTATATCATCAATGAGATCTAATAGGTCTTTGTGAATCATATATAATGTGTCCAAGTCTTCAAAGCTTCCTCCAAATAGGGATGTCTCTTAGGGTGGGTTCACACTTGCAGTGGCACTCCGTCCACCGCGAATCCAATCTAAATGTCGGAAAACTGGATAAGGGCTGGAGAGGGGAAGGTTTGCGATGCATTGCTTAAAACCCCATTCACTTGAATGGGGTTTTAAAGCAATACGCGGGTGTGCGCTTACACCCTCTGCGCCGCAAAGCTGTTTTTTTCATTGGAAACAAAGACCTGCATGTCCGAATTTTTTTTCCCAGCGGAAAAATCGGCTTCGCGGCACAGAGGGTGCAAGCGCACACCCACGCATTGCTTTAAAACCCCATTTGCAAACCTTCCCCTATCCAGTTTTCCGACATTTAGGTCGGATTCACGGCGGATGGAGTGCCGCTGCAAGTGTGAACCCACCCTAAATGGACCTTTGGGGCACGTTATTATATCAAATAGTCCTATGGTGGCAAGTCCAAATCTGCTAGTGTTCCAAAAAATATTCTGAAAAAGAGTCTCTGCATCTTTTTAGAGTTTTGTTTTATGGCCAACCCCCACATCATTGGTTTTGAAAAACATCCACATATACAAGACATTTTTTGCGTCCTTATAATTTTGTTTCCCATTCTTTGCCACACTGTAAACTTTTTGGTTACTCACATAGGAATTTATCAAGAAGTTGATGGATACTTTTGATATTTTTGGGGGCACTAACATCGAACATTGAAAAAATTTGACCAATTTAGATATCTATTGTCATGAATTCAGAAATTATTTATTCATGTGCCTCTGCCCATCTTGAACCATTCCATCCCATGAACACAGAGTCAAGTCCGCAGACAGTGGTCCAATTTTTCCCATATGGATGATGAAACCACAACCATTACAAACCATTATACCCGAATTGCAGCCTGTTTGTATTGAACAGCTGGTTAAGTTGGGAAGGAATATCTTCAGTAAGTCTTTGACTGCATCTACAGACAGGGCGATCTGATCGGATCTTCACCCTTGATCCCAGCTCTGAGCTACAGTGCCACCGACTGGTGGATCTTATGACTTTGTCCATGCAAAGCAGATTCTTAACCATTGATGATTTCAGGACAATTCACAAGCCTTAAGGTAGGTCATACACCTTAGATACATGTTGGATGAATACTAGTTCAGCCAACAGTAACTCCTTTGGACCCTCCCAACTCCCATACACCTGCCAAGGCAAGAATGAAGGTGTTCTCTCTCTTGAAGACCAAAGGATTGGCCATGTTGAAATCCAACATGCTGACCTTTCTTTCCCCCAACATCTTGCATCAGGGAATCCAGACACCTCCATACACATTAGATGGTTGACTGTTCTTAGTGGAATCAACAGGGTCCCCCAATATTCATCTAATGTGTATGACCACTAGAGATGAGTGAACCAAGTTGGATCAAACCAGACTTGACCTGAATTTTCCAAAATTTTAGTGTTCATCCAAACATGAAGCTTTGAGGGGTTCATCACTTGTGAACCAGAAGTAAAATTATTATACTATGGGGTCTCTTCAAGACGCCAAAATATAATAGGTGGAGGCCCGGGGGAGGTGTAAAAAAATAACAAACACTTATATGCTAATCATGACTTCGATGCGTCCCATGTGACTGTTGAGACCCAATCACAGGTCTGGTGAATCTCAGTATGGTGAACTTTGCATGACATCACCCAGGTGGCTGGAAGAGGCCAGAAGAGGACCCAAAATGAGTGCTGGATGCTGCGAGGAGGCCCAAAAGAGGCAAAGGAAAGCGAGCATAACCATTTGTTATTTTTTACGCCTTCCCTAGACCTTCACCTATTATACTCTGGGGTCTGAACAGAACCCAGACTATAATAATTTGACTTCCGAGTTCAGAACAAAATAAACCAAAGGCTTAACTCATCCAAACCTTTAAAACTAAATAAATCTTCAGAGCAGCCGTCGGCAACCCCCGGCACGCGTGCCAAGAGCAGCACGCGAGGCATATTTCCCTGGCAGACCCCCGAGTATAATAAGCGGAGGCTCAGGAGAAGTGATGAAACATAAAAAAAACAATGTACTCACCTTTTCTGCGCTCCGCAGCCGCTGTCTGCTCTTTGGGCGCTTCTGCCTGATGTAAGAGACCGCTGACAGGACCTCTGGGGTCACATCCGATGTCATTACGCATAATGACGCAACATGACCCCTGAGAACCAGCGGTTGCTGACTACAGGTAGAAACGCCCGAAGAGAACACAGCGGCTGCGAAGCGCAGGAAAATGTGAGTACATTGTTTTTTTATGTTTGTCACCTCTCTTGGCCCTCCGCTTATTATACTCTGGGGTCTGAAGAGACGCCACAGTATAATTATAGCTAGTTAGTGGCGAAAATAATAAAAGTTAGAATGTTATACCATGTGCAGGGGCCACTATGGGATATAATCCAGTGTGCAGGGGCCGCTATGGGACATAATACGGTGTGCAGGGGCTGCTATGGGACATAATACCATGTGCAGGGGCCACTATGGGGCATAATACCGTGTGCAGGGGCCGCTATGGGGCATAATACTGTTTGCAGGGGCCGCTATGGGGCATAATACTGTTTGCAGGGGCCACTATGGGACATAATACCGTGTGCAGGGGTCGCTATGGGGCATAATACCGTGTGCAGGGGCCGCTATGGGGCATAATACCATGTGCAGGGGCCGCTATGGGGCATAATACCGTGTGCAGGGGCCTCTATGGGGCATAATACCGTGTACAGGGGCCACTATGGGGCATAATACCGTGTGCAGGGGCCGCACCATGTGAACGCAGATTTACATCAAGCTAAAAGTTCCAGTGGCCTAAGAATATAGCTGCATCCAGATACATAGTGTGTTTTCACCATAAGACTGCTGTCATACAGTACTCCTGGACACATACATTTACCACTAATTGGGGGCTGCACATGGACTTTCATTGCTTCTAATTAGAAAGTACAGGAGCGTCCCAGGACATAGCAGTAACCGCATGTGTCCTGAAGCATCTGGTGGCAGCACTTCTGTGTTATGGTTTGTGGTATATGACTTTAGTTTAGGGGTCGTCAGACTTTATTGATCGGCACTCCGAGTACCTAATCTTTGATTTTTTTAATTAAAATCGGCACGCCGAACAAAAAAGGTTGCCTACCCCTGCTTCAGAGGTTCATCCAATTCTAATGGCAACCTTTAAATAATGGATAAAAATTTCCAACCAGGTAAATTAACTTTATGTATATGTTCTACACCCCAAGGATATCTGTGGTGATTGTTTACTAGAAATTCTTAAGATCATAGTCATTCAGATCTTACAAAATTGATAACACTGCATCAATTTTGCAAATAAAATATTAGATTTATGATGAGGATTTATAAAGGACATTCACTTTTTACCAAATTGCTAAAATAATATAAATTTTGTAAATAAAAATATGATTTATTATGATTTATTTTGAAAAAGTTCATTTACAAAATTGATACAATGTATACATTTCTTTAATTTAAAGGATTAGATTCAGTATGAAGATTTATAGAAAAAAAAATTTATGAAAAGGTATGCATTTTGTACATTTTTGGGGGGGTTTTCATCTATGTGTATTTTCATCCTTCTTTTGTGGTGTCAACCAAGGTCTTTTCAAATTCTGATGTCATCTTTACAATATTGTAAAATGAATATACTTATGTAGTTATGGCTATATATAGAAGATAACTCAGGGAAAAGTAGCTGGAAGATGCAAAAATATCAGCCAAGGTTAACATTATCTTCAGAATCTCGCCTCCGTGTAGTACTTTAACCTAGAATATCTTATTCATCATGTTCGTCATGTATCGTAGGTGTATGTAGTTCTAACTGGAGACACATTATTACCATATGACATCATCGGTTGTCAATCTACAGCAGCTGATTCTTTTCCTGGGAGATAGAAGTGAATAGTCATCCTTGTCAAGAAGTGGGTGTAGCCTGAAAGTGCAAAGACAAAGTGGCAAAAAATTTGTGATGCACCCAATGACTTTGTCACCCCCGATACAAGACCTGTACTTTAATGGCTTTGAGAACCACCTTCATGATCAGACATTGACGATCCCGATACAATCTATAGAAGATCCATTTTGATTTCTTAGGCCAATGGTTGAATGGACTTGAAAATTGACAACCAATTTTATAAGCCATGAGTTTTTGATGTTTCAAGTAAATAAGGCAAATAAGTCCATGGACAAGGGTGGCGCTATATCTGAAAAAAAAGAGCAGGCCTTCTTTTATTAGCCCAACAGCTGTATCCATTGTAAATGTAGAAGTAGCAATCACTCCTAATTTTTTAAGGTTACGCCTAGACCTTGTGCTACATGTGTCGGGTTATTTTTTGTAATATTTTATTCCAGGGGTTGTCTGGTTTAGAAAACCAATTTTTAATACTCTTTTAGAGATATGGAAGGGTTTTTTTTCATGACATTCATCCTTACCTGGAACAGACAGTAACTATTTGGAACATTTCCTGATGTGGAGGACCAAGTGTGTCCATACATTGTCAGACCATTGAGTTCAAAAAGATCTCTTTAATGCTTCATGTCCACTATGGTGGGCACTGTAGAGAAACAAAAGACTTGCTGCCAAGTTCTCCCACCGATTCTAGCATCCACTGGACACCATGTTTGAGGTCAAGGGGACCCTTCTACTAAGGCATTCAACCCCTCTCTTAGGGTTGTCTCACCACCACCAACTTTGCAGACACCCCAGCAAAGAACAGGGTTTTCCCCATGAATTTAGGTTACCATGCATTGCTACAACTTATAGATCAAGAAGATCCAACCACTGGGATCCCCTCTACTTCTATGCTTAGTACTACTTGGTTTATAAGTTTTTGCTGACATTGGCTATAGGACTGGTTGTCATATTCCATCTGGAGACAACATCACGTCTATGAAATTTCTGGGTTTGGCCCTAAATTTCTGGTACTCATAAATTCCAACAGTATGATATCATCAGATCATTTTTGGCTGAATTCATGGGCAGGTCAAATTCACTATGGAAATAGCTGGTTGTATAGATCAGATTTCCATTCTGGCTCATAGAAAGGCTCCAAGCAGGAGATCCCTTAATCCAGTGATGTCCATATACCCTAATGGGGCTTATAGCCTAATGAGACAACCACTTAAACAGTTGCTCAATGTCTTGTTGGAGTTCCTTGCAATTGCGTAAAGGGGTTTTCCAGGATTAATAATTGATGACCTATCCTTAGGATAGGTCATCATTTGATGATCAACAGGGTTCCCAACAACCCAAACCCCCACAGATCAGCTATTTGAAGAGGCTACAGCATTCAGGTGAGTGACTGAGTCACAATAATACCAGAGGATCCTATGGTGGGCCCAAGCTCTAACACAATAATGGTCCATTATTAAGACATCCATATTTGTTGGGCACTATGGTCTATTTTGTAGGGGTTGTTGGAAGGTGGGCCCCTGGAATCATTTCACCAAGTGGGCCCAAGGAACATGAGTCAAACACTACTTACCAAGCACAGTGCATATATTTGTATAGCACCTGTGCTTGGTATCGCAGAGTAGCCCATTCGCTGGCCATGTAACCGTTGGACCTTAGCCACTTCTAACAGCTCATATGTCGGGTCAGACTCTGCTGATCTTCAACTGATGACCTATCCTAAGGATTGTTCCCAGAAAAACTGCTTTAATAACCTTTATTTGCCATCTACTTAATAGCTGGGAGTCCCCAGTGATCACTGTAATGGGAGCTCGAACGCTCCCCTGTGTGCCCTATGTTAATAGATTAGAGATGCACTTGCATGGCCTGTGCGTTATTAAGTTATATGGGACATCATCACCATAGAGAAAAATGGAGCAGTGGCTACACATGCACAACTCTATTACATTTGTACGGAACACACAGAGGAACTTGTGAGTCTCAATTCTCCACATTGCTGGGGGTTCCAGCAGTTGAGCGCCCAGTGATCAGACCGTGATCTTATCCTCTATAACTGTGTACAGGGAAAAAAAATCCACCTTATGTGATGGGAGACACAACAGCATTCTTAAAGATTTTTCCACACTCATGTCTCGATAAGCTGAGACCAAAGTCCTCTCCTCTTCAGAGCAAGGAGAACAAACAAGGTCTTGATGGAACATTTATTAATTTCAGCCTTTAGTACTGGTCTTGTTTCTTGGCAACATGTCTGCCGGGTGGCCTTTCACACACCAATCAATACATTTTGAACTTTACTGATAACTGCAGAAACCTACTCAAAAAACAAAAAAATCCCTCCTATGACTATTAGTATAAGAAGTGGGTCAAACTACACAAAAAAAAATCACAATTTATGAATTAAATAATTTTAAGATGGAAAGTTGAATTATAGATTAGGTCCAGACACAATTGTTCATAATACCAATGATAGAAGAATCATTACTAAGAGACATTGCAACAAGTAGGAAGAAATGAAGTCTGTGTAGTCAGCCAAAAAGATTACTGAGAAAATATTAACCCCCTTCAAAAATTTTAATTTTTTTTTAAATAAAAAAATTAATTTTATTCTGCTCCAATGTACAAGAATATAACTACTATTACTATAATACTGCTCCTATGTATAAGACTATAACTACTATAATACTGCCCCCATGTACAAGAATATAACTACTATAATACTGCTCCTATGTACAAGAATACAACTACTATAATACTGCCCCTATGTACAAGAATATAACTACTATAATACTGCCCCCTATGTACAAGAATACAACTACTATAATACTGCTCCTATATACAAGAATATAACTACTATAATACTGCTCCTATGTACAAGAATATAACTACTATAATACTGCTCCTATGTACAAGAATATAACTACTATAATACTGCCCCCTATGTACAAGAATACAACTACTATAATACTGCTCCTATATAAAAAAATAACTCCTATAATACTGCTCCTATGTACAAAAATATAACTACTATAATACTGCTCCTATGTACAAGAATATAACTACGATAATACTGCTCCTATGTACAAGAATATAACTACTATAATACTGCTCCTATGTACAAGAATATAACTACTATAATACTGCTCCTATGTACAAGAATATAACTACTATAATACTGCCTCCTATGTACAAGAATATAACTACTATAATACTGCTCCTATGTACAAGAATATAACTACTATAATACTGCCCCCTATGTACAAGAATATAACTACTATAATACTGCTATGTACAAGAATATAACTACTATAATACTGCTCCTATGTACAAGAATATAACTACTATAATACTGCTCCTATGTACAAGAATATAACTACTATAATACTGCTCCTATGTACAAGAATATAACTACTATAATACTGCTCCTATGTACAAGAATATAACTACTATAATACTACCCCCTATGTACAAGAATATAACTACTATAATACTGCCTCCTATGTACAAGAATATAACTACTATAATACTGCTCCTATGTACAAGAATATAACTACTATAATACTACCACCTTTGTACAAGAATATAACTACTATAATACTGCTCCTATGTACAAGAATATAACTACTATAATACTGCTCCTATATACAAGAATATAACTACTATAATAGTTCCCTTATTTACAAGAATAGAACTAAACAAAATTTCAAAAATTTGTTGTTTGCAACCCGAACATATTTGATTTATTATTATTATTACTATTAATATAATTATTATTATTATTTATTACTAAGCCCCACAGTAGTGACTCTCAGTAGCTACAAAATCTTTTGTGTCTTTACCAATTATATTGTATGTTTTGATATATTGAATATACTTAAGGTAAGAAGATGATAAGAAGATGGTATGCCCCCTCCCCATTACTCCTTGTAGAGTGCTACCTCTCAGTTGTGATACATTGCATGGTAAGAATCAAAGCCCCGGTGTTATCACTGCTCATTATTAAGAAGACATCATTTATACAATCTAAGTAAAGGAAAAAGCTCTTATTATGGGAGGGGGGCTTCACAAGTTGACCCCTGGCTTCCCGGCCACCACTGGAATTTTCGATGATTCCATGAGTGGACTGGGAGAATGGGAGACAATGGGATTTCACATCTAGTTGTGCTATCAGGAGCCTGCCTTATCCACAGCATGTTTTTCTATTAGTCTAACACTCCATTGTGCATCCCCTTATCAGCTGAAATGTTGATGTAATGCCTGGCTTCCAAGTGCTCTTGTATCCCACTTACATGAATATTTCACTCACGTATTGGGGAAGGGGAGGGGGGTCAGTGGGAGACTGGTTATCTACATTCTCACAAGAAAGAACTTGGGGGTGGGAGATGTAGAGAAACTGAGATGAGGTCAATGATTATTAACTTTCTTGACTTTATTCCTTTCTGCCTTGATTAATAAGGATCTGCCCAAGGGTCCACATTCCTCTTGTGTACATTGTTCTTCAGGTGCCTATAATAATGGCCGTCATAGGGACCATTCATCCTATACTTAGGTTAAGGTGACTGGACCCATTTATTTTGCCCAGGCTGGTGGTTCTGTCTTTCGAAAATAGGCATTTGGCCCCATCTTAATCTATTTTCTCTACAGATGACAACCTAAAAAATATACAGCACCCTGCCCCTCCATGTGTTATGTTAACAGGATATGTTCAGTCAGAAGACTCCTTACAGAGAGTACTGCCTTTTCACGTCTTTGGCTGTACAGGGACTTATACAGTGGCTTGCAAAAGTATTCATACTCCTTGAAATTTTCTCATCTTACAACCACAAACTTAAATGTATTTTATTGAGATTAAGTGATAGCCAACACAAAGTAGCAGATAATTGTGAAGTGGAATGAAAATGATACACGGTTTTCAAAATTGTAATCAAATAAAAATCTGAAAAGTTTGACATGCAAAAGTATTCAGCGCCCTGTACTCTGATACCCCTAAATAAAATCCAGTGTGTACAATTGCCTTCAGAAGTCACTTAATGAGTTAATAGAGTCCAGCCGTGTGTAATTTAGTCTCAGTATAAATACACCTGTTCTGTGAAGGCCTCAGTGGTTTGTTAGAGAACACTAGTGAACAAACCGCATCATGGAGACCAAGGAACTCACCACACAGGTCAGAGATAAAGTTGTGGAGAAGTTTAAAGCAGGGTTAGGGTATAAAAACATATCCCAAGCTTTGAGCATCCCAAGGAGCGCTGTTCACGCCATCATCCAAAAATGGAAAAAGTATTTTACAACTGCAAACCTACCAAGACATGGCCGTCCACCTAAACTGACAGATCGAGCAAGGAGAGCACTGGCCAGAGAAGCAGCCAAGAGGCCCATGGTCACTCTGGAGGAGCTGCAGAAATCTACAGCTCAGGTGGGAGAATCTGTCCACAGGACAACTATAAGTCGTGCACTCCACAAATCTGGCCTTTGTGGAAGAGTGGCAAGAAGAAAGCCATTGTTGAAAGAAAGACATAAGAAGTGCCATTTGCAGTTTGCCACAAGCCATATAGGGGACACAGCACACATGTGGAAGAAGGTGCTCTGGTCAGATGAGACCAAAGGCGAACTTTTTGGCCTAAATGCAAAGCGCTATGTGTGGTGGAAAAGTAACCCTGCTCATCACCCTGAACACACCATCCCCACTGTGACACATGGCGGGGGCAGCATCATGCTGGGGGGAGGCTTTTCTTCAGCAGGGACAGGGAAGCTGGTCTGTGTTGATGGTAAGATGGGTGGAGTTAAATACAGTGCAATCCTGGAAGAAAACCTGTTGCAGAAGACCGGGAAGGAGATTCACCTTCCAGCAAGACAATGACCCTAAACCTACAGCCAGAGCTACAGTGGAATGGTTTAGATCTGGGGTCCCCAACCACCGGTTCGCGGACCAGGACCGGGCGGTTGGGGGTCTTTTGCTGGTCCGAAGGGCAGCGGGCTGGCCTCAGTAAACGCGGCTCCTAGCACATTATGTGGGGCGGGTTGGTGATCTGGCCACAGTGTTGTGGCTCCTAGCATAGCTAATGGTGGGGACCTGGTCTACAGCGCTGTACACCGAGGTCCCGCCAGCATGCCCCGGTCTACAGCGCTGTTTGGTGTATAACCCTGCCCCCATATGACCTAAATCCTATTGAGCATCTGTGGCAAAACATGAAAAGTGCTGTTCACAGATGCTCTCCATCCAATCTGGCTACAAAGAAGAATGGGCAAAAATCTCAGTCTCTAGATGTGCAAAGCTGGTAGAGACAAAGCCCAAAAAACTTACAGCTGTAATTGCAGTGAAAGGTGGCTGTACAAAGTATTGATATAGGGGGGCTGAAGACTTTTGCACGTCACACTTTTCAGATTTTTATTTGATTAGAATTTGGAAAACCATGTATAATTTTCCTTCCACTTCACAATTATCTGCTACTTTGTGTTGGTCTATCACGTAAATTCTCAATAAAATGCATTTAAGTTTGTGGTTGTAAGGTGACAAAATGTGAAAAAGTTCATGGGATATAAATACTTTTGCAAGCCACAGTAGACCAGACATGCCCTGCTAAGGATTGTAGGAAAAAATATGCAAATAAATCCTCCTTTGTTGAAAAACTTGCTCTAGTGCTATCTTACATTGGGGTAATAGATGCCAGCTGAAGAACATTTTGTCCAATTATGTCACTTTTAGAGAAGAGCTGTGGTCAAGATGTTTTACGTAGCAACCCTTCCAGTATTTAGGACTTGGAAATATACATGAGGTATGAATAATAATAAAGCATTCACCAAAGATAGCTGTTGGCCAACAGCTCTTTTGGTCAACCACCTCATAAACGTGGGACCTCTATCAGATGCTGATCTGCATTGACAACCAAGAATCCGATATTCTGAAGGTCAACATGCCCAAATCTTCTTTCGCCAACATCTGTCATTGGGGGAGAATTAGGACACCCCCATGCACATTAGATGGTCAAGCAGTAGTGCCACAATCAGATGGTTTGGCTGACATTAATCTAACATATATGGTCAGCTTAAGTCATACATAGTAGAATAAGATGAAGAGTCACCAGTTTTGGTGAAGTCAGGTGATGTTCAATAGCTGAACTGCCAAGCAACCACCTTAATATGCAATGGTAAATTTTCCTGTCCAATAATCCCTTACTGAGGGTTAGATAAGCAGGCCATGCGTAAGATTATGATCAACCGCATTATGGCCAGTAAGTCATCCCCAGGATTGGTCGTATGAACACTCTGTTCTTGAGCATGCAAGACTTGCAAATTATGGAGACTGTAATAAAAACAGTGGGTTTGAACAAACTGGCAAAAGATCAGCTGAATTCAACCTATCGAGGGATCGAGGGCAATAGAACAAAGTCCAAATCTATTGTTTTGTGTGCCCTGTTTTTTGAACAGTTCAGTTGAATGGCAAGAGACATATCTGTGCATCTGGTTTTATCGGTCATTCCTTGTCTGCAGTGGTGTGTACGTTTACTCCCTACATTGGCCTAAAAGTGTTCTAAACTAGTCTCTGGTATAGTCCCAGATTGATATAGAACGGATTACATGTGGTTGACTTTTTCCAATGTCTAAGACCATATGATATCTCCTACTGATTTGGTTAGGTCCAAACTTGTTGGGCACGATTTGGAAGTTCTATTATTATTCTCTGGGATCTCCTCAGACCCCAAAGTATAATAAGTGGAGGCTGAGGAGAGGTGAGTAAAAATGACAAACAGATATACTCACCTTGCCTCAACTCTCTTGGCCATCCTCATGGGGTCTGGCAGTCCCCCTGCATCCTCTTCCATCGTCTGGATGGATTGGGCCTCCACGTTCAAGTGGATGTGTCAACATTATGATGCTGGGTCAAAGTGTCATGACGCCGGCATGCCCCATGTGACCACTGAGGCCATGTTGTCCATTGAGATCTCAAAAGACCAGACTAGAGTCATTATAAGTAACTGCTTGACTGTTCTGATCACTATCTCAGGACATGCCTATCTGCTACATTAAGGTGGCCACACATATTTAAACTTATGTTAAACCCACAGATTTGGGCAGGATTAATCATCTAATGTGTTTGAGAGGTATGGCTGACATTTGTATAGCATATTTTGGAGAAAAAGGATTGGGGATGTTGAATTTTAAATTACCCAATCCATTATTTTCATGGTGGAGTAGCCTCCTCCAGATGTGAATGGCTAAACTAAGCATGCATGTGTATGGGGAATTTGTTAGGAATAGCTGTTCACTATGACAGCTATTGAAAGTGTATGGTCACCTTTATATAGGCGCATGTACCTCCTACTTATGTAACATTTAATGGGTTTCCAGTAAAGTTACTGGGTTTTTGTTGATATATTCACTCTTAACAATGTAGGGAACTCAAGTTCTGTGCAGGTATGTTCCAAGTAAACGGGGCATAGTGTGTCTAAGTTGCAGTACCACATACAGCCACACTGATATGGATGTCGCTGTGCTAGATATGTTCTACTGTTTGGCTTGGGTATTCCACATATATTAATTATCCTTCTAAATGAAAGGCCACATTTTAACCTGAAAAAACCCTTTAAGGTTAAAGACATATACATAGGGGAATCCATGTAGCTGCCATGAGGTTCAGGGGAGAAGGAGGTCCAAATCAGACCAGGAATCCCCATAGTATAACACAAGAGAGGATGGATGAAGAAGCTAAGAGTTATAGGGACTCCTACAAAGGATGGGAAGGAGGTCAGTCCCATTAATGTCATGGTTTAATGACGTGAAGCAGCTTGAGCAGGATGTGCCACTCTCTGTTTTTGTCATAGGATTCCTTCTTCTCTACATATGCTTCTAAAGGTGACCTTAAGTTGGCCATACACATTAGATAAACGTTGACCTAAGCCACTGAATTTGGCAGGACTGACTGAACGCGTAATGAGTATTGGGTTGTCCCAACTTTCCTACAATGGCAGATATCGGGGAAAACTTCGATCGGGCATGTTGAATGGAACATCCTTTGTTAGGGCAAGAGATAAGCTGTTTGGTTGTAACTTACTCTCGTTTTCTTATTGAGAACATATGTATGCTTGGCAGAGCCAGGGGTTTATGTGGAATCGGGGCCCAACAACTACATGAGGCTATCTGTAAACATGAGGCAACAACTTATGTGGCTATCTGTAAACTTAAGACTTTCATCCAAATCCTTACCTATAGAAACACAGATTTACTTCTCCAAAAAGCAATAATTTTACCTTAGATTTGGTAGGGGCTAATAGTATAGCTCAGTCTCTTCCAAGGGAGCTGCAATATCAGGCACAGTCATAGCGAAAAGTTTAGAGCCATACATGGTTACCAATGAAGAAGCACCATGCTTGGTGGAGAAGCTGAGAGTTGGATCCCCACCAACCTGATATTGAAGACATAATCCAACATTTTTTCCATAATTTTTTTTATATTTAGTTTAATATTCCGTAATCTCACTAATTATAGCTGAAAAAATATCATCACTTCTCCCTGCCGCCATACATGCTCATTCCTTGGCCATGACGGACTACATTTCATCGAGTTTGGAACTCGTAGCTGGTAACAAATTCCCTTTTCCTGTCTGCACTCGGCAAGTGTTGGTTTTTTTACTGTTATTGTTCTGTCTGTTTCACAGAAAACATATGATGTAACTGTAGCCGAGATCGCACAAACAATCAGACATGTATTATGCTGGAAGTCTATAGAGCCAGGAACAGATATGAAGCCTCCGTGGAGAAGACAGCAGATAAGAGACTCAAAAACTCAGAGGCTGCAACTAAAATGTGTTTACCGTCTTCTAGTCTATTGACTGGTTGGTTCATTCCTATTGATCTATTGTAATTTTGATCAAGGGAATTCCATCCTCAGGACACATCTCTATCTGTAGATGAAGACATTTGACTAGGGCAAAAAAGGTGGCCATATACATTCAATACCTGTTGGTACTCCTGCACAACTAATATACATTCACTTCTGGCTGTGTCTTATCTCCCCTGAGAACACAAGGATCAGTTAGTCAAATTCAACATGCCCAATCCTTTCTTCCCTCGATACTGTCTACTAAAGGAGAGACAGGAAGCCCCCATACACGTAAGATGTCGAAATTGTTAGATTTGGCCAACTTTGATGTATTGTGTATGATGATCTTAAGGTTGGCCATACATATTAGATTGGTTGAACGTTCGTTTAGCTGACAGCTGTTCCTTCCAACACCAATATACATGCATGGTTGGCCATGCTTGCATGTGTTCTTAGGAAGGAGACAGAAGTAAACTGCTGCCAGACATCTCTAGTGGCAAATCATCTTCCTTGAGAAGAAACAAAATAGCCATGTTGGATCCTTCTTTCATCTGCCATTGATGAAGAGCTAGGATACACTAGGTGGTCCACCAATCCAACTGAAACTGGTAGGTTGAGCTGACAATCATTTAATTTTTCTGGCCATCTTAATTTGGAGAATCTGGGCCCCACCTGATCTCCAAGTATCACACCCCATACATAATACTGGTCACCTCTTACAAGGCAAAGGGACCTTTAGGGCAACCTCAGTCTCCGGCTCCAAAGTGTGACTACAACATATCCTACCCCTGACGAGAGCCGCATTACGTTTGGCCCTCTGGTTCATTTCAGACTAAACCAGAAGTGCTATTATTATATTCTGGGGTCTTCTCAGACTACAGAATTATAAGTGGAGGCCCAGGGGAGGTGAGTAAACATAAGTTATACTCACCTCTCCTGGACATTCTTGCTGCATCCAGCAGTCCCTCTATGTCCTCTTCAGGCCCCTCTGTCTTCTGGCTGACGTTACGTGCCCCAGGGTCACCGCTGAGGCCTGTGATTGTTGCTGTATGTCCAGGCAGGGTGAGTATAACTGTTTGCACCCTTTTTTATATTGTTTGTGCTGCTCTGAACTTTCCATTTAAATAGATAGACAGATAAGATAGATATGAGATATATAAATATATATGATAGATAGATAGATAGATAGATAGATAGATAGATAGATATGAGATAGATACGATAGGTAGATAGATAGATAATATATAGGTACATAATAGCTATAGGCAGGAAATAGATAGATATGAGATAGATAGATAGATAGATAGATAGATAGATAGATAGATATGAGAGATAGATAGATAGATATGCCATAGATAGATAGATATGCCATAGATAGATGCCCCCACCCCTATTAGAATGTTCCCTCCACTGGGAAAATAATAAGTGTCCTGCTCGATGTTCCTGCGGATTCCACTGATTAGCCCCATTCATCTGAGACTAATCGGGACAGAAAGGGGGGGGGGGCAGGGGCCAGAAAATGGAGAGGAATCTGAGACCGAAGTCTACCTTACTTCCTCTTCATATTCCACCATGTGCCCTAATAGGTCGCCCCACATTATATAATAGGGCCTCTATAGGTAATACTGTAGGAGCACTATAACCTATGTGGGGGGAGTATTACCTGTGGAGAGCACTATTACTGTAATAGTGCTCTAATAGCACACCCTAGAGGTAATAGTTCCCCTCCCACATAAGTAATGCTATTACCTGTGGGGAGCACTGTTGCTCTAATAGTGGCCCCCCCACAGGTAATAGTCTCCTCCCCAACATAAGCAATGTCATTACCTGGGGGAGGGGCACTATTACAATAATAGTGCCCCCCATAAGTAATGCTACCCCTACAGAAGTCATATTATTAACTATGGGGGCACAAATAATAGTGTCCCCCACATAAGTAAAGCTATTACCTGTGTGGGGGCACTTTTACTGTAATAGAGCCCTCATAACACCCCCCTTCCCCAACGGTTACTGTGTTCCCCCTCGACATAAGCAGTGTTGATAAACTGTGAGTCACATTTTTTTCGCTAATGTGTCAGGGGGTGTTTGGTGTCCATTTTTGTAATATACTTTAATATCCTATCTAACTTCATTTTTATTATAAAACAGGCTGTAACATTCCTATTAACAACCGTCTAACTGAGCTGTCACTAAGGAAAGTCTGTACACAGTGGTATTGTGAATATGCAGAGCTGAAGCATTTACCAAAAGGGGATGGTCACTTCAAATAGCTGTTTTGACAATAATTATACTGTACTTAGGGTGGGTTCACACTTGCGCCAGAGTCTGTCCGCCGTGAATCTGACTGAAAATCTCGGGAGACTGTATAGGGACTGGATAGCGAAAGGTTAGCGACGCATTGCTTAAAAACTCATTCATTTGAATGGGTTTTTAAAGCAATGCGTGGGTGTGCGCTTACACCTTCTGCACCGCGAATCCACTTTTTTTTGCTGGAAACAAAGTCCTGCATGTCCGACTTTGTTTCCAGCGAAAAAAACTGGATTCGCGGAGCAGAGGGTGTAAGCACACACCCGTGCTTTGCTTTAAAAACCCATTCAAATGAATGGGTTTTTAAGCAATGCGTCACTAACCTTTCTTTATCCAGTCCCTATACAGTTTCCCGAGATTTTCAGTCAGATTCACGGCAGACGGACCCCGGCGCAAGTGTGAACTCACCCTTATCATTCACTTATGCAGTATCCGGGACCTTTTCTGGCGCACAGTATGTGTGCATCTTCTATTCTGCTCCCGAGTCCCAGCGGTACCATAGAGCTGGAGTCATGTTCAGCAGCATCCTGTGTGCTAGAAAAGGTCCCGGATGCCGCTTAAGTCAATGGTAAGTAGGATATAATTATGGAGTTTAGGTGGGCGCCTGGAGTCGTCTCTAATGCTGTGGGGGCTCTGAGAAAAATGTGCAGGTGATTGCTCATGTGCAGACAGTGGTGCAGATTGGCTCTCATTGCTTGCATCTGATCTGCTCACCGCCCCCTCAGGGACTCTGTCATCTACTGACTAAGGGCCTCATGGTAGATGCGGCCCTGGTAGGGCCCAATGTAAGTAGAGTCCTGAAGAATGGTGCCTGCAGATGGTAGACAGCGCCCTGCTCTTCCATAGCTCCTGGATGCCGGCCACCCTGCAAGACGTGGATCTGGGGTGCAGATTCTCTAGCACTCAGAGTTGCAACTGCACCTAAGTACAATATGGTGGTGCTTAATAGTGCAACTGTTCTCCTCTCTGTACCATAGCCTTCACAGCCAGTGTGCCAGACATCCTGGCTACTATTGCCCTGACTGCTGCACTACTATCTATTACAGACACTCGGAGGTCCCATACACTGGTTTTGCTGGACAAGAGAAGGTACAATTTTACATATAGTATATAGTATAGTTTTCTTTTGCCATTCTGTATTGTAGGAAGAGATATTAACTGTTTATTTGAACAGCATCTAGGGGCCCCTTAGAGGTTGGGGGCCCATGGCAATTGCCCTGCCCTGCAGATTCTTCCATTCACATGTTCGATGAGACTGTTGGACAGCAGTGGGGAATGGGCTTGGCTGTTTTAGGACAGGTTCCAAATGGAGTATTGGGGCCAATGTTGGTTTTAGATGGCTAGGTTTTTTAAAGCATTTAGGGGGAATTTATATTTGAATTCTGTTCCTCTGTCTTGTAGACTCCCGCGGGTCATGTGATCGCGGGTGTTCTACTTAACGGATCTTCTTACCATGAGCTCGGTTTGTGCCGTTGACCTTCACACTTGTTTATCTTCCATTCAGTTATTTTCTTTTTTCTTTCCTTCCTTTCACGAGTTCTGTTTTCATCTTGCTGAAATCCCCCAACCGCAGTGTACAAGGCCGTACGGGGAGGTAGCAGAGAGGAATTTCACACTAAACTTTACACAAACACAATGTTTTCAAGGGCATGGGACCTGAAGATCCAACTCCCCAGCACAAAGAAGAGGAACATTCATATCCAACTGAAAAACCACAAGAATTGTCAGAATGTTTTTTTGTTTTCCTTCACTCATCGATTCTGCATGCAAAAAATATGAGCAATTTAGAGGAAAATAAAATTGCAAAAACATTTTTGTCACCAGACAATACTCCTTAGAACAAGGCTGCAAATTGACGAAATGGAGCCATTGGGATCCCTGTGATCACTTAATTGTTGGTCCTAAGCACTGGCGTAACTATAAGGGTCACAGTATTTGCAGTTGTGACCAGGCCCAAAAGCCAGGGGGGTCCAGAGGTCACCCTAAAAACTCTTAGTAAACTACTTTGAACTTCTTTCTGACTTCCTTTGATGGCTGGGAGCCTGTGCATCGTGTACTGGAGTGAGATTTATGATACACAGCCTGACACTGTCAGAAAGGAGAAAACTCTATAAAGGCAAAAATAGCAGTTCAGCAGCATATAGAGGAATTCAGTGGGGGAGGTTGAGGCACAAAAGGGGGCACAATTTCTGTGTGGTGGGCTCTGACAGGAGATGGGAATCTTGTGTGCACAGACAAGGTGTGAACAAATCATCATGGTGGTCTGGGCCAGATAGAGAAGCAAAGGGAAATGTAAAATGCTGCCAAACTATACAGATGGGACAAAGTTGAGGGTTGTGAAAATAAATTGCACAGGAGGACCCAAGCTCAGTTTTTGCACCAGGGCCCTGCAAGCCTTTAGTTACACCTCTAGTTCTAAGGGTCCCGAGGGATTTGAATGTATACGTGCCCTCTGAGTGACCATTCCCCTGAAGGATCTGAAGGATTTCATTCTTATTCTACATTAAAATCCAGCAATAGATTATTGAAAAATACACAAACTTATTTTGGAAATTAATTTCTCTTATGCATATCCAAAACATATAACAATAGTCAAGCATCATGCTTGAGAAACAGAGAGTACCCCGAAATGTTGCAGGGGTGTGGACTATCGCATTCTGACTATTTTTGATATCACTTTTGGACTTGGATCGTGGGTAAATATCTTTGAATCTGTTTTGCATAGGAATATAAAGAAATCATTTGCAAGATGAGTATTGTGTTTTTTGGTGATACAAAGTCTGGGAGGATAGACAGATCCTCAGCTGCAGGGGATATTTAGAAGGTGAAATTCTACGACTTTTGGTTTGACCCAATTTGTGATACCTCAGCAATAGATGACAAATTTTGATCTGTATCATATTCAAGGTCTCCTGAATTAGCCATGATGGTGTGACTATTATTCACATAAGTGATAGTGATGTATGGGAGGACCAAAATGTGGATGTGGTGCTGGGTAAAACTTATTAGATGGTGGAAACTCCCTTAAATTCTTGGTTGGTTAGACAACAACCAACTCCTGATAAGACGTGTGCAGTAAGAGAGGATCCTGTGTCCAACAAGGTGCGACTTGGCCATGCTGGTTATGCTGGTTGAAATTTCTTACTGACACAATTGAAGAGTTTTATTTTTGTTTTCTTTGACCTGACAACCTTAGGTCAGTTGCCGGTATCATCCTTGTTTTCCATGGATTTCCAAAGATAGAACCTGACAATGGTTGACAAAGTGAACATGGTGGATCAACATTTCCACACCCTCCTGTGGCATCTGTCATGCTTTTTAATTTTGCAAAAAGAAAATTTATATACAATTTGCAAAAACTGGTCTAAAACCATCAGTCTTTTTGGCCATCTACAGTCCAACTTACCTCATCACCTTACATGGTAATTGATCAATATCTATGGTACGTCAGCCAAGTTGCCCAAGGTGAAAGCTCCAGACAACGTGTCGAGGGTCTTCTTTTGGCCTTGGCCGTGTATAAATAGGTGGTGTATTATTTGACAACTTGCGCACAGCTGCAAAACATTTTAGATTTAACCACCATGTGGCCATCCGAATCAGTGGTGTAACTAGGAATGGTTGGGCCCCAAGGCAAACATTTGACATGGGGACCCCCCACACAAACTATTATGCCCCATAGTGGCCCCTACACACATTATTATGCGTTATAGTGGCAACTGCACACACTATTATGCGATATAGTGGCCCCTGAACACACTATTATGTGCCATAGTGGCCACTGCACACACTATTATGCTCCATAGTGGCCCCTACACACAGTATTATGCCCCATAATAGCCCCTGCACATAGTATTATGCTCCATAGTGTCCTCTGCACACAGTATTATGCCCCATAGTGGCCTCTTCAAATAGTAGTATGGCCCATAGTGGCCCCTGCACACAGTTATGCCCCATAGTGGCCCCTGCACACAGTATTATGCACCATAGCTGCTACCCCGGTATTTACGTCACTGATCCGAATGAAGATGGGATCATTTGTAGAAATGATCCTACCATCAACATTAACAACAAAACTGTGCCATCTTGCATAGTCTAGTTGTTAGAGAATCCTCACAAGATGGTTGTGTGGTATTGTTATTTGTCAAGTGGCCAAAAATATCCAGCATGGCTGATCTGTTTTTTCAGCACACTAAAGTCTACTACTGGGCATCAAAAAACAGTTTTCATGCCATCTACACGTGCGATAGCCATGCCTTCATCTGCCAAATTGGCCATTTCAGCCAACGAAAATCTAACCTGTAGGGCCTACTAAAGGAACAATGTGAATGGCCCATTTTGATAGGCCAAAAGTAGACAACCTAGCCAACACTGGCATCTTCATTTGCCAAGTGGCCAAAAATATCCAGCATGGTTGATCTGTTTTCAGCACAATAATGTCTCTCTAAAGTTGGAAATACATGAAAATCTAACGTGTATGGCTGACTAAAGGAAAAAGTGTGACTGGCCCATGTTGATAGGTCATAAGCAGGTGACCTAGCCATTTTGGTATAGATAATAGTTGATTGCTGAGACACAATTTAGCCCTGGGACCCCAAATCTCAAAAGGTCCATTGGTGAATCCTAGGCTGGTAAAAGGAACAATACATTTGCCGTATCCTAGTTTTTCTTTTCCGTTCTTCCATTAGGTTACATACTAAAAGCTTTTTCCATGTCAGACCTTGAAAAGTACAATATCCACAGACACGCAGCATTCCTCCCCACCACCCCCTCCAGAATAGTAGGAGAAGATGGCCAGATAACGCCCATTAATTTGTCTTTTTTAATTGCTTAAGAAAGAACCAAGGAAAGCTGTTTTCTTTCCTAAGTTAACTCTTGGCACCATTCCCATACAGTGGAGAGAGACATCTGATATGTAACCCAATCCTGACTCTATCCTTTCCATCGAGCCTCATTGTGCCTATAAACACAATAAGAGCTTCGAGAGGTTCACGGCTATAGCTTTTATATTAGAAGTGAGATCATGTGAAATCTGCTGCTCAGGCTCATTAAGATTATGGGACGTGAGCAGCTACTGGCGGCCCGGTATTAACGCTATGTGCCTGCACAGTGTCCGGCTGAATTCACACTGGTAGACCTCATAAACAATTATGCAAGCTGAGTGTAATGTAGTGCAGGGGGGAGAAAAGTTTTGTGTCCTTGCCAGTTATAGGAGCATTGTAAGGAGAAGTTGTAGTCATTTTCATTGTGTTTTCTCAACATTTATACCAAGGAAGCTTAAAGGGAGTGTAACACAAGACCCCAACATATCACCCCAGCAGCACAGATAGATAAGTTAGGGTCACCTGAATTAAACAGTGTTTTCCCCTTGTGAATCACTGCCTCCATTGCCGAGATATCGCTCATTTTGTCAACATGCAAATGAGCTCTTTGAAGCAACAAGGGCGTGACCATTGTTCTAAAGAGCAAATTTGCATATCGACAAAAATAGAGATATCTCAGCAACAGAGTGTCTCCTCAGTGACGTCTGGCGCTCTCCTGTGTTGTTATGCGCATGACATCACAGAAGAGTGCCAAATGTCACCAATGAGGTGGGAAGAGAGCGCCGGATGCCGCAAGGAGGCCCAAAAGAGGTAACGGAAGGTGAATACAAATTTTTTTTTTTTTTTTTTATTCTTCACACCCCCACACTGCCCTGGGTCTCCACCTCTAGGTCCGAAGAGACCCCAGAGTATAATAATGTGATTTTTCACTTTGACATAAATTTTGCTGTGTTTTCCTTAGAGAGTTAGAAACTAGATAGATGGGTTCCTAGGGGCCCTAAGAATGTTCTACACTATGTTTTATAGGTAGGTTCCTAGGAGCCCTGACAGTGTTCTACACTATGTTTTATAGATAGGTTCCTAGGAGCCCTAAGAGTATTCTAAACTATGTTTTATAGATAGGTTCCTAGGAGCCCTAAGAGTATTCTACACTATGTTTTATAGATAGGTTCCTAGAAGCCATGACAATGCTCTACACTATGTTTTATAGATAGGTTCCTAGGAGTCCTGACAGTATTCTACACTATGTTTTATAGATAGGCTCCTAGGAGCCCTAAGAGTGTTCTACGCTATGTTTTATAGATAGGTTCCTAGGAGCCCTAAGAGTGTTCTACACTATGTTTTATAGATAGGTTCCTAGGAGCCCTAAGAGTGTTCTACACTTTGTTTTATAGATAGGTTCCTAGGAGCCCTAAGCGTGTTCTACACTATGTTTTATAGATAGGTTCCTAGGAGCTCTAAGAGTATTCTACACTATCTTTTATAGATAAGTTCCTAGGAGCCCTAAGAGTGTTCTACACTATGTTTTATAGATAAGTTCCTAGGAGCCATAAGAGTATTCTATACTATGTTTTAAGTTAAAGTGTGGTTCATACCGAACTTGTTGGACCCGAAACTAATTCTGGTCCTGATCCATTTGAAACTAAACAAATCTTGAGAGGTTTTCCCATCTCTACTTAGCAATGGAGACAATGATTCAGGTGACCCTAACCTGTCTGTCTGCGGGGCTGGGTTCTGGTGACAGACTACCTTTAAAAGTTAAGCTATGGTTCCAAACTTTTGTCCATGTTCTCTTTTGGTTGGACTCCTTCTTTTTTAGAGACATCCAAGGTTTACAAGTAGTGTTGTTATCAGAAGTTCTGCTAATGGTTGACTAGATTAGGAATAAGGATCTCTGGCACAGTCACCCACTTTCTGTAGTGCCAGCTGTGTACCGTTGCACTCTCAAGTGTGAATATTACATGCCTGCCTAAGATTTCATATCAATCTGTCCCTGCTGGAAGACCATGGCCTACAGCTGCATCAAAAGTATTTTCCTTTCTCTTTTTCTGTGCTCTGTTATTGGGCTGGCTCTGATGATGTCATCGGGACCTGCTTTTCAAAACCCAGCCAGGTCTACCCTTCATTATCTAAGAGATGATCTACAATAACATGGCCCTAAAGTTGTATAGCTCTTAATAAATCTGGTGCATTTGGAATCATCTGATAACATTTGCGCCACTAAGTTGCATTTCAATATATGTACCTTTCCGGTTTCACCACATCCACTTTTATTGACAGACATACGTCACCAATTGTTTGCGCAAATTTATTGAAATTCTGTTGCAATTTAATCGGCAACTTTTTATCCATGCCAGCTGATGGCAGATATCTATTGTGAAATTGATCTTACCACGTTGGATTTTTTCCATCATTATTAGGTGATGTAGTTGAAAAGTTGTTCACGCTGAACAACAGATCTGCTTCCTATTGATGGAAGACCAGACCAGGTCACAGACCAGAGCAGGAATCAATTGACGGTATTGTCCCAATTGTCATTTTAAGTTATGGCATTGTCATCCAAGGCGACAACAACCTTCAAGACCAACCATGAATGACAAGTCCAGGAAATGGCCATCTGAAATCCCTAAGGACTCATGAACATGGCTGAGTCTGCAGTCCAAGGGGTGTTCTCATACTCCATTCCGTTCCGTTCTACAAAAATAGATTGGAATGGAAACCCTTATCGAAATAATTGTAAGACGGAATGGATGTCATCCCTTCCGTTAAAAAATCAGAACCCCCTCAGAATGTACAACCTTCACAGACCAACCATGAATGACAAGTTGAGAAAATGACCGTCTGAAATCCCTAAGGTCTCATGCACACACCTGAGTGTGCAGTCCAAGGCGGGTCCTGATACTTCTTTGAGTTCCGCGTTGTCCTAATAGATCGTAATGGAACCGCCATTGGATGTCTTCCAAGTGCCTTCTGTAAAAAATCAGAACCCCCTTGGCCTGTACGCTCAGTTGTGTAGTTAGAATCCACTTACCCACTTATCCAATATATCCTAAATATGCAACGTAACCTCTACATATTCCAGTCTGACATCCATATTAATAGACTGCCGTTGTGAATGCCAGAAGGAATGAACCCAAGAGACTGCAGGTTACAAGCCCTAACTGGCTCGTAGATAATATTTTGGAAGAAGGTACGGAGACTTGGAAGGAAATCCTGCGTAAAATACATACGTGATTTAATGCAAAACTTAAACTGTGGCTGACCCGCTTCATCCCGAACAGTTAATACTGCAAATTAATACAAGCGTTCTAAAAATACCCTCCTCTTCATTCCTGTCTCTGCTTTAACTCCTGACAATAACCATGCCGAGAGTCAGTACAGTCCATACAAACTTGGCAAATGTCAGCCACAGTTCCTTTTAATCTCCTGGGAGGTACGGTGGTGCCTGGAGTGACAGATTCCTCTGTCCGCCCTCTTCGGCAAGTAAACAAAATCCTGAAAAGAACAGCAGTCCAGCAGATACAGTGTGTTTCCTCTGGAAGCCTGCGGCCGCCATGAAGGGCTTTTCTTATCTACAGTACAAAAGTACTTTTGGCATAAGATATTTTCATGGACTATTTAATGTTTTTAGTAATCCCCGACTTGTGGAGCACAGACATAGTACATCAAAGTCAAGAATGGTTTTTGTTAAAAACTATTTTACAAGATAGATACTACTTTGACCTTGGTAGAACTCTTCGGCTGCCAAGTCTTCTGGCCTAGGAAGCCGTTAAAGGGACATTCAGGGTCTATTCTTAGTATATATTAATATAAAAATTAATCAAATTAAATATATGCAATGTTTTTCAGTGGAGAACTGACGTGTAGGATCTCACCGATCAACACGATCAAAGGTCAACGTCTCCGGCAAGTGCCACGTCACTTCCATGTCTGATGAGTAGGGTGCGAACTGTCAGACCACCATCATTCACTATACTAAAAGGGCTTTGGCGTTCATCCTCTTCATAGTTTCTATATGCATTGCAGTTCATCCATTCTAGGGTCTGTGCCTGGTACTGTAGCACTCAAGTGAAAGGGACAAATTGCAGTACTAGGCACAGCCATCTATTACTGTGTCTGTTAAAACAACCAAAAGGACGAGATTCATGGCCCCTTCATTCTATTGATTATCAAGGATCCCACTGGTTGGACCACTACTGATCCAATACTGAAGCAATGCAATGCCTGCCAGCTGAAGTCTCAGGGGTTGGACCCCCACCGTTCAAACACTGAAAAGACCATCAATGCTAACGTCCCATAGAACCCTTTCATTGGGGTATTAAAGTGTATCCAAACTTTTGATTTTCTGGCAGCATTTAGGACATGAATACATTTTGTAATACAGACATGGACAAAATTGTTGGTACCCCTCGTTTAATGAAAGAAAACCCACAATGGTCACAGAAATAACTTGAATCTGACAAAACTGGAATTTGTCAAACTACATGTTGACAAGCCACAAAGCTTCTGGGAGAATGTCCTATGGACAGATGAGACAAAAATGGAAAGTTTTGGCAAGGCACATCAGCTCTATGTTCACAGACGGAAAAATGAAGCATATCTTGAAAAGAACACTGTCCCTACTGTGAAACATGGAGGAGGCTCTGTTATGTTCTGGGGCTGCTTTGCTGGATCTGGCACAGGGTGTCTTGAATCTGTGCAGGGTACAATGAAATCTCAAGACTATCAAGGGATTGTAGAGAGAAATGTGCTGCCCAGTGTCAGAAAGCTTGGTCTCAGTCGCAGGTCACGGATCTTGCAACAGGATAATGACCCAAAACACAGCTAAAAACACCCAAGAATGGCTAAGAGGAAAACATTGGACTATTCTGAAGTGGCCTTCTATGAGCCTTGACCTAAATCCTATTGAGCATCTTTGGAAGGAGCTGAAACGTGCCGTCTGGAAAAGGCACCCTTCAAACCCAACTGGAGCAGTTTGCTCATGAGGAGTGGCCAAAATACCTGCTGAGAGGTGCAGAAGTCTCATTGACAGTTACAGGAATCGTTTGATTGCAGTGATTGCCTCAAAAGGTTGTGCAACAAAATATTAAGTTAAGGGAACCATCATTTCTGTCCAGGCCTGTTTCATGAGTTTTTTTTTTTTTTAAAAAATTCTGTTGAAGCCTGGTTGAAAAGCAATGTCTGACTTTCATTTGGTCATTTTCATAGAATTTGTATATATTATTACTTTTGTCAGATTCAAGTTATTTCTGTGACCATTGTGGGTTTTTCTTTCATTAAACGAGGGGTACCAACAATTTTGTCCACATGTGTATATTTGTTAATACATTTTGGCTCCTGTCTATGAAATCCTGAAATTCACTTTGTGTCTGTTTCTCTATTGCCAGCAGAAGTCTCTACACCACTTGTCACTGAAGTGTGGGGGGATGGGCGGACTCTTGTATGGTTGGTGGGGGTTACTTCAAACAGTTATACTGTATCTCAGGCATGATGTATACTAAAACATTGCTACTGTTGTCATATGAAGGATGAGATTCACAGCTTTCATATGACACCAAGACCACAGATATCACCAGTTGAGAACATATTCAGGATTAGGAGCACCTGCATCTGCATATAAATACTGACTGCGTTTTCAATGGTGGATAACTCTAGAAATAATACACAACTGTGATCTTCATGCCATATGAAAGCTTAGAATTTCATCTTTCACACATCACCAGAACCACTATTCTAAGTTTTCTAATCCCCAAGATATAATGCTGGAGCTTTGGTCCTCAGAATTGTATCTGAATCTTGGCCAACTGTAGAATCCTATGGAATTCTGGTGGGCCAGTCCAAACCTGTTGGTAATTCAAGACTCTAAAGACCAGCAAGGACCTGGGCAGGGGTGGAAACAGAACAACTGAGGATCACAGAGTGTCGCAATTTTAGGACCACGTTTTTTAGCTGCTTTAAGCATAATTTTATTTCCCATGAAATTCTTTTAAGTAAGATGATGCTGGGAACAACTGAGGAGCGTACATGATACAGAGGGACTTTAGTAGGGCTTAATTGTAAAACCTTAATCGTAAATATAGTTAGACTTAGTGGGGAAGTGTAAAGGGTGTTGTTGGTTGGTACCATGTGCTCCTTTAGATATACTGGATCTAGTGGCCATTGATGTTAGAGTCCCTACCCCGCTGAGGGATGGAGGATGGATTGCCTTAAGAGCAGTCTTACAAGAGCTAATAGGTTGGCTTGAACTTTGCACCTCAGCACACTTCAATCTGGGCACCTCTACCTGGGGCAAAGTATGACTAAAGCTCAGGCTGGAGATTTATTGCTCCCCTGTGGTCCTAACTAGGCCTTATGGTGGCACCTCTACTCATTCCCTCCTGCCAGCTATGGCTCTGGTGTTGGTTTGCTGGCTTCACCCCATCTGGAGGGAAAGTCTATCCTTATATCTATTCTGGGATAGTCCAGGGGAATCGTGGATTCACGCTGGGCTAACCAATGACCTAGGTGGTATTTCCACTTCAACTGTAACCTGGGTGTTATTTCCACCACAACATCAATAGTCAACATCCAGTCAATAGTAACCAAAGGCAAGAAACAGAAACCCCAGTTCCAGTTGATGTCTTCTTTTGATAAGAGGGTGGTGGACCCATTTCAGGTCTATCTCAGTGGCAGTATCCCAGACAGTACTGGAGGGTACTCCTGGGTGTACAACAGATGCCCCACAGATCTACAATGGAGGATATTTATCAATTTTGTCATAAAATGCTACATACAAGATGTCAACAATGGACCAAATTGTAACATATTAGACAAATTCCTTATCTTTATACCATCACATGGTCGCACCATTTTTCAGCAAATAGTGGAAGAAATATCAAATACATTTGGTGCATTTTGCAACTCAGGGTCCTTGTTATGTAAAATTGGGGTGTAAAATTTTGACCCAATATCTCATACAATAAAAAACTAGAAAATAGAACTAAAGACCCTAAACTGTACTCACTGATGTATTTTGGGTCGTGGCCAACAGAGAAGGTTAAGAGCCTTGAGTTAATCCGCTAAATGTCTCTTAAGCTGTACTGTCTGCATTGGCCGGGCTGTATTCTCTGGGAAGGCAATAAATCACTGGTTATGTTTATAGTATATTTGGATACATTGTATATTATACGAGATATAAACATAATATAATGAGCACTGGATCGTTGATTTATGTAAATGAAATGTAATCACAGTGTATTAAAGTTCTGGAGTTTTCAGGATCTCTGCTTGCTGCTTGTTTACACCCATAGGCTCAAAACCCATACAGACTATGCAAATACAGTGGGGAAAAAAAAGTATTTTTTCAGCCACCAATTGTGCAAGTTCTCCCACTTAAAAAGATGAGGCCGGCCTGTAATTGTCATCATAGGCAGACCTCAACTATGAGAGACAAAATGAGAAAACATATCTAGAAAATCACATTGTCTGATTTTTTAAGAATTTATTTGCAAATTATGGTGGAAAATAAGTATTTGGTCACCTACAAACAAGCAAGATTTCTGGCTCTCACAGCCCTGTAACTTCTTCTTTAAGAGGCTCCTCTGTCCTCCACTCATTACCTGTAGTAATGGCTCCTGTTTGACATTGTTATCATTATAAAAGACACCTGTCCACAACCTCAAACAGTCACACTCCAAACTCCACTATGGTGAAGACCAAAGAGCTGTGGAAGGACCAGAAACAAAATTGTAGACCTGCACCAGGCTGGGAAGACTGAATCTGCAATAGGCAAGCTGCTTGGTGTGAAGAAATCAACTGTGGGAGCAATAATTAGAAAATGGAAGACATACAAGACCACTGATAATCTCCCTCCATCAGGGGCTCCACGCAAGATCTCACCCCGTGGGGTCAAAATGATCACAAGAACGGTGAGCAAAAATCCCAGAACCACACGGGGGGGACCTAGTGACTGACCTGCAGAAAGCTGGGACTAACGTAACAAAGGCTACCGTCAGTAACACACTACGCCGCCAGAGACTCAGATCCTGCAGTGCCAGACGTGTCCCCCTGCTTAAGCCAGTACATATCCGGGCCCGTATGAAGTTTGCTAGAGAGCATTTGGATGTTCCAGAAGAGTATTGGGAGAATGTCATATGGTCAGATGAAACCAAAGTAGAACTGTTTGGTAGAAACACAACTCGTCGTGTTTGGAGGAGAGTGAATGCTGAGTTGCATCCAAAGAACACCATACCTACTGTGAAGCATGGGGGTGGCAACATCATGCTTTGGGGCTGTTTCTCTGCAAAGGGACCAGGATGACTGATCCGTGTACATGAAAGAATGAATGGGGCCATGTATCGTGAGAGTTTGAGTGCAAACCTCCTTCCACCAGCAAGGGCATTGAAGATGAAACGTGGCTGGGTCTTTCGGCATGACAATAATCCCAAGCACACCATCAGGGCAACGAAGGAGCGGCTTCGTAAGAAGCATTTCAAGGTCCTGGAGTGGCCTAGCCAGTCTCCAGATCTCAACCCCATAGAAAACTTTTGGAGGGAGTTGAAAGTCCGTGTTGTCCAGCGACAGCCTCAAAACATCCCTGCTCTAGAGGAGATCTGCATGGAGGAATGGGCCAACATACCAGCAACAGTGTGTGCCAACCTTGTGAAGACTTACAGAAAACGTTTGACCTCTATCATTGCCAACAAAGGATATATAACAAAGTATTGAGATGAACTTTTGTTATTGACCAAATACTTATTTTCCACCATAATTTGCAAATAAATTCTTAAAAAATCAGACAATGTGATTTTCTGGATTTGTTTTCTCATTTTGTCTCTCATAGTTGAGGTCTACCTATGATGACAATTACAGGCCGGCCTCATCTTTTTAAGTGGGAGAACATGCACAATTGGTGGCTGACTAAATACATTTTTTCCCCACTGTACAAGGAACACTAAACATAGAGAAAGTGCACCAAAAAATGAACATCCAATCCTTTCCTCCCTTCATTTATATCTTTATCTTGCATACATCTAACCATCCTGGTTACAGCAGGATAGTCCTGGATTTCAGGTGCTGTCCCAATGTCTTGTGGTATATCCCAGCTTCAACTGTATCTGCACCCCCAGGGTGTAGAAACAGAGTAGAAACACAATGGAGAAGCAGGGAGCTTTAACTCCCCCTGCTCTCCATTCACCCCGGCCTGGACACAGACAGGTGAGATGTAGTGATGTCATCATGCCTCCATTTCAAAATCACTGACAGCAGAGAGTGGAGGGAACCTGCACTGGGGGGAAGTGGGTCAGGTCACTATTAGTTGTTTTTTTTTGTGGAGAAGGGCATATGAGGGTTTTACTCTGTGTGGAGGCCACTATGGGGACATTATATTATGTCAAGGTCTCTAAGAAGGCATTATACTGCATGGAGACACTATGAGAGCATTATATTGATGGCCCTAATGGGGCATCATACTTTGTGGGGTATCTATGGGGTCATTATACTGTGTGTGGGTACTATGGGGGTATTATATTGTGTGCGAACACTATGGGGGCATTTTACTATGTTAGGACACTATGAGGACATTATACTGAATGAGGGCACTAATTTGGCATTATACTGCGTGGTGGACAATAGAGAAATTTTGCTGTATGAGGCACTAAGGCGGCTTGACACTGCAATGGCACTAAGGGGATATACTATATGGGGTACTATGGGGATATTACACTGCGTGTGAGCCCTCTGGGGGTATTATGCTTTTGGGAGCAATAAGACCACTGTGGAGGCATTATTGTGTGGGAGGTTTTTTTGCAGTGTCGAGGTCACTAGGAGGGCATTATGCTGTGTGAGTGTATGGGGCACTATACTGTGTGGGGACAATATTGGACATTGCACTGTGGGGGCACTATGGGTCATTATAGTGCACTAATGGAGGAATTGTACTGTGTGGAGGGCACTGTGTTTGGGAACTAAAGAGACTTCATCACTGTAATTTTTACAAGACTGTTTGTGTCAAGAGGAGGTGTTGGGAGCAGTAGTTACATGAGGGCACACATGGTGAACAGACTCTGGGAGACCCAGACAGACCACCAGTAGAGAGCGCTTAGCAGAAGGAAATTTGGTGTCATGGCACCCATTATGTGTCCTGTCATTGACAGCCAGCCACTATTGTCTTTGCAGTAGTGTCACGAATGAGAACCTGGCCTGCTACAGACTGGAACCATATTGTCTTTAGTGACAAATCCAGTTTCTGATTGGTGATCCGATGTCAGTCTGTTTCCAGTATGGAGGCCTTCAATTCTGTCTTAGCTGTGGGGTGACACACTGCCCCCTGCTGGTGTGATGATGTGGGGAGCCATCGAATACAACAGTCAGTCATCCATAGTAGTGACAAGAGGATGCTAACATCCCAGTGATATTTACAGGACATCCAGCCATTGCCAAATGTGTTGTTTCTCATGGCAGGGCAGACAACTGGCATTTCTCAGGAGGATAATGCTCGCCCGCCCACACAAGAGTTTCCCAGGAATGTCTCCACCAGATTACAACACTTTCTTGGCCTGCCTGGTCACCAGATGTATCACCAATCGATCATTTATTTGACCAGCTGGGACACTAGCTTCGGCAACCTACGAGTGTGCAGGATCTACAGGCCCAGCTGTAACACCTGTGGGTCAATATGCCACAGGATACCATACAGACCTATATCATCTTGTATCCAGGCTAGAGGTGCCCAACAGGGTCCTAGAACTTGCGCCCAATTGCACAGTTTTCCCCAATAAACATCTCCTTCACCCAGTTCTCAACCATTGACATGAATGGAGGACCATCTTATACTTTGTAAGCAGCATCATGGACTGGATAATAGAAGAGGTCCTGGGTAAGGATATCTGCTGTGCTCATGGTAAATCCTTTCCCTATATTAAATAGTTAAAGAGACAGCGACTGAGAAGATCTGTTATGTGTGAGGAAAACGAATGAAAAAAATTCCCCGTCTGAGAGTCCTGACATGTCATGTAACTAGAGAAATTGTCCAGATAATGCAGACTGTAGACTTCTTTCTAGAGGTGATTTCTGCAGATTGACTGCATATTTGTATTTCTCCTATTTTCTGACATACGAGGGGGATCTGTATTATATATTGGCTTAGACTCCTCATATCGGACGCTGTCACGAGCTGATTATTTCATCTTTCTCTCGTGTGCTTGGATTTTTATAAATTCTATAGACATCAATCTTCTGAAACAGAGGCCAAAAATGACAAAATTACATTTAGCATGTTAAGCCGAGATGTTAAAGTTAAACCTATCCTAATACCTAAAACTGCATTAATAATATCATACTTAAAGAGAGTGCGTTACCAAACCCCAGCATATCACCCCAGCCCCGTAGATAGATAGGTTAGGTTCTCCTGAATCAAACAGTGTTTTCCCCTTGCAAATCGGTGCCTCCGTTGCTGAGATATCCCTGTTTTTGTCAATATGCAAATTCATTCCTTGGAGCAATGGCGGCGCCCTTGTTCCAAAGAGCTCATTTTCATATTGACAAAAATGACAATATTTTGGCAACAGAGACACCGATTCACAAGGGGAAACACTATTTGATTCAGGAGAACCTAACCTATCTATCTGCGGGGCTGGTTGATAAGATGGGTTCTGGTGACACACTCCCTTTAAGGAGGTTTTCATATACAAGGTATAGCAGAACATTTATTACATACTTTATTTACATAAGAAACATTCAAGAAACATTTAACCCACTTAATGATAAAGCAAGTTTTGGCCTTGGGAATGTATCAACAGAAAATTACCTATTTTTTAAATCAAGTTTTTGAGTCAAACATATTTTTTAAGAATTTTTTTTATACTATTTTTTAATTTTCAATGCCACTATCTATATTTAAAAAAAAAACCAAAACTATATACTTTG
Organism: Leptodactylus fallax; assembly: GCA_947044405.1. NCBI lineage: Eukaryota > Metazoa > Chordata > Amphibia > Anura > Leptodactylidae > Leptodactylus > Leptodactylus fallax. Next base: position 689,113 of record CAMRHE010000375.1, on the reverse strand, counting down.
ACTGGGCCTGGAAGACCGAATTGGGCCAGACCCTTTCCGCTGAACAATGGTGTAGGGCTCATATCCTGACGCAAAAGCTCTCTACCTCTACCTCTACCAGGCTACAAGAGCTAAACTATAAAATTTTGACATGTTGGTACTCCTCTGGTTTCATCCTCCTGCTGGTGGTGTAAGCAGGCCGAGTTCATCATGGTCCACATATGGTGGGGATGCCCTGGGATCAATGCCCTCTGGAAAGATGTTTCCCACCTCTACAACATTATGTGCTGGCCAATGGTGGATCCGACACCTGACCTCTTGTCGATCATGCTGGGCCCACTGTCGAAATTAAAAAGGGCCAATTAAGATATTTTCTGATGGTGACCTGACAGAGGTCCTTTTCTGGGCCATGTAGGTGGATGCATTGAACCATATTAGACGTATGGAAGAGATGGGTGCAGTTACCCATGCCAGTCAATTCTATCTGGATGCCTTGGAATCCATTTAGTTTTTCCCAGGGCTTCGAGACTTGGGTCTCTGGTGGCGGGCTACTGTCTCTTTGTTGCCCAATGCCAAGCTAGGTTGCAGAGTTCTTTCTATTTCTTATCTTCCCTCCATCCTCTATTTTCCTTTTCCTTCTCCTCTTTCTTTCCCTCCTACCTCTTTCCCACTTATTTCCACACCAGCCCTTCCTTTAGTGCCAGGCTTTGTAGCTTCCCTGATTCCCATTCCTTCTCCTTCCTGTTTCCCCTACTCCTTACCCTCCTCACCCTGTTATCCTTAAAACCGGCATTTGTACTCTTTATGACATTCATGTGTCTGTATTATGTTTCACCAGGTTTCGATGGTACTTAATAAAAATCTATTGAACCTAAAAAAAAATGTACTATATCCCATTCCCATAGTTTACATTCTGGCCAGGCTTATTTGCATCACAGACAGTATTATAATAAAAGATAACATCTCTACAGATAACACCACTGACCCATCAGTACATCCACTACTGACAACAGATGATGTCACATCTTACCTCCTCCCTCTTACTGCACAGAACATGCCTGGAAAAATCTCCCAAAGATTCAATGAGTCGGCTCCAGTCTATTTCTGCCTATGACCATAAAATGCACCTGTTTGAGGACTTTGTAAGATATGTTATATTTTTCAATGACCTATTTGTGATGCCTGTAAATTTTATTAACTCTTTCTGGGAAAGAGAAAAAAAAATCACCCATTTTGACTTTTTACATTATAAATTTTTCAAATGTTCACCATACAACAGAAATGATATATTTATTCTTATTTTGGTTGTGAATGTGATGACAACATTATATAAGGATTTTATAGAGTTTAAATCAGTTTGCACCACAGGAACATGTTTTTGTGTCACCATGTTCTGAGAGCTCTAACTTTTTTTTCCATTAATTGAGTTGGTTGAGGGCTTGTTATTTGCAGGATGAGTGGTACTTTTTATTCATACAATTGCAGGGGTACATACAAGTTTGTGATGACTTTTAATTATATTTTTTGTAGTGAAGTGACCAAAAACAGTTTTTTCAACATTTTACTTTTTTTTTTTTTTACTCCTATTAGGGTATCATCTAATCCTTGAAGTACTAATGTACTTCAGTGTATTCTGTCAACACATACCTGACTGCCAGCCAATCAGGTCATAACTACTATAATACTACCTCCTATGCACAAGAATATAACTACTATAATACTGCTCTTATGTACAAGAATATAACTACTATAATACTGCCTCCTATGTACAAGAATATAACTACTATAATACTGCTCCTATGTACAAGAATATAACTAATATAATACTGCTCCTATGTACAAGAATATAACTACTATAATACTGCTCCTATGTACAAGAATATAACTACTATAATACTGCCTCCTATGTACAAGAATATAACTACTATAATACTGCCTCCTATGTACAAGAATATAACTACTATAATACTGCCCCTATGTACAAGAATATAACTACTATAATACTACCTCCTATGTACAAGAATATAACTACTATAATACTGCCCCCTATTTACAAGAATATAACTACTATAATACTGCTCCTATGTACAAGAATATAACTACTATAATACTGCTCCTATGTTCAAGAGTATAACTACTATAATACTGCTCCTATGTACAAGAATATAACTAATGTAATACTGCTCCTATGTACAAGAATATAACTACTATAATACTGCTCCTATGTACTAGAATATAACTAGTATAATACTGCTCCTATGTACAAGAATATAACTAATATAATACTGCTCCTATGTACAAGAATATAACTACTATAATACTGCTCCTATGTACGAGAATATAACTACTATAATACTGCTCCTATGTACGAGAATATAACTACTATAATACTGCTCCTATGTACGCAGGGGGCGCGACCGCGACCGGACCCGGGGGAGGGTACGGGGGTGGCCCGCGGCCAGCTGGAGATGGCCGGGGCCCCGGACCACTATGATAGCGGTCGGGGAAAGCCTGGTTCCCCGACCGCTATACATACTGTTATTGGAAAGGGACCCTGGCATATTGCAGGCCCCTTTCCAATAGATGGCAGCCCAGGGGAGGTGACTGAAAACAATAAACACATATTCTCACCTCTCCTGGGCACAGCGTCTTCTCCGGCGCTCTTCTGTCATGTGACTGAGGCCTGTGATTAGGCCTCGGCGGTCACATGGGGCGCGGCCCCCGTAATGACGTCAGTGCGCCCCCACGTGACCGCTGAGGCCCAATCACAGGCCTCAGCAGCGTCGTCGGAAAAGGGCCTGAAGAGGCTGAAGACGACAGGATGGAGCGAGGATGCCAAGGAAAGGTAAGGCAAGGTGAGTATGAGAGTTTGTTATTTTTAATCACTTCCCCTGGGCCTCCGATTATTATACTCTGGGGTCTGAGGAGACCCCAGAGTATAATAATAGCACTGAAGCGGAGCGGAGGGGGCTATTGGGCGCATATAATACTGGGTGGGGGCCACTGTGGAGCTTATAATACTGGGTGGGGGCCACTATGGAGCTTATAATACTGGGTGGGGGCCACAGTGGAGCTTATAATACTGGGTGGGGACCACTGTAGAGCTTATAATACAGGGTGGGGGCCACTGTGGAGCTTATAATACTAGGAGGGGGCCACTATGGAGCTTATAATACTGGGTGGGGGCCACAGTGGAGCTTATAATACTGAGTGGGGGCCACTGTGGAGCTTATAATACAGGGTGGGGGCCACTGTGGAGCTTATAATACAGGGTGGGGGCCACTGTGGAGCTTATAATACTGGGTGGGGGCCACTGTGGAGCTTATAATACTGGGTGGGGGACACTGTAGAGCTTATACTCCATACAGTGGCTCCTTCATTTTTTTTTTTAATTACGCAGGGGCAGGTGAAAAAAACAAAACAAAAAATCCCCCCACAAACTTTCTCTCCTGTCCCCAGTGTCTCCCAGTACGGTTCGGTCCTGCAGTTCTGTTGTTTTCTTCCAGCTGACGTTCCCTTTGCACGTGACTACCTGTGACATCATGTGACCCCTGAGGCCAATCAGCAGCCTAAGGGAAGGGACCTGGCACGTCACAGCCAGTGAGGAATTTCGGGCAAAAAGAAGACAGCGGAGCTGCGGGACCGGACCGTGCTGGGAGGACACCGGAGACAGGTGAGTATGTTTAGTATGTTTTTTTTTTTTTGGGGGGGGGTAGGGGGGATTCACCTCCCCCAGACTAATTATAAAAAAGAAAAAAAATTATACTGGACAATCTCTTTAAAGTGTGGTACATTAGGGGTGTATATTAAAGGGGTTGTCCAGGCATAATTTGTTATGGTTTATCCTCAGGATAGGCCACAGATACCTGATCTGTAGGGGGCTGACCCCGGATCGATCAGCTGTATGGAGCCACTTCTGATGCCCGTCCTGTACACAATACAGGACCAGAAGCAGAAAGCTCTGTCCACTGTGTATTAGCCGGGGGCACCTTCACTGCATCTCAGCACTTATTGAAGTCAGTAGGAGCTGAGCTGCAGTGAAGGTGCCGGGCTGCTATACAGCGGATGGAGCTTTCTGCTTCCGGCTCTGTGTTGTGTACAGAACGGGCTCTGGAAGTGGCTCCGAACAGCTGCTGGGGCCATGTGTCAGCCCCCTACTGATCAGGTATTTATGGCCTATCCAGAGCATAGGCCATAAAAAAGATTAACCCTGGACAACCCCTTTAATATGTCCCACACAGTTTAATGTCCCCCCCACAGGATGTTAGCCCCCATCACTGCTCCCACACAATATAATGACCCCATCACTATTCCCCTTACAGTATGGGGGACCAGTGAAGAGGGCACTATGTGGGGGGTCCAGTGAAGTGACCATAGAAAAATTTGGCCCAGACAACCCCTTAAAAGAGGTTGTCCATAAACTGGAGCGACCACTGTGTCGGCCGCCAGGGAGGTGTAAAAATAAGAAAATTTTTAAAAAAGCATACTCACCTGTCCCCAGCACCCCATTGTCCCCTGCCTGTGTCTGTTCGGTCTCATGGCGGCGCCTCATTTCTGGAAATCCTGTACCTAATTGGTCTTAGCGATCACATGAGGTGCAGGACTCCCAGCAAGGAGTCGCCGGCATGAGACTGAATGGACACTGGCAGCGGACAACGGAGCACCGGGGACAGGTGAGTATGCTTTTTAATTTACTTATTTTTTACTTTACACCTCCCGCCAGCTACATGGGTTGCTCCAATCCCTTTGACAACCTCTTTAAAGGATTTATCCATCTTCCTAATATTGATGGCCTGTCCTTAGGATAGGCCATCAATATTACATCTACGATGATACAACAGCCAGGACCTCTGCAGATCAGCTTTTCCAGGACAGTGCGGCTACAGGTAAAGGTAACAATTCTAGGAGCCACGCTGTTCACGTGCCATACAAGGTGTAGCAGTAGGTTTAGGTAGTGCAGTGGTGCACATGGTATAGTGGGTGAGCAGCATGGCTCCCAACATGTTATTACCTTTAGCCGCCCTGTCTTGGTACTGCTGATCTGCAGGGGTTCTGATGGTAGGCCCCTAGGAACAATTCCACTGGTGGGCCCTAGACATCCCAGTCCGAAACTGCTCCTATGTACAAGAATATAACTACTATAATACTGCTCCTATGTACAAGAATATAACTACTATAATACTGCTCCTATGTACGAGAATATAGCTACTATAATACTGCTCCTATGTACAAGAATATAACTAATATAATACTGCTCCTATGTACAAGAATATAACTAATATAATACTGCTCCTATGTACAAGAATATAACTACTATAATACTGCTCCTATGTACTAGAATATAACTACTATAATACTGCTCCTATGTACAAGAATATAACTACTATAATACTGCTCCTATGTACAAGAATATAACTACTATAATACTGTCCCTATGTACAAGAATATAACTACTATAATACTGCTCCTATGTACAAGAATATAACTACTATAATACTGCCCCTATGTACAAGAATATAGCTACTATAATACTGCTCCTATGTACAAGAATATAACTACTATAATACTGCCCCGATGTACAAGAATATAACTACTATAATACTGCCTCCTATGTACAAGAATATAACTACTATAATACTGCTCCTATGTACCAGAATATAACTCCTATAATACTGCTCCTATGTACAAGAATATAACTACTATAATACTGCCCCTATGTACAAGAATATAACTACTATAATACTGCCTCCTATGTACAAGAATATAACTACTATAAAACTGCACCCTATGTACAAGATTATAACTACTATAATACTGCTCCTATGTACAAGAATATAACTACTATAATACTGCTCCTATGTACAAGAATATAACTACTATAATACTGCTCCTATGTACAAGAATATAACTACTATAATACTGCTCCTATGTACAAGAATATAACTACTATAATACTGCTCCTATGTACAAGAATATAACTACTATAAAACTGCACCCTATGTACAAGAATATAACTACTATAATACTGCTCCTATGTACAAGAATATAACTACTATAATACTGCTCCTATGTACAAGAATATAACTACTATAAAACTGCACCCTATGTACAAGAATATAACTACTATAATACTGCTCCTATGTACAAGAATATAACTACTATAATACTGCTCCTATGTACAAGAATATAACTACTATAATACTGCTCCTATGTACAAGAATATAACTACTATAATACTGCTCCTATGTACAAGAATATAACTACTATAATACTGTCCCTATGTACAAGAATATAACTACTATAATACTGCTCCTATGTACAAGAATATAACTACTATAAAACTGCACCCTATGTACCAGAATATAACTCCTATAATACTGCTCCTATGTACAAGAATATAACTACTATAATACTGCCCCTATGTACAAGAATATAACTACTATAATACTGCCTCCTATGTACAAGAATATAACTACTATAAAACTGCACCCTATGTACAAGATTATAACTACTATAATACTGCTCCTATGTACAAGAATATAACTACTATAATACTGCTCCTATGTACAAGAATATAACTACTATAATACTGCTCCTATGTACAAGAATATAACTACTATAATACTGCTCCTATGTACAAGAATATAACTACTATAATACTGCTCCTATGTACAAGAATATAACTACTATAAAACTGCACCCTATGTATAGGTCCTACTTATTTAGTCCACAATTCTTTCATCTTCACCTCTTCACATTTGTGATATAAAGATGTCTTGTAGACTTTAGATTGCACATCATGAAGGTAGATGTCTATGACGTTCCTTAGTGGACATGAACTCTTAGCACATTCATATCTTGTGATTTTCTTCCACTGCAGCTTTTATGTTTTTGACAGATTTATGAAGTTTTAAATATTTTTTGGTCTCGATGCAAGAATGATGATAATTTTAGTCCTCCAGGCTATTTTTAGATATATAGTTGGATGAGATAAGTAATTATTTTGCTCTTTGGTCGGTATATGGCAAGAGATATGAGACTAAGGAGTAGCCAAAGAGATGTGAGGGATGTAAGATAGGGGACCTAGGCCAAGTGGATATAAGATTGTAAATTTTCTGGGGGAGGGATCACATATAAGACAAGGGAAAAATTAAAAAAGTTTAGGGACATTTCAGACATGCAAAAGATAGGGAAGAAATTCAGAAACTAAAACAAAGGAGATAGATTTAAAGTAAAGCAGAAATAGAGATGAGCACAAACCAAGAGCGCTATTATACTGACAAGGTAAGTGGTCGCCAAGGAGAGGTGCAAAAGCATACTAGACACTTATTCTTACCTTGCCTTACCTGCCCTGGGGCTACATTGTGGTTCCCAGCAGTCCCACTGGCCTCTTCCGGCCTCCTGTCTTACATCACAGGTTTCACCAATCACATGAGAGGCATGCCACGTGACTGCTGAGGCCCAATCATGGACCTCAGTGATCCACCGGGAGCATGACATCAGACAGAAGGCCAAAAGAGGCCAGGAGAGGTGAGGCAAGGTGAGTGTAAGTGTTAATGATGTACCTGCACCTCCACTGAGACCCCACAGTATAATAGTGATTCGGACCCCAAAAATTTAGGGGTTTGGATTGAGCCTGAAACCTTTAGAAAATTTGGATGACATCTGGTTTGATCAGAATTGGTTTGCTCATACTTAGGACTAATGAGGTCGTGAGATTTGGGTGCAAGTTCAGTGAAAGGAGGTTGTAAATTAATTAGCAGCAAGCACGGAATGGTCATGATTAAGCAAAGTTGACCAGCAAACGAAACTGCAGCAAAAACTACCCTATCTCAGGTGTTTTTGCTATTCTAGCTTGCAGGAGAACACGTTGCAGAAATTCCCAGAGGAAACTCTACAGCCTGTTTCCACTGTGTTGTCCCGGCCTTAGGAAGGTTTTGGTCAATTATCAGCCAAGTTCTCAAGTAGGCCAGTTTAGATTTGCCAGAATCTACCCATGATTTTAAGCCAGCTACAAGCTTGAGATATCTCATCCAACTTCCTTGTACAGATTCTCTGTCAGGTCATCTGGTAGCCGCTTCTCTTTTAGTGAACAAACGATTGGTCAGGTGAAACCCAACTGCCCGATCTTTATCAGATTTTGGTGAAATTTGCAATGGGGGATCTTAATGTAACCTACATCATGTGTGAACACAGACTTAAAAATCTATGACAATTAAGTACTTAGTCAATTAGTTTTGCTTAGTAATGAGCATCAGGGTTTTCATGTCATGCTTAGGAACAATTACAAGAAATTTTTCAAAATTGGTAAGTTTTATGAAGTTTTTGGAAGTACTTCCTCTCCTTAAGGAGAACAGCTCTGTATAGAGACCTACTGGCAATGCTCCATGGGAAAAAATATGCAAATAGCCAGAGAAAGAGAACTACTGCCACCTGTTGGATATCAGATTTTATGGATATTTAAGTGTCCTAAGTCTATGACATTTAACATTCTCCACAGGATCAGAGAATACAACAAGTCTACAACATCAGCTGACCTGGAAGTTTGCTGAGATCTGGATCTCATTCTGAGGAATATGGAAACCACAGAACAGTAGGAGATGCCTGGTTAGTGTCAGGAGAGTTGCCTGGTTTTTGGGATGTAAGCAATTTCCTAATTTTTGATCCTGATAATCTTCCTTACTGTTTTTCTGTATCTGCCACTGGAATCAACTGGAGACCACCATCTGGAAGTTTCTTCTCAGTAGAACCCTAAGGTTGCAGGAGACATGGCCATATGTCTGTTATCCTGAGGAAATCCAGTGGCTTCACCTGCATTACTTGTGAAGGGCTATCAACACATATGGAGACACAGGTCACCCAGAAGGGAAAATGAGACATGCAGGACTTTGTTTCCAGTGAAAAAAAACGGCTTTGGTGCGCAGAGGGTGTAAGCGCACACCCGCGCTTTGCTTTAAAACCCCATTCAAGTGAATGGGGTTTTAAGCAATGCGTCGCAAACCTTCCCCTATCCAGTGCCTATCCAGTTTACTGATATTTAGTTTGGGTTCGTGGCGGATGGAGCGCCGCTGCAAGTGTGAACCCACCCTAATCTAGCAGAGGGAAATCTGGTAAAGCAAAGGATCTACCATCAAAATCCATCATGTTTGAGCCTTCCTTCCCCCGACATCAACTGTAAGGAGAAGAGTCAAGACATCATTCATGGTGCCAGTACCTTCTTTTTTATTATTCATGGACACCTTATGCCTCTTCTTTGTCTCAGATCCTAACTTACACAATGTTTTCTGCTGTCCCTGCTTTTCCAGTAAAAAGGTTAAGGTGAATCCTTTGTTTATTTATGCAATGCTAAGTCTCATTACCCTTTTGGTGTCTACAAATTCAGCTGCACCATCCACCTTCTCCCTGACAGGCCAGACCCTCTGATATGATAAGATAGACACTGGAAAAGCCTTTTAAAGCATGTGATAATGTAATTCCAGGAAGGGATCATCTCGGGTGAGTACTGTGCATTAGTTGGTCAAGAAAACCAGAACATCCTCAGCAAACAATAAATCAACATCTTGACAAGTACAGTCAAACCCACTTAGCGAGATCTCGGGCTGAAGCTGAGACTTGTCGGATCGTCATTCCTTGTGGATTTAATGAGATTTGTTATAGATAATTTTGGCCAATAACTAATGGGTACAATATAAGACAAGCATACGAGATATGTCATTTACAGGGTATCTGGCCCTAGAATCAGTCATAGTTAGAGGTCATTGAGTCCTGGTCAGTCAAGTTGATTTCTTGATGAATTAATAGTTGGGGACAACTACATGACTTTATAGAGTACTCATTGGAAAATGTGCAAAATGTGTGCCCCTAAACGGGCAGAAAATATAATGGATAGCACTCAGACTCTTACATGAGGACCAGGGGTAAATATACCACAAGTCAAAATGTCCTCTCACCTGGTTCATGACACTACTAGATTGGACAGGAACACTCAAGGATCGGCCAGGTTACTATGATACCCAGAGAAAATAACCAACTTGGTGAACCAATTTCACTTATAGCACCCTTTTTCCCACCAACTTTGGTCAAGGTTGAGGAAGTCAGCTGCCTCCAGGACCTTGGTTGCTGTAGCCATCTTGGTTGTTGATTCTCTTGATAGTCATCAGAAGAGGACCTAGTTTGGCTATAACCAACTGGGAAATCCGTTTAAAGGCTCTTTCCAGAATAAATAAAAAATTCTGGGGGGCGTAGGTGGGGTAAAATAAAAAAAACAGTGGTCCGTGAGAGTGTCACTGCTGATACATCACTGGTACCCAACATATGACCACTAAGACCAGTGAATGGCCACAGTGGTCATCTTGACTCTCTGTACTTTAGGCTTGGACGGCCTGTGCATGAGAGGGAAAGGAGGACATGCTACTTGAACTGAGGATAATGGGTAGATGAGCATAATTCTTTTTTTTTTTTTTTTATCCATCCCAGGACCCCAGTGAATTTATAATCTATCATGGAAAACCCCTTCAAGGGTAACAGAGATGTCCAATTTGACACACCACTGTGAAGTCATGTAGCAGGTTTGGGTATGTGGTAGAGAAACGGTAATAAGAGTTTGGTATAAGTAAAGTAACAGAGTCAGGTGGGTGGTACGAAAGGGGTTGATCATGAGGGTAGTCAGGCAATCCAGGGTTCAGTAATGGTGATGTGTAGGGGACACGTTGTGTTGGAAGGTTGTCTCAAAGAGTCTTAACTGTACATAGTTTCTCCTAGAAGATATTCCGAAAAAGTGTGTGCTTAGTAGAATGGTAAATCTGACAGCAATAACTTATATACTGCAGATCCACTACCTAATCCAAGTGTTTTTCAGAGCCTCATAAATATTTTCAAAACCTTTACGCCTTCCAAGAAGATGTTGGTGAAGGTCATAGGCAGAAGCTATCAGTCTGCTATAATGAGCACTTTGCCCCTTCCTCTCGCTTTCATCATCTGGTCTGCAGGAGCATCTACATCCTCCTCCCCTGTACTCATCCTTTCCATGTTACCTTGACAAAGAACAAACTAGAAGCAACATTACTGAGGAACTCAAGGTGACAGGACTCACCTCCCAGAGCACGTCCCGTACCCAGCCCGCAGGAATGCCAGGAGGGAGACAACCTGCGTCAGAAGGCACCAGATGAGAGACCTTGAGTCTATATGTTGGGTAGAGGAATGAGCACCCTATGGACAGTGAAACATTCTGCCTTGAAGTAACTCTTTGAGTTCTAGAACCTTGAAGAACAAAAAAGAGATTCATTATAATGATATACATGATAATAAGAAAGTAGGGTGACAAACTGTACAGGCAGCCATATTGAACACCACCCAACTTTTACTGAAAAAAATGTAAATACAAAGTCAAAGCAATTTTATTCATATTGCTGGTGAATAGTGGAGAAAGTATTGTGACTTAGATGTGAGGTAGGTTGAGCAGGCAGTTGCCTAGGGAGTCAATGAGATAGTAGGCAGGAATTGAAAGAAAACAGCCATGAGATTCTAATCTTGTACAATCTAAACCTGTACTGTGACATCACTGCATGCATAAATCATGTTCTGTGACATCACTATGTTATTATCCCTGTTTTGTGACATCACTGTGTTTATTAGCCCTGTACTATAACATAACTGTATTATCCATGTACTGTGACATCACTGTGTGTATTATCTCTGTACTTTGACATCATTGTGTGTATTATCTCTGTAGTGTGACATCACTGCATGCATAATTCATGTTCTGTGACATCACTATTTTATTATCCCTGTACTGTGACATACTGTGTGAATTATCCCTGTATTGTGATGTCACTGTGTTTATTATCCCTGTATTCTGACATCACTGTGTGTATTATCCCTGTACTGTGACATCAGTGTTTATTATCCCTGTACTGTGACATCACTGTGTTTATCTCTGTACTATGACATCACTTTTTATTATCCCTGTACTCTGACATCACTGTGTATATTATCTCAATACTGTGACATCACTGTGTATATTACCCCTGTACTATGACATCACTGTGTGTATTATCCCTGTACTGTGTCATCACTGTCTTTATTATCTTTGTACTGTGACATCACTGTGTGTATTATCCCTGTACTGTGACATTACTGTGTGTATTATCCCTGTACTGTGACATTACTGTGTGTATTATCCCTGTACTGTGACATCACTGTGTGTATTATCCCTGTACTGTGACATCACTGTGTTTATTACCTCTTTACTGTGACATCACTGTGTTTATTATCCCTGCACTGTGACATACTATGTGTATTACCTCTGTACTATGACATCACTGTGTTATTTATTTATTTCCCTTACTTATATAGCACCATCGTATTCCGCAGCACTTTACAGACATTGTCAGTCACTGTCCCCATATTATTATCCCTGTATTCTGACATTACTGTGTTTATTATCTCTGTACTGTGACATCACTGTGTGTATTATTCCTGTACTGTGACATCACTGTGTTTATTATCCATGTATTCAGATATCACTGTTAATATTATCCCTGTACTCTGACATCACTGTGTATATTATCTCAATACTGTGACATCATTGTGTCTTCTATCCCTGTACTGTGTCATCACTGGGTTTATTATCCCTGTACTGTGACATCACTGTGTTTATTATCCCTGTACTGTGACATACTATGTGTATTACCGCTGTACTGTGATATCACTGTGTTATTTATTATTATTGTTATTATTATTGTTGTTTATTTATATAGAACCATTAATTCCATGGTGCTTTACATTTGAGGATTTACATACGGTACACAAGATATACAAAACAGATAATACAAACATTGACCTACTGGCACAGTGGGATAGAGGGCCCTGCCCGCAAGGGCTTACAGTCTATGAGGGAAGAGGGAGAGAGGCAGAAGGTGGGGGTTATTATTTATTTTCCTTACTTATATAGCGCCATCATATTCTGCAGCGCATTACAGACATTATCAGTCACTGTCCCCATATTATTATCCCTGTACTGTGACATCACTTTTTATTATCCCTGTACTCTGACATCACTATGTATATTATCTCAATACTGTGACATCACTGTGTCTACTATCCCTGTACTGTGTCATCACTGTGTGTATTATCTCTGTACTGTGACATCACTGTGTGTATTATCTCTGTACTGTGACATCACTGTGTGTATTATCCCTGTACTGTGACATCACTGTGTTTATTATTCCTGTACTGTGACATACTATGTGTATTACCTATGTACTGTGACATCACTGTGTTATTTATTATTTTTCCCTTACTTATATAGCGCCATCATATTCCGCAGCACTTTACAGACATTCAGTCACTGTCCCCATATTATTATCCCTGCACTGTGACATCACTGTGTGTATTATCCCTGTACTGTCACATTACTGTGGTTATCATCCCTGTACTGTGACATCACTGTGTTTATTATCTCTGTACTGTGACATCACTATGTTTATTATCCTTGTACTGTGACATTACTGTGGTTATTATCCCTGTACTGTGACATTACTGTCTGTATTATCCCTGTACTGTGACATCACTGTGTGTATTATCCCTGTACTGTGACATCACTGTAATTATTACCCCTGTACTGTGACATCACTGTGTTTATTATCTCTGTAATGTGACATCACTGTGTGTATTATCCCTGTACTGTGACATCACTGTGTTTATTATCTCTGTACTGTGACATCACCGTTTTTATTGTCCCTGTGAAGGTGGTTATGCTTGTTATGCCCATGATTTCAAGAACTAGAAAAAATTCTGCAGACTGAGAAACACGATGGGCATGTTTCAGAAGGACCCTAGGGTCCAGGCACAATTGCAACCTCTGCTCCCCTTATAACTATGCTGGTCTTTAGAAGAACATATCAATGAGGTTTTTGAAGAGGGAAGAAAAACATTTGTACACAATGCAAGGACTGCTTATAAGACAATTTTATAACATAAAAGTTGCTTTTCCTCTAAATCTGTGGTTTACTTTTGACTTTTAAACTTGTTTTGTTATATGGGTCCCCCCGACAGTAAAGTAATTACAGTGTGCCCACTGCTGGAACCTCAAGCAACAACCTGTATACTGTGTGGTAACCTGGAAAAAAGTGTTCAATTCTCCTGCAGCGCCACCACAGGGGAAAGGAGGCATTACATAATGACCACTGGTTATCTGCATAGTGGATGGAGATGTCAGGTCCTTCAGAGTAAGAGACACACCTTGTAGTTGACCTCCTTTTTAGGTAATAATAATATTTTTTTTTCTAGAACCATGATATTTATGATAGAATAAGTCATCAACCTCAGTTTCATCGGTGATCTGCTGTTTGAAGCACTGCTTCCTTTCCTGAGGCCATTAATATCTGTTGACTGGTTACATGGCCATGTTGCAGCTTAATTTCGCCCACATAAATGAGACTGAGCTGCAATACCAAACACAGCCATTATACAATGAATGGCGCTATGCTTGGTAAGCAGTGAAGAGTTGGTAGCCCTTGTTCATAGGCTGCGGCCTCTTCAAACAGTTGATCGGTGTGAGTGCCGGATGTCGGACTCCCAACGGTTTAATATTAATGACCTATCCTAAGGGTAGGTCCTCTTTACCTAAGGCTTGGAGAACCCCTTTCAATTTCCCTAATAGGGTATTTGAAATGACCCTTCTATACCGATTTTCTTCCCCTACAGCCTTGTAGAATTTCTAGGAATGTTATGTGACAATGTCCTGTTTGTTCACGTGTTCCCATGTAGCATGTAACTGACTTTATGTTTGTGATTATTTTTGCAGTTCCATCCGGTTTAATATCACAGGTTACAGGCCCAGTATCACCGGTGAGTTTGTTTTGGCTGTGTATGATGATTATATAGTGATTATGTCACTTACTGTATATATCAACTCCGTACTTCCAATATCTGAAGAAGATAACTTGTCATGACCTTCCAGCTTATCCTGGCCTGATGAACTTGCATAATTCTCTGCTATATTTATGGCTGTCGTGTGCTAAGGACCTTTTGTATAGTATATTACACAAGTTTTACATAACAAACCCATTCATAAATTTCACTTACCATTTCCAAGCCCATAAGAACTTTGCTTTGTTATTGTCCAAACACAAGACCTAAAGTTGGTGGCACCTCCAGGCAAATTTTGTGGGACCTGCCAATATCTAATGTCCACGTTCCATCATAAACATTAGGCCATCTACAGGTGCAGCCAAAACCGTCAACATCTACCAACAAGTCAAAGTCACGTCTGTTGTTAAAATTGCCCTCAGACATTCAACAACTATTGCTGAAATTGAGCGACACTTCTTGGTGGTTATGGGAAACCGAATGTATCAGACACATGTGGTGCAGTGAAACAATAGAAGTGGGAAAATCCTATAGGATTCTTATATTTCCCAGCATCAAACATTGGGCAATGGACATTAAACCAGTGATAGTTGCACCTTTTGTTCCCCTTCCTGCTATGTATGAGGTTGTGTGTTAGTTTGCGATGATCTCATAACCACTTAACTTCCATCTTGTATACTGTAAGTCACTATGTTCTAACTCTCACCACCACAGTTGGTTTGGCACTTAGCCCTAGAAATCTGTAAATGGCTGTGGTCTTTTCCGACCAGGCTGTTGTCCCCTGACTAGTTAAAAATTGGTGATGGGTGTATTGCAGGAACATCTGGAGCAGATGTAGGAGAAGAAGTTGGAACATAAATAAAGATTAACACAAACAGGTCAAACATAGAAGTGTCAAGCCAGAAGAAAAGAGGAGGACATAGTCAGTAGACCGACTAGGGGTGAAAACCATTAAATCAAACTACAAGTATCAAATGACTGTCTGGAAAGAGAGACATAGCCAAAATCTGTAGATAGAGCTATGGTCATGGTCAAAATGTTGAACAACCAGCCAGGAGGGGTTATATCTTAATTCACAGGCAAATGTGTCCATCAGCAGGTTCTACGTTTTAAACCTCTTGTTGGGTGACATCATCAAAGTGTGGTGGTCATCATGGAGACCCAATAAGGCTCTGTAGATAGAGAGCAAGTGAGTGGCACCGGGTGGATAACAATATATTGGAAAGCCCAATTTTTTTCCTCCATTAAAGAAGTTTCCATCTTTTTCTAGACGTTAGTGGATGTTTTATTTTGGTTTTCTATTGAAGTTCTATCAGGAGATTGAGCTCTGCTGTGCATCTTGTGGGTGAGTGAAATACCTGATGTGGGTGCTGTCACTATTTTTAAGTTATATTGTTCTAGTGCAAAGACTAGATAGTGAGGTCTCCTTGACCCTGCCATTGTATTGTCTTTGACTCTTTTCGGATATGTGCGGCCATAAAGATATCTTTGATATTGGTGAAGACTCTTAAGGTTGGTGGACAATTAAGGAATCCAAGTGCATCTTTGACTGAATGAAATTGAACTTTCCAATTGTTTCACAATTGTCGAAAACAAAGCTCCATCAAGTCTTCAGAATAATTTCAAGACTTCAAAAATATTTGGAAGAGTTAGAGAATGGATGATGATCTGAAAAAAGATGGATGGAGACAATCTCAAAAATCCTGAATAAGTCATAGAGAAGCCTGACTACTGAAACAATAGATCGTTGTCGGGTGGATCAGATTCATGTGAAATAGAATAACACTGGAATATGGAATATGGAAAAAACTAGGAGTCAACACTTGACCTAATATTAATAATAATACTAACAACCACAAAAACATCTCTAATCATATCAGTCTCTAGTACCATAAGCACAATATTAAAGAGGTGAAAAAAAAAATACTCACCCCCGCCTGGTACTCCGGTGTCCCAGACCGTTGTCCAGTCAAGTGGTTCCTGAGGACTTGTTCCGCGGAGGTCCCCACCGCACGTGACGGCTCCTGTGACATCCTGGTCCTTTCCTTAGGCCACTGAGACTGCTGGTTGGCCTCAGTGATCACATGCCAGGAGGACTTCCGCCGGAAAACAAGCTTCGGGGCACCGTGGGATCAGACATCGGCCTGGGACACAAGAGCACTGGGAACAGGTGAGTATAGTTTTTTGGGGTTTTTTTTTACCTCCCCAGACTCCAGGGAAATATCTGTTTTTCCTGGACTACACCTGTAACTGTTTTACCATGAGAACAATGTTCACAATTTTGACATATGCAAATAAAAACCCGAATTAGTAAAATAAATGCCCAGCACTTTACATTCATGGGCACCTTCACGCAATTTTGCACCGAAGCATTAAATTTAATTGAAAACTAAAATTCTAGTATTTACAGTATTATCAAGATGTAAGCTCTGTCCCTTGAATCCCTCTGTCACGGTTATTGTCATGATGTATATGTGTCCGAGAAAGAGTTAACAGCTTTTAGCGCTATTTTATCAAATGTTATGTATTTTCATGTGTGAAGAGGAAAACATTGGGAAACTCCACATTACTCCATGTGTCATGTGACCTGCCGTTGTTCACGTGTGCCATGCATGTATACAATCTGTGACCAGGGTCACGTCACCTTTAAGTTGTTTGTTTTTCCTTCTAACACCTTGTACTATTTATCAGTTTACTAACACTACCGCATGACACTTGTATACACAATAACACTTATATACAGATGCTTATTCACATATATACGGGTTACATGGGCCTCATTCTTCTTACATGTTAAAACCAGGGCCGTGTTAACACATTAGTGGGCCCAATTCAAAGGTCTCCACCTCGGCACTCATCGCACGTCCCTGCCGCAGACATCATCAACCGAAGCCTGAATGGTGGTGCGTGCGCTTCCATTGTATTCCACTTTATCTTCACCCTAAGGACACAGATAGAATTGAAATTGTGACCTGCTGCCCAAAACAGCAGTACAGCACCCAAAATACGTGATTGTCGTGCTCAATCCGAGTTGTCTGAAGGAGCACCATTTGCCCTAGGGTTAAAGTGGCCATGGTTTCTACTACAAAAGTGTCTCAGGTTCCCATCATAATGGAAGGCATTGAAATTCGGGGCAAAAGCCCAAGATATAAATCTTTGACCAGGCCTCAATCTACCTTGAGCCAGGCCTTTAGACTCCCTCAGACACCAAGACCCGGGCGCAAATGCTCCTCTGCACCATCTATAACTAAAATCCAAGTGGATTGTAAAAACATCCAGATCTCCCGACATTACTAGTAGTTGATCATATTGCCAATTACATTGTAATAGAAATTACTCTAAAACCAGCCAGCATTGTGTTGTGGTGTATAGTGGTATTATTTGGTAAGAGGAACTATATGGCAGCATTATGGGAATATTATTTAAATATTTCACATTATCTGGACATAGGTGCTATTATGTGGGCTGTCTAAGCATAATATGGTGATATTATGTGGACACTGTAAAAGTATGTAGGCGTTGTTTTTAGTTGTATGGTGGTATTATTTGGGAAGAGGAACTATATGGCGGCATTATAAGAACATTATTAACGTATTGCACATTATCTGGGCACAATAGGGTGCTATTATGCTACCTGTCTATGAAGGTATAGCATTATATTGTGATATTATGTGGACACTGTATAGGAGTATGTAGGCATTGTTGTTTGGTGTACAGTGGTATTATTTTGGAACTATATTTCAGCATTATGGTAATATTATTTGAATATTTCACATTACTAGGGTACAGTTGAGTGCTATTGTGTGGGCTTTCTATGAAGGTACAGTATTATGGCATTGTAAGGTGATATGTGGACACTGTATTGGAGTGTTTAGGCATTGTATTGCGGTATTATTTTATCACTGAATGCCTGTATTGTGTGGTAGCATTATACAACAAGGTATAAACAGATGGATAAAATGCCATATATTTAGTAATGGTCCAAGAGAGGAGCCCTACTTTGTTGCCTGGGGCCCCAACCATAATGACACACCCAACATTCAGCATTACTTAGAGTGCCCTTCTAGACTCCTGTGCTTTATCTTTAAGTATTTTCTTAATCCAGGAAGAAACTCTTAGGTTATGGTATTGTGCCAGGAGCGAGCGCTGGCTCCATTAAAGTGGCATATCTAGAGCTGGATGAGACAGATGGGTTCTCGTGGCGGTGATAGGAGCATGGAGCATAATACCCACATTAATACATTAAAACGCTGTCTTCTGCTAATGATGCATGAAAAATGAGTCCTTGCCGCTCCTGAGGCCTCTCATGTCCTGGTTAATCCCTTGTAAAGCTGCACAGTTACAAATATATATTATTATTGACCTTCGGCCAAAGAAAGTGGATTATGGCTGGTGGGAGAATGTTATATTTGGGCTGCTCCATAGACAATCTCTAATCCTTGTAAATGCCCCTCTGAAGCTGGGCAGAGCTTTATAACATTTCCGGACAATAAAAACTATGAGCTCAAATATTATGACTGGATGTATTTCTTCTTTGTTTTAACTAGAAAACTTTATAGACTTTTGTATTGGGTGTTTGTTTTACTGAATAAAGAAGACGTGGACAGTCTGGTGGACCCTCTAGGACTTGGCTTGAGGCGAAAGAGTCTGCTAAATCGACCCTAGCCTCATGCCTAAGAGATATTGGTTTAGTGCTATTCATAGACCATAAATCCATAGGTGTATCTGGTCAGAACAGGCACATGAGAGGTAACAGGTCAGAATCTAGTCTGGAGAACCAGATGTGTTGTCAGGTCACAATGCAATGAGTTCACAGAGTACCAATGGGTTGCAATAGAGCCTGCTGTGTCCACCATGGGTATTGGCCTGCTAGGTCCTGCCTAAGGCAGAGCCTAATAGGTTCCCTATCAGTAATTGGTAAATAATAGTGGAACCATACAGCAATAAATATTGTGAGGTATAAAAAATAACATTTTATAAACATTACTTTTTTTTCCGTTCTTTAAAATTAATAAGTAAAATTTTAAGTCAATTAGCCAATGACGATGGTACCGTTAAAAATATAACACGTTTGGCAAACACCAAACCCTCATGGAGTTGGAAAAAGATACAAAAAGTTATGAAAAAAATAAAAATTTGCTGCACCCTGAAGGCCAAAACAGGCTGCAATCTTCAGGGGTTAATATCAAATGAAATATATGTTTTGATTTTTATTATTTTTTAGTATGACCTGATGTTGGAAACCGTGCCAGGATCCTTCCTGCAGCCATATCTCGGTGACTCGGCCACTGTATCCTGTTCCAGACCCATTGATCCTGTTTGCTCACTTTCTGCTGAACTTGTCACCTAATGACCTGCCACCGATTTCACTCTATTAACCGGTTCCTTCTATCTTGTATCCGTCCCGAGCTCCATAGGAAGTTTTTGAACGAAAGTTCCCTTTTTTAAACAATAGTGTCATATGATGGTAATATAAATTCTCCTCTCACTTCTCGTCTTGTGAACATTACAGCACGTTCAGCTGGGAGAAGGAAGGAGTGATTAATGACCCAAGGCTTTGACAGTCTTGTGAAGTCTCTGGTGGACGCACTCGAAACATTGTTTCTACATTTCCCATACAAATCGGATTTGCTAAATTGAAATGTATTCACAGAGTAATCTGCTATGGTGAGAGCTCTCGGCTGAACTGGGCTTTGTCACGATCTCTCAGGCAATGGGAAGTCTTCCTCGTCTTGATG
Organism: Leptodactylus fallax; assembly: GCA_947044405.1. Taxonomy (NCBI): domain Eukaryota; kingdom Metazoa; phylum Chordata; class Amphibia; order Anura; family Leptodactylidae; genus Leptodactylus; species Leptodactylus fallax. The sequence goes on along the minus strand of CAMRHE010000375.1, from coordinate 668,525 downwards.
ATCGTACATGGGTTGTCTAAGCAAGATGATTTATTAAAAATGTAATGATCTTTAAAGTTCCCTCTGAAACACATCGATACAACTGTTTGGGCCTCCAGCGCCAAGTCACCCGAGAATGGCAACAACCGGAGCCGCGTTACTGCTCATTGGAAAAAGTGACTCGGCTCAATTTGACATAAGATTTAGATTCCCTATTGTTATACATATATATTGTCTCCAAAGAATGATGTGAATAACAATAGCGGCAGCTGATTCTGATCCATTCCAGCACATGCCTGACTGTCCGTGTTATATTTATATCTATAACAGATGTGATGACATTTTACAGTACTGAATACCATGTTATAGAAAAGAAATCATCACCAGAGCTGCATCATCTGTACAGAGGTTTATATAAGAGAGTCAAAAGGATTGTGTGCAATTATGTGTCAATGACATACTATTGTATTATTGTAGTACTATAAATATAACTACTATGGCCCCTTATGTACAGTAATCTAACTAATATAATACTGATCCTATGTACAAGAATATAACTACTATAATACTGCTCTATGTACAAGAATATAACTACTATAATACTACCTTCTATGTACAAGAATATAACTACTATAATACTGTCTCCTATGTACAAGAATATAACTACTATAATACTGCTCCTATGTACAAGAATATATAACTACTATAATACTGCTCCTATGTACAAGAATATAACTACTATAATACTGCTCCTATGTACAAGAATACAACTACTATAATACTGCTCCTATGTACAAGAATATAACTACTATAATACTGCTCCTATGTACAAGAATATGACTACTATAATACTACCTCCTATGTACAAGAATATAACTACTATAATACTGCCTCCTATGTACAAGAATATAACTACTATAATACTGCTCCTATGTACAAGAATATAACTACTATAATACTGCTGCTATGTACAAGAATATAACTACTATAATACTGCTCCTATGTACAAGAATATAACTACTATAATACTGCTCCTATGTACAAGAATATGACTACTATAATACTACCTCCTATGTACAAGAATATAACTACTATAATACTGCCTCCTATGTACAAGAATATAACTACTATAATACTGCCCCCTATGTACAAGAATATAACTACTATAATACTGCTCCTATGTACAAGAATATGACTACTATAATACTACCTCCTATGTACAAGACTATAACTACTATAATACTGCCACCTATGTACAAGAACATAACTACTATAATACTGCTCCTATGTACAAGAATATAACTACTATAATACTGCTCCTATGTACAAGAATATAACTACTATAATACTGCTCCTATGTACAAGAATATAACTACTATAATACTGCTCATATGTACAAGAATATAACTACTATAATACTGCCCCCTATGTATAAGAATATAACTACTATAATACTGCTCCTATGTACAAGAATATAACTACTATAATACTGCTCCTATGTACAAGAATATAACTACTATAATACTGCTCCTATGTACAAGAATATAACTACTATAATACTGCTCCCTATGTACAAGAATATAACTACTATAATACTGCCTCCTATGTACAAGAATATAACTACTATAATACTACCTCCTATGTACAAGAATATAACTACTATAATACTGCTCCTATGTACAAGAATATAACTACTATAATACTGCTCCTATGTACAAGAATATAACTACTATAATACTGCTCCCACTTTATTAATAATATAACCTTGATCATACCGCCCCCTATGATTAGAATTTGGATCTGTATTAGTAGGATACATGTAATGGGGTGGTTACTGTAATGTATGGCCTATTCCAGCGTATGAGTTTCCTGGGACTACTTGTTTAGCAGATATATTGGGTGAATGACACTATATGCACTTGGATTCGAAGATGTCCCTTAGTTATTAAGATAATTATTTACTTCTTGTGATTTTACGATGGCACATCATTAAGTGTAGCATCAATAGCACCTATTACAGTCCATACAACCTTCAACCATTGCTTATAAAGTGACATGAAAGCCGCAGTAAAAGCCGTTTTTTAGCGATTAAGATAACCTCTCTGCAGTCAATCCATTAACAAAAGAGAATAACACCAGCTTTCCAGATAGAGGAGAGAAAAATCAATGCAGATCATGGTGCAGAGAGCGTGCGTGGACTGGTACAAAAAGGATCCTTGGACCTTGTAGAGCAAATTCCATCTCAGAACAATGTTTACACGAGAAATATTAACAGCCTAAATATATCCATAGAAACACACGTGATAGATCTTACACGATAGGGAGCGGAAGATTGGTTAACATACACTTACATGGAACTGATATTGGCAGATTGGTGACCATAGCTAGAACTAGATGGTACTGAAACTGGTGGAAACATCTAGACATCTAGTGGATTGGTTAGTACATCTAAATTTAGATAGTATAGATACTGGTAGATTGGTGGACACATCTAGTCTTAAATGGTACAGAAACTTCTAAATTAGTGGACACACCTAGAATTAGAGGGTTATGAAATGTGTAGAGTGGTAGACGAACCTAGGCCTGGAAGGTACTGAAACTGGAGGACAGATCTAGACTTAGACCGTACAGAGATCGGTGGATTGGTTCACACACCTAGGTTTAGACAGTACTGAAATTGGTAGATCGGTAGACTCGTCTAGACTTATATAGTACGGAAACTGATAGATTAATGGAAACCTCCAGAATTAGAGGGTACAGAAATGTGTACAGTGGTGGATACACCTAGACTTGGATAGTACAGAAACTGGTGGACACATCTAGATTTAGACCATACGGAGATTGGTAGACACGTCTAGACTTAAATTGTTAGATGAGTGGAAAACTCTAGAATTAGATGCTTCAGAAATGTGTACAGTGGTGGATATGCTTACACTTGGATGGTACAGAAATTTATAGATTGGTAAACACAGTTAAATTTAGATGGTACAACAGTCTTTAAAAATAAGTTGTGGCAATTGGTAATGGTGATGAGGGACACAGTAACTAAGACAGGGGCTCTCCACATAATGGAAGGCACCACTGAATCCTTATGGCACACAGAGAATTAAGATCACCCAGTTTAGAGATGGATGGGAGATTTACCACTCTGTTGCAAAAAATTCTACAGGAGTTCCACACATTCTATACAAGGTTTTGCAGCTCGCAGGTGACATACTTGGAGAGGCAATTGGAGGACTAAGTCAAGGAGAAGTCTCCTTCAGTCTGGATGATAGGGAGGTCAAGGAGGAATCTCTGGCGCTTGACGAACTTCAGCATACTGTTAGCAGCATGGCGAATAAAATGGCCTAAGGCCAAAGGAGAGAACGCATCGCACTGGAAGGAAACAAGGAGCATGTGGAGGAGATTCTTCCCAACTGCTATGCTGTCAGTTTTGAAAAAAGACTATCATTGTAGTCCTGCCCAAGTAAAGGGAAAATATCACCCAACCATTGCCCTACCAACCGGTGTCCCATTTAACAGTAGCCATTAAAGTGTTAGCGAAAGTTATAGCGAGGAGGCTGACGAAAGTGATGTCTTCTGTCATCCACTTGGATCAGTCCAGGTTCATGCCTTTGAAGTTGTTCTTAAATCTCCAATCAGTCACAGATGCCCACCATGATAGTCCGGTCTCCAAATGCTGCTAAACATTCGATAGTATGGAGTGTACTTGTGGCTCTTCGGGGAAAAGATGGGCCGAAATTTGTGAAGTGGGAGCAGCTGCTATATGGAGTTCTGGTTGCCCAAGTTAGGGAAAATTGCCTTTTGTCTCGTTGCTTTTCCTTGACTGTGGAAACATATTAAAGGTGTCCTCTTTTGCCACTGCTGTTTGCCCCGGCTGTGGAGCCATTGGCCTGTATCATCTGACCAGAGCTGAGGTGGCCCTATATGCATATGATATTCTGCCATTTCTAGATAAGATATGTCGCTCCCAGTGGCCATGCATCATCTTAGACAGTTTGGACAGTCCTTAGGACTGATTGGGAACTGACAAAGTCTGTCCTGCTACCTTGAAGCCCCCAGAGATTGACCCATTTGGTTGATGGTACAGAAATACCTTGTATGATGGAAATTAAATATCTAGGTATCTGGGTCCTGAGAAAGGCTGGGGACTACATTCAGCTCAAGATAGCTACATTTAGGGAGAACATAGAGGTCTTGGACAAGCTGCCTCTGTCAGGGATGGGGCGGACGAATTTAATAAACATATTGCACCAGTGTGGATACCGAGGTACTGGTCCTGCTGGATTCACAATAGGTTCAGGGAACTGGTCTGGAAGTAGAGAACACCCCAGATGAATGAGAAAAATTAGTTGTCACAGAAGGGTGGAATTGGCCTTGTTGAATATCTAGATATATTTTTGGTGGCTCAGATACAATATGTGGAGGTGTGAGGTTTACCTGAAGGATGGTATTCCAGTGGGCAGCCAGTCATATACCCGGGTCATAGGACACCGACATTGGAAGTCTTGGAAACATTCAAGCTGACGAGGAAGGTGACGGGAAGAGCAATCCTCCTCCTACATAAAGTCTGCTAAGTCTGTAAAAAGCTTCTGTGGATCTCAGAAGGATGTTCTAAGCATATGCCAAATTGTGTCAACCCCTACTTATAGGAACTGCCCCCTGCACAACTCCTCACAAGTGTTAGCTGTGTCCCATCTGTACATTTTACCAGAATTTATGTCTGTCTATCTATCTATCTATCTATCTATCTATCTATCTATCTATCCCTATCTATCTATCTATCTATCTATCTATCTATCTATCTATCTATCCCTCTATCTATCTATCTATCTATCTATCTATCTATCTATCTATCCCTATCTATCTATCTATCTATCTATCTATCTATCTATCTATCTATCTATCTATCCCTATCTATCTATCTATCTATCTATCTACAGTGGGGAAATAAAGTATTTAGTCAGCCACCAATTGTGCAAGTTCTCCCACTTAAAAAGATGAGGCCGGCCTGTAATTGTCATCATAGGTAGACCTCAACTATGAGAGACAAAATGAGAAAACAAATCCAGAAAATCACATTATCTGATTTTTAAAGAATTTATTTGCAAATTATGGTGGAAAATAAGTATTTGGTCACCTACAAACAAGCAAGATTTCTGGCTCTCACAGACCTGTAACTTCTTCTTTAAGAGGCTCCTCTGTCCTCCACTCATTACCTGTAGTAATGGCTCCTGTTTGACATTGTTATCAGTATAAAAGACACCTGTCCACAACCTCAAACAGTCACACTCCAAACTCCACTATGGTGAAGACCAAAGAGCTGTGGAAGGACCAGAAACAAAATGGTAGACCTGCACCAGGCTGGGAAGACTGAATCTGCAATAGGCAAGCAGCTTGGTGTGAAGAAATCACCTGTGGGAGCAATAATTAGAAAATGGAAGACATACAAGACCACTGATAATCTCCCTCCATCAGGGGCTCCACGCAAGATCTCACCCTGTGGGGTCAAAATAATCACAAGAAGGGTGAGCAAAAATCCCAGAACCACACGGGGGGACCTAGTGACTGACCTGCAGAAAGCTGGGACTAACGTAACAAAGGCTACCGTCAGTAACACACTACACCGCCAGGGACTCAGATCCTGCAGTGCCAGACGTGTCCCCCTGCTTAAGCCAGTACATATCCGGGCCCGTCTGAAGTTTGCTAGAGAGCATTTGGATGTTCCAGAAGAGTATTGGGAGAATGTCATATGGTCAGATGAAACCAAAGTAGAACTGTTTGGTAGAAACACAACGCGTCGTGTTTGGAGGAGAGTGAATGCTGAGTTGCATCCAAAGAACACCATACCTACTGTGAAGCATGGGGGTGGCAACATCAGGCTTTGGGGCTGTTTCTCTGCAAAGGGACCAGGACGACTGATCCGTGTACATGAAAGAATGAATGGGGCCATGTATCGTGAGATTTTGAGTGCAAACCTCCTTCCATCATCATGGGCATTGGAGATGAAACGTGGCTGGGTCTTTCAGCAAGACAATGATCCCAAGCACACCGCCAGGACAACGAAGGAGCGGCTTCGTAAGAAGCATTTCAAGGTCCTGGAGTGGCCTAGCCAGTCTCCAGATCTCAACCCCATAGAAAACCTTTGGAGGGAGTTGAAAGTCCTTGTTGTCCAACGACAGCCCCAAAACATCCCTGCTCTAGAGGAGATCTGCATGGAGGAATGGGCCAACATACCAGCAACAGTGTGTGCCAACCTTGTGAAGACTTACAGGAAACGTTTGACCTCTGTCATTGTCAACAAAGGATATATAACAAAGTATTGAGAGGAACTTTTGTTATTGACCAAATACTTATTTTCCACCATAATATGCAAATAAATTCTTTAAAAATCAGACAATGTGATTTTCTAGATTTGTTTTCTCATTCTGTCTCTCATAGTTGAGGTCTACCTATGATGTCACTTACAGGCCGGCCTCATCTTTTTAAGTGGGAGAATTTGCACAATTGGTGGCTGACTAAATACTTTTTTTCCCCACTGTATCTCCTATCTATCTATCTATCTATCTATCTATCTATCTATCTATCTATCTATCATATATCTACATCATTTAACACATTTAAGTATTTGTGTTACTTCTTTTACATCTGAACCTATAGTGATCTATGTTATGTTCAGGAGAACCACTAGGGGGCCCTCATGTTACATCCATTCCATAGTCTTTTATTTTTTTCATGTTGAGCTTTATCTTCCACATGAAGGGTAACAGGGACATCTAGTGGACATCACTCCCATTAGCATTTGATTCCAATATTGTATAGATTTTGGAAAAATTACTGAAAAATACTAAGAATCCGCCTGGAAGTGATAACTCTGCATTGGTACATGTATTGTATTGCTCCATAGTTATGTCATCGCTCCCATCCTGGAGCTCAGACTATAGCACTGATACCTTAGATGAGCCATGGATGTCATCACTGGTGATCTGTCTCTATAGCTGTGAATGGTATAATCAGTCTCTGCCTGCATCATGGCTGTCTAGTGTCAAATACGGTAAATGAGGCCCCGCCCCCAGTGCACTTGCAGGCTGATTTGCATAAAAAGATGATTATATCTGTATTGCTTCCTCAGTTTGTGGCCACACAGGTATGCTTCTACTCCTAGTAAAGGCACTATTACTGGTTTGGGAGGCACTTTGCACCTGACAGAGTTCCCTTAAGTGACTTTACATCTAGTGCTCCATACAGTAAAGGGCTATAACTGACTCTGCAGATGTGTAGGGTCAGTCTGGCATGTTATTAGGCTCTGCAAAGTAATAGCTGGCGCTTTATCGCCCCCACGTGGCATATGAAGGAATGGCAAAAGTGGAAAAAAGTGCACACTGGTTAATAAATATTCATTCAGGACTATTCGTTTAAGGGAGTTATAGACCTTTTAATAAATATATAAAATTACTGCAAATGGTGTAAAATAACAATAAGACTACTTACCTCTTCTCTGCCCCAGTAATCCAGCACTGGCAGATTAAAAAAAAACAATAAAATAAAAAATAAGTAAAAATTGCTGCAAGTAGTGGAAAACAACAATAGAAAAATCTAACAGAACTTAGAACATACCTCTTCTGTTTCCTAGTAATCCAGCACTGGCAGATTAAAAAAATCAATAAATACATATATAAATAAATGCTGCAAATAGTGTAAAACAACAAAAAAATTAAAAGATTAAGGCCGGGGCCCCACCTGGCACAAACACGACATTTTACAGTCCCTGCAAAGTAGCGAATCCCATCCACACATTGCAGAAGAATACACACAGCGGAAATGCTGTGATTTCCAAAACTGTTGCGATTTTGTAAATCGCAGCATGTCAATTATACCTACGGAAACACCGGCGGTTTCCCTATAGGTATAATGGAAGTAGAAAGTCTGCAGAGGAAACCTTTTTAGCACTTTTGGGGCCTTAGCCTAAAGAGATTATCCAGGAACTTGAATTTGACTTACCTGGTTGAAGTTGAACCCAGGAGTTCTGAGATGGTTCTGAGTTTGGGTCACGCAATCAGAACCAGTCCCTATCCCACCATCTCCTTCCTCTCCTCTTTTCACAGGTGCTTAGTTACCTGTACTATGGGGGAATTTATGCACACAATCGAGAGCAGTCTGCGGGTCAGTGAAAATGGAGCATATAATACTGTGTGGGTGTCACTGTGGAGCATATTATACTGTGTGAGGCCCCTTCACTATTCACATCACATACCATCTGTTTTATAGCAGCCATCCACTATTATTTCAGGCTGTAATAACATCACATGGTGCTTATAAAACAGATATTGTGCAATGTAAATAGTGAAGGAGTCATGACACTCACAAAAGCACCAAACAGTTGATCAGAAGGGGCCCCAGGCATACTCTCAACCACACTATTCCTTCCAGTTGTTGGCGATGTCAGGCAACACCAGGAACATTGTTCCATATCTTTTGGGAGTGCCCCCTGGTCCGCCCTTTCTGGTTTGAGGTTGGGAAGCTGACTAATATTCTCTTCATCCAGGGTGTTCCCTTGGACCCCAATTTTTATTTGCTGAATCTCCCTCCAAAAGATCTCAGTAAAAATACATCGAAATTATTCCTTTACTTGTGTACTGCGGCTAAAACGCTTATAGCTCGCCATTGGAGAGAAGCTCTTCCCCCAGCGATCTCAGAATTGATAGCCCGACTGAAGGACGTCCGCAGTCTGGAGTATCTGACCGCTTCCCTTAACCATACGGTGGAGGCATTTGAAGCAATTTGGTCCCACTGGGATACCTACTGTGCCACACAAGGTCTCTGAAGTCTGACCCCCAGCATTGTCTCTCTCCTCATTGTTCCTTCCCTTTGTCTGTTCTTGTGTATCCCCCAAATCTTGTCTTTGTGTTGCTGTTTTTATTTTTGTAGATCTGAAGGATTGTTTGTTATGTGGAATATTCTTTATTTGATCTATGTCATTTTCAAAAATATTTTAATAAAAATTACAGTTTAAAAAAAAAAAAAAGAAGGGGCCCCAGGTGTTGGACCCCCATTGATCTCTTAGACTGTTAGGACTCTGCAGATCAGCTGTTTCCCACAGCACGCAACTCCCAGTATTATTTACATGCCGGACGCTGCGCTGCTCACTCACAGTATTCTTGATAACCGCAGTTGTGGGTACTAAAGCTATATCCCTTTCAAGTATCTGAGATACCGCTAAAGCACCCGTATCCATCACTATCAAGAATATGATGTAGGGAGGAAGTAGGGGGCCCTGGACAAAAGTTTCCCCCTGGCCCACAAGACTTTACGCCACTGCATATCTACATACAAAAACAGCCATGCACACATACACACACATTCACACACTGACATATACACAATGTAACACACCCACAATGGGAAACACTTACCTTAGCTGTATACTTTTAATAGAAGGTACTGAGCACAGCAGGACATGAGTGATCCAGTGATTTGCAAACCTCCTCCTCTATACAACTGCACTTATCATCTACTGGTGAAAAGTGAGCTACTCCCAGGAAGACACCCAAATATGATGGGTATTATGGACGATATTCTAGGGATTGATGAAGGTGGGCCACCACGCTAAAGAAACCTAGGTCCATCACTGCCCATAACTCCCCTTGCCCTTGTGTACACTCCTAAATGGTAGAGATGGATGAACCTCCCTAGACTTTTTTCGGGTTTGGGTGGCTAGGGTTCCTGATTCACTTCTGATGACTATATCATGTGTCATGACACTCAACTTGCCTATGTGACCGTTGTAGCCCAATCACAGGCCTTAGCGTCGACCCCTGATGCATGATGTCACCAGGAGAGTGCTGAGAAGGCCCAAAAGTGATGAAATAAGGTGAGTATAAATGTTTTTTATTCTTGTCACCTCCCCTCTGAAGAGACCTCAGAGTATAATAATTTACTTCAATCCATGTCATGGCGGCCATTTTAGTTAGTCTGAGACAAATCCTCAATTGTTCAGTTTCATTAAAAACCGATTGATTTGGGATAGTTCACGGCTCATGACAAAGCGGTTCATCAGCTACACTAAATAGCGGTGGGGGGGGGTCACCCCTTTGTCTCTCCCTTTGCATCAAGGTTGATAATGGCATACAAAGAGTTAAACAGCCGTGATCTGTGGTTTTGAAGGGAGCACAGTGATGGCAGGGGTATGTGGCCCCTTCTTTGTTCCATGAGGTTCCTCAGGTTGGGCCCCAACTTATAAAGATGTAACAAGAATCTAATCACTACAGAATTCTGGGCCTAAAAACAACAAGTAGAGTCGACCTAAGAACAGGCCACACTTCCCACATGGCAGTACCTGTTGTTGCTTCCCTTCCTTCCTCTCACATCTCCTTTCGTCTCGCACATCCTGGTTTCTCACTGTATTCTATGTCATGTCACACCGCAGAAAATTATTATAATACCGCAATTATGGCCGTTTTGTGGTAACAAAACAATGTGACAATGTGACGGGCGCCATATTTAACTCCTTAACCACTTCATTACCGGCCAATTTCACTGGTTCAGGACCAGACACATTTTCAGATTTTTTTCGTGCCTACGGTTTTGAGGGCTATAACATTTTTTTCATTTGGGTTATTCAACTTATTTTGGCGTCTTTTTTCGTTGATACATAAGGCTTTATTTTTAGGTTATTTTTATTTTTGCATTTTTTTACATTTTTTTATATCAGGAAAACGTAAGCATAAAAGGAGGGAAAATGTGTCTGGTTTTTCACGTTTCACATTTTGGTATTAAAAAAAAAACAAAACAAAAAACTGGTACAAAAAATTTTTTCAAAAAGTTTTCCTCTCCATTACAGTAAATTTGATTTTGTATTGTGTTGTCGGGAGTGGGGTTAGTACTTGTGCTGTTGGCGTGGTATTGGCGTATTATTTTATTATTTTTGAAACTATTTTACTTTAATTTTTAATTTTCTATTTATTTATTTTGTTTTATGTGCCCATAATGTCATAATAGAGCTTTGGGGGGCATCTGAACTGTATTTTTTTTGGTGGGGGGCTGATTTTCCCTGTAACTGGGGCTGATACATTTAGCCACAGTTAAAGGAGGAGTGCAGCCTCCTGCCTATTACTTCTGAGCTGATCTGGGTCCTTTAGGACCCAGCAGCTCTAACAGTCTCTGATCAGTCTCTGATCACGTGACCTCCGAGTCAGAGCAGATCTGCATCATAGCAGCTCCCATTGCTGTCTATACCGCAATTGGGAAGGCAGAGACGGTAATAAACCATCCCTGCCTTCTCTATAGGAGCTCTGGATCCCCAGATATGCAGCTGCTTAACACTGTAAGGACGTATGGGTACCTTCTTGCAGAGTTAAGAGTGGAGCGCCTGGACATAGAAAGTCTATGGGCGGTCCGGATCTGGTGAAAGGGAGTCGGTTTCTAGACCCCTGCATATCAACCCAGCCCGCAGATAGATAGGTTAGGGTCACCTGAATCAAATGGTGTTTTCCCCTTGTGAATCGCTGCTTCTGTTGCTGAGAGATTGCTGTTTTTTTATGCAAATGGTATATTTGGAGCACTGGGGCATGGCCATTTACCTCTTTGGAGCAATGGCAACACCTCATTACTCCAAAGAGCCTATTTACAACAAAATCAAGGCTCTCTCAGCTACAGAGGCAACGATTCACAAAGGGAAAACATCATTTGATTCAGGTGACCCTACCCTACGGGCTGTCGTAATAGACTGGGTTCTGCTGCAGACTCCCATTAAAAGGGGTGGCCGATGAACAAGATCTATTACCTTTCTACAGGATAGGTAATAAATGTATGATTGCTGGAATCCAACCAGTCAGAAGTATGAGTCCCCTGTGTGAATGTCTTCCCAGCCTGGTGCAGGTCTACAATTTTGTTTCTGGTGTCCTTCCACAGCTCTTTGGTCTTCACCATAGTGGAGTTTGGAGTGTGACTGTTTGAGGTTGTGGACAGGAGTCTTTTATACTGATAACAATGTCAAACAGGAGCCATTACTACAGGTAATGAGTGGAGGACAGAGGAGCCTCTTAAAGAAGAAGTTACAGGTCTGTGAGAGCCAGAAATCTTGCTTGTTTGTAGGTGACCAAATACTTATTTTCCACCATAATTTGCAAATAAATTCTTTAAAAATCAGACAATGTGATTTTCTGGATTTGTTTTCTCATTTTGTCTCTCATAGTTGAGGTCTACCTATGATGACAATTACAGGCCGGCATCATCTTTTTAAGTGGGAGAACTTGCACAATTGGTGGCTGACTACTTTTTTCCCCCACTGTACATGCATCTGGAGCCACACTGGTACAGACCTCATGGCTGTTGTTGGGGGCGCTACAGAAGTGATTTCTTCCTCTTATTGTGACCATTCTGAAGCTCATGATGAAATCCCAAGGCATTCCAAGGAACAGATGTAACCCCCATAGAAGGAGCTAAGCCGTAAAATGAACTTATATTTTACTTCACAAACATAAAGGACAAATTCAGTCTGTCATTCTCCTACATATACAGCTATACAACATATGGGAACACCCCAAAAAAGCAAACGGACTAAACTATAGCAACCTGCATTTGTTTCTGATTTATGATACTATAAAATGTAATAAATTAAACAATCATTATTTTATTGCAACATCATTTCACCCCATTCACACCTCATTTTAGTCTTTGCCCACTTGTAAACCCCATTTTATGTATAGAATTAATCTACATACAGAGCCGAGTCATTTTGTTGCCTCAACTGAAAAAAAAAAAAAACATAAGTGATGTCTTTAAAGGGGGCCTGTCACCAAATCTAAAAAGCCCAATGACATCAATCCTCTGATCGGTGCTGTCACCCTGAGCGTTTTGGTGCTTTGTTCATCTAAATCTGTTCAGCTATTCCAAAGATATAATCCCTGTTAGTGCTGATACAAATTAGGCTCTACTAGCCTAGTGGGAGGAGACACTGTGGTTACTCTGGGGGTGGAGTCTATGTGTGCTGTGTATCATGCAGTGACCCCAATTTGCACATACAGTAACAGGGCTTATATCTTTGGAATGGCTGAACGGATTTGGATAAACAAAACACCAAAATGCTCAGGGCAACGGCACTGATCAGATGATGGCTTGGGCTTTTCAGAGCTGGTGACAAGTCCTCTTTAAAAAAAAAAGAGAGAAACCACCGCAAAGCTCATAGAGACCATGCACACCACAAATGAATAAAAAGCAACAAGAAGTAAAACTCACATAGTGCACTGCAGTCCTGTGGAAATGGAAGTACATAGATCACCCAGTATTCTATATTCTACACAGTATATGCCAGATGTGAACTCAGGTATACATAGTTTTGACTGAACCGTTCTATACATTGGCACGACACGTAAAATTTTGGTACCATTTATAATACAACATTATAAGCAGGGATTACTGAGATGACTGTGAATGACGACCATATTTTTTTATCCTGTATCCCACGACCCATTTGGCAATGAAGATAATATACAATAAGTCAGTCTCAGGGTTCATCCTCATACTGTTTCTCAGTCGCTGTCCCAAAATCTTCCAAAACTGACTGTAGATACTCGAAGGTTGGTCTATCCTCTGACTTTTCTCTCCAGCATTTTAGCATAATATCATACAGTTCTGTTGTGCAATTCTCAGGGCAGGGCATACGGTAGCCTTCATCTAGGAGCTGTATAACCTCTGGGTTCGTCATACCTTAAGGGGGAAACAAAAAATTCATCAATTAATTTTATGTTTACAGATCCATATTAAGGTATCCATAAAAAATAGAGTGCCACTTTGGTGGTTGTACTCAACTACGCCACTACTGGCCTACTACAGCTACAACAAATCTCAATATTAATATTGGAGCAGAATTATTTAGATAGTGTTATCTTAGATTATGGGTTGAGCTTTTATTTGGTCACTATATGTCCACTTTATTTGAGCGCTGTATGGCGGTATTTACTATTTATGTACAATATAGTATATGATTTATACAAGTGGTGGCATTGTGTATTAGACACTGGTATTGGTATTTTTACATTGTATGACAGTATACAATATAGGGGTAGAGCGTGTACAGGGCACCAACCCTTGTAAGGTCATAGGCCATAAACTGCTAAGGCGCCATGACACATAGTACTTCCAAAAGCCAATGAATTTTGACTGTGACACAGGTTTATAGCTTGCAGATTCTGTAAATAAAATTGTGACACGTGGATGCCAAATTCCAAAAGTATCCTGTATTAGCAAACGATACACTGCCTCACAGAAGCACAATAAGGTGGCACCTAGAGTAATATAGAGCCATAGGCACTCTGTGTGCCGCCATGCAGGGTGCATGTATACTCTCTTAGTGTAACCCCTAAAAGCAATTTTCCCAGAGCCTCACAGCTTAATATATAGTCTACAGTAAGTGCTATAAAATTAAAAAATATATATATGGATCACTTCACAAAAATGGCTTCTATAAAACTTGAACTTTTGACATTGTTGAATTCAGTGTCAACAAGACATGGCGCTTATAAATTCCCCTTATATAGTTTTGTATTATTTCCAAGAGACACAATGGCACTGATTTGTCAAGAATTTTCCATGCTGGAGTTTACACTTTAATTTATGACGAGGTGTATGTCGCATGATAAATTAGACTTAGGCGCATCCAGCGGGGTCCATGCGCCTAAACAGAAGTCTGTACAAGCTCATTGCTAGCACAGACTTCTGGCATCATTTATACCAAAAAATTGCCTATAATGATAACACTGCATATAAAACTTAAGCAGTTGCAATTTTTGCACATAAAAATTGTGACTTTTTTTACGGCATGTATGCCAAAGCCATGATAAATCAGCCCCAATGCCCTCCCACCAACGAAAAGTTCCTTGAAGAATCATTAAAACCCCAGTCCCCTTATCTTGTGTCAGACTGGGGCACTTTGGGCCTACCAGAGGATCTATCATTAATTTATACACTATATATAGGTCATACCATTAATACATTTTACTATTGTTTTTGAATGGGTCACCAAGTCTACATATTCACGCAAGTTACCTGGATATGGAATTCGACCATATGTCACGATTTCGGTGAGAAGAATTCCAAAGGACCACATGTCTGACTTAATGGTGAAGACTCCAAAGTTGATGGCTTCAGGTGCTGTCCATTTGATGGGAAATTTTGTACCTTTGTTAGGAAATACATTGTTAGTAATTCATTCGGGTAATAACATGTTTTTCACTCATATTGGTAACTGATATGGAAGAAGATACATCATTCTTATTATGGAGATTGACAAAGAACCGTGCACAATGCTTTAGGCAGTTCCATATACATGTCTATAACTGGGACTTAAATGTCTTACTAAGCCTATCCCGTAATATAACAGAAAGGGATTTTCCACTTGGGACCCTTCACTGTGAAACAGAGTGGAAAGCATCGAAGTATCAGTGGCCCCCACTATGGTGGACCACATCTATTCATATACAATTCTTGACTGGAATTTCCCCCAGCAGTAACTACTGATCGCCAAGAGTTTCAGAATCTAAACCTGCCATAACCTGATCACTGAGACAGTTTTATTTCATAAAAGGTTTGCCTTCATGAGACAACCCCTTTAAGTCAGAAGGCATAGAGTGAACCAAAGACTTAGCCATAATAATTAGACCCAAGTTTTTCTACAAAGATAATAAATGAAGGTTGTTAGGTAACAAGTCTTAAAGCGTACCTCCAGATAAACAACTTTTCAGAAGTGAATAGTACTTTTACATATGAAAAACTTTGTAACATATCTTATTAAGGAGATCTGTTTCCTTCACGACATATTAAGCTCTTCTCCTTATCTTCAATATGACTGCTTGTTTACATTATATCAGCCTCACACATGCAACTCTATGGAGAAGGGAGGGGTGGATTCTCCTGCTGCCTGGTTAATTGATTTATTACCTCATTCTGTGTATTATCAGCTTCTTATCTACAACTTAGCAGTGTTAAAAAGCAAGGAATAACAGCAACAATTATCTGAGTGTCTTTTCTATCCCCCCTCCCCTCTTCATAGACTAATATGGAGAAATTAACTGCCTGAAAATTGGGGAAGAAAACATATTTCTTTAATAAGATCTATTACAAAGTTTCTTATTTTCACCTGTATTATTCATTTATGAAAAGTTGTTTATAACTGGAGGTACACTTTAAAGCTACACTAAACAGAAGAAAATGCAAAAATATATATATATATCCCATACAAGGTTCTCTGAGGTTCTCTGTATGTTCCAAGAGATCAGCAATGCCCCCTTCTCCTCTTCACTATCCTTTGGCTGACTGTAAAACAACTGTCTGCAGCAGGAGCCTCCCCCCATTGCCCTGTCTGCAGTAATACAAAGCCCCATCCCCTGGTCTAAGCCTGCACAATCCCCTGCTGAAAATGGAACAGAAGATTATGTTCGCTACAGGATTACAGGTAAAGTGTAGATTGCAGTAAAATTAAAGGGGTTTCTAAAATATTGATGACCTATCCTTAGGAGTCCCATATCCAGGACTCCCACAGATCAGCTGATGGAAGTGGTAGTGGTTCTCCAGTGAGCACTGATTCCACTTCAAAGGCCAGTGACATCACAGTCTTTGTTCACATGGTCTTTTGTAGCTCAGTGCCATTGAAGTGAATGGGGCTGAGCTGCAATACCAATCACCGCCACAATACAATGTAGACTTGTAAGTAGTGAAGAGGTTGCCAAACTCTGCATGATCTGGTTTATCCATGCAGTTGATCGGTAGAGCTTAGTCCTGGAAACCCCTTTAAATAGGTTTTCTAGGCCTCTGATGACCTATTTTATTATGGGGTCCCATCTCCTCTACATCCATGATCAGAAATATATCATACTACAATGTCCATACATGAGCGACTGTGTTTGGTACTGCAGCTCAGATCATACCGTAGTGCCAAATGGCAAGGGTGTTATCTATGTCATAGTTCCCAACAGTCCTGATTTTGGTGGGACTGTTTCATGAGCTAAACTGTAGGGGGGGGGGGTGGAACTTTTGACTTTTCTTCTTCTGAAGAAGTTATTTCTGGATGTTTTGGGGACATTACATGGGCAGAACAGACAAGGCTAAAAATGTCCCAGGCTTTCCAATGTTGATAAATATGCAAATTCAGGAAAACCCCTTTAAGCCCCCTTTAATGCTCTGTGTATTGTAGAAAGGTCCATAGAGTGCACTCTGCACTGAATACTGGAGAGCTGCAGGCATAGTAGCTGTCAAAAGCAGCCTCAGAAAGGAGAGGAACCAACGAGCAAAAACACAACAGAAAGTTTTTCACAACTGCAATCAAAAAGATTTCCAAAAAATTTCCAAAAATTCCCCTAATCCTAATTTCAAAGATTTTTTTAATCATTATTATATCATTTTTGGAAATCTTCTTTCTCCCAAATCAGTGACGGAGTAATTTACCTACTCCAGCTTCCAGAGAACCGAATGCTTTGTGATTTTTAGCGTGTCTACTGCTCTGCACATGTGAAAGTAGAAGTGATCATCAAACTGCCAGTATCAATATGACAAGGTGCGTCTCCTACTTCTGCTTTTACAGACGTAAACACAAACCAAACAAACATCATCGAGACTGCTAGAGGTTGCAGGAAGAAGGTTTGTTACTTAAGTTGGCAATGTAATGAACGGGATGTGATATTGTATGAGGCTCAAGAGCTTACAATCAAGAGGAGATGAACACATGAGCCCACTAGGTATGGAGGGTCGATTTATACCACTCGAATCAGCTTTAATTTTGTGTGAAAATAACTAGTTAGATAGTCTAGGGTAAACCATTCCAGTGTATATGTGCAGCACAAGAGAAGAATGAGAATAACAGGTTGTAATACAACAAAGGCCATAGGTTATTGGCATTGAGATGATTTTTGCTAATGCTGGCCATCGACATGGCCTAAATATCCAAAAAAAATATCTGTAAGTGTCGGTTGAAGTCTCACATTCATTTTATGAAAGTATCCTGGCCAGTGGTGGAACTACTGCCATAGCAGACTATGGCGCACGCTACTTTTTTCCAGGCGGTAACGGCCAATATTCACTTACCCATTCCCGTTCCTGCCCATGGCAACCTCCACTTCAACCTCCAGGGGGCTCTGCACATTATGTCCTGACACTAAACAACATCTGAATGTCACATTCTGATGTTGTTCAGCATTGCGATGTAATACGCTGCCCTGCTGGACAGGGGCGGCGATGGGTAAGTGAATATTGGCCGTTACCTGCTTGAATAATCTGGTAGGTAGCGACCTGGAGGCCAGTAAAGGGGGCAGGTACTGTATGGAAGCCAACAAAGAGGGTAGCAATATAGTGTGCAGGGGCTAAAAAAGGGGCAATTACTGTACTTGGGCCAGTAAAAGGGGCAATTACTGTATGGGGGACAGTAAAGGAGACAATACACTGAATTGGGGCCAGTAAAAGGGTAATATACTGTGTGGGGGCCAATAAAGAGGGCATTATACCATGTGGGGGGATATTAAAGGGGGCAATATACTGTGTGGGGGCCAGTAAAGAGGGCATTATATTATGTCGGGGATATTAAAGGGGGCAATATGATGTGTAGGAGTCAGTAAAGGGGCCAGTATGTCGTATACTGGCCATTAAAGCGGTGTTATACCATGTGGTGGCATTATACAACATGGGGACAAGTAAAGCCCTATTGTGGTGAGTCATTTCTAATTTTCCTGGGGGAAGCCTAGTCAAAAGTTTCCTATGGGACTCGGTCTTTTTGTAGTTACACCCCTGACTCTAGCCCTGGCATTGCATTGAAATCCATGGTCAAGTTAGGGGCGTAGTGGAAATCTGCCATTTAATGGATCTCCATGGTTCTTTAGCATGTCCAGGGAAGTGAGTCTATGCTAAAGGGGCAGATCAGTGGGGGGAGGATCATGCTGCAGCTAGTATCTTTAGCTGGACCTCTTTTTCTAAATCTGTCATACTCATGCTCTAAATACCAGAGGGGCAGGAAGGAGGGGACATAAAATAGATGCCCAGGAAATGATAACCACTTCTAGGATTCTAGGGTTCCTTTACAAGTAAACCGTGTCTTATGTAATGGAATAATAGCAGATATATTTTATTACATAATCCATAAATCTGTCACTCACCTTCTTTGGCTATGTATTCACTATCGATGATTCTTGCCAGCCCAAAATCTCCTATTTTACAGCACAGTATATCAGACACCAGGACATTGGCGGCTCTCAGGTCTCTGTGGATGTAATTCTTCTTTTCGATGTACGCCATGCCCTCTGCCACCTGAAATCAGAGCAAAATGATCAATGATCAATGGCTTATGGGGCATAACTAGGAGTGCAGAGCGGGTGGTCACACTTGTCAATATGGAAATCAGCTCTTTGGAGAAATCAGAAGTCCAATGTTGCACCAAATTATTGACGAAAATGGTGATATCTCGGCAACAGAGGGAGCGATTCACAAGGGGAAAACACCTTGGTTCAGGTGACCCTAACCTATCTATCTGCATGGGGTTCATATGCTGAGATCAGGTGGCACGCTCCCTTTAAGGCTGGACACATCTGTATGAACTACAATGATGTACTATATGCACCAGTCACTTTACACTTTATTACTTGTTTTGCACTACGGTGGTATGTATTTTGCTTTTTATCATTTTCTATAGATTATTGGATATTACATACAGTGGGGAAAAAAAAGTATTTAGTCAGCCACCAATTGTGCAAGTTCTCCTACTTAAAAAGATGAGGCCGGCCTGTAATTGTCATCATAGGTAGACCTCAACTATGAGAGACAAAATGAGAAAACATATCTAGAAAATCACATTGATTTTTTAAGAATTTATTTGCAAATTATGGTGGAAAATAAGTATTTGGTCACCTACAAACAAGCAAGATTTCTGGCTCTCAGACCTGTAATTTCTCCTTTAAGAGGCTCCTCTGTCCTCCACTCATTACCTGTAGTAATGGCTCCTGTTTGACATTGTTATCAGTATAAAAGACACCTGTCCACAACCTCAAACAGTCACACTCCAAACTCCACTATGGTGAAGACCAAAGAGCTGTGGAAGGACACCAGAAACAAAATTGTAGACCTGCACCAGGCTGGGAAGACTGAATCTGCAATAGGCAAGCAGCTTGGTGTGAAGAAATCACCTGTGGGAGCAATAATTAGAAAATGGAAGACATACAAGACCACTGATAATCTCCCTCCATCAGGGGCTCCACGCAAGATCTCACCCCGTGGGGTCAAAATGATCACAAGAACGGTGAGCAAAAATCCCAGAACCACACGGGGGACCTAGTGACTGACCTGCAGAAAGCTGGGACTAACGTAACAAAGGCTACCGTCAGTAACACACTACGCCGCCAGGGACTCAGATCCTGCAGTGCCAGACGTGTCCCCCTGCTTAAGCCAGTACATATCCGGGCCCGTCTGAAGTTTGCTAGAGAACATTTGGATGTTCCAGAAGAGTATTGGGAGAATGTCATATGGTCAGATGAAACCAAAGTAGAACTGTTTGGTAGAAACACAACTCGTGGTGTTTGGAGGAGAGTGAATGCTGAGTTGCAGCCAAAGAACACCATACCTACTGTGAAGCATGGGGGGGCAACATCATACTTTGGGGCTGTTTCTCTGCAAAGGGACCAGGACGACTGATCTGTGTACATGAAAGAATGAATGGGGCCATGTATCGTGAGATTTTGAGTGCAATCCTCCTTCCATATTAAGGGCATTGAAGATGAAACGTGGCTGGGTCTTTCAGTATGACAATGATCCCAAGCACACCGCCAGGGCAACGAAGGAGCGGCTTCGTAAGAAGCATTTCAAGGTCCTGGAGTGGCCTAGCCAGTCTCCAGATCTCAACCCCATAGAAAACCTCTGGAGGGAGTTGAAAGTCCGTGTTGCCCAGCAACAGCCCCAAAACATCACTGCTCTAGAGGAGATCTGCATGGAGGAATGGGCCAACATACCAGCAACAGTGTGTGCCAACCTTGTGAAGACTTACAGAAAACGTTTGACCTCTGTCATTGCCAACAAAGGATATATAACAAAGTATTGAGAGGAACTTTTGTTATTGACCAAATGCTTATTTTCCACCATAATTTGCAAATAAAATCTTAGAAAATCAAACAATGTGATTTTCTAGATATGTTTTCTCATTTTGTCTCTCATAGTTGAGGTCTACCTATGATGACAATTACAGGCTGACCTCATCTTTTTAAGTGGGAGAACTTGCACAATTGGTGGCTGACTAAATACTTTTTTTCCCCACTATATATATATATATATATCTATATCTATATATCTATATATCTATATAGATATATATATAGATATATAGATATATATAGATATATACTAGTGTATGCCATATATACTTATGTATGGCATTTTGTAACTGTCTGAGAAAAGTTCTGTGGTGAGGCGAAGGTTTACATGGGCACTTGTGATGAGTAAACCAGCAAAACTATCACTGAAAAGAAGTCTGTGGGCTGTGGACTTTGGGCTGCTTTCCCTTTGTGGATCTGAATGTTTATGAGAACACTGAGCATTGTTACTTTTGTGGGCATTATGGGGACACTGTTACTAATGGGGCTAATGTTTGGGGAGCATTCTTACTATTGATGACACTACCACCAATAGGGGCATGCTGTGGGAGCATTATTAGTATTGGGAGCTCTATCACTAATGGGGCATTTTGTGTGCACTTGGGAAGTGCTGTTATTATTGGGGGCACTATGATGGGCACTATTTTAAATAAGGGCATGCTGTAAAAGCATTAGTAGTAAGAGGGCCCCCATTAGTAATGGGGTACACAAGAGGAGAATTATTTCTATTGAAGGTATTATGTGGGCACTATTACAAATGAGGGCACACTGGGGTACATTATAACTATTGAGACGCTGATATGAACGAGGGTATGGTAAGGAGTATTATTACTAATGAGGGCACAATTACTAAAGGGGATAGAGTGCGGATCATTATTACAATGGGTGCATTATTACTATTTGGACACAGCAGTGGCATTATTACTAATGGGACACACAGGGGATACATTTTATTATGAGGTACACAAGTATTAATTTGCTGGGCACATTTTTTGAGGGCACAATATGACATTACTGTAGGGGGCACTAGCTGTGTGGTACTGGTGTTATAGTTAGACTATCTGTACAGCATTATAATTCATGCAGTGCCATATTTGGGGGCACTGGGCAGCACAGCAGGCACATTGTCTGGGGTAGCAGCGGGATGACACTATTAAGGCACTAGGATGAGAGGATGGTGGAAAAATGAGGCCCCTAAGATGTCTGTGTTGCAAAACTGTGCAGAACTGGACAAAGCAATCATGGCAGTCTGGGCTAAATGGAGAAGATGAAGAAACAGAATCTACACTTGTGAGTTACTGGGCCTAATAGCTAAGTATTTTTCCTGGGTTTCCTGTGACTATTGATCAGTGCTGTTGTCTTTGGTGCAGAGCATTGAGAATTTGGTGGGAGGAGTTTAGACAGAGATATGATGTCACCAAGGGGCGTAACTAAAGGCCCATTGGCCCTTGGTGCAAAAGGTCAGCTTGGGCCCCCTGCACAAATTCTCAATTTTTATTCTCCCTTTCTTTCTATCTGGGCCCAAACCTCCATGAAGACTTGTTCACGACATGTCTGTGCACACAAGCTTTTCATCATTTCCATCCCCTGTCGGTGCCCCCCACATAGTGATCAGTGTCCCGTTTTCTGCTACAGCCTCCCCCACAGAATCCCTCCTCCACTATATGCTGCTTACCAACTGCTATTTTTGCCATGAAAAGGTTAATTTTCTCCTTTCTGACAGCGAAAGGCTGTGTATCATAAATCTTCTCAATCTAGTGCACCAGAGGGCAGGGGGGATACATTTATATTGTATGGACTGAAAAAGGAAATCAGAAAGAAGATCATGGAAGTTTATCCAGCCCTAGTGTGAGGGTGACCTGTGGGCCCCCTTGACTTTCGGGCCCATAGCTACTACCACTGCAACCCCTATAGTTAAGCCAATGATCATACCCTTGAAGTCATTCTGAACCAAATAGACTTCTAGTTTATTAAACAATATACACCCATAAAAAGATCTTTTAGTAGCAGAAAGCCTGCTTGTTGCTGGTTTCCCAATAGGAAAAGGAGACTGATACCCGGCTGTAAAGCCATAGTGACAATATGACTGAACACATACCACAAACATACTGTATTTGACATTTGCAACCCACAGAGTCAACGTTCACTGTAGACGGAGCTTTTAGATAGTCCTATATGATGTGAATTACAAAAACATTGTAATGCGAGTCTCTTGAGGACCTAAATCTTGAGGTCGAGCCCCTCAGGTTATAACGGTCACCTTGACATGGTGCAGCAGTTAGTCACAGTTATCAGGGAGGATGTCTTTCTGCACAACAACGCGGCCACAAAAACACTTAGATGAGATTTTTTTTTAAGTGTTTTTGTTTTTCAGTAGTCTTCTGCTCAGCAGACCGTGATGGACACCAGATCTCATAACAAAGACCCAGCAGGGTATACAGGGGGGGTGAATCCCTAAGAATAATACTAAAGATATTAGGCAGGTACATCTGCATCGCTAGCTATCTGCTATCTCCAGCCAAAGGCTCAGGAGATTCGTATCTGTCTTAAGATGAACTTGTGGCTTTTAAGATGTTTGAGAAGTTTCTGTAAAAGAAGCTCAGACTGAAATTTCACATTGTGCAATGGAAAATAAAATGAGTGTCTTCCTGTCACTGATCGAGATACGACCACAAGCTATATTTACACCCGGACTGTCTAAATTTAACCACATGAAAGACTGTTGCTTTTTATTATCACTATATATTAGTTCACAGTACTGTAAAATGTGTCCTTGAACCAAGAATTAAAAGCATTACTTGATCAGAATTATTTCTCGAACCACCATTATTATCAATGGACTGTGTATAGTATTGCAGTACTCATTTGGGTTAGCTGCAGTACCAGGCATAGCCTGTCAACAAGGGTGGCGCTGTCTTATTTTGGATAACCTGTTAAGGCATTTGAAAGGGAATCTGTCACCAGAACAGTTTTTATGTTGAACATATTTATTAAGAATTTTTGATGATAATTTAATCTATATTTTTTTTTAAAAAAAGCACTAAAACATGCAGTTTTCATTCTGGCCACTAAGTCTGACACTTGACAGTTCTATAGGGTTTTTCTTTGCAGCAGTCACCTCATTTACTTCACAGACAGTGTTACAATCGAAGATAACACCTCTATAGATAATACCACTGAGCCATCATTATATTCACTACTGACAATAGATAATGTCACGGCTTATCAACCCTTTCCCCCACAGAGCAGGTCTAGAAAACTCTCCAATAGACCTCAATGAATTGTTTCATTACTAGGGCCATGAGACTGCTGTAAAGCATAACACTAAATGCTGTTAATAGAGAAGAGGAGGAGCTCAAGCAAGATGGCCGCCCCCATAATCATGTAACAAAACAGAATAAAAAATCTACAATCAGAAAATAAAAACAAAAAAATAATGGCAACACATTTTCTTGATGTGATAGCAAATTAAAAGGTATATATACATCAGACATATATTTTCTGGTGAACTGAGACCTCCCACTGATCCCTAGAATGGTAGGGCTAAGGTATGGGGAGAAGTATGACCTCTGGCTTCTGTTGCCTTCTTTTGGAATTTTCCATATTTCCAAGTGAAGCTGAAGGTGCAC
This sequence comes from Leptodactylus fallax, assembly GCA_947044405.1. NCBI lineage: Eukaryota > Metazoa > Chordata > Amphibia > Anura > Leptodactylidae > Leptodactylus > Leptodactylus fallax. The sequence continues at coordinate 643,801 of CAMRHE010000375.1, read as the reverse complement.
TCAATGAAATCAATTGGGATGTATACCAGTATACTCTTCCCTTATATAAACAGAGAATGTTTACTTCTGCTCCTTCTCCCCTCTCACAGCATATAGTCACAGCATTGCAGCTTCATCCCCCTCTTCTCCCCTCCACATTATGTACTGAAGTTTTAGAGAGTCTACAGGCAGCTAAAGGAAAACTTCAGGATGCTGGAACGTGAGAAAGATGCCGTAAAATTTAATAAAAAGTTTCATGTATTAACATATATTACTAATTTATACATCCTACATATATACCATGGCAGAAAATCAATAGCCAAACAAAATCCAACACCACCAACACATATCTATGGTATCGGCAGCTAAACTTTTTTACACAATGTTGACCATTTGGGGCACATTTACATATAAATGATAGAGATAGATAATAATTCCTGATAGTACATAGGTGCTGTGCTGTCACGTACCTGTGCCGCCATGTCTACCAGTTTGGGAAAGCGAAGTTTTGCTCCTTCATCCGTCTTCAAAAAATCCACTAAACTTCCTAAAACAATGACAGAATTTTATATGATTATGTTACTCCATTTTCATGTCATTTGGCGCCATATTGAGTCCTGTAGCATTTAGGGCCCGTGCACACGGCGGAATTTGCACCCCAAATTCAGCAGCAGATTCCATCTTATTCTGCCTCCCATTGTATTCAATGGGAGGCAAAGATTGGAGCAGGATGATGAAAAAATAAGCATCCTGCTCAATCTTGCTATGGGTTACATGGCTGATTCAGTCACAGAGTCTGTGGGTAGAGACAGCCCACTGATAAGGTCCACTCATCTGGTTATTCCCACCCAATAGTGAAGCAGATGGGGCCAACCAGTTGTGGACCACCTAGCAGCCACATGGTGTGCCTCTATGGTGCATACTCCCTTGTAACCCTAACCTTGAAGGACCTTAATCCCCACAGCCTAGGCAAATCCTATATACTGAGCACACCCAAATAAAAAACGCCCAGTACCACCACTGATCGACTGTTTTCAGCCCATTGGACAAATCCAGAAGCAGATGGAGTAGTGGCTGTGCCATGCTGTTGCATGGCTCCCATTCAAGTGAATTAATAGTGTCTATGGAACCCCTTTAAATGACACACCAGTTTAAGATAATAGGCAAGTGACCCCAATGGCACTTGATCCCTATCTTTGGAACATCTTGTAGGTCAGATCCTGTATATCGCTGCCAGGTACTTACCTTTACTCATATATTCTGCTACAATATATATTGGCTCTTTGGAGACCACAGCAAATAGCTGCACTAGCTTGTCGTGCCGGAGCGTTTTCATCAAGTTTGCTTCTTCCAGAAAAGCCAAGGGTGACATGCTGCCCTCCTTCAAGGTCTTTATGGCTACTTTCACATTGTTATTATAAAAACCTGAGAAGGTGAAGAAAAGGCGATCTAGTAATGATTAAAGTGTAAACATAAGCGTAAAAGTAACCGTAAGAAAACTTTTCTGTATTTTTTCATAGATCCATAGTGCAGGTGAAGGGAACTAACTTCACAAGAAAAGTGCCTGTGTCTTTAACTATTACTTTTGTCTCTGTTTTGGTCCTTACTGTGTACACAAACATATAAGGTTACAATGAAGTCTATGGATAAGGGAGGTGGAGGAGGAGAAGGAAAAAGACAGAGATAAGAGGCTGTCTACAGCACTTGACACTTATCTCCTATCCACAGAACAGGGGATAAGTGTCCAATTGCTGATGGCCCTATCTCCACCTCACTAGTGTACTAGGCAGCTGCCTAGTCTGTATACCGCTTTGGTCCCACCCGTGTAATCAACCATATTGGTTGCAATAGAAGACCAAAAATACTAAGTCCCACCACCTTAGCTAGGTCCATTTCCCAGCCATCTGTGAACCAAAAATTGGAAAGTTTCATGTAGCGATTTGATGTTTGGGGTGCACATACTTTTAATCAGATATTGCATCTCCATTTATGATATACACACCCATCCACACTTCTCCAAATTGTCCAGCTCCGAGTTTCTTCACAAGCCTAAGAGATTCCCGTGGGATTTCCCAAACATCGTTCTCCCACTTGTTTCTGATCAGTGCTGGGCACGGCTTCTCCAGTTTGCGGCACAAGCCATCTGCCTTGGCTGCAAAAGTTATGGAAAGGAAAACAGTATGAGGGTTAAGGGGGCTCAAGATACCAAATGGAGGTGTCAATAGAGGTGTATGGTATATATGGGTGTAGATGTGGTGCACAGCCCTTGGTTGCACCAAAGATGTGCCACTGACTCTTTCTGCACCCGCTTGCCATAGTGGGTGGAATGGGGTAGGGTTCAAAGCTTGACCCGTAACATTTACTGTAACTTGTGAAATCTAGGGGCTAGCATAGATTTCAGTTCTGGTACATAGGACCTGTTGTGGTTCACCAGAATTATGAAATCCCACCCCAGTGTATATAGGAAAGTTGTACAATTTTTATAAAAATAGAAGGCCTGTATATACTTACTGGTATAATGTTTAACCAGTTCCTGTAGTGAGGAGAAGGTGAGTGTCGGGGAGATATAATATCCGCCATTGTCCAGCATCCTGATCTTATAGTGTTTGATTACATCTCCTCGTGATGCATCTTTGTCAAGCACAGAAAGTGAATAGGTGCCTGGCAGGAAAGAAAGATGGCTTAAAGTCAATTGTAAATGTGAATGAGGTGACCACATACACCGAAATCATTAGTACTGTAAAGTTCAGGGCAAATCCCATGTCCACCGAAAGCTCTGCTAAATGCACTCTTATTATTTTATTGTGAAATTCAGGTTTTTTGCACCACCACTAGGGGGAGCTCATTGTATACAGAATTATACAGGTATTCCCATCTAAATGTTTATAATTGAGATCAGAATAGCCATCTGTCTATGTGGGCCAGAGCTGGCCAAGAGTAGGGAAACAGAGTAGCTCAGCTTGTTTCCGTATGTCCCATTCAGTTTTAACAGTTTGCTTGGCTATTTCCGAACTTCCAGCCATCTCTGGCAGCCACAGACAAAATATTCTAACTCGGTCATGAAAGACTGAGACGGTGATACCCTTTTTGGCCACCAGTGGCCAATGATGGCTGTAGAGACACACCCCAATCATGTGACAGGAAGTAGGGGAAGGAAGCCATTGAATTCCAGACCCCTTCTCTTCACAGGCCCCATAGTATCCATGCACTCTACTACTTGTCCTATTCTGAAGAAGGTGAAAGGGTTAAAAATTGGATGGCGCCATATACCATTCCCAGTAGTACGTGGCACACGTCAACTCAGTAAGAATGTAATTTTGGTCAACATCAATGGAAACTTCTGTTTCTCTGGGGCAACAGATATTTCCATTGACTTCAGTGAAGCGCAACTGTTGTAACGCTGCTGTCAGCTGAATTCTCCATGTGGTTTGGCCCTTACCATCACATATGTAAATAAGGAAATCTGTTCAAAACAACTGAATAAAATTTAGCCTTGTGAAAGCAGTTTTTCAATTTTTTAACTTTTTGTTCCCCAAAAATTGAGCCAGATGCAGGTAATACTACTGCTGGAACCCCCAACAATCAGCTGTAATCTGGAAGAAAACCTAACAGCAAGTGTTCAATTTCCCTGCAGTGCCTCCACAGGGGATATGAGATATTACACATTTCCCAATTAAAATCAATGGACTGTCTGTGTAATGTCTGAACATGATGGGTCCTCCAGAGTGATTTTTATAGCCTCTCTTTGCTCAGACTAATAGATGCGATCACACAATAGAGTATTTTAGAGTGGGGGTTTCTTTACCAGACCGCCCCTTTTAACTGTGTGAGTTTTTGTTCAAATCATCTGTAAATGGAAATGAAGAAGCAGAGTAATATTCGGGAGGGGTGTCAGGGCATGGGTGGGTAACCAGATTCTCTACTGTAGCTCTACACCCTGCATGGTGTCAGCCACAGATTGTTAAAATTGATACGAGGCCGAAACGTTCCTTTCCTCAGGAAATAATATTGTTTAGCACTTACAGCTAAGATTAGAATACAGTGATGTAGTCATTTGCATTGGTAAATCCATCAAGCATAGAAATAAAATAAAAATTTGGAAATACAAGAGAAGTGCAGAAGTTTTAGGCAGGTGAGGGGAAAAATGCTGCAAAATAAGAATGCTTCCAGAAATAGAAGGGTTAATAGTTCATTAACGTCAATTTAGAAAATGCAATGAGAATGAACAAAAGATAAATCTAATGTAGCCCTAGTGTAAGTGGTCAGGAAGTCATCATGTTGCCCTAGCTTAAGTGGTTAGGTAGTCATCATGTAGCCCTAGTGTAAGTGGTCAGGTAGTCATCATGTAGCCCTAGTGTAAGTGGTCAGGTAGTCATCATGTAGCCCTAGTGTAAGTGGTCAGGTAGTCATCATGTAGCCCTAATGTAAGTGGTTAGGTAGTCATCATGTAGCCCTAGCTTAAGTGGTTAGGTAGTCATCATGTAGCCCTAGTGTAAGTGGTTAGGTAGTCTTCATGTAGCCCTAGTGTAAGTGGTCAGGTAGTCATCATGTAGCCCTAGCTTAAGTGGTTAGGTAGTCATCATGTAGCCCTAATGCAAGTGGTTAGGTAGTCATCATGTAGCCCTAGCTTAAGTGGTCAGTTAGTCATCATGTAGCCCTAGTGTAAGTGGTCAGGTAGTCATCATGTAGCCCTAGCTTAAGTGGTTAGGTAGTCATCATATAGCCCTAATGTAAGTGGTTAGGTAGTCATCATGTAGCCCTAGCTTAAGTGGTCAGTTAGTCATCATGTAGCTCTAGCGTAAGTGGTCAGGTAGTCATCATGTAGCCCTAATGTAAGTGGTTAGGTAGTCATCATGTAGCCCTAGTGTAAGTGGTCAGGTAGTCATCATGTAGCCCTAGTGTAAGTGGTCAGGTAGTCATCATGTAGCCCTAATGTAAGTGGTTAGGTAGTCATCATGTAGCCCTAGCTTAAGTGGTCAGTTAGTCATCATGTAGCTCTAGCGTAAGTGGTTAGGTAGTCATCATGTAGCTCTAGCGTAAGTGGTTAGGTAGTCATCATGTAGCCCTAGTGTAAGTGGTCAGGTAGTCATCATGTAGCCCTAGTGTAAGTGGTTAGGTAGTCATCATGTAGCCCTAGTGTAAGTGGTCAGGTAGTCATCATGTAGCCCTAGTGTAAGTGGTCAGGTAGTCCTCATGTAGCCCTAGTGTAAGTGGTCAGGTAGTCATCATGTAGCCCCAATGTAAGTGGTGAAGTAGTCATCATGTAGCCCTAATGTAAGTGGTCAGTTAGTCATCATGTAGCTCTAGCGTAAGTGGTTAGGTAGTCATCATGTAGCCCTAGTGTAAGTGGTTAGGTAGTCATCATGAAGCCCTAATGTAAGTGGTCAGGTAGTCATCATGTAGCCCTAATGTAAGTGGTCAAGTAGTCATCATGAAGCCCTAATGTAAGTGGTCAGGTAGTCATCATGTAGCTCTAATGTAAGTGGTCAAGTAGTCATCATGTAGCCCTAATGTAAGTGGTCAGGTAGTCATCATGTAGCCCTAATGTAAGTGGTTAGGTAGTCATCATGTAGCCCTAGCTTAAGTGGTTAGGTAGTCATCATGTAGCCCTAGTGTAAGTGGTCAGGTAGTCATCATGTAGCCCTAGCTTAAGTGATTAGGTAGTCATCATGTAGCCCTAGTGTAAGTGGTCAGGTAGTCATCATGTAGCCCTAGCTTAAGTGGTTAGGTAGTCATCATGTAGCCCTAGCTTAAGTGGTTAGGTAGTCATCATGTAGCCCTAGTGTAAGTGGTCAGGTAGTCATCATGTAGCCCTAGCTTAAGTGGTTAGGTAGTCATCATGTAGCCCTAGTGTAAGTGGTTAGGTAGTCATCATGTAGCCCTAGTGTAAGTGGTTAGGTAGTCATCATGTAGCCCTAGCTTAAGTGGTTAGGTAGTCATCATGTAGCTCTAATGCAAGTGGTTAGGTAGTCATCATGTAGCCCTAGCTTAAGTGGTCAGTTAGTCATCATGTAGCCCTAGTGTAAGTGGTCAAGTAGTCATCATGTAGCCCTAGCTTAAGTGGTTAGGTTGTCATCATATAGCCCTATTGTAAGTGGTTAGGTAGTCATCATGTAGCCCTAGCTTAAGTGGTCAGTTAGTCATCATGTAGCTCTAGCGTAAGTGGTTAGGTAGTCATGATGTAGCCCTAGTGTAAGTGGTCAGGTAGTCATCATGTAGCCCTAGTGTAAGTGGTCAGGTAGTCATCATGTAGCCCTAGCTTAAGTGATTATGTAGTCATCATGTAGCCCTAATGTAAGTGGTTAGGTAGTCATCATGTAGCCCTAGCTTAAGTGGTCAGTTAGTCATCATGTAGCTCTAGCGTAAGTGGTTAGGTAGTCATCATGTAGCTCTAGCGTAAGTGGTTAGGTAGTCATCATGTAGCCCTAGTGTAAGTGGTTAGGTAGTCATCATGTAGCCCTAGTGTAAGTGGTCAAGTAGTCATCATGTAGACCCAATGTAAGTGGTGACGTAGTCATCATGTAGCCCTAATGTAAGTGGTCAGGTAATCATCATGAAGCCCTAATGTAAGTGGTTAGGTAGTCATCATGAAGCCCTAATGTAAGTGGTCAAGTAGTCATCATGTAGCCCTACTGTAAGTGGTTAGGTAGTCATCATGTAGCCCTAATGTAAGTGGTCAGGTAGTCATCATGTAGCCCTAATGTAAGTGGTCAGGTAGTCATCATGTAGCCCTAATGTAAGTGGTCAGGTAGTCATCATGTAGCCCTAATGTAAGTGGTCAGGTAGTCATCATGTAGCCCTAATGTAAGTGGTCAAGTAGTCATCATGTAGACCCAATGTAAGTGGTGAAGTAGTCATCATGTAGCCCTAATGTAAGTGGTTAAGTAGTCATCATGTAGCCCTAATGTAAGTGGTCAAGTAGTCATCATGTAGCCCCAATGTAAGTGGTCAAGTAGTCATCATGTAGCCCCAATGTAAGTGGTGAAGTAGTCATCATGTAGGCCTAGTATAAGTGGTCAAGTAGTCATCATGTAGCCCTAATGTAAGTGGTCAGGTAGTCATTATGTATGCTATCTTGATATTGGACTGGAAGGATAATATCTATTCCAAGATGGACATAAATGTGACCTGATCTGAAGGTGTAATGATAACAAATTTGCTAAAAACAATAAAATAAACATAAAAATAGATTTTTCTGATTTTTTTTCGCATGTGAACGTACCTAGACTCGTTTCGCTCTCACGGATGAGAAATGTCCCTGGGATGTTATCTGGAGCTAAGAGCTGTCTTTCAGCATCTTTGCGAGTGATGTTATTGAAAAAGAACCTGGGAAGAAAATATGACATGTTACCTCTGGATACCTATGGCCCAGACCATAACATATTAAAGGGATATCTGCTTTGGACAATTTTTCCCTTTAAAAATACAGATATAGCATCAGCAGCTGACAGACCCCATTGTGAATTAGTTTGGTCTATTAGTATCATACACACTGGGGAATCTGGGCCCGGAAATCTTGCAGCTACCTGTGGCTACACTTTTCTGTACTGTATGCATGGAGGCATGGACTCCCAGCATTACAGATCACTATGATGCAAGGAGTCCCAGTCTCCTAACTGGTTTCACGCTGGGATATCCGGCCAATGTAAGGACCTCATTTTTCTGGCCTGGATATCCCCATGTACATGGGGCCTCAAGGTCCATGAAATCCTTCATGTAATGAACTTTGCTCTATCATGGTTACATTATAAGAAAAAACCAAGACGCCAGTGTGACTTCTGCCTACAAAATTCCTGAAAATCAAAAAACAATTGTAGTAAAAAAAATAAAAACCCAAACTAAATGGTATAGTCACACATGGCAGATTTATTGCATACATTTCTATGACTGTCCCATTCATCTGAATAGGGTTTGCATAAATTCATACACTTTCTGCAGAAACAAACCCATTTGGGTGAATGGGGCTGATTTTCAGTTGCAAAACTTCTCGCAACAAATTTATTGCCTCTGGATAACTTATTCACCTACATTAAAAAAAATGAAAATACATAATATGGGGGAATATACAGTACATATACAGAGTAATATATTATCCGTGTATTTACAACTGAATACAATGTACTCAAAAAAAAAAAAAAAGTAGAAGTGCCAAAATAGAATATATATAAAAAATTAATAAAAAAATACCATATACATTGGAACAGAGAATACTTGTAGCGAATACAATATAAAATAAAATACAAATTAAAAACAACTATTCTAATTTCCATAAAAAGGTGCATGTTTTTTTTTTAATTAAGTGTCTCATAAATTATTGAATTTTAAAAATTCAATAATTTTAAAATTAAAAACAACTAATTTCCATAAAAATTTGAATTTTTTTTTAAATAAAATGAATTAAGTGTCTAATAAATTATTGAATGAATAAATAAAACTGACCATATATACTGGGACAAACAACAGTAAAAATTCAAAAACAAATAAAAATAAAGTGTAATTATATAATACATTTATTTTAATACATGAAACCAATTTGCATTTTTTGCCAACATTTTTACTCACTTTTCCAATTCCAAGCTATTTACAAGTGTCACAAAGTTACTGGGGACGTAGCCTTCTTTACCAGTACGTTCAGACTTTGCCAACCACCAATCTCCACTGGAACTGAGCAGAAAACATTAGATTTAAGAAAATACATTTATTTTATATCCAACTCATTGAATACTATTGTATTATAGTTATTCTATTCCCTGCTTTTTTAATGCTTAGGAGTCCAGTGGGCGGTCCTACTCAATGATTGACAGCCTTTCCTGTATAAGGTTGTCACTCACTATGTAGGAATGCCCTGAAGTCTGGACTGTTTATATAGAGCGTCCCCTGTGATGGCTTCAACAAAAATGTTAAAAACTTACTCTGACAGGAGCTCAAGCTTCTCTCCTTTTTGTAGCTCCAGATCACCATTGTTTAGAGGAGTATAATCAAATAGTGCAGCAACAAATCTCTTTTCTGCGCACAAAATAAAGAGGACCGGAGATTATGAAGCCACATAAACAATTTAATATGCAAATGAAAATTACAAAAAATTGCAAACTGCAATTGTGTTGCAAAGCAAGGGTTAACAGAATATTATTTTTTTTAGATTAAAAAGTCTAATATTCTACTAATTCTGTTCATGCAATCTATGGCAGATATCAATTTTATTTATTTTTTTTTCAAGAGTTTAAAAATCTTAAAAAATAAATAAATAAATAAATAAAAAATTAAAAAGTCAATTAGGCAAGCCAAAGTTGGTTGGTAATAATTATTCCCTTGCTGAGTAATAGAGTGTGTTGCATATGGCAGTCTGGAGTCTGGCAACTGGAGGAAAATGTTGGCATGGATTGGTTTTCATGATAGGTTTAAGGTCTAAGTTATAAGCTAGAGAGGACCTTTCACCAACTCCACCACCTCCAACTTTTTGTATCCTTGTATCCTTGGTATTTTTTCTCTAGCCTCTACCGTTCCTAAGCAATCAATACTGTTACTTTCAGCACCCCATATGCTAGGTCCCAGCCTATCTGCTCCAGCTGAGCACCGCCCACCTGACAGTAGAGAGCCTAATTAGCATATTGGGTTCTGAAACTAACAGCACTGATTGCTCAGGAATGGCAGGGGCTAGAGAAAAAATTCCAACTATGCCGGAATTAGTGGAGCAGCAACTACTGAAGGATACAACGAGCTGGAGTTGGTGGAGGTAGTGAAAGGTCCTCTTATATTGAGCACACTATGTAACATGGGTTTCATAGAAGTTTTTGAAACCATCAATGAGTTTCTGAAGCATCTCTCACCTTTTTGTGATGTTCTGCATTGTGCGGAAAAATTGTGTGGTCGTGTAGCTGGAACCTGGAATCAGAATGGAGTGTGAGATGATCTCATTTGTAAAAGTAGACTAAAGAACCGAATAGTGGGCAACAAGCTTAAATGTGGTTCATCCAGGTTTTGGCAAGACATGAAATGTTGTCTGAACTCTCATCAAAGGCTCCACATTTCGATGTGAACAGAATCTTATATTTGAACCAATCTCAGTATTTAGGAGCAAAGGTTTGGGGCAAAGGTTTAGTCCTAGCCCTGTATCTAAATACCCTAGCTAAGGCCAAGTAACTTGCTGGTGTCCTACTTGGCAACCAACATCTGGGGCAAATATTCAACATTACCTGTCCTGCCCTCCAAACTATGCCCCTGCAAATTCCCAATTGCCCCAATTTCTTAGGACAGTTGGAAATTTTTCAAAATTTGTCATGAAAATGTTGGAAAGGTCATCACTATGCAGTGAATGTTCTCCTTCTTTTGTATGGTAGGGCTCTATCCACACTAGTGTCATGGCTTAGCTTTATGATGAAGCTATGACATCTATGTTAGATACTTTCCCAATAAAAAATTTAGCATTTTGTCAGACCCTATCTCACAGGGTTCCATAATGGTTACATTAATCTCTTCTATATAGTTGCAGACAGGGCTGTCCATATGGACCATCACATAGTCAAAGGGCGCCCAGCACCATAATTTGGATATTTTGTCTGACATAGGGTGTATACCCAGAAGGAAAGACCTCATAGGAAAATCTAAAGTAAGTGGCCCCCTGATCACATATGTGACCCCAGACAACCACATAAACTCCATAACACCAAATATTACACCATACAGATCCAGGGTACGTATATTCCATCTTCATCTAGAGACGTGACTTACTATTGGTGGATGAGAGGGTTTGTAAAACTGACCAGTAGGGGAATTCAAGTTATAATGGTCATCCTTCTTCCAGGAGAGCTTTTTACTGCCGATCACCCCCATCCTTGAAGCAAAAGAAAACATATCATAACGTTACCAGGTAATTCCCAATTCTACTGCTAAAGTCGGCGATATTTTATAGTCCGCATTCTTCAATAGATGGACTTTACATGATTTTTTTTGTCTAAAATGCTCCAGTACACGGGCAGCATAAAAAAGCCGAAATATCAGACAGCATTGAAATCACAATTCCATATGATGAATTTATGATGCAAGTGCACCTTTTTAATAAATTAGATTTACTGGCCAGACGGAAAAAAGAAGGCACAAGAGAAAAAAACATACAAAAAAAAATTGCAGAACTGATAAATTACCCCACTGACTTTATGGGAGAGTGTTGTGGGCATGCTCTGTGACCTGTGTGGAGGTGGTGAGCTGTGACCATTAACTATTGTGAATGGTGGATCCTGTGTTATCTATATACAGTTGTGCTAAAAAGTTTGCATACCCCGGCAGATTTTTAGTTTTTTTGGCCTTTTTTCATAGAATATGAATGATAACACAAAAACTTTTTCTCCACTCATAGTTAGTGGTTGGTTGAAGCCATTTATTGTCAAACTTCTGTGTTTTCTCTTTTTAAATCATAATGACAACCAAAAACATCAAAATGACCCTGTTGAAAAGTTCCCATCCCCCAGTTCTTAATACCGTGTATTGCCCCCTCTAACATCAATGACAGCTTGTAGTCTTTTGTGGTAGTTGTGGATGAGGCTCTTTATTTTCTCAGATGGTAAAACTGCCCATTCTTCTTGGCAAAAAGTCTCCAGTTCCTGTAAATTCCTGGGCTGTCTTGCATGTCCTGCGTGCTTGAGATCTCCCCAGAGTGGCTCAATGATATTGAGGTCAGGAGACTGAGATGGCCACTCCAGAACCTTCACTTTCTTCTGCTGTAGCCAATGACAGGTCGACTTGGCCTTGTGTTTTGGATCGTTGTCATGTTGGAACGTCCAAGTACGTCCCATGCGCAGCTTCCTGGCTGAGTGCAAATTTGCCTCCAGTATTTGCTGATAACCTGCTGCATTCATCTTTCCTTCAGCTTTGACCAAGTTTCCTGGGCCTGTGAAGCTCACACATCCCCACATCAGTGATCCACCTCCGGGCTTTACAGTAGGAATGGTGTTCCTTTCATCATAGGCCTTGTTGACACCTCTCCAAATGTAACGTTTATGGTTGCGGCCAAAAAGTTCGATTTTTGTCTCCTCACTCCAAATTATCTTGTTCCAGAAGTTTTGAAGCTTGTCTCTGTGCTGTTTGGCGTATTGAAGGTGAGATTCTTTGTGGCATTTGCGCAGTAATGGCTTTCTTCTGGCAACTCGACCATGCAGCCCAGTTCTCTTCAAGTGCCTCCTTAATGTGCATCTTGAAACAGCCACACCGATAGCTTTCAGAGAGTCCTGTATTTCAGCTGATGTTATGTTTGTTTTTTTTTAAGCATCCCGAACAATTTTCCGGGCAGTTGTGGCTGAAATTTTGGTTGGTCTACCTGACCGTGGTTTGGTTTTTACAGAGCCCCTGAGTTTCCATTTGTTAGTCACAGTTTGAACATTGCTGACTGCCATTATCAATTCCTTGGATATCTATTTGTATCCCTTTCCTGTTTTATACAGTTCAACTACCTTTTCCCGTAGATCCATGGACAATTCTTTCGCTTTCCCCATGACTCACAATCCAGAAATGTCAGTGGCTGGAGGAAAGATGCAACAGTCTGTCTGGATCCCAGAAACTCACTCAGCTTTTATACACACACTGATTACAAGCAAACAGGTCACAGGTGAGGAGGTTACCTTTAGTAGACATTCAACCCCCTTTGTGTCAACTTCTGGGCATGTTATCAGGCAAAAATCACCAGGGGATGGGAACTTTTGAACAGGGTCATTTTGATGTTTTTGGTTGTCATTATGATTTAAAAAGAGAAAACACAGAAGTTTGACAATAAATGGCTTCAACCAACCACTAACCATGAGTGGAGAAAAAAGTTTTTGTGTTATTCATATTCTCTGAAAAAAGGCCAAAAAAACTGCTGGGGTATGTAAACTTTTTAGCACAACTGTATATTGTAGACAATATATTTTACTGTAATGCTTCCTGTGTAGATAATGTGGTGATCGCTGAAAAGTGATCTCTATAGAAAAGGAAGTATCAGACTATGGTGAGGCTCAGTGGTTGAAGTGAAAAATGTAGGATTTGGCAAGTATTTCTCCAGGTACTTGCACTCTAGATGTCCCTAAACCCCTGCTAAAGTCAATGTGCCCCAATTTTTATAAGGAACTTTCCTATCATTTTTGACCACATCAATAGGTCTGCTACCTGCCCTGACATCTGCCTGTCTACTGCTTATCACCAAACTCCTCCTGCCTTGACCTATGCACTGACATAAGATTCTTGCCTGCCTCCTTGGCACCACATCCTGGTGTCTACTCTCCATCTATGCACCAGCTTTTGCTAACAGTGACTACACCGGTTGAATGGAAGAACACACAGCCCGTATATATTTGCAGGGTTGAATTATTATTATTGTGAGATTTTTTTTTTTTATTATGAGCATGACCTCTGTAACATCATGTTTTTTATATGTAAGAATAATGTGTGATCGTTTTCTTCTACAATCACCTATTAGGAGGTTCTACTCTATTAACTGCAATTACTGTCTGTACTTCCTGTTGAACGGTATGGACAGGAAGTGGCTTTATTTTTGCCGTGCTGGATACGCTGTGAATCAGCCGCATGTTCTACTGCTCTAGTTATGCAAAAATTAATAAAAACCACATGAGACAAATCAGTGGATGTCATGTACCTGGCCTTTCAGCAAAGATGTAGGCCTCCTGAACCTAGACCATGTATGGAGGCACAAAGAGTCTCTGTGGCATTCCATGTGTAAGCTACAGAAGCAAATACTCTAGAGGAAAGTAATACACAATTAACCCCTTTCCGACATTTGCTGAACAAATACTTTAGCTGTTGGGTCTTTAAACATGGCGCCCGCTAAGGAGCAGACAGAAATGCAACTCACAAAGAAAGTGCAGAGAAGGGTAGGAGCGGTCGGAGGCATTACTCTTCGACAAAGCAAATATGTAGAGACATTTAGAGACTGTGGAAAACTGTGGCAACCCCTGTGGTCATGGTAAAGGTGTTATTATTACTAGGTGTTGCCCAGCTCCAAAAGTTACTCAAAAACAGCTGAAGTGTTTATAGAAGAGCAGGATTCCTGAAAATTTGGAGGATGGGGCATATCAAAGATTAAAATGCAGCCCCCTTTTGGTACAACCCCACATCCCTACCCACTTAGCATACAAAGACATTCTCCTTTCCATGATCTGTTAGTTCACTTCGCAAACCCTTCCTTACAAGACCTGCGGAGAAGGAATTCCTGTACAGGCTCTGATCTCCATTAGAATATGGGATACTGCCAACTTCATATGGGCCCCCTTTCTTCTCTAGGAGCCTCCACAACATCATACCGTCTACATGCCATTGTTCAGAAACATACCATGAACTTGTCCCCAAGGGACAACCCACTTACCTTGCACCACTTATAGTAGCAAGGTTTCCTTTGGTGCCTCTTAGTCACCAAGGCCGACGTGCGAATGCAACTTCTGTACCCAGGGGCATAGCTATAAGGGGTGCAATCTGAGGGGCGCCAAAAGTCCCTCTACCGCATAAAAGATATCACTATTCTAAATGGCATATGGTAGGCAGGAGCCCCATGGCAGATTTTGCACTGGGGCTTAGAACTTTCAAGTTACGCCTCTATCTGCACCCTCTACAGCTACGCCATTGCTGGAACTTAAAGGGGTTGTCCCAGAGTCAACACTTATCCCATATCAATAGGATAACTTCATACTTCATTGGGCTACAGAATATAATAGTATGTGGCATGGATTCTCCTTCCCTTCTTCAAGTCATGTTTTTGATTATCAATACCTTAAAGGGGTTTCCAAGACTTCATACTGATGGCCTATTTTTAGGATAGGTCATCTATATTAGATCGGTGGGGGTCCAACACCCGGCACTACCACCAATCTGCTGATATCTATACAGTGTACAGAGCAGGAAGCAATCAGCTAGGTAAACTGTGTAGTAGCCTTGATGTGCGGTAGCTCCCATTCAAGTGAACTGTTAAAAGGGAATGTGTCACCAGAAAATTACATATTTTTTTTTAAACTTTTCATGATATTTTTTTTAAATTTTTCTATGTCACTATCTATATTTTTGAACAAAGTATCATATCTGGTACTCTGGCCACTAAACTTAATAATAGACTGACATTTGCCAATTCTGTAGAGGTTTTCTTTGCAGCAGTCACCTTATTTACATATAGACAGTATTACAATAGAAGATAACACCTCAATAGCTAACACCATTGACCCATGACAATACACAACATCACAGCTTATCTACTCCCCTCCCTGCATTGAGCATGCCTAGAAAACTCTCCAATAGATATATGGTATGTAATAATAAGTAGACTAAATTTAAAATATAATTTAATCTGCACAACACATGGTGCAAAAAACATTGCCAAAATTTCCATTCTTTTCCTATATCGCCTGTAAAAAAAAAAATTTTTTAAAAAAACAAAAAAAAAAAAAGACAACCAATAAATTATATGTACCCCAATGTGATCTTGGTAAAAAAAAAATGCAATCTGTCAAAAAAGAAATCTTCACATAGCCTTGCTGATGGAAAAATATGAGTTGATGCCTTAGGGGGGCGCTGTCTTAACCAAGATATTTACATAAAAAACTGAAATCTTTGAAAACTGAATCTTTTCCCCATGTGAAGTCTAATCAGGAATCTCAGTTTAGCTGCTGTTGCTTTAAGGTTACAGTGCCAACCTTAAAGGGGTTGTCCAGGCAAAAATGGAGCATATTTTTTAAATCAGTCGGGGGCAGTGAAAAAAAAATAAAAAAAAATCATACTCACTTTTCCACAGTGCTCCAATGCCTACCAGTGCGGTCCAGTCCTCTCGGTCATGTGACCACTGAGGCCTATTAGCGGCTTCAACAAAAGGGATCCGGGGTGTCACAGCCAGTGAACAGTTTCACTTTGAGAAGACGCTGGAGCATCAGGCCCGGACAGAGGAGGGAGGACTCTGAATCAGCAGGGACAGGTGAGTATGATTTTTTTAAAAATTTTTTTCACCTCCCTCGGCCTATTTAAAATATAAAAAATGTACCTGGACAACCTCTTTAAAGCAAGGTTTTCAGGGCTATCCTATGCTGATCCAATTAGCAGCTGAATAGGGATATTTAAACCCTGTTCCTGCTCATCCAGGTGCCTGCTATTTGGTTGTACTTAGCGAGGATTCCATATCCTAATTGTATGTACTAGATTGCTCTGATATTGACATTTGGCTTGTTACTGGAAATCTGCTTGTCTCCTGATTTTGGCTCTGACATTACCTCTCGGACTGATTTTTGTCTTGGACATGTTCACTTTTCTGATTCATCCCTCTGGTTTAGATCTGCCTTGTAGGTGTATTGTGGGTTCTATTTTGACTTCAGTTTATGGAGCACTTATTTCTTATACCCGTTTCTGTGGTGATAACTTGGGCCACAAAATCAGGACAACTCCATCTGGCTTCACGGATAGCACTGGTGAAGATTCCCAGGATCTATCTCTCAGTGTTGTGTGAGATTTTAACAGCTTGTTCTACTGCTCTCTGTTGTCAGCTGCTTTCTGCAATTTCTGATATTTGTGCCAGAGATACTATCATAACACAAACAATGTTCCATCTAAACTCCATGGAAGCTACCAATATTCATGGAAGGTCTGCCCGATCACAGACTCTCTGATCTCCTTACTAGTCAGACTGAGGACCTAGAGAGAACTGTGCAGCTGCACAGTTACAGCTGTATAATCCTCTTCATTTCCTTTTGGCATTCATCCCTAGGATCAGGGCAGAGAGGATGCAAAAGGTAAACCATCAGAGTTTCGTCTCCTATTACAGTTAGGGCAACGCTGGAAAGGTACAGTAAGTAACCACTGGACCACAGGTATACAGCATTACCCCTTCTACTGTATTCTTTGTAAAATTACAAAGGCTTAGAGGTAACACAGACTATAATTACCAAAATTGTTCTTTCTGAAAATTGTAATGTAATGGTAAATTGTCTATAAATCTAAAAGGCGAATCCGCACCTCACAAACCCTCACCACACTGGTTGGATGTACGTCATTCATACGTATGTAGAGACTTACGCTAAATGACACATCTGGCTTAGAATTTCTGTTTCTCAATATTCTAGATAATATCACATTCGCTCTGTATAGAAAATAATATGCTCATGGAATAATTCTTGTTTGGTGGTGAACTTATTTTCTCCAAATCCGCACAGGAAACCAATACACCCAAAAATAGAAAATATTAATAAGACTGTAGAAAAATTTCGGTAGAAAAATTGTCAAAATTTGTGACAATGACTGCAATGAGCATAAAAGGTCTTTAGAGAGATTGATGGAGTGATCAACTTTTTTCCCTGGTAACCGGTAGGGACGGGCCAGATACATTCATGTTACAGGTAAAAATGGACACAGTATTTTAACCAGTGACAATGAACAGCTCCATCAGTATTTTAACCTTGAAAAATATCCATACACGGCCCAAATAATGCTACCATACAGTGTCCAAATAAGAATAATACGGTGCCCAAATAATGATAATATAGTGCCCAAATAATGAAGATACAATCCTGAAATAGAGTGTTATCCAGTGCCTCGACTATACTATTATAAAGTACCCATATAACTGCCCTAGAGTGCTCACATACCCCTATTTATTTTGCAAAAACATTGATATTTAGTGCCAAAGCAATTCCAAAACAATTCCAGCCACGCACTTCAGAAATAACAGTTAGAGGGGTGTAGGTAGAGAAAAATAGAAGTTGCACCCAAGACCTGGTCCCTGGTAATACCATCACTATGTTATATGTTATGTTATATTAAAACATACATACAGCATACAAATAACAGTCCAATGAAGTGTTCAAACAATGGTACAATATTGTGCCACAACAATGCTATCACATAGTACCCAAACAATGCTATCACAGAGTGCCCCAGCAATTTTATCATGCACTGCCCAAATAACAATGCACCTATATAATAATGCCATACAGTGCTCAAATAATATCCCTATAGAAGCGACAAATAGCACCCAAAGAATTCCAGCCATCACTTTTCAATCAGTATCAAGTAGGGCTGTGGAGCCAGAGTTGAAATCGGAGAGTTGGGGCCAATTTTGGGAAGAGCTGGAGACAGAAAAAGTTACCAATTATTTTTAATTACATTATATAATTAATTAGATGTATACTTTGTTGCATATTTACTGTCATAGGAATTAGTCACTGGATTTTTTTTGTGATTTAGAGAATTTTTACTGCTTCTGTCTGACCATGACCATTTATGAAGAAAACGGAATCGGGGCATGAGTCAGAGTCGGGCTGCAGAAACATAGAGGAGCCTGAGTCGGTGGTTTGCCTACCAACTCCATAGCCCTGGTATCAGGGGTGGGCAGAGATGCTGCAGCAGTCAACCTTAGACCTTGGTACCTAATGATGCCCCAAAAGACTATCATTAGAATATACTTGCCAACTCTCCAGAAACGTCTGGGAGGTGCCAACAAAAAGGGGTTACCACCTGGCCTATAGGAAGAATATCCAAATCTCCCTGGCCCCATGGAACGCCCAGCATCCACCGGGCTTTTTGTCATAACATATGTGATTTGACCACTTTATGTATCGGTTACATCACAAAAAAGGGCACATTTCGTGTCCATATTTTGTTACGTCACAAAAGTGGTATGGCAAGTAACAAAAAGGGGTGTATCACTCAAAGGAGCATAACTTTGGTAATGGTAGGTCGAGGCTTCTTACAGATTTTGCACTAAGGCCTAGGATCTTTAAGTAACATCCTTGAATATTGCCATACAGTACCTCAACAATACCGTCATACAGTGTTCAAATAACATTGCCACATACCCAGATCCAAGTCTATCGGTGCCATGTATTGTCTTTGGCAGGGTTACGAAAACCAGGGAAAATTGGACACTATTTCCTCTGTCTCTAATAATGATATAATGATCTACCCTGCAGAGATCAACAAGGTAGTAAAAAAAAAAAAAAAAAATCAAGGATATAATAAACCTGCCTTGGAGCTGCAAACACAATGCAGTTGGCAATCTTTATCAACAATATTTCCGTATTTACTACATTTTCTTAGGTTCACACTAGCATTGCCTCTCCATTGTTCTGGATCGTCGGTGGACCAGAACCACATTGACTAAAATGGGCCCCCATTGACCCCTTAAACTATAATAGGGTCCATTCTTTTAAAACTGAATGCAGGACTCTTTCCTCCACTGATTTTTAGGCGAACACTACGACGGAGTCTCCAACAGATGTGAATGTAGCCTTCAATGCACTGGAGTACTAGAAAATTAGTTTAAGAAGTATACACGCCCTCTTTAAGTCATCTGAACAAGCACCCTCTCTGAAAGAAGTTGAGTTGTAGTACAGAATTATCTTTTGATGGATTTGGTAAGTCATCCAAACTTTCCTGGACCTATAATGCAGTCGCTCAAAATGGATATTTCAAAAACATAATACAGATCATTTTTGCTGCACTTGTTATAAATTTCCAAAAAAAATTGTAAAGGTTCAAATATAATAATAATAAGAAGAAAAATCTATTAATTACTATAATGTTTGATTTTTCAAAAACACCATCACAAATTCAAAATTTTTGGTTTCATGATCAAAAGGTGACAAAGAAAGTTAACCGAGATGAAGACACCTCCATAATAAAGCTGTAAATCACCGTGTCTTACACCAAACTGGAAATAAGGAAACAATGGGGCCCATGTCTTACTCTATATGCACTGCCAAATGGTATGTGCCAAAATGCAACTTCAGTTTAGCATGTGCCGTATTTCTCAATATGGTCGACGCTGACTTAGGAATATGGCACTGTTGTACCTTATGGATACATGTTAAAAAAAAATCTTTAGTAAATAATCTGCACAGTGTTTGACTCCCAAGACAGATAGTTGGAGCTTTAAATCCACACGGGACATGTAGAATGGAGTTGGTTTAAAATTCTGGATCTCATGTTGTACATTTACCCCACATACAGGTGCATCTCAATAAATTAGAATATTCATTTCAGTAACTCAGTAATACAATCCATAATCAGCGTCTTCCATGATTGTGTGTCCTACTGAACCAGACTGAGGGACCATTTAAAGGCTTAGGAAACCTTGGCAGGTGACACTGAATTTACAATACTGAACTTCTTTACAATATTCTAATTTTCTTAGATTTGGATTTTCATTACCTGTATTTACAGAAATAAAACACTTGAAATAGAACACTCTGTGTGTAAAGAATCTAGAAAATATAAGAGGTCACTTTTTTAATTCAATTATTGAAAGAAATAAAAGTTTCAAAGATATTCTAATTTATTAAGATGGAGCTGTATGTGGTTGTAAAGAAATCCTAAACAAGACCAGTTGGGTGGACTTGAGAACAGGATCAAACTGGGTTAACAGAGAACTAAACAATTCTCAGGTGGGCACATACTAGGCCCCTTATACAGCAGTGCTCCAATGGTCCAGCAGAAGACAACACCATTTGGCAGTGAGTTTCGTAATCAGTTACCTGTAGGGTCTATATTGTATGGGATGTCACAAATAACCTATTACACCTTATTGATCTGTCCAGGGTGTACAATGATATCCATAACTATTACAATGAGATTAAATATGGACATGCACATGTTCTGTATCAATGGAGAATTGGGTCTTCAGAATTTTTGGGTGGGTCAAAAAGGTTGAGAAACACAGCTTTAACCCCTTGGGGACATCTGTTATACATGTACATTTAATGTGCAAAAGCTTCCTTGCCATATGCATCGCCCATGAAAGAATTTATGCAGTCAATAGTGACAACGGCTTCTGAGAGTTTAGTCAGAGGGATAGAGCTCCCTCCGACCACCAAATACCCCCTCCCCATGATCATGGACTTCTGATCAGCTGTCATGGCAGCCTGGGGACTTATGAAGACTCCTAGACTGTCATGGTAGTCTTTCTATTGTACTGTACTGTACTGTACATGCAGTGAAACAAACACATGTTAAGGGAGCTAAAAACTAAAGTAAAAAAAATAAAACAACCTTTTTAAAAATATAAACAAAAATATTGAAATTTCAAACTACCCTTTTTTTGTAATTTGACAAATAAATAACATAATAATAATAATAATAATAATAATAATAATAATAATAATAATAATAATAAAAATATAATTTGTATTGCCGCATCCAAAAATGTCTAAACTATTAAAATATGATGTTATTTCCAGCATGGTGAATGCCATTCACATTGCCAGAATTGCTGCCTTTTGGTCCCTCACTTCCCCAAAAAATTTGAATAAAATGTGATTAAAAAGTCATATGACCCCCCCCCAAAAAATATTACCAATAAAAACTACAGATCATCCTACAAAAAACAAGTGCTCAGACAACTCCATGTTTGAAAAATTAAAAAGTGTAAAATATGTATAAAAATTGGCATTTTTTTTATTCTTTAAACATTTTTACATTTTTTTGGAGTGCCAAAATGTAAGAAAAATCATAAAGTTTGGTATTTCTATAATAATAGTGACCCACAGAATAAAGTAAACATGTCATCTGTAAAACAAAACCCATAAAACAAAGGCAGAATTGCATTTTTTCCATTCCGAATTTTTTTTCCAGTTTCTTAATAAATTATGTGTAATAATAATTGCTATAAAAAAAAATAGAACTCATCCTGCAAAAAAACAACAACAATCCACCCTATAGCTATGGTGATAGAAAAATAATAAAACCATGGAAAGTTTGGAAGAAAAAAAACAAAATGAAAAATGCAAATGGACGCACCTCTTGTTTTGTGAATAGATGGCACCCTAAAGCTAACCGACTTCTTTCGATAGCTGTTGGTTGTAACGGTCTACCCTGACTCCACCATACATATGCATGGTCAGCAGATTCTTATCTCCTCTGACACCTGCTCTAAGGGAGAGTTGGGACGCCTCCATATACATTAAATGGTCAACTGGTCAATATGGCCATCTTAAATTAGAAACACAGAAGCGAAGTTTACTTGGAATTTCCTTTTAAACAATATTTGTATATTTTATACTCCAAATTATAAGGAAACATTTTTGTACAAATTTTTGTAAAACTAAAAATCTAAATTAAAATAATAAATAACCAAACACAAGAAGTTCGATTTGTTTCTCAAATATTCACATCAAGGGCCATCAGAAGCAAACAGAGGAATACCCTAAATACCTTGGCCTCCTTGTTCAACGTGCCTTGAACACACCCAACAAAATAATACATCACAACAATAACAAAAATAAAATCAGCAAATAATAAGAACTATAATAATAAAATAATAATAGTAACAATACAATAATATCGCTATATAATTAAAAATGAATAATAGTAATAACAAAAACTATGATCCTAACAATAAAGTAATAATAATAATATAAAAATAATACTAAAAATAACAAGAATAAAATCAGCAGTGATAAGAACTATAATAATATAATAATAAATAATAATAATAGTAAGAATACAATAATATTGCTACATAATAAAGTAATAATAGGAAAAATAATAAGACTATAACAAACAACATATATAACAACTATAACAAAGTAAATATATAAAAATAATAAAATAATAACAATTATAATATAAACTGCTATATAATAATAATAAAAATATAAAATAATAGTAATAATTAGTATCAATATGTAAAAAAAAATTATATATAAAGCTTATGATTAATGTTATAAAAAAAAACCTAAACTATAGACCACCATAATACCAAAAAATACTTGCCCCCAATATACTGTATACAGCCCCACAGAAACATCCCAGACATTTAAATTATTTTTTTTTTATGGCAGGAAAATATTTTCTTGTAATTCCTTACTCAAAAATGCTGAAAAAATCTTTAGAACAATTTCCATAAAAAATAAATAAATAGATAAATAAATAAATAATAATAAAAAAATATGTATTTATTTATTTATTAAAAAAAAAAAAAAAACATCCTATACCCTGAAACCCCTGATCTGTTTAGCTAGACCCTATGTACAATCCTGTCCATTTCAGTCATTCATAAAGCCTCATAAATAAATCCGGCATCACTTACCTCACTGGTCAGTTTAGTAAGTCCATAGAATTCATAAAGTCCATAGACAACCAGGCTTCATGTATTAGAAGCTGCAGTCAGTGTATCAGTCGCCAGTGGTTCAGCACCATACACTTGCATGTAGCTTGTGAGCTGTCAGTTACAAAAAGACACGACCCCTGTTTCCTGCCAGCCCTGTTATGATAAATTTGTTTGGTCGCTGGTGACGTTCACAGATACCAGAAATAGCACCCAAGGGTGTCGCTGGTTATCTGCTTTAACACTGTATTATCCTGCGATCAGTTGTGGAACATATATTATTTTTATCCTCCTCATAACTGCATGCAATAAAGGAAGAAACATCTGACAGTGTCAAACAGCGTGCGAGCCGCCAGACGGCAAAATATTATTTTAGAAAATAGGGAAACGTCTATAGGTTTCATATCTAGAATTTTATTTTTAAACTTTCACTTAAAAGTGATCCAGAACTTTACTTAATATGTGCCCACTCATTTAAAGGGAAAGTGTCACTATTAATGACCTATTACAGTATAACCTATATTCTACGCACCTCATGGAGTAACTGTGTACATACATTACATTACATCGACCTCAATACATGAGAGCCCAAGACTGTGTTTCAGGTACCGTGATCTGTAATACGGGGGCACCTCAGGGTACGGTTCTCGCCCCTTTCCTCTTCACACTGTACACTCAAGATTTTAGGTGCAACTCATCCAGCTGCTACCTACAGAAGTATTCTGACGACTCTGCAATAGTGGGTCTCATCACAGATGATGATGACAGGGAGTACAGAGAACTGAACCAGGATTTTGTGGCCTGGTGCCACCGGAACCACCTGAAGATTAACGCGGGGAAGACCAAGGAGATGGTGGTGTACTTCCGGAAAGGCAGAAGCCCTCCTAAACCAGTGGACATCCTGGGGACGGGCATCGAGATTGTGAACACCTATAAGTACCTGGGTTTGCTCCTTAATAATAAGCTGGACTGGGCAGATCATATGGAGGCCCTGTACAGGAAGGCTCTACCTGCTTAGGAAGCTGAGAGCCTTTGGAATCCGGGGGGCACTTCTTAGAACTTTCTTCAACTCGGTAGTGGCATCAGCCATCTTCTTTGGAGTGGCCTTCTGGGGGAGCAGTATATCAACCAGGGACAGAAATAAACTTGACAAGCTGATTAGAAGGGCCAGCTCTGTCCTGGGGAGCCCACTGGACCCAGTGCAGGTGGTGGGTGACAGAAGGATACTGTCCGTGGTGAGCTCCATGCAGAAGAAGAAGTCCCATCCCATGCATGAGACTGTGATCGCGCTGAGCAGTACTGTCAGTGACCGACTGCTCCACCCTAGGTGTGAGAAGGAGCGCTATCGGAAGTCTTTCCTCCCCACCGCGGTTAGGCTGTACAACCAGCACCGACCTAAGCGGAGAATACTCCATACAGAGAACTGAAATATCTCTCTGCCTGTTAAATCCCCCCCCCCCCCCTCTGCTACGTCCTATCTGTCTGTCTGCTATCAAAGTAATGCCTCTCACCTTGGAACATTCCTGTACATGTTGTATTTGTATTTGTATCTGCTTATCTTATCTTATCTTTGCTGCTGTAACACACTGAATTTCCCCATTGTGGGACTATTAAAGAACTATTATTATTATTATTATTATTATTTCTTATCCTGTACTGATACTGAGTTACATCCTGTATTATACTCCAGAGCTGCGCTCACTATTCTGCTGGTACAGTCACTGTGTACATACATTACATTACTTATCCTGTAGTGATCCTGAGTTACATCCTGTATTATACTCCAGAGCTGCACTCACTATTCTGCTGGTACAGTCACTGTGTACATACATTACATTACTTATCCTGTACTGATCCTCAGTTACATCCTGTATTATACTCCAGAGCTGCGCTCACTATTCTGCTGGCGCAGTCACTGTGTACATACATTACATTACTTATCCTGTACTGATCCTGAGTTACATCCTGTATTATACTCCAGAGCTGCACTCACTATTCTGCTGGTGCAGTCACTGTGTACATACATTACATTACTTATCCTGTAGTGATCCTGAGTTACATTGTGTATTATACTCCAGAGCTGCACTCACTATTCTGCTGGTGCAGTCACTGTGTACATACATTACATTACTTATCCTGTACTGATCCTGAGTTACATTCTGTATTATACTCCAGAGCTGCACTCACTATTCTGCTGGTACAGTCACTGTGTACATACATTACATTACTTATCCTGTACTGATCCTGAGTTACATCCTGTATTATACTCCAGAGCTGCACTCAATATTCTGCTGGTGCAGTCACTGTGTACATACATTACATTACTTATCCTGTACTGATCCTGAGTTACATCCTGTATTATACTCCAGAGCTGCGCTCACTATTCTGCTGGTACAGTCACTGTGTACATACATTACATTACTTATCCTGTACTGATCCTGAGTTACATCCTGTATTATACTCCAGAGCTGCACTCACTATTCTGCTGGTGCAGTCACTGTGTACATACATTACATTACTTATCCTGTACTGATCCTGAGTTATATCCTGTATTATACTCCAGAGCTGCACTCACTATTCTGCTGGTACAGTCACTGTGTACATTACATTACTTATCCTGTACTGATCCTGAGTTACATCCTGTATTATACTCCAGAGCTGCGCTCACTATTCTGCTGGTACAGTCACTGTGTACATACATTACATTACTTATTCTGTACTGATCCTGAGTTACATCCTGTATTATACTCCAGAGCTGCGCTCACTATTCTGCTGGTACAGTCACTGGGTACATACATTACATTACTTATCCTATACTGATCCTGAATTACATACTGTAGCACACTCTGGAGTTAAAGTCACTTTTCTGCAGCCCTCTCAGCATTTCCAGATGGTTCTGTGTCTACACAGAGGTTGCTCTGGGGATTTACATTCTGAAAAGTGTAGGTTAGGCAAACAGTGGCTATCTGTCTATAAACTTGCTGACTGTTTCCAATGTCAAGCAGTAGAATTATAATTGCAGCTCTAGGAAAGGTGATGGTCATGGTAAATATAATCTTAATATTGAAAGAGTAAGGAGCACATAACCTGAATAATTTCCCTTCTAGCTATTTTGAATACATTATATGGATATGTAACAACTCCAGCTGGAAATAAAGATGGCAGACCTGGACTTCAACTATTACAATCCCATTTTCCTGGTACTATCAGTATCCCTGTGTACTCAGTTATCCCCAGGACATATCGCAACACTACATGTACCAAATGCTAGAAACTAAAAACTCACCTATAGATGACAAGATGGTGATGGGGGTCAGATGATAGAACAACGGATGGTGGTGATGGTAGTAGGAAAATGGAACAAAAATTTGATAAGGATGGCATAGAAATGGTTAATAAGAATGACAAGGAAATGGTTAATAAGGATGGCATGGTGAATAAACAAACTGACCCTAGCTCTCTCTCCTTTCTCCAAATTTCCCCTAGATCCATCCCTAAATGCTAACCACCAGACACCGCTTTGTTCCTAGGCGGATTTCACCTGAATACTCCAAGTTGTCCTGTTTTTAAAGAAACCAAACAATTGGGGATTCAACTCGAACACACTAAAATTCTGCTGGACAAGCATTGTGGTAAATTATTATACTCGGGGGACTCTTCAGACCCCAAAGTATGATAGGTGGAGGCCCAGGGGAGATGAAAAAAACAAAAAACATTTATACTCACCTTCCCTCACCTCTTTTGGGCCTCCTCACAGCATCCGGTTTTCTTCTGGTGACGTCATGTGCCTGGGGTCACCACTGAGGTCTGTGATTGGGCTACAGCGGTCACATGGGCACGGCAAGCATCATGACGTCACCGAGCGACCAAGAGAGAGGCTGCAAGGAGGCTCAGAAGAGGTGAGGGAAGGTGAGTATAAATGTTTTTTATTTTTTACACCTCTCCTGGGCCTCTACCTACTATATTTTGGAGTTTGAAGAGGCCTCTGAGTGTAATAATTTGTTTTCCGGTTCTATCTGAACTTGTTCGACCCAAAATGGATCAAAGATTCATCTGAACCTGATACAAAACTAATCTTGAGAGTTTTGTCCATCTCTAGTTAGTGATGAAATCAGTTATGTGAATATTCACAGGGTTCTTCCTCCTGTTTTGTTTCAGTCTGAACCAGAAGGTTCATGAAAAGTGCAGAAACATAATAAACACTTATACTCACCTTCCTTCGCCCTTCCGGGTCCCGCACGGTGTCCAGTGCACCATTGGGTGCTCACTCCTGCACTCCCAGACTGCTGAGACCTGTGGTAGGGCCTCAATGGTCCTCTGGGGCCCATGCCGTCACCCAGGAGGCTGGAAGAGGTCAGAAAACAGCCAAAGAAGACCGTGAAGGAGCTCAGGAGAGGTGAGGGAAGGTGAGTATCAGTGTTTGTTGTTTCTGCACCTTCCCATAGCCTCCAATTACTGTAGGGTCTGAAGAGAACCCACATTATGATATAGATTCATTAAAAAAGTTTGAGTATATGTGAGCAACAACTCCTGACCTCTACAGATTTACGAGTCTCTGAGTGATATTTCATGTAGTCCAATTTCATCAGGGTGGAAACTGAAACGATTCCCCACCTGTGAAAAACTCCATACAGAAATCCCAAAACATAGAGAATCTTATCTATGTAATGTGACAAAGCTATTTAGTAATATTTTAGGTAGTGTGGTCTCAGTTCTGTGTCCATACACTTCATGAAGCAGCTCTTTCTTCCTCTCACAGCAAAAACTCATCAGAAAGCAGACCTAAAATTATTCGGTATCTGACCAACATTTTGTATCTGAAGAAGTTCATTGCTGACCACTGCATCACAATGCGGACTTTGATCAGCTTAACCCCTTCAAGTCCCTTGTGCAGTCAGTGTGGAGTTTTTTAGGCCCCCCATGGAGTGCTCTATTTGCATGTAGTAAGGTCATTTGACCTCACATTGGGCTGGGAGAAGAAGTCATGCATGGTCCAGAAATGTCTGATGGACAACTCACCTACCGTAGAAATTTTGGTGTGTACAAGTAGACACATGCATCTGAGGATGTCCTAATGTGGACACTACAGAGATTAAATTACAGACAGGAAAGGAGGTCAGCTAGGGAGAGATGCTCTAAGCACCTTAACCATGTGAGATGGGTCACAAGACCCAAAGCCAAACTTATGAAGAAACTCAAGAAGCTGAATTGTTCCCAAGGACTTGACTTCTGCAGACCTTCTTCCAATACATGCAGATGGATGGCTAACATCCAGAGATATAACTGGAAGTTCTTGGGCCCCTAATGCAAAATCTGTAACCGGATCCAACCTACCATGTGCCACTTATAACATTGGTGTCTTTTTATGTGATTCCTGAGCCCTAATTACGAAATCTGTAACAAGTCCCCAACCCACCATGTTCTATTTATACTGGCAATGGGGCCCTTGGATGTTCTCTGCCACCTAAACCAGTTAGCTACTAGGTGTTGGATTACCATTGAGTTACAATTGATCTGCCACTGAGTGAATCACATTTTAGCTTTGTTTTTGGACAATTGAGAATAATTGTTGAATCTTTTTATCTCAAGTTCCCACCAGTCACAGAGAGTCGCCATGTTTTGTCACATTTTTTTCTGTTTCTTATTGGTTGTAGCCAGACAAATACAGAGAGAATTACATGCACAGTAGAGTACAGGAATGGCCATGTCCGCCAATCAGAGAATTGCAATTCTTTGGTAATGTCAGCAAAGAGGAAGGTCCTGGCAGGGCAGTACTTAGATGACTACAGAATGTAGTGGAGTTTACAGCCTGGATTTAAAGTCATTAGAACACAGATTATAAGAGATGTAAAGAACATGTCACTGTTATTACATACTTAGAGTCATTCCACCACCAGTATTTTTGCTCTACTTACAAGAATCCAACTTTATGCAGCGCTCCAGTGTGATGGGTCCACATAAATCATCCCAAACCTGTTTCCTTGGATTATAGTAGAGGGATTAACTGCACTCAAACCTACTGGACTCCTTTAATGGATTAAAATGACTTTCCAAAGTGTTTGTTTAAGCTATGCAAGGTAGTCATTGAAGTAAATGGAAAGTCTGCTATTGCTGATGCTGTCACCCATGTCTAGTACCTGTACCTATATCTAGCACCTGTAACCATATCTAGTACCTGTACCCTTGTCTATGACCAATATCCATCTATATTGCCTGATTCTGCAAAGCCAATAACACAATGTACCTTCCAGAACCCGTGACTTTTGTCACCACATTTCCTGGAAGCTGCACCAACTGCTGCTGATAACACTATGGAATGTAATAGGGGCGTGGTTACCTGACTGTGAGAAATGGGGGGCTATAGGGAGCAGATTATGTAAGAGGCAGATGAGGAGCAGGGGGCAGGGCTCTGATGAATATGAAGTCACATGGTATCTACAGGCAACAGAGAGAGACCTCCTGTTTACACAGCAACCCATGCTAGAAAAAAGAGGTCGGACTGTGATCATGTAAAGAAAACAAAACTGGGACGGGCACCACTTGTTATGGGGGCTTTTAGCTACATATACTATTTTGTTATCATTGAGGTATTACAGTCATATGAAAAAGTTTGGGCACCCCTATTAATCTTAATCATTTTTAGTTCTAAATATTTGGGTGTTTGCAACAGCCATTTCAATTTGATATATCTAATAACTGATGGACACAGTAATATTTCAGGATTGAAATGAGGTTTATTGTACTAACAGAAAATGTGCAATATGCATCAAACCAAAATTTGACCGGTGCAAAAATTTGGGTACCCTTATCATTTTATTGATTTGAATACTCCTAACTACTTTTTACTGACTTACTGAAGCACAAAATTGGTTTTGTAACCTCACTGAGCTTTGAACTTCATAGCCAGGTGTATCCAATCATGAGAAAAGGTATTTAAGGTGGTCAATTGCAAGTTGTTCTCCTATTTGAATCTCCTCTGAAGAGTGGCATCATGGGCTCCTCAAAACAACTCTCAAATGATCTGAAAACAAAGATTGTTCAACATAGTTGTTCAGGGGAAGGATACAAAAAGTTGTCTCAGAGATTTAACCTGTCAGTTTCCACTGTGAGGAACATAGTAAGGAAATGGAAGACCACAGGGACAGTTCTTGTTAAGCCCAGAAGTGGCAGGCCAAGAAAAATATCAGAAAGGCAGAGAAGAAGAATGGTGAGAACAGTCAAGGACAATCCACAGACCACCTCCAAAGAACTGCAGCATCATCTTGCTGCAGATGGTGTCACTGTGCATCGGTCAACAATACAGCACACTTTGCACAAGGAGAAGCTGTATGGGAGAGTGATGCGAAAGAAGCCGTTTCTGAAAGCACGCCACAAACAGAGACGCCTGAGGTATGCAAAAGCACATTTGGACAAGCCAGCTTCATTTTGGAAGAAGGTCCTGTGGACTGATGAAACAAAGATTGAGTTGTTTGGTCATACAAAAAGGCGTTATGCATGGCGTCAAAAAAACACAGCATTCCAAGAAAAACACTTGCTACCCACTGTAAAATTTGGTGGAGGTTCCATCATGCTTTGGGGCTGTGTGGCCAATGCCGGCACCGGGAATCTTGTTAAAGTTGAGGGTCGCATGGATTCAACTCAGTATCAGCAGATTCTTGAGAATAATGTACAAGAATCAGTGACGAATTTGAAGTTACGCCGGGGATGGATATTTCAGCAAGACAATGATCCAAAACACAGCTCCAAATCTACTCAGGCATTCATGCAGAGGAACAATTACAATGTTCTGGAATGGCCATCCCAGTCCCCAGACCTGAATATCATTGAACATCTGTGGGATAATTTGAAGCGGGCTGTCCATGCTCGGCGACCATCAAACTTAACTGAACTGGAATTGTTTTGTAAAGAGGAATGGTCAAAAATACCTTCATCCAGGATCCAGGAACTGATTAAAAGCTACAGGAAGCGACTAGAGGCTGTTATTTTTGCAAAAGGAGGATCTACTAAATATTAATGTCAATAAACCTCATTTCAATCCTGAAATATTACTGTGTCCATCAGTTATTAGATATATCAAATTGAAATGGCTGTTGCAAACACCCAAATATTTAGAACTAAAAATGATTAAGATTAATAGGGGTGCCCAAACTTTTTCATATGACTGTATATGTCTATTATGCTTTATGGGTGGGGAGCAGCCTAACCACATATCATGGTGGCAGTCTGGGTTTTCTTATTTGTATACACTTTGGTTCTTTTTAATTATTTTAAAACAATTTTGTGTCTTTTTCCTCACTAAATTTGTTTGCATTTTTCTATTTATGTGTATCTATTTGTCTAAAGCTGCTACTCTGTGGAAACCATACTGTAACAGAGATGACAGGGAGCACATGCCTATACAGTGTGCAGCCATATAATACATACAGGATATATACACGGGACAGTATCTCAGTATTAGTCATGTACATAGAAGTCAAACATGGAGGATACAGTAGGTATCAGTATACAGAAGGTATCGTAACACCTCATGTACTGACCACAAGAAATAAGATGGTGAAGATGTCCAGAAGACTTCAACGTCTGAATCACCCAAACCAAATTCATGTGATCTGATGGTTTTCTCCTCCTAAGCACATTTTGCTCTGTACTTCTTGATCTACATGAAGTATAGTAGATCATGATATGGAGATCTGTCACGCAGAGGGTTTGAGGCCGGGCCCTCAGTGGTAGACACAGTGTGAAGACACAACAGGAAGCCACAAGGGAAGCCCAAGTCATACATGAGGAGAACTGAGAAGGACATATTTAGACGTCTCTGGGTATATTTTCCAGTGACCACCCCATATATCATATATACCATCCTGGCAATGAGGAGGCTCCTGTATATGTATGTGCACTCCTTCATTTTCAACTGCCAAATTGATAAAATATATGGTATGTTCCTGGGATCACCTGACTGCAAATAGTTGTGATGTCACAGCAGAATACATGAAAGCAACTAGTTGTGATGTCACAGCAG
Source organism: Leptodactylus fallax (assembly GCA_947044405.1). Lineage (NCBI taxonomy): Eukaryota > Metazoa > Chordata > Amphibia > Anura > Leptodactylidae > Leptodactylus > Leptodactylus fallax. Next base: position 611,750 of record CAMRHE010000375.1, on the reverse strand, counting down.
AATACATGAATGCAACTAGTTGTGATGTCACAACAGAATACCTGACTGCAACTAGTTGTGATGTCACAGCAGAATACCTGACTGCAACTAGTTGTGATGTCACAGCAGAATACCTGACTGCACCTGGTTGTGATGTCACAGCAGAATACATGAAAGCAACTAGTTGTGATGTCACAGCAGAATACCTGACTGCAACTAGTTGTGATGTCACAGCAGAATACCTGACTGCAACTAGTTGTGATGTCACAGCAGAATACCTGACTGCAACTAGTTGTGATGTCACAGCAGAATACCTGACTGCAACTAGTTGTGATGTCACTGCAGAATACCTGACTGCAACTAGTTGTGAGGTCACAGCAGAATACCTGACTGCAACTAGTTTTGATGTCACAGCAGAATACCTGAATGAAACTAGTTGTGATGTCACAGCAGAATACCTGACTGCAACTAGTTGTGATGTCACAGCAGAATACATGAAAGCAACTAGTTGTGATGTCACAGCAGAATATCTGACTGAAACTAGTTGTGATGTCACAGCAGAATACCTGACTGAAACTAGTTGTGATGCCACAGCAGAATACCTGAATGAAACTAGTTGTGATGTCACAGCAGAATACCTGACTTCAACTAGTTGTGATGTCACAGCAGAATACATGAAAGCAACTAGTTGTGATGTCACAGCAGAATATCTGACTGAAACTAGTTGTGATGTCACAGCAGAATACCTGACTGAAACTAGTTGTGATGTCACAGCAGCTCACCTGCCCAAAATTAGTTGTGACGTTGCAGCAGAATACCTGACTAAGGCTGAGGCCCACGTTGCAGAAACACAGCTTCTTTTGTTGCAGATTTTGCTGCGGTTTTTGGGTTTAAACCAAATATGGCTTCAAAAGGAATGTGAAATATATAGGAATCTCTTTTACTTCTCCCTTCTGCTCATGGCTTTGGCTAAAAAAAAAAACACAGCAAAATTTGCAACAAAAAAGCTGGGTCTTCGCAACATGGGGCCTTAGGCTGAAACTAGTTGTGATGTCACAGCAGAATACCTGCCTGAATTTGGTTGTGATGTCATAGCAGCTCACCTGACTGAAATGAGTTGTGATTTGACAGCAAAATACCTGCCTGAAATTAGTTGTGATGTCACAGCAGAATACCTAAATGAAAATGTACATATATATCATTAAAATATTCAGAAAATTTTAAAGATCCTTTCGCCCATTTAAATTTTTATTTTAGTTATTTTTCGCATTAGGTGTAGGCTTGAACCTAGGACATGATGCATACAAAGCTTTCACCCTACCGGCTGCCATTAATTTCAATGGGAATTTTTTTCTTTTACCGAGTTTCAATAGTATTTATCTTTCCCTGCCTAATATATTGACATATACAAAATATCTCTACATTCCAGTACACTGTATACTTAAAAATATATTTTAAGCATACAATGTACTGGCATACAGAGATATTTCTCTATATACCAATACATTATGTAATGAAAGAAATATACTATTGAAGCTTGGTAAGAGTAAAAAAAAACTCTGGAACTAATGGAGCCAGTGGCTCAACCAGTAGGGTGACAGCCTCACACCTGATGGAATAAACTTTAAGTTGATGGAGGAATCTCCGGGCAACATCCTCATTAGTATTCACTGCACTGAGGTGATGTCATAGAGCAGTGACACCCACTGTGATGTCATAGCAGTGTTATCTAACTGCTAATAGTCCATCTTATTCAAGACTCTTCAGAAAATCTCTCAACTCTGTACCCATCTACCAGTCATTAGTCAGGGACATGAAGGAGCAAAGCCACTTATGTATCATCTAATAGATAGTGTACATTTCTTAACCCCTTAAAAGCAGGCCCTTTTTGAGCTTTAGGGCTATACAACATTTTTGGAATTTTTCATCTCACTATTCCATAACTTTTTTTTTACTGTTGTATCAATGCAGCAACATGGAGTCTTGGTATTTGCAGGACAAGTTATAGTTTCTACACATACTACTTTGGGGAACACATACACACGTGGACAAAATTGTCGGTACCCCTCGTTTAATAAAAGAAAAACCCACAATGGTCACAGAAATAACTTGAATCTGACAAAAGTAATTTGCCAAACTACATGTTGACAAGCCACAAAGCTTCTGGGAGAATGTCCTATGGACAGATGAGACAAAAATCAAAATTTTTGGCAAGGCACATCAGCTCTATGTTCACAGATGGAAAAATGAAGCATATCTTGAAAAGAACACTGTCCCTACTGTGAAACATGGAGGAGGCTCTGTTATGTTCTGGGGCTGCTTTGCTGCATCTGGCACAGGGTGTCTTGAATCTGTGCAGGGTACAATGAAATCTCAAGACTATCAAGGGATTCTAGGGAGAAATGTGCTGCCCAGTGTCAGAAAGCTTGGTCTCAGCCGCAGGTCATGGGTCTTGCAACAGGATAATGATCCAAAACACACAGCTAAAAACACCCAAGAATGGCTAAGAGGAAAACATTGGACTACTCTGAAGTGGCCTTCTATGAGCCCTGACCTAAATCCTATTGAGCATCTTGGAAGGAGCTGAAACATGCCATCTGGAAAAGGCACTCTTCACACCCGAGACAACTGGAGCAGTTTGCTCATGAGGAGTGGCCAAAATACCTGCTGAGAGGTGCAGAAGTCTCATTGACAGTTACAGGAATCGTTTGATTGCAGGGATTGCCTCAAAAGGTTGTGCAACAAAATATTAAGTTAAGGGAACCATCATTTCTGTCCAGGCCTGTTTCATGAGTTTTCTTTTTTTAAAAATTCTGTTGAAGCCTGGTTGGAAAGCAATGTCTGACCTTCATTTGTTCATTTTCATAGAATTTTTATATATTATTACTTTGTCAGATTCAAGTTATTTCTGTGACCATTGTGGGTTTTCTTTCATTAAACGAGGGGTACCAACAATTTTGTCCACGTGTGTTTGTTACTATTCAATAGGGTGTAACCAATTGAAACCTGTTTTGAGAAATAAACAGTAGTTTGTCCAGACTGTGAATGATACAGCTCTATCTTACCCTCTCACAGCAGGAAGTTCCAGCACCGGTAATAAAACTGAATTACTTCCCGTATATCAGCCATATTTAACAAAACCTTCCTGTTCATTGTAATATTGAGGGGTCGTGCCTGGATATTCCGAAATATAGATATCCCTGTCGTAGAGAGAGAAATCAAAGACGATAAATGACATCATAAGAACAGTGAGACAAGCTCCGGCGCTTTGTCTTCTTTACGGTTTAGAGCATTATATGAAACGTGACCTCACTTTTCACTTTCTGCCTCTGGTCTTGTATATTCTATACATATGTAGTAACAAAACTCAGATGCCTATACAGGGTATGGCCCTCAGCTAGTGAGAAGACACCAGTATTATAAATAACACATAGTATATGGGGGCGGCCGAATTACATATTTTGCCTTTGGGGCTCGGGAGCTTCATGTTACACCTCTGTTTGGAGACAGACAAGCCATTCAGGAGTATGGTAAAGCTGAGTCAACCCCCTGCAGGATCACTCATAATAACTTTATATTGTACTTTTCTACTTTTTCCATTTGTTCTTGTGTGCAATAAGGAACAGAAAGTTTGTGGTCGTCTCTTCTGCTTTCCTATAAGACTCTCAGGTACAAGCAAGAATTTATATTTCCTTTTCCAGCAAGAGGTCAGAATGTCCCTGGCGTATATCACCCTCCGTGCAAACTGTAGGCCTCGGGTTTTATGGCTGTGTTCATATTGGGTTTCTCCTGAGTAGCATGTCAATGTCTGTAAAGCGCTGTGGAATATGATGGCGCTATACAAATAAGCATAATAAATAAATAAATAGAGCCTACGGGAATGCATTATTCAAAGTGAACAGCAGAGGGCACACTTGCCTTGTTAGTGAGGATAATATCATCTGAAGATACTTGTGCAGAGATATAATAATGTATGATGAATATCTGTATACTAGTGCTCAGAGGACACAGGTGACCTGACAGCGGAGCGGATTCTCCCCACTTTACTAACAGTATATATAACACAGCATATCCCCTACAGTGGGAAAAAAAAAGTATTTAGTCAGCCACCAATTGTGCAAGTTCTCCCACTTAAAAAGATGAGGCCGGCCTGTAATTGTCATCATAGGTAGACCTCAACTATGAGAGACAAAATGAGAAAACAAATCCAGAAAATCACATTGTCTGATTTTTTAAGAATTTATTTGCAAATCATGGTGGAAAATAAGTATTTGGTCACCTACAAACAAGCAAGATTTCTGGCTCTCACAGAACTGTAACTTCTTCTTTAAGAGGCTGCTCTGTCCTCCACTCATTACCTGTAGTAATGGCTCCTGTGTGACATTGTTATCAGTATAAAAGACTCCTGTCCACAACCTCAAACAGTCACACTCCAAACTCCACTATGGTGAAGACCAAAGAGCTGTGGAAGGACCAGAAACAAAATGGTAGACCTGCACCAGGCTGGGAAGACTGAATCTGCAATAGGCAAGCAGCTTGGTGTGAAGAAATCACCTGTGGGAGCAATAATTAGAAAATGGAAGACATACAAGACCACTGATAATCTCCCTCCATCAGGGGCTCCACGCAAGATCTTACCCTGTGGGGTCTAATAACAACGCCTCCTTTCTGCCAACAAAAAAGTAATAAGCCCCATTTTACCACACACAATTCAAATAAGCACCTTTGTACCACCTAATAGATTTTTGCACCCAGTCATCAGTTATTATAGCGCCTCCTTATAAATAATAGTCCCTGCTTATAAATAATATTACACCTTTATCAGTAATAGCTCCCTTATAAATGATAAATAGTGCCCTGTATCAGTAATATTCCCCCTTATCTGTAACAGTCACCCCGTAAAAATAATACTGCTCCCTTATAAATAGCCCCCTCATAAATAATAGTTACCCTTATAAATAATAGTCCCCATTATCACTAATAACCCCCTTTATAAATAAGCCCACTTAACAATTACACCCCCCTTATAAACAGTTCCCCTCTTATAAATAATAGCTCCCCCTTATAATGGATGCCTTATATATAATAGTTCCCCCTTATAAATAATAGCCCATCTTATAAATAATAGTTCCCCCTTATAATAGCCCCCTCATACTTAAGTTTCCAAATTATATATAGTAACCCACCCTTATATATAATAGTTCTGTTATACAGTGTCGGACTGAAGGGCCTTAGGCCCACCAGAGGATCTTGTTCCCACCCAACAGCTTCCTGCTAATAGCCTACACCGCGGCTCCTTCACTGAAGTCTTACATACAGTAAGTGCTAACTATCTGGTGTTACTGAGTATGTTCCCAGTATAGTCAGCCCCTATAATACTGTGCAGGCCCCAATAACTCCATGGCCAGTTCATGCACAGTACTATATGGGGAATGACATGGCCATGGGGCACTACACGTATGTGCAAGATTATAGTGAGGGAGCTGTGATGCAGACATAGCACACAGGGCTGCCAGCAGGAATTGTGAGCCCCCCCCCCACAGTATAATGCTCCACATGGTATATAATGCTCCACAGTGACCCCACACAGTATAAAATGCTCCCCTGAGCCCCCCATAGTGGCTTCACATGATATGTAAGGCTCCACACAGTATAATACTCCACAGTGGCCCACACAGTATACTACCCCTTAGTGGACCCAGACAGTGCAATATGTTCCCCAGCAGCCCCACACAATATAATATGCTCCATACAGTATAATATGCACCCCACAATGCCTTCCCAGTATAATGCTCCAGTGGCCTAACACAGTATAACAGGCTCCCCACACTGTCCCTTCCCCCAGTATAAAGCTCCACAGTGGCCCATAGTATAATATGCTCCTCAGAGGGCCCTCGCTAGTATAATGCTCCACAGTGCCCCCTCCAGTATTTTGATCCACAGTGGCCCCACGCAATATATTATGCTCCCCAGAGCATCCCCCCCAGTATAATGTTGCACAGTAGGCCCCACACAGTATAATATGCTCCCCAGAGGGCCCCCTAGTATAATGCTCATTCATTAGTCCCCCCCCGAACAATGCCCCACAATGGTGCCACGCAATATAATATGCTCTGCTGATGGCCCCCCCAGAATAATGCTCCACAGTGACCCCACTCAGTATAACATGCTCCAGAAATGGCCTTCACACAGTATAATATACTGCCCAGAGAGGTTTCCCCAGTATAATACTCCACAGCGGCCCAAAACAGTATAATATGCTCTCCAGACCCCCCCCAATATAATGCTCCACAGTGGCCCAAAACAGTATAACATGCTCTCCAGAGCCCCCCCCAGTATAATGCTCCACAGTGGCCCCGCACAGTATAATATACTGAGGGGCTCCTCTGGAGAGCATATTATACTGTGTGGGGAAACCGTGGAGCATTATACTGGGGGGGGCTCTAGAGAGCATATTATACTGTGTGGGGCCACTGTGGAGCATTATACTAGGGAGGGGGGCCCTCTGGAGAACATGTTATATTCTGTGGGGCCTCTATGGAGTATTATAAAGAGGGGGGCTCTGGAGAGCATGTTATATTCTGTGGGGCCACTTTGGAGCATTATACTGGGGGGCCCCTCTGGAGAGCATATTAAACTGTGTTGGACCACTGTGGAGCATTATACTGGGGGGCCCTTCTGGAGAGCATAATGCTCCAAAGTGGCCCCACATAATATAACATTATCTCCAGAGCCCCCCCACATTATAATTTTCCACAGAGGCCCCACAGAATATAACATGCTATCCAGAGGGCCCCTTCCCCAGTATAATATGCTATCCAGAGGGGCCCCCCAGTATAATGTTCCACAGGGGCCCTACAGTGCTATTATTATATTATATTCTTGGGTCTCTTCAGACCCCAAAGTATAATAATCGAAGGCCCGGGGGAGGTGAGAGAAAATAACAAACAGTTATACTCACCTTGTCTTACCTCTTCTGGACCTCCTCGCGCTGCTCCGTTATCCTCGCTGGCGCTGGCTTCTTCTTCTCTGCGGCTGACGTCACGCGTTGTGGACGTCACCGCTGAGACCTGTGATTGGGCCTCAGCGATTACGTGCGGCAAGCTGTCAGCACGCCCCCACGTGATCGCTAAGGCTGAGGCCTGGCCTCAGCGGTGATGTCCGGAACGCCAGAAGATGACGTCGGACACAAGGACAGGTGAGTAAAAATGTTTGTTATTTTTACTCACCACGGAAAGGGGCCCTGCGGTCCCTTTCTGTTATTGATTTGTCCGGGCCTGACTCCGGGATCCGGAGTCATCAGGTTCCGGATCCCGGGGGCCCCTTTGGGGACGGGGCCCTGGGCAATTGCCCAGTTTGCCCCCCGCTAACGCCGTCCCTGGGGCCATGTATCGTGAGATTTTGAGTGCAAACCTCCTTCCATCAGCAAGGGCATTGAAGATGAAACGTGGCTGGGTCTTTCAGCATGACAATGATCCCAAGCACATCGCCAGGGCAACGAAGGAACGGCTTCGTAAGAAGCATTTCAAGGTCCTGGAGTGGCCTAGCCAGTCTCCAGATCTCAACCCCATAGAAAACCTTTGGAGGGAGTTGAAAGTCCGTGTTGTCCAGCGACAGCCCCAAAACATCCCTGCTCTAGAGGAGATCTGCATGGAGGAATGGGCCAACATACCAGCAACAGTGTGTGCCAACCTTGTGAAGACTTACAGAAAACGTTTGACCTCTGTCATTGCCAACAAAGGATATATAACAAAGTATTGAGATGAACTTTTGTTATTGACCAAATACTTATTTTCCACCATAATTTGCAAATAAATTCTTTAAAAATCAGACAATGTGATTTTCTGGATTTGTTTTCTCATTTTGTCTCTCATAGTTGAGGTCTACCTATGATGACAATTACAGGCCGGCCTCATCTTTTTAAGTGGGAGAACTTGCACAATTGGAGGCTGACTAAATACTTTTTTTCCCCACTGTATATATAACATAGCACACCCCCTATATTCACCTCTCCATATCCAACTTGGCTGTTCCCTGACTTCCCACTTACACTGGCCATATACTTTAGATGGCGGGACAGGCAGAACAGGCTGACCTTATGATGTATATGGCAGTATACCAATTCCCGGATGGAGGGTCAGGCTTGTTGGATTGAACATGTCCAATCTGTTTCGGTTTCCTCCTTTCTCCCCAATAAGAACCCATTAGTGCTCAGCCAAGAAAAAAAAAAAACAAAATCTCTTTAAGGCCGGGGCCCCACATGGCACAAACGCCATGGAAAAAAACGCGGCATTCTACAGTCACAGCAAAGTAGAGATGGGATTATCGGGAATCCCATCCACACTTTGCGTTAAAATACACACTGCGGACACGCTGCGATTTCCTAAACCATCGCCAATAGGAGCACAGATCAGGGTCACTTCTGAAACCTATGCTATACAGTGCACGGAGCAAGAAGTAGATAGCTCCATGCCCTAGTGGCCAGGTGCTGGTATTGCACCTCAGCTCCCAGTAACTCCAGTGGGAGCTGAGCTGCAGTTACAGTGCACGGCCACTATTCTGGGACTTTAAAAAAAAAAAAAAATGTTTTTGCAGAAAAAAAAATGCTATTTTTTTTTTTTTTTATGCCATTCTCATAATTTCCTTGAAAGGGGACATGGCAAGGGGTATGGAGTAGGTGTGGCCATTGGTCCCATCAGATTTATGATCATTTACGCCAATTTACTGCTGTATATGATGTCTGATATCTACGCCGGCTACGACCTGGTGTGGATGCGTCTGATTTATAGGCCTAGTCATATATGAGGTTCCTCCTCCCCGCGTGCAAGAGATATGAGGACTGGCATTGAATATGTCGTTCTTCATGAATGTTCCCCAATGTGCAGTGGCGTAACTAAAGTCTTGTGGGCCCCGGTGCAATCTTTTGTCCGGGGCCCCCTACCTCATCCCTACAGTGAATTTTTGATAGTGATGGTTACGGGTGCTAAGGAGTATCATCAACCTTGGTGTGGTTAGGGTAATCTGTGGGTCTCCTTGGTTTATGGGCCGGATGGAAGCTGCAATCTCAGTACTGATGCCAGTGCTTATGGCCCCCCTAAGGCTCCTGGGCCCCGGTGCGACTGCACCCTCTGCACCCCCTCAAGTTATGCCCCTGCCAATGTGTTAGAAGTCACTGAGGTTCTCCATAATAGAATACAACTAGTACTTTTGTGTTTTTATGTAACTATTAAACCTGCCATTATACTGTACGGCCATTGACACTACATTGTTCATATTCAGCATTGACCCCTTCATTCTAGCTATCTGTGGGGTCTCAGTCTCTGCACCCCCATCTATGAGAACTATAACCCTAATGTACTATTTTAGTTAAGACCAGACTCTGGCACTGATGTGGTGCAACCTTGGCATATTCAGTTTGTGCTAAAAGTTTTCCAACTTGCTAGACAGGTGGGAGTGGCTTTACAGGAGAAGGGGGCGTGATTTAAAGTATCAAAAACTCACAAAAGCAAATATTGGCCAAGTATACCATCAAAAAAATAAATCGGCATTAGTTCTGTTCATGGTCTTGGCTGTTTTGTTGACTGTGTTTGTTACAGATTATCCGATGTTGTTACTTTGTAACTTTTTGGACAGTTTATTTGGAATGTTTGCCCTCTTGTGGTCAGAATCAGTAGTGCCTCTGTTACCTCCTGTGCTGCAGGTGCACATGTCGGATTTGGTGGAGATATTCATTACAAGGTCATGTTCTCAGCGTCTCACGGCCTAAGGCTCTCAGCATTAGGGCAGCTTCACATAAAAACCATTTTCCCTTCTAATCGTATTTCAGTAGCGCCCGAAGTGGTAATACTGGAAAAACAACCTCAGTCTGAGATCAGGAACATGTCGTTACTGGAATCCGGCTGACACATTGTAACGAAGGGAGATTCCTGCTGGTGACTGATCCCATGATGATGGCTGAGGAAAGAACCTTCCATGATCCCATAGCTGCGGAGATCCTGAAATCTGCCAAGCACAATATCTGCTGGGATTAGGACAATAGCCTGATAACTTCCGCCATCATGGGGCCTGCATCACCCAGTCTTCACTACGCAATGGACAGATACCAATTTTAGAGTGTACAATCCCCTGAGGTCTAATAACTTGTGGCCCCTCAGAATCTTTCTCCTCCTAGTCGGTCGGAGATGTAGGAATGTATGACATGTTATAACTGACTCCTCTATGGTATTTCTTAAAGAAGCCCATTAAACTTACTACAGCAGCAGGTACAATGTGCAAGCATGTCCTTATAGGCTATTACCATATGCAAATGAGGTCCAAGTGCCCAGTGGGTGGTCCCAAGCCCAGCAAATGCTTGTGTTCTCCTCAGTACATCCTATCCTTTACCTTCCCCCTGGTCTTGACAAAGCTTCAGTGCTGTCTGATGGAACTTTGCGCATGCGCCATGGGATAGAGGGATGCACATGTGCAGTGTGTATATGCAGATCAGTGAGTACTGCGCATGCACTGCCCTTGTATGACATAGCTCATGCACAGGTATATAGTATAGATACATAGATGGACAGCATTGTTAACTTGATTTTCTGCAATTTTCTACTCCTTTCTGACCAAAAAGTAGTAGAGAGTTGTAAACAATGTTTTATGCTTTGCTTGGTCACTATATAATTGTGTTTTGCATTAAGCCTCTGTGTCACTAGGACCGGACCATACACCACTAGGTCAAAAAGACGGAACAATTACCCACTGGGCCACCAGGACCATACATCACTAGCTCAAAAATACTGGACATTGACCCACGGTACAACCAGGACCATACACCACTAGCTCAAAAATACTGGGCACTGAACCACCAGGACCATACACCACTAGGTCAAAAAAGACAAGACACTGACCCACTGAACCACCAGGACCATACATCACTAGATCAAAAGGACTGAACAATTACCCACTGGGCCACCAGAACCATACATCACTATCTCAAAAATACTGGGCACTGACCCACAGAACAACTAGGACCATACACCACTAGCTCAAAAGGACTGAACAATTACCCACTGGGCCACCAGGATCATACACCACTAGCTCAAAAATACTGGGCACTGAACCACCAGGACCATACACCACCAGCTCAAAAAAGACATGACACTGACCCACTGAACCACCAGGACCATACCCCACTAACTCAAAAAGACTGGACACTGACCCATGGAACAACCAGGACCATACACCACTACGTCAAAAGGACTGAACAATTACCCACTGGGCCACCAGGACCATACACCACTAGCTCAAAAAGACTGGACACTGATCCACTGAACCACCAGGACAATAAATCACTAGGTCAAAAGCACTGAACAGTTGCCCACTGGACCACTAGGACCAAACACCACTACATCAAAAAGACTATACACCATGCACTGGACCACCAGGACCATACGCCACTAGGTCTGGAAATTTAACCACTGAACCATGCACAAAAGACCTGAAAACTTAACCAATGGACCACCAGGACACTATATCATTAGGTCAAAAAGACTACAACTGGATCAATAGAAGTGGACTTAATCCCACTGGACCACCAGGAACTTGGAATTCTTAGGCAATAGTATTGAGGTATGGTGGGAAGGGGTCACTTGCACAGTGGGGGCTTATAAATTGATGCTACTTTGCCCCAAGGTAAAACCTGTAACAGGGCCCGATCTATCATATGACATTTCCAATACTGATGGAGTCTTTGGGCCTTAGACTTTTCTACTATAGCCCCCTCCCCAATAGCTGCACCTCAGCCCGAGATCTGAGAAGTCATCCCATCATCTTAGGTGGTCCAGTGCCTGGTTAGTATGTGCAGCCACTACTGCCAATCCTACATACTATAGCTCATCCCTGACTACGTGGAGTAAGAGGACGTCTCTGCCCGTATCTACCATCTTCCTTCCTGCTGATGGTTTCCTGTCTCTCTTATAATTGCAGGCAGTAGAATAAACTAATGACATGATGGAGGTAAATGTCAGGGCAGATTCACATTACGTGACTGTACAGACACAACATGACTCCAGTATCAGCACACGCTCCATCGTAAAAATACAACCAGGATATCTGCATCATAAACCTGGTGGTCGGGGCTAAGAAATCCTGTCCAGGGTCAGTGTAGTGCAGAGGTGGGGTATCTGTGTGATACTGCTGAGACCCTGGATCTAAGCCTACCATGTGTGATACAGTCTGATGAGCTGCTGTATCTAACCTTATCGCATGTGATACTGACTGCTGAGACCCTGGATCTAAGCCTACTATGTGTGATACAGTCTGATGAGCTGCTCTATCTAACCTTATCACGTGTGATACTGACTGCTGAGACCCTGGATCTAAGTCTATCGTGTGATACAGTCTGCTGAATTATGTATCTAATTCTATCATATGTGATGTTGTCTCCTATATCTAATTCTATAATGTGTGATACTTTCTGCTTAACTATGTATCTAATCCTATAATGTATACGACTGTCTGCTGGGCCTTTGTATATCTTTGTCTAATCCTATCCTGTGTGATACTGTCTGCTGAGCTGTGTATCTAATCCTATCATGTATGATCCTATCTCCTGAACCACTGTATCTAATCCTATCCAGTGTGATACTGTCTGCTGAGCTGTGTATCTAATCCTATCATGTATGATCATGTCTCCTGAACCACTGTATCCAATCCTATCCTGTGTTACACTGTCTGCTAGAACTTTGTATCTAATTCCATCCTGGTGTGATACTGTCTGCTGGAATTTAGTATCTAATCCTATCCTTTGTGATACCATCTGCTCAGCTGTGTATCTAATCCTATCATGTGTGATACTGTCTGCTGAGCTGTGTATCTAATCCTATCATATCTGATGCTATCTCCTGAACCACTGTATCTAATCCTATCATGTGTGATACTGTCTGCTGAGCTGTGTATCTAATCCTATCATGTATGATCCTGTCTCCTGAACCACTGTATCTAATCCTATCCTGTGTGACACTGTCTGCTAGAACTTTGTATCTAATCCTATCCTTTGTGATACCATCTGCACAGCTGTGTATCTAATCCTATCATGTGTGATCTAATCCTATTATGTATCTAATCCTATTGTGTGTGATACTGTCTGCTGAGCTGTGTATCTAATCTTATCATGTGAGATACTGTATCAATATTACTGAATATTTTCAGACTGGACCCAGGACCTGACTGTTGACTGTAAATAGGAGGTTGGGCAGAGTCACCAGCCGGGGGCGATCAGAGGGTTCACCAGTGGGGGGGATGACTGTCTTTAAGATGAATTAGTTTCATATGTTATGAATACAATAAGATCTGTGAAGGGTGTTATGTGGGGTGACAATGCCGCTCAGGAGTGACCTGTTATCCCGGCAGTTCAGGCAGGATCTGGAGAACTGGTCTAACGCTAGGTTCACACCTGCACTCGGCTTTCTGTTCCTCGGGTCCGCTTAGGGATCCTTGAAATGGAAACCTAAATCGCACAGATGTGAACATACCCTAAACTGCACAGTTGTATCCAGTCCAGGCTGATCTTCTCTTTTCTGATACATTGTAACAAACCATCATGCCAGGAGATAGACCTGTGCCGCTGATGTATTTATTTATTCTAGATCACATTGTGTCGCCCTTCTCGCTCCCATTAGCTGACACATACATGAAGGTGTTACGGTAACACGCCCCATAAGTGCCATAATTATCTGCACCCGAGAAGACAATATAAGCTTCATTAATTGTAATGTTCTGCCTCATCACCGATGCCTGCTGCAGTAATGAGCTCAACACAATGGGAGGCGCCGCCACCAGGACACATGTGGAGTGTTGTAACTTGTTGCTATAATTACCAGCCATGTGTGTAAACAATCACATCGCTCCGCAGCACCGCAATAACCAGCAAGGCGCAACTCAATGAAAATGTGGAGGCCCAGGAAAGCTCGTACTGGGAATGGGCACTTTTGAAAACTTCCATGTACAACTTCTCCTCACAACCATCAGCAGCATTTACATTTCCCAGACCACCATGATGACTTGTTCACAATATGTCTGTACCCACAAACTTCCCATCATTCCCATCCCCTGTCCATGCACCACACATAGCCCTAGGAGCGTTCTACACTATGTTTTATAGATGGGTTCCTAGGAGCCCTATAGGAGAGCTGTAAAGTTTGGTAGAGGAGGGTAATGCTAAGGGATTGTTCCTCCAGAGGTCGGCCTAGGCTCCTTAGTTCCAGCAGTGGTGACCCTAGCCTCTCTGCTGCCTGAGGCGGACTATAGAAAGACGTGCCCCCCCCCCCCCCAAAAAAAAAAAAAAAATAAAATTGAGTTTCCATGCTACTAGCTTCACACGCTGTTATCGTCGCACAATATACACAAAGCTATAAAACAGTTTTTAAGAATTCTTCTTCCTGCATTACTTTAGTATCAGATCAACAACACGTCATTAACAATGACAATAACTTCACACATCTTCTGCTTGATGGATGGACGAGCCCACGTGGCCCCCATTCTCTATAATAGGAGCCCCGCCGATAGCTGAGTACTGGACTTCGGGTATCTTTGGCACTTCCATTGAAGTGAATGAGAGCCACGCGGGTTCGTCCATCCACCAAGTGACACACCTATATACAGTGCTGGCCAAAAGTATTGGCACCCCTGCAATTCTGTCAGATAATACTCAATTTCTTCCAGAAAATGATTGCAATCACAAATGCTTTGGTAATAATATTTTCATTTAATTTGTCTTCAATGGAAAACCACAAAAAGAAGTGTCAAAAAGCCAAATTGGATATCATTCCACACCAAACATAAAAAAGGGGGTGGACAAAAGTATTGGCACCCTTTGAAAAATCAGGTGATGCTTCTCTAATTTGTGTAATTAACAGCACCTGTTACTTACCTGTGGCACATAACAGGTGGTGGCAATAACTAAATCACACTTGCAGTCAGTTGAAATGGATTAAAGTTGACTCAACCTCTGTCCTGTGTCCTTGTGTGTACCACATTGAGCATGGAGAAAAGAAAGAAGACCAAAGAACTGTCTGAGGGACTTGAGAAGCAAAATTGTGAGGAAGCATGAGCAATCTCAAGGCTACAAGTCCATCTCCAAAGACCTGAATGTTCCTGTGTCTACCGTGCGCAGTGTCATCAAGAAGTGTAAAGCCCATGGCACTGTGGCTAACCTCCCGAGATGTGGACGGAAAAGAAAAATTGACGAGAGATTTCAACGATAGATTGTGCGGAAGGTGGCTAAAGAACCTCGACTAACATCCAAACAAGTTCTAGCTGCCCTGCAGTCCGAGGGTACAACAGTGTCAACCCGTACTATCCGTCGGCGTCTGAATGAAAAGGGACTCTATGGTAGGATACCCAGGAAGACTCCACTTCTGACCCAGAGACATAAAAAAGCCAGGCTGGAGTTTGCCAAAACTTACCTGAGAGAGCCAAAAACTTTTTGGAAGAATGTTCTCTGGTCAGATGAGACAAAAGTAGAGCTTTTTGGGAAAAGGCATCAACATAGAGTTTACAGGAAAAAAAAAAGAGGCCTCCAAAGAAAACAACACGGTCCCTACAGTCAAACATGGCGGAGGTTCCCTGATGTTTTGGGGTTGCTTTGCTGCCTCTGGCACTGGACTGCTTGACCGTGTGCATGGCATTATGAAGTCTGAAGACTACCTACAAATTTTGCAGCATAATGTAGGGCCCAGTGTGAGAAAGCTGGGTCTCCCTCAGAGGTCATGGGTCTTCCAGCAGGACAATGACCCAAAACACACTTCAAAAAGCACTAGAAAATGGTTTGAGAGAAAGCACTGGAGACTTGTAAAGTGGCCAGCAATGAGTCCAGACCTGAATCCCATAGAACACCTGTGGAGAGATCTCACAATGGCAGGTTGGAGAAGGCGCCCTTCAAATCTCAGGGACCTGGAGAAATTCCAGCAGAGCATTGTAAGAAACTCATTGATGGTTACCGGAAGCGGTTGTTCGCAGTTATTTTGTCTAAAGGTTGTGCTACCAAGTATTAGGCTGAGGGTGCCAATACTTTTGTCCGGCCCATTTTTGGAGTTTTGTGTAAAATGATCAATGATTTGACTTTTTTTTCATTCTCTTTTGTGTTTTTTCATTGCAAGCAAAATAAATGAAGATATTATTACCAAAGCATTTGTGATTGCAATCATTTTCTGGAAGAAATTGAGTATTATCTGACAGAATTGCAGGGGTGCCAATACTTTTGGCCAGCACTGTATATGGCTGCGGTCAGGCTGAATTCCCACCCAGTGGGGGGAAAAAACCCAATTTTCAGGCTCAGTGGGGGTCTCAGCAGAGAGACCCCCATCAATCAGGTATTTATCCTCTATCATTTAGGTGAATACAGGACAGTAACATTCTGTGACTTACAGGTGACGTCTCTGACTAATCGGTCACATTTCCCTTCTCTTCCCTTTGGACCGCCATGACCACTTCTTCCAGCTGTGACTTGTCTCTGTAAAGTTTACAGGCAAAGTTTGGCTCCTCACTTTTCCAGGCATCCAACCCACATTGTCCTCACCTGCACACCCATCCTGCTGTTACCCCCATTATAAAATATATGATATAACCCCCCATAATGAATAATACCCCCAAGTGCATCTTTATATTAATAATGTCTGTGTGTACCCTGTATAAATAGTGCCCCTTATTAATAATGCCCCAGGTGTTAACTAATTAAAAGGTTTTCCAGGTCATTAATAAACTAATCAGTGGGGCCCAAAAATCCAGGACCCCTACTGATCAGCTGTTTGAATGAACCGTGGTACCTGTGTAAGTGCCGTGACTCCTTCTCTGTTTACATAGTGTCATTCATCTCATAGCGGCCATGTAATGTAACTACAGCCTCATCCTATACACGTCTATGTGACAAGGCTTGAATGACATCACACGGTCACTATAAACAGACAGCGTGTGATATAAACTGGCGCCATAGCACCTTCATACAGCTGATCAGAGGGGGGAGGGGTCCACTGATCTCTTATTGATAATCTGTTCTAGGGATAGATCATCAATAAAAATGAGCTGGAAAGTCCCTTTAATAAAGCCCAAGTGCCACCTTAAAGGGGTTGTCCAGGATAACAGCTTTTTTAATATGAGGCTGGGGAAGGTGCTCCGGTGTCTCCCAGCGCGTTCTAGTCCTGCTGCTCCGGTGTTTTCTTCCCCACAGCACTGTGATGTCCTGGGTCAGCGACCTCAGCGGTCATGTGCGGTGGGGACTTCTGCCAGAAGAAAACACCAGAGCAGCAGAACCAGACCACGGTGGGAGACATCGGAGCACAAGGGACAGGTGAGTAGGTGTTTTTTTTAATACAGTATTACATGGTATTATGGCCCACAGCGGCTCCTGCACACAGTATTACATGGTATTATGCCCCGCAGCGGCCCCTGCACACGGTATTATGCCCCGCAGCGGCCCCTGCACACGGTATTATGCCCCGCAGTGCCCCCTGCACATGGTATTAAGCCCTGCAGCAACCCCTGCACATGGTATTATGCCCCGCAGCGGCCTCTTTTCAAACCCCAGAGTATAATGATCGGAGACCCAGGTGGTGACAAACATAAAAACCAGTGTTACTTACCTGGGCTCCGCTGCACTCCCTGCTTTCGGCCCTCTTCAATGTCGCACAGACCGGCGTCGCCACATAATGACGTCAGCCTGGCTCACGTGACGCCTGGGACGTCACCAAAGAAGGCCGAAGCCGGCTGGGAGTAACATCGGATCGCTGGAGAGGTGAGTAACAATGGTTTTTATGTTTATCACCCCCCCTGGGTCTCCGATTATTATACTCCGGGGTCTGAAAATACGGTAAATAGAAAGTAAAAAATGCCGCCCCCCAGACAGTGACGGACTTTGCCGCCTGAGGTGGCCGCCTCACTTCGCCTCATTAGAGGTGCGCCCCTGAGTTCCAGTGAAGGGAAATTCTAGTGCTTCAGCAGACCAAGACATTTTGGACAATTGTATGCTTCAGACATTGTGGCAACAGTTCGTGAAAGGCTTCATATCTGTTCCAGCATGACTGTGCCCCAGTGTAAAAAGCAAGGTCCATAAAGACATGGTTGGGGGAGTTTGGTGTGGAAAAACTTGACTGACCGCACAGAGTCCTAACCTCAAACCCATCCAACACCTAAGATAGATGCTAGAACGGATACAGCAAACCGGGCCCTCTCATCCAACATCAATGTCTGACCTCAAAAATGATATACAGACAGACTCCTCGCTGGATAGTCTAGTATCATGGAGAGAAGAAGTCCTACAGGATTTGTTATAATATAAGGATCTGTTGCCAAACTCTCCCTTATTTGGCAGAAGATTGATAAGTGAGTATATCCGGTGTCGACCAAGTGGCCATTCATGTAACTGCCGGACAAATTGGAACAATTATCTATATTATTACATGTGATTATCCTGTCGGCCCTTGTTACGCCCCAAGACACCACATGACCCTCTTACATTGCAACACAGATTCATATCTACAGAAATGTTACATTTCCTGCTCGTAAAAAGAAAGACTTACACAGCATCAACTACATGGAGAAGAAGGAGATATCTGCTGAAAAGTCTGTCCCAGATCATCCATAGATGTGGCGTAACATAACCTAATATCACATAACTATTATGTACAATAGAATAACATTAATATGTTAATACTTTTAATACGTACGGACTATATGACAAATTGCACATGTCATGATTTTCAGTAATGTAGAGGAAGACTAAGCCCCATATACTCCTATATACAGAGAATACAGTGCAAGGAGAACCAGCCGTAAATGCCACAATCGTACAGTATTGACTCAGACAATAAGAGCTCAGGAAACAGAACGAGACACAATCTACAATAAAGTGTATAAGAAAACGAACTATGGATTTTCTATAGGATATTCACCGACCCATATATACAGGCATGAGAAAATCTAAGAATATATATGCAATCCTCTCAACTATTACTTCTTTTTAATTATATCTCATGTCCAAGAATATAACTACTATAATACTGCCCCTATGTACAAGAATATAACTACTATAATACTGCCTCCTATGTACAAGAATATAACTACTATAATACTGCTCCTATGTACAAGAATATAACTACTATAATACAGCTCCTATGTACAAGAATATAACTACTATAATACTGCTCCTATGTACAAGAATATAACTACCATAATACTACCCACTATGTATAAGAATATAACTACTATAATACTGCCCCTATGTACAAGAATATAACTACTATAATACTGCTCCTATGTACAAGAATATAACTACTATAATACTACTCCTATGTACAAGAATATAACTACTATAATACTGCTCCTACGTACAAGAATATAACTACTATAATACTGCTCCTATGTACAAGAATATAACTACTATAATACTACTCCTATGTACAAGAATATAACTACTATAATACTGCTCCTATGTACAAGAATATAACTACTATAATACTGCTCCTATGTACAAGAATATAACTACCATAATACTACCCACTATGTACAATAATATAGCTACTATAATACTGCTCCTACGTACAAGAATATAACTACTATAATACTACTTCTATGTACAAGAATATAACTGCTATAATACTGCTCCTATGTACAAGAATATAGCTGCTATAATACTGCTCCTATGTACAAGAATACAACTACTATAATACTGCCCCTATGTACAAGAATATAACTACTATAATACTGCTCCTATGTACAAGAATATAACTACTATAATACTGCTCCTATGTACAAGAATATAACTACTATAATACTATCCACTATGTATAAGAATATAGCTACTATAATACTACTCCTATGTACAAGAATATAACTTATATTAGTTAAATTCTTGTACATAGGAGCAGTATTATAGTAGTTATATTCTTGTACATAGGAGTAGTATTATAGTAGTTATATTCTTGTACATAGGAGCAGTATTATAGTAGTTATATTCTTGTACATAGGAGGCAGTATTATAGTAGTTATATTCTTGTACATAGGAGCAGTATTATAGTAATTATATTCTTGTACATAGGAGGCAGTATTATAGTAGTTATATTCTTGTACATAGGAGTAGTATTATAGTAGTTATATTCTTGTACATAGGAGCAGTATTATAGCAGTTATATTCTTGTACATAGGAAGCAGTATTATAGTATTTTTATATACAGTAGGAGGCAATATTATAGTAGTTGTATTGTTGTACATAGGAGCAGTATTATAGTAGTTATATTCTTGTACATGGGGCAGTATTATAGTAGTTATATTCTTGTACATAGGAGGCAATTTTTATTAAAGTAAAAACCAACATAAATACAATTAAACAATAATTCTTTCAATTATTTCATACATTTTGTATGTACAAAGAAGGATCAAGCAGGAAATATCTAAAGCAGAATCAACTTAAAGAGTCCACACCTGTTGGGAAAAAAAAATAAATAAATAAATAAAAAACAGAACACAAGGTAAAAATAAATGACCAAACTTAAACCACATCCACATTCCTCCATAGTCTTCTGTCTCTCTGGTTTCTCTTTACCTCCAGTGATTTTATCCACCTGAGCTCAGATAATATCTGTCTGACTACGAATTCATGGTCAAAATTCTCGCTGAATATGGAGACTCGGGTTCTTGCGTGCCAGTGATAATATTTGATGACAGTAATGATCAGATACATGGTTCCTCTATCTATACCAGTGTTGTTAGATGGGACCCCATAGATTATGTTGGGGTATGTCAGGGTTTCTAGTATGGAGATGGATAACCTGCTGGACACTTCCTCCCATATCTTCCTCCCTCCCCAGCATTCAGTAGTGAAATGCTCCATGGTCTCCTCCTGCTGACAGCCCAGGGGACACTTCCTATCCAGCACACTTAAGAATTTTAAGTTTCCCCTGACAAAGAGTTTACCATGTAGTGACAACCAGGCAGTATCAAAGAATTTGGCTGGGAGTCTTCTGCTATTGAGGAGTTTAGGACTTTCTTGGAGAGTGGATGTTATACAGTCTCTTAGAGCAAGACGGGAGTAGAAGAAAGCCTTACATACCCTGGAGTATATGTCTCTCCTGGTATTACTCTCAATGTAAGTCTTCTCCAGCTTCCACGTCCTGACACACTTCAGGCCATAGACCAGATACTGGGGGAGGTAGCCATGAGACAATCGACCCCTCTTAAGGCTGCCGCCTCGCACCCAGGATTCTGCAAAAGGCAAAATCCAGTCCCTGATACTATTAACCCACAGGGAGCTGTTGTTTGAGTCCAGACAACCAAAATTAACTTTTAGAAATATGGAGTCAAAGAACACCCTTGGATTTAACATATCCAGCCCACCCTCTCTCCTCTGTAGGTAGGTTATCCCTCTTCTTACTGGGTTTAACCTGTTCCCCCACAAAAGTTGGAAAAACAGGCTAAAGAGCCTAGCGGAGAAAGATTCGGGCAAAGGAAAGACAACAGAGATGTACAAGAAGACAGGGACCAGGTAAGTCTTCAACATTTTAACCCTTTCTCTATAGGTCAGCCTCCAGTTCTTCCATCGCTGAACCTTTGCATTTCCGGATTCCAACTTGTCTTCCCAATTTAGTCTGGCATTATCATCCCTCCCAAATTTCACCCCAAGGATCTTAATATAGGAGGAGGCCTGGGCAAACTGTGGCAGATCAAAAATAGGATCAGTATGACCCGTCCAGAGAGCTTGACTCTTTTCAAGGTTGACCAGAGACCCTGAGGCCTCTGAGTAACTTCTGATGGCCGCAGACAACATCTCCACCTCACGAGGCTCAGATATCACCACAGTCACATCATCCGCGTAGGCAACAACTCTCAGAGGCAAGCAGTGGGGAACCGGCACCCTCTGAAAATCACACTCCTGCAGTGACCTAAGAAACGGGTCTATGGCAAACACATACAGCAATGGACTCAGTGGGCAACCCTGTCTCACCCCTGCCTCAACCCTGAAAGTGTCACCCTGCCACCCATTGATCAGAGGAAAGCTCTCCGCCTCACAATACAAAGTTCTCAGCCAATCTATAAATTGTCCCGGAATCCCGTACTTTGTCAAAGTGGCCCATAGATACTCATGGTCTACTCTGTCAAAGGCCTTAGCCTGGTCAAGACTCACAACATATCTCCCACACCTCAGAGCTTTACATCTCTCAAACATCTCCCTTATCGAGATAACTGCTCCAGAGATGTTCCGCCCTTTAACTGTGCCAAACTGAGAGCCTGCCAACAGTGCCAGGGACAAACAAACTAACCTAGAGAACAGAATCTTTGCAAGAATCTTCCTGTCAACATTCAAGAGGGCAATCGGCCTCCAGTTCTTGATGTCAGTAGGCTCTTTACCTTTAGACAGCAGAATCAAGGAGGACACTCTCATGGATGGAGGCATCAGGTGATTTTCTAGACTAGTTTTGTAGACATCCACGAGGACTGGAGCTAAGAGGTCTCGGAATTTTTTGTAGAACTCAGCTGTTATACCATCTGGACCTGGTGCCTTCTTCAGATGTAACTTATCTATGGCCTCTTTAACCTCCTCCACCGTTAATTCCACTGTCAAAGGAGAAAAGTCCAAATCATCGGTATCAGGACCCGGAGTTGCCTCCAAGAATTGAGCCACCTTCTCTCTATCCAAAACCTTCTTCTGAAACAAGTCAGCATAGTAAGATCTCACCACCCTCAGGATACCCTCCCGAGATTCCTGTAAAACACCCTGGGAGTCAGTGAGACTGTAAGAGACAGCCAATGTTGTCCTAAACTTTATTTGTCTGTATAAATTGTTAATGTTGAATGTATTTCTGTGATTCTGTTCCTTTAAGACAGCAGCCATTGTAATTGTGACATGATGCTGGAGAGACACCCCCCCCCCTTTTATGTCAGCCTGCCTGTTCTGCAGACAGAGTGAGAGCAGAGAAGCAGGAAGTGACGAGACAGAGAGCAGCAGCCATCTTGGCAAGAGAGAAGACAGGTGTCTGTGCTGTGTTGAACAGGTGTGGATATTTTTCTGTACAGCTAAGCTGTATCTTGGTCCAGAGACAAACAGAGTGAAAAGAGACAACAGGACTAGTGAGTCCACGAGAAAGGAACTGTGCTCTGTGGCTGATCAGTGAGACTGACATTGTGACTGTGTATATGGATACCACATATAGAGACTCGCAGTGCTGTTGATGTACTGGACAGCACCTGCTAAATCCCGGTTTACATCCCAGCTCAGTGTATGGATTCGGCAGGACTGTCAGTGTGCTGAGTGGAATCTGCTGTTGGATTACATTGCATTCATTGGGTTTCCCTGTTAAAGAGGACTTCATTTCTCCTGAGATCCTGATAACAGTGAGGAGAGGACGCTTCACTATAAAAGAAAGGAACGACTTTGGGCCCCACCGCGCGCTTCTACGGACTGTAAGCGGTCCACCTGGACCACTGGGGAAAAGGGGGTGCACCCAAATGTGAAGTCAGGGTCAGTTAGGGATAGTTTTGAGTATATTGTTCATTCAGTGTCCATACTGCAGAAGTGGACAGAGTAAAAGTAGAAACCATTGCAGAATTTGCCTTGAAATTGTTCATGCTATATTGTATATTTTGCTTGTTTTTATCCCTGTCATTTTACCTTCAAAAAGCCTTTATTAACTTATAGTAAATATATATTCTTTTCTTGAACTACCGCGTGTGCGTTCATTTCTGGTTGCGGAGTCCAAACCACCTGCCTTGCTCTCGGTTCACAAGACCTGTGACCGATTTATTTGCCACCCGCTCCTTGCAATTCTCAAATGGATCAGGCACCCCTAAGGACCCATAATCCCGTTCAAGAACCAGGGATGTATACCTGCGGTACTGATACTGACTTATCTCAGATTTCAGCCGGTCAATCACATGTTGGTTATCCCCGCCCGCCGAATAGAGTGACTCTAATTCTTTCCGCAGCCTGAGATACTGGCTATACTTACTCTTCCCCTTCTTAACTGACAGTTTCCTTAAGAGGGATCTGATCTCCTCCTTGACATCCTCCCACCAGTCTGCCATGTTGCCATGGAAGTCGACTCTCTCAAGCTGGTTCTGAAATAGAGAGTGGACACAACTCTGGACATAGTCATCGTCCAAGAGGTTGGAATTGAGTTTCCATAGGCCTCTGCCAATATCAGGGCATTTTGTGGCGGCCAAACAAAAGTACAAGGCCAGATGGTCAGAATAAGGGACTGTCTTTTCAGTTTTCTCACTAACACTCTCAGAAGGACTCACCAGAGCTAAGTCTATCCGACTGCATCTACCAGCGCAGGAGTAGGTGAATTTTGGTTTCCTACCACCCTGAGTAAACACATCAGACAGACCAGCCTTTGTAATAACTGTATTTAAGACCTTGCAGTCCCTGGTAGTATAATGTTGTACCGTGTTAGCCATTGAAAGTAGTGGAAGAGTGAAGAAATCAGGCGATACCTTTTAGAGGCTAACTGAGTATATTTATAAGTAAGCTTTCAGGAGTACTCGCTCCCTTCATCAGACATGGTGTGATACAAGAACTGAAAATTAACAGATTTTTATACACATGGTTTTCAAAGCATTTTGGATTCTTTAAAAAAAATGCAATCTAAGTAGAGAAGTTATTTACAACAGGTCAAAAAAACAGTCTGGAAACTTGTGGTGCGTGACGGAGGGATCAGTAATTCTTGCTGTTATCTGTTTGCTATCAGGAGGTGATTTGTGACCCTCACAGGTCACACATAGTGTGATTTGAAGCTGGCATGAATATTGAGTTCAGTTCATGGTTCATGCATAGTGTGACATGAAGCTGGCATGAATATTAAGTCCAAATTGCAGAGTTTGAAATTTTTGCATAAATTTATACTCCCATTCTTTTCTTTTCTCCTGTGTCTTAAAATGTCCCATTAAAACCACAACCCGCAAATCTTCAATAGAGTGGTTTTCTCCGGAGAAATGTGCGGCCACTGGGAGATCGGTTCTGCTGTTATTAATGGTGGATCTGTGTGAGTTCATTCGTTGACTGAGTCTCTGCCCTGTTTCCCCCACATAGAGGCCTGTGGTGGGACATTGCACACACATTATGAGGTACACCACATTGGAAGACCTGCAGGAAAATGTCCCCCTAATTCTGTGCACCTGTTGTGACTGTGGGATAGGTACACTGTCAGCGGTGTGGATGTGCTTGCAGGTCATGCACCTTTTATGTAGGCAAGGTGAGGTGCCATTTTCAGTTGGGGCCTTCAGGGCACTCCGGACGATAATACGCCTCAGGTTTGGTGGTTGTCGAAAGGAAAGGAGAGGGGGGACTGGAAATATGTCCTTGAGCCTGTTGTCCCTATGTAGCACCGGTTGGAGCTCCTTGGCAATCCTTCGTAGGATCTCCAGCTGTGGGTTGTAGGTGACTACTAGGGGCACTCGGGCTTCTTTCTGGGTCTCTCTATATGTGAGCAGACTGTCTCTGTTAATGGCTGCCGCTTTGTTCAATTGGTTGTCTGTTACTTTTGGTTTGTATCCCAGTCTGAGAAATTTCATCCTCAGATCCAGGAGGTGCTTGTCCAGGTCTGTTTTGTCGGAGCAAATACGATTGTATCGTATAGCCTGGCTGTAGATTATAGATTGTCTTGTGTGCTTGGGGTGGAAGCTGTCGTTTTTCAGGTAAGCCGTTCTGTCTGTGGGCTTGTGGTATAGCGATGTGAGTAGCCGGTGGTCTTTAATGTATATTGTGGTATCCAGAAAGTGAATTTCACTCCCTGAATAGCTAAGTTTAAGGTTGATGGTCGGGTGAAAGTCATTGAAGTCATTATGGAATTGAAGTAGGGCCTCCTCACCTGCAGTCCAGATGACAAGGATATCATCGATATAACGAAGGTAAATCATAGGTTTGGTGGTGCATGTTGATAAATATGTTCCTTCCATTTCTGCCATAAAGAGATTTGCATATTGGGGTGCACATCTGGTCCCCATTGAAGTTCCCATTCGCTGTAGATATAGATCCTCTCCAAAGGTAAAATAGTTGTGGCTAAGGATGAATTGTATGAGCTGCGTTACAGGTTCTGTTGGGAGGTTTTGTTTTGCCAGGTGTACCCGACATGCTGCAACTCCATCCTTGTGGGGAATGTTGGTATACAGGGATTCCACATCCATGGTGGCCAAAATGGTACCCTCAGGTAGAGGGCCCAGGGCATTCAGTTTGTTAAGAAGGTCAGTGGTGTCCTGGATATAGCTTGGAGTATCCCTGACAAGGGGTTTTAGGAGATTTTCCACCCAACCTGAGATGTTTTCTGTCAGTGTCCCAATGCCAGAAATGATAGGCCTCCCAGGGTTGCCATCTTTGTGTATCTTTGGGAGCATATAGAAGCAGCCCGGTCTGGGATCTTGTGGGATAAGTCCTTTTACCTGATTCTGGGTATGGACTGGAAACTCCTTGATCATACTCTTTAGTTCTTTCATATAGGCCTCTGTGGGATCACTTCCAAGTTTGGAGTAATGGATGGGATTTGACAGTTGCCTGTTTGCTTCCTGGATATAGTCTGAGGTGTTCATTATGACTATTGCGCCCCCTTTGTCAGCCGGTTTTATTATTATATCCTGATTTTCTTTCAGTGAAGTAATAGCCTTCTGTTCCTGCAGGGTTATGTTATGCGCCTGTTTCTTTTGTTTCTCCAGGATTTCTGATTTTACTTTGCTTCTGAAACAGTCAATATATTTATCCAGTGCTGCATTAGCTCCAGGGCGTGGGGTCCAGGTAGATTTTTTGGTAGGATTCCTTATGGGCTGTTCCATCTCAGAGTCGCTGCTGTATGGAGGGTCTTTGTCATAAAAATATTCCCTCAATCTCATTTTTCTGAAAAACTCCTCCATATCATTGCAGAGTTGGATATGGTCAGTGTGTGCCGAGGGGCAGAAGGACAGACCTTTGGAGAGAACTGACATTTCGTGTTTGTTTGGCTCATAAGAGGAAAGATTCACAACACAGCTTTGCTGAGCTGGGCTAGTTCTTGCGTTTGTAGTAATGAGGCCTTTTTGTCTCAGTCTGTGGAGCTTTTTCTTTTTGTTGTTAATAAGCATGTCCTGAAGTTTCCAGTAGTATGTGTGGAGTTTGGCCTTCATTTCCTCTGTGTCATTAGCCAATGATGATTTCAGGGCCTGTATCTCCTCCTGTGTTCTTTTTTTGTTGTTATAGGAAATTTTTATCATATTGTTCCGCAGCCTTTCAGATGTCCGAATACATAGTTGTTCTGCATATCGGCTGTTGTAGGTGTTCCGGGTTGGGTTACGTAAATTGAAGCCTTTTGGGATGAGTCTCTCCTTTTTGCATTTTGTTAAGAAGAAGATGTCGCTGTTGAGTTGTGCAAGTTTCTTAAGCCGGTTTTTCAGTTCCATTCTTTTGCGGTACATTGTGGTATCTTTCAAGTTGATAGTAGTATAATGTTGTACCGTGTTAGCCATTGAAAGTAGTGGAAGAGTGAAGAAATCAGGCGATACCTTTTAGAGGCTAACTGAGTATATTTATAAGTAAGCTTTCAGGAGTACTCGCTCCCTTCATCAGACATGGTGTGATACAAGAACTGAAAATTAACAGATTTTTATACACATGGTTTTCAAAGCATTTTGGATTCTTTAAAAAAAATGCAATCTAAGTAGAGAAGTTATTTACAACAGGTCAAAAAAACAGTCTGGAAACTTGTGGTGCGTGACGGAGGGATCAGTAATTCTTGCTGTTATCTGTTTGCTATCAGGAGGTGATTTGTGACCCTCACAGGTCACACATAGTGTGATTTGAAGCTGGCATGAATATTGAGTTCAGTTCATGGTTCATGCATAGTGTGACATGAAGCTGGCATGAATATTAAGTCCAAATTGCAGAGTTTGAAATTTTTGCATAAATTTATACTCCCATTCTTTTCTTTTCTCCTGTGTCTTAAAATGTCCCATTAAAACCACAACCCGCAAATCTTCAATAGAGTGGTTTTCTCCGGAGAAATGTGCGGCCACTGGGAGATCGGTTCTGCTGTTATTAATGGTGGATCTGTGTGAGTTCATTCGTTGACTGAGTCTCTGCCCTGTTTCCCCCACATAGAGGCCTGTGGTGGGACATTGCACACACATTATGAGGTACACCACATTGGAAGACCTGCAGGAAAATGTCCCCCTAATTCTGTGCACCTGTTGTGACTGTGGGATAGGTACACTGTCAGCGGTGTGGATGTGCTTGCAGGTCATGCACCTTTTATGTAGGCAAGGTGAGGTGCCATTTTCAGTTGGGGCCTTCAGGGCACTCCGGACGATAATACGCCTCAGGTTTGGTGGTTGTCGAAAGGAAAGGAGAGGGGGGACTGGAAATATGTCCTTGAGCCTGTTGTCCCTATGTAGCACCGGTTGGAGCTCCTTGGCAATCCTTCGTAGGATCTCCAGCTGTGGGTTGTAGGTGAAAAATAAGAGGAAGAGGGGGTTTTTTTTGTTCTTTTTTTTTTTTTTAAAGGGGATGTTTTTTTTTTTGTGGGCCGTTTTTTATTTTTTTTTTTTTTTTTTTTTTTTTTTTTATTTGTGAGAGTTATTTTTTTTACACAAACAGGGGGGGGGTGGGGGGGTGTTTTTTTTGGGGGGAAAAAATTTTTGTTTGGTTTAGGCTGGGTGTTGATTTTTGTTTTTTTTTTGTGGTTGGGGTGGGGGGGGGGGTTTCTCGGGTCAGCCGTTCTGTCTGGGGGCTTGTGGTTTATCGGTGTGGGTGGCCGGTGGTCTTTAATGTATATTGTGGTATGGGTGCAGTGACCCAGAGCGGCCACTGAGGGTTAATCTAGGGCCCTCCTGCTCCTGTGGCCATGGACTTCCACCAGGGCGCTGCCAACAGCACTTCCCCTATGTTTCTCCGTCATTTTCTGGGTTCTGAAGTATATTGTGTATTACATGTACTAAATGGTTGATACTGCTTTTCCTCCTTAAGAATTTCACATGTGATATTGTACATTGCTACCTTAAGTTGGTTCCACCAATCACCAGTCTATCTCCACCCCTAGGGAGGAGCTAGTCTCCCCCTGTAGTGTGTGTGGACCTAGAGTCCAATGAGGACACATCCTGTACTCTGCTCTCAGGCCTGTACAGGCCCCAAAACTACTACTACTGCTCTCATCATCCTTTCTGAGCGTTCTTCTTCAATCCAGAAGCTGCAGGTCCCTTCCAGGTCTCAGTTGAGGTCTGGTTTCCAGTTGTACCTTGGGCCAGGAAGCTGTATCCCGCCAGGGCAACCGTACTGAAGTGCCTGCACTCCACCAAGGGCCTGTCCAGCCAAGTATCTACTCTAGCCCCGCAAGCTGAGGATTATCTCTTCCAGAACCTTCTACCTGCCTTCCAAAGGTTTCCTTCCGCAGACAGAGAGGATTACACTACTTCTTCTGGGCCTCCCTGCAAGCTGGTAGCCTTTAATGAGTCACTCAGCTACCGCACCCCAAGGACTCTGCGCAAAACCGTAAGTCCATTTTCCCGTGGCGAGCCAAACCACGAAGCCTCACGCTTGTTGTAACCCACAAGGGCTGGAACTCTGTTTTTCTTCTATTTTCAATCTCCTAATAGACTCTCAACTCTGTCGTTGCTATTGGCAACCGTCCAACTACTGCCCCCAACATCTACCTTAAGGGGAATTATAGACTTGGTGCATTGGTGAATCACATACTTGAACGTGCCTTGAACTGCATAAGGTTTTGCACTACTTGACCAGCTGCTGAAGCACTGTATTGTTGTATACTGACTTTTGCACTAAGTAAAGACTTTACCTGGTTATCCTAACTCTGTGTGGTCGATGTTCCTGCACACTGCACCTGGGTAACACAGATGAGTGAAAGGGAGTGGAGAATCAGGGATTACACCGGGACTACCCCTCGAGCCAAGTGACACTACACTACCCGTTGCCCCTGGTTACCACAAGGCCCTTTTCTGGCGTCACGAACAGGATTGTATACTGTGTACCATTTACAAAATTTTCTTTGCTGGACATTGTTTTTGGGCTTTGTTGTCCCCATCCTGGGTTGTCAGCCACTTAAAACCACACTAAGGACTGTTTGGCAAAATTGTGTACTGTCGCTTTAATTTGGCCGCCATTACCGCATGGACGGCCCCTCTGTGGATTACAACTATATTGGCACTGCTGCCGCTGACTCC
This sequence comes from Leptodactylus fallax, assembly GCA_947044405.1. Taxonomy (NCBI): domain Eukaryota; kingdom Metazoa; phylum Chordata; class Amphibia; order Anura; family Leptodactylidae; genus Leptodactylus; species Leptodactylus fallax. The sequence goes on along the minus strand of CAMRHE010000375.1, from coordinate 581,609 downwards.
GCCCCCCCTGTGGGCGCCAAAAAAACCCCGGGCTTTGCTGGGAACGCCCACTGCCTGGGCCCTGCTCATCCCTCCGTGCAGGCTCCGCCCCCCGAAGCCGCAGCTCCGGCGGCCATCTTGCCGTAGCCCAGCCTGCTGACTAGGGCTCTAGTGAAGCGAAGAGGGAACCCGGAAGTCCCACGGCCCTGCACGGAGCCGCCGACCGACACCCGGACACGCCGTCCCTACTGCAGGGAAGCGGCAACAGCCCCTACACAGAGACTCCCCTTCAAGGGAAACGCAGTGAGTACCTCCAGCAGTGCTGGCAACAAGTAGTGGTGATTGCAGACTGTCACTCCAGCGCAGCACCGCTTCAGAGGAGCACTTAAAGAGACAGTGCATACCAGATTCTTTAAAGGGACAGTACCATTATTATAAAACATCATGTCTGACACGGACTCAGCCCAACAAGCTGCCATACCTCCCCCAGCTGCAGCGGCGCCTGCTCCAGAAACCGCAGCCGCTCCAGTTGCCGTAGCAGCGGGTGTGAATATTCTTCTAGGGGCCCCACACCTACCCAGCTACAGAGGGGACCCCCATACACTGGCAGATTTCCGTGAGAAGTTGCTCAGGGCTTTCCACTTGTTACCTTTATCCCCTGTGCAGCAGGTGAACGTGCTTTTGGGTCAGCTGGAAGGAGTCGCCTTCCAAGAAGTACGTTCCTGGCCCACATCTGACAAGGAGTCAGTGGAGAAGATCCTCGCCAGGCTAAAGCGGGAGTTTGAAACACAATCCCCTACAGAGGTGAGACTCGGCTTCTTCAACCGAAGACAGCATCCAGGTGAGACCCTCAGAGACTATGCCTTAGCTCTCCAAACAGCTTTCAGGGCCGTCCAACAAGTACACTCTGTTAGTGCTGCTGAAGCCGATAAAATGATTCTGGACAGATTTATTGAGGGTGTGGACTCCCGGCTAGTGCAGAGCCAGTTACGTATGCTAGCTGTCCAAAACCAGAACATTTCCTTTGCCGATTTTAAATCGCTAGCCATACGAGTACTAGGGACTGAGTCACCCTGTGGTTCCACCACTATGTATCCTCACCCTCCAAGCCTAGAGAGTGGACTTGCTGCCACACCTGCACCTCTGGTGCCTGCTGCTGCCACTGTTCCTACTGTCACTCAGGCTGCCCAAGCCTCTGCTCCTGACTTAGTGGCTTGCCTAAAAGACTGTATGGACAAATTTGTTGAAAGTGCTGTTAAGAAATTAGAGGGACTGACCCTGCAAGTCGCTCCTCCCTCCCGGGAGCCATCCTTGTCACGCTCCTCCTCACCTGAGCCACGACAGTATTACCCACGTCCCAGACGACCTCCGCCTGAGAGGCCTCCACCTGCCGGTAGGACTGTCTGTTCATATTGTAAAAAGTTTGGCCATCACCGATCCCAGTGCTTTCAGTTAAACGGGATGCCCCCGAGGCAGAGGACCACCCCTCGGGAGGAATATGCAGAGGTCCCTCCAAAGCGCCCAGATTCATCGCGCCCTGCCCGTATATAACTGTGCGGATCAACGGTGTCCCTATTGAAGCCCTTGTAGACACCGGATCACAAGTCACTACCCTCAAAAAGCATGTTTTTCTCCAGCACTGGGACATCAGAGACTTATCCAGAGACCTTGATGACCGGAAACTGTGTGTCCTGGCTAGTAACGGCCAACCTGTCCCACAAGTGGGCTACTGGGAACCCACCATCCAGATTGGCGACTGTCGTCTCTCTAAACAAGGCGTAATTGTCACAGGGGTAGAAGAGGAGAGCTCCGCTGCCCTGGTGCTAGGCATGAATGTCCTGCGAAATTGTTTTGATGACATAATCAGTGCCCTGCATGTTTCTCTCTCCACCGCTTCTTCTTTCCACAGGAAAGCTATTCAGCACCATGTCAAGGTGTTGGTGGCGCATCAGAGGTTCGTTAACCGCAACGGAGAGATCTGCCGTGTCCGGATTCGGGACACTCATCCTGTGACCTTATCAGCCAACTCAGAGACGATCGTCTGGTGCCACGCTCGCCCTGGTGTCAAGAATGAAGACTATCAGGCTCTCCTGGAACCTATCCAGCTGGAGGCACAACCCCTGGTAAAAGCTGCACGTAGTCTCGTGACCGTCTCCAACGGTAAGATACCAGTACGCCTCATCAACATGAGTGACACACCTGTGAGCCTCTACAAGTTCACACCAGTCGGCCAATTGCACCAGCTGTGCCCTGCAGACGTACTTGCTGACACAGCTACGGCAACTCAACGGTCTGCTACCACCACACATCACACTGATAGGGCCAACCCGTCACCCTGGTGGACTGAACTTAATGTGGGAGACGCTAACACCCCTCCTGAATGTATCAACGGTGTTATCAATATGGCCAAGCGTCATCACCACGCTTTCAGCAAGCACCCCTTGGATTATGGAAAGACCACCCTGATCCAGCACCGCATCATTACTGGTGACCATCCGCCTATTAAAGAGCGACATCGACCTGTTCCCCCTGCGATGTATCAGCCTGTTAAACAGTTACTCAGGGAAATGAAGGATGCAAACGTCATTAGAGAAAGCCAAAGTCCCTGGGCTGCACCACTGGTCCTGGTGAAAAAGAAAGATGGTTCCATTCGGTTTTGCGTGGACTATAGAAAGCTCAATGATGTCACCCACAAAGACGCTTATCCTCTACCACGCATAGAAGAATCCTTAACTGCTCTCGGCTCAGCTGCCTACTTCTCTACCCTGGACTTGACCAGCGGCTACTGGCAGGTCCCCATGGCAAATGAAGACCGGGAGAAAACGGCCTTTACCACCCCCATGGGCTTGTATGAGTTCAACAGCATGCCCTTTGGACTTTGCAACGCACCGGCTACGTTCCAGAGACTTATGGAAAGGTGCTTGGGTCACGTGAACTTTCAACATGTGCTGTTATATCTCGATGACGTTATCATCTACTCCAAATCCTACAAAGAACACTTACACCACCTCTCTGAAGTGTTCCAGGTGCTGACAGAGCATGGACTTAAAATCAAACCCTCCAAGTGCCATCTCCTCAAACCTCGTGTTAATTACCTAGGGCATGTCGTCAGTGCAGAAGGTGTGTTACCAGATCCAGACAAAGTGTCCGCTGTCGCAGATTGGAAGACGCCCTCTACTGTGAAGGAAGTAAGAAGTTTCCTGGGCTTCGCAGGCTATTACCGCCGATTCATTCCCCACTTCGCACAAATTGCTGAACCTCTGACAGAGCTGCTTCGGGGATGCCCTAAGGAACAATACAATCGTAGATTGCCAGTAGAGTGGTCTGAACGACAAGAAACCGCCTTCCAAGCGCTAAAAGCACTTCTCACCCAACCTCCTATCCTGGCCTATCCGGATTACAGTCAACCCTTCCGGCTATATACTGATGCCAGCTTTCAAGGACTGGGTGCTGTCCTGTCTCAAGTACAAGATAACCGTGAGCGAGTAATTGCCTATGCCAGTCGAAGTCTCAGAGGAGCCGAGAAAAACGACAACAATTATAGCTCCTTCAAGCTGGAACTGCTGGCACTCGTGTGGGCTATCACGGAAAAATTCAAGGACTATCTTGCTGCCTCGTCCTTCGTTGTCTACACAGATAACAATCCATTAGCGCACCTGAACACAGCACGACTAGGTGCTCTTGAACAGAGATGGGCTTCTAGGTTGGCAAACTACACCTTCACGATTAAATACAGAAGTGGAAAGACTAACATCAATGCAGATGCACTGTCACGCCTCCAAAATGGAGAAGAGTCTGCTGCCCCAGATGAATGGGAAGAAGTTGAAATGCCTCCCTTCTATGATCGGTTCGCCCAGCAAAATGTCATCTCTGCTGCCATAGATGCTGAAACAGCCCCACACGACTCAGCTGACCATCTACAGGAAAACTCCAAGTGGCTGCTGCTGCAACAAGAAAGTCGCATCTTAGGCGAAATCCACGACTTTCTCCTCACAGGGAGAGTTCCTGTCCGTCTGCGCCAGTCCTGCCCAGACGTCGAACTTCTTCGCTTATGGCGACAACGCAAGCGTCTCTTCCTGCAAAAGGGACTGGTCTTGAGGAACACGCTAGATCCCGTGTCCAACCAGAGACTACATCAAATCATCATCCCTAGAAGAGATGCTAAAATGGTGCTAGATGCCTACCATGATCAGTCCGGTCACTTTGGGGTCTACAAAACCGAAGCCACCATCCGCAGAAGGTTCTATTGGATCGGGATGAGAAACGACATTGAGAAGTGGTGTCAGGAGTGTACAGCCTGCAATCTGACTAAAGCAGGAAGAAGAGATCAGAGAGCACCACTTCACCCTATCCGAACACAGAGACCCAATGAACTTGTAGCTTTAGATCATGTCAAGCTTGCGCCCACTCGTTCTGGCTATGCCTACGCCCTCACTATGGTTGATCATTTCTCTAAATGGACTGCTGTTGTCCCTGTCAAGGACCTCACCGCACGCACCACAGCCATTGTCTTTTACCAGGAGTACGTAAAGCATTATGGGTGTCCAGAGAAGGTTCTCACGGATCGCGGATCCGCTTTCGAGTCCCAGCTATTCCAAGAACTGTGTCAATACCATGAGTGCAAGAAGCTGCGGACTACTGCTTACCACCCTCAAGGCAATGGACTATGCGAAAAAGTCAACCAAGTGTTCATAAATATGTTGAGAACTGCTTCAGTGGCTAAACAGGCAGAATGGCCTACTCTCCTCGATGAGCTGGTGGAGATCTATAATAATACTGTGCACTGCTCCACTGGCTTCACGCCCTTCTACCTGATGTTTGGGCGACAAGGCCAACTGCCCAGAGACCGGGCTTTAGGGATTCAAGTGCCGGACTCCACCAATCCCCTGCCAAGGGATAACTGGGTGTCAGAACACCAGAGGAGGATCACAGAGGCACAAGAGATAGTTAATCTTCGTATGGACGAAGCTCGGAGGCGACAGGAGGAGGAGTTCAATCTCCGTGCACATGCTGTCCCCCTCCAAATTGGAGACAAGGTCTGGCTCAAGAAGGAGCATCGGAGCCACAAACTGGAGCCGCTATGGGAACCGGAGCCTTACATCTTGACGGCCATCCCGTATCCGGATGTTTGTGAGGTCTTCAAAGAGGGAAGAGCTCCTCAGGTGGTACACAGAAACCGCCTCAAACCCTGTATCCGGGAAGAACTCTTCACTCCACCGGTACTTCCGCCATCTGACATCCCCATCAAGTATGCCATACCTGCTCCTGAAGTGCCTATTCCCGCGCCCTTCAGGACTCTCGTGCCTATCAGTGAGCTACGTCAGGACACTCCTTTCCTCCTGACAGGGTACTACCCAGCAGCTCCACTGCCTGCAGCCATGCCTCCGGCCTTGCCAGCTATGCCGGCTACTCAGCCACCTCTACTTGCTACAGATTCGACTGTACCTCCTCCCGCTGCAGATATCTCCCTCAGAAGATCTGAGAGGAGCACTAAAGGCGTGCCTCCTGCACGCTATAGAGACTGAAACTTGTAGCATATTTTATGGACTCTCACGTACCAGAGCCACAAAGGACTTGGCCCTGTTGGCCTACCCCTGAAGGGACTGTTGTGTGTGCCTTAGCCTGTTGGCTACTGTTCGCAACGTTTCAAGAACTGTGCCTGGCCCTGCCATGAACTCTCTACACCTTCTTCTCCTAAGTTATATTACCCCTAAAAGCACTTTATGGACTTTGTCCCCCTTGTTATTTATATATGGACTGTTTTATGGACTGTGTTCTTATATTGCCCTGTGGTGCACCTTGACCCCGCAGCTCTGCTGTCGTGCACCCCCCAACAAGTGGATTTGTACCCCTGTTGCTACCACAGGATATGGACGTTGCCCACAATGCCCCTGCTGCTACAGCAGATACATGGACTCTTTATTTGCTGAGCCCCACTTGTTGCTTTTGTGTATTGTATATCTTTGTTACAGTTGTACACTGTTTTATTTACTGCTGCATTTACAAAAATGTGTTTTATATCCTGCCTCTTTCACACTAAAGTATTTATCTGTGTTTGATAACATTTTTCCTCCTCAGGTTATTTCGGGCCTTGCCTGCAGGCCTCTCTAATTGCCTGCTCTCACCAAACCCTGAGTGTAGATGATGTCAGAAACCCCTGTATAGTCGTTTGTGGACTACCCATGTCCACCAGTCGCCCTCGCGCCCTGCGCCGAGGCCGGCTTCCTTCATAGTGTGGGGGTGTGCAGTGACCCAGAGCGGCCACTGAGGGTTAATCTAGGGCCCTCCTGCTCCTGTGGCCATGGACTTCCACCAGGGCGCTGCCAACAGCACTTCCCCTATGTTTCTCCGTCATTTTCTGGGTTCTGAAGTATATTGTGTATTACATGTACTAAATGGTTGATACTGCTTTTCCTCCTTAAGAATTTCACATGTGATATTGTACATTGCTACCTTAAGTTGGTTCCACCAATCACCAGTCTATCTCCACCCCTAGGGAGGAGCTAGTCTCCCCCTGTAGTGTGTGTGGACCTAGAGTCCAATGAGGACACATCCTGTACTCTGCTCTCAGGCCTGTACAGGCCCCAAAACTACTACTACTGCTCTCATCATCCTTTCTGAGCGTTCTTCTTCAATCCAGAAGCTGCAGGTCCCTTCCAGGTCTCAGTTGAGGTCTGGTTTCCAGTTGTACCTTGGGCCAGGAAGCTGTATCCCGCCAGGGCAACCGTACTGAAGTGCCTGCACTCCACCAAGGGCCTGTCCAGCCAAGTATCTACTCTAGCCCCGCAAGCTGAGGATTATCTCTTCCAGAACCTTCTACCTGCCTTCCAAAGGTTTCCTTCCGCAGACAGAGAGGATTACACTACTTCTTCTGGGCCTCCCTGCAAGCTGGTAGCCTTTAATGAGTCACTCAGCTACCGCACCCCAAGGACTCTGCGCAAAACCGTAAGTCCATTTTCCCGTGGCGAGCCAAACCACGAAGCCTCACGCTTGTTGTAACCCACAAGGGCTGGAACTCTGTTTTTCTTCTATTTTCAATCTCCTAATAGACTCTCAACTCTGTCGTTGCTATTGGCAACCGTCCAACTACTGCCCCCAACATCTACCTTAAGGGGAATTATAGACTTGGTGCATTGGTGAATCACATACTTGAACGTGCCTTGAACTGCATAAGGTTTTGCACTACTTGACCAGCTGCTGAAGCACTGTATTGTTGTATACTGACTTTTGCACTAAGTAAAGACTTTACCTGGTTATCCTAACTCTGTGTGGTCGATGTTCCTGCACACTGCACCTGGGTAACACAGATGAGTGAAAGGGAGTGGAGAATCAGGGATTACACCGGGACTACCCCTCGAGCCAAGTGACACTACACTACCCGTTGCCCCTGGTTCCCCCAACGAACAAGGGGCCACCCCAAAAATCAAAATTTTATTTACTTGAAAAAGAAAAAGAAGGTATATTTTTTTATAAAAAACCAAACCCATCAACTTCCTTCTTTATCTTCATTTCGTCGTTGTTTTCGGGGGGGGGGGGGGGGGGGGGCCCGCCCCCATTTTCAAAATCATCATTTTCTTCAATCCCCCCCCCCCACCAACAAAACCCTACCCCGGGGGGGAGTGTCTCTCTTTCGCTTTCAAAAATAAAAAATAACCCCCCCCCCCCCCCCCCCCCCCCCACCCCCCCCCCCCCCCCCCCCGCCCCGCCCCACCACCCCCCCCCCCCCCCCCCCCCCCCCCCCACACCAACCACAATCCACCCCCCCGCCCCGCCCAACCCGCTTCGCTCCCCCCCCCCCCCCCCCCCCCCCCCCCCCCCCCCCCCGGGGGGAGGAGGTGTCTCGGCCCGGGCCCCCCACCAAAAAACACCAACCCCCACAACCCCCCGCCCCCCCCCCAACCCGACCCCCCGCCCCCCCCCAAAGGGGCCCCCCCAGGGCCCCCCCCCCCCCCCCGGCCCCCCCCCCCCCCCCCCCCGGGGGGCCCCCCCAAGGGTGCCCCAGGGCCCCCCCCCGGTGCTACATAGGGACAACAGGCTCAAGGACATATTTCCAGTCCCCCCTCTCCTTTCCTTTCGACAACCACCAAACCTGAGGCGTATTATCGTCCGGAGTGCCCTGCAGGCCCCAACTGAAAATGGCACCTCACCTTGCCTACATAAAAGGTGCATGACCTGCAAGCACATCCACACCGCTGACAGTGTACCTATCCCACAGTCACAACAGGTGCACAGAATTAGGGGGACATTTTCCTGCAGGTCTTCCAATGTGGTGTACCTCATAATGTGTGTGCAATGTCCCACCACAGGCCTCTATGTGGGGGAAACAGGGCAGAGACTCAGTCAACGAATGAACTCACACAGATCCACCATTAATAACAGCAGAACCGATCTCCCAGTGGCCGCACATTTCTCCGGAGAAAACCACTCTATTGAAGATTTGCGGGTTGTGGTTTTAATGGGACATTTTAAGACACAGGAGAAAAGAAAAGAATGGGAGTATAAATTTATGCAAAAATTTCAAACTCTGCAATTTGGACTTAATATTCATGCCAGCTTCATGTCACACTATGCATGAACCATGAACTGAACTCAATATTCATGCCAGCTTCAAATCACACTATGTGTGACCTGTGAGGGTCACAAATCACCTCCTGATAGCAAACAGATAACAGCAAGAATTACTGATCCCTCCGTCACGCACCACAAGTTTCCAGACTGTTTTTTTGACCTGTTGTAAATAACTTCTCTACTTAGATTGCATTTTTTTTAAAGAATCCAAAATGCTTTGAAAACCATGTGTATAAAAATCTGTTAATTTTCAGTTCTTGTATCACACCATGTCTGATGAAGGGAGCGAGTACTCCTGAAAGCTTACTTATAAATATACTCAGTTAGCCTCTAAAAGGTATCGCCTGATTTCTTCACTCTTCCACTACTTGCAGTCCCTGGTGAGAGGTCTACCAGTAGGTCTGTCACTGGATAACATGGTGGCATTAAAGTCCCCTGCCATGACTACAGGAACAGATGTAAAGAGGTACTGCTTTACGTCATCAAACAGATGTGCCCTTTCAGTCACTGACTGAGGACCATAGATATTGATGAGTCGGAGCCTTCTGCCTCGGATGGTAACTTCTAGAACCAGGCACCTCCCCATCAATACCTCGGTTAATCTATGTATGGTGACATCTCTGGTGTTAAAAAGTATAGAAACCCCGGCACAAGGTTCCACAGCCAGTGACCAGAAGGACGGGCCAGACTGCCATTCTCTCTCTGCTTCTCGTAATAGTCCTAGACTATTTAAACGGGTTTCTTGCAAGAAATAGACATCTGCATCAAGATATTTCAAATGTTCATAGACTGCGTGTCTTCTCCTTGCTCTGATACTATTAACATTACTGGAGATGATGTTAAGATAGAATTCTGCCATCAGAACAAGTAGGAATACAAGAAACAGAGAGATGGACCCCATTGTTATAGATCAGAGTCAGAGCTGTCCTGCTGACCTGCTGTTTCCATGTCTGATTCAGACTGTACCTCAGCTCGGCGGGGTCTCCTTTTAGTGGGTGGATCGTCCTCTGGTTCATCATCGAACTCTGCCATCATTCGTATGATTTCCCTGTCTATTTCTGCTTCGGTCTCTGACAGGACACTAAATCTATTTGATGTTGCAGTAACATCGCCCGTTCTATCCAATCTCATCTTAGTTGGTTTTTGGACAGTGGACCACTCACCCTCAGGCTTACGGCTGGATCTATCTTTTTTTCTTCTCTTTGTACTGGTGGGTTTTTGGGTAGGAGAAGAGATGGCCACTGAGGGTTGTACAACCTGCTCAACAACCTCCATGGTCGCCTCAATGGGTCCTGACTGGGCTTGGCCCTGGGTGGTATCACCTGTATCTGTTTGGGGATCTGACTCAGTGACTACTGGCCCTGACAACAGCGCCTCCTCCTCCTCCTGTATGTCATCAGCCGCTGCCAGCAAGTCCTCATCAGGGGTATCCCTACGGAGGTTATGCCAGGCGTCAGGACAGTCCCTGTGGGGGTGACCGATCTTACCACATAGGTTACACCTGATGTTTTGGCAGGTAGCGCTCACGTGGCCCACTTCATTACAGAGGCTGCACTTTACCATGGTGCACACGCTCGCCACATGACCGGCCTTCCCACACCTAAAGCATCTGCGTGGCTGACCCGCATAGAAGCAGATGCCTTTCTCTCGGCCAATAAAGAATGAGTTTGGCAGATGTTGGGTTATGTTGTTGTGCTGATGTAACTTAACCAGGACCTTCCACCCACCAGTCCAGATCCCGTCTTCGTCCCTGTTTTTAGTCAGATCGGACATTAGGTCGCAATGTCTCCTGAGCCAGATGACAATGTCCTGAGGGGATATCTGGCCTAGAGATGGGGATGAAGCTGAACTTATTCCAACCCTCAGTATCTCTGAACCTGGTGACATTAGCCCAGAAACGGTCCAGATCAGACATCAACTTAAAGCTGACATCATACCCCTGGCGGTCAGGAAGGTTTATCACTGCCAGGATGTCAGTCGGCAGGAAGCCCATCTGGGTACATAGGAGCCCTCTGACCACAAACCTTCTATCAGGCAGATCTTCCTTGGCACCTCTGTGCCTAAACCTGACTACATTCCTCCTCTTGAAAGCCTGGCCTGTATAGTTCGTGCCTGATGTAAAAGAAGGAGCACCGCGGCTCCAGGCATTCCCAGAGGAGGTATGGTCAGATCCGCCATCTTGGCGTGTCTGTGAGCGCTGTGTGGGCTGCTGAGCACCTGCACTACGAGGTTCTGCTACTACATTAGTAACTAGAGGGGGAAAGTCCTGTACATTGGACTGCGATGTGTCCGCCTCACCATCAACCTCTATGTCTGTGATATCAGCAGACTCCAGAGACTGGACTGTAGAGGGGTCTAATGTCATAGATGGTGAAGGATCCCCCCCCAGAAACACTTTCCCCTGCTACACCATTATCACATACAGGGTTATCTACAATCTCAGACTCATTAGATGGATAGTCAGTGGCAGCAGAGTCCTGCACAGCAGAGTCCACAATGTTATTACAGCCACTATCAGTGATGTCCTGCACAGCAGAGTCCAGACTGTCCCACACACTAACAACCTGAGACCCTGAATGTGCTACTACCCCAGTACCTTCAGGTAACAGTCCACAGTCCTGCTGAGATGACCTGCCTCCTGGGACTTGTGGTGTCTGCACAGATGCTACTTCAGGTAGGGGTCCATGGTCTTGCTGTAAAGTGCTGGTTGCTGGGACTTGTGGTGCCTTGCCAGGAACTGCTGCAGGTCTTTGCTGTGGCCCGGCATTAGCTGCTGCTTTCCCATACAAATTCCCTTCCTTAAAAGGGAAGCGTGCCGGCTGCAGAATGGGTTTTGCATGGGACTGCTGGCCGCCATCTTGAGATGGTTCAGATCCAACTTTGGAGCGAGATGATGGTGACTGCCGATATTCCTCGAATCGCTGCTGGTTTCTGTAGGATTCTCCCACCGGTCCCATTTGTTCCAGTACAGTCTCGGTCTCCTGTACGTTATCGGCAAGCTCTTTCGCCAGTGCGCTCAGCTTCTTGTCCACTACTGCCTCTACCCCAGGTTTAGCAGCCCTTATTTTGTAGGCACAGTCTGTCTCTGCAGAGATAGTTTATTCGCCTTTAATGTCTCCAGTCTCCTGACCAGTGCTGGGATCTCGTCTGCCAGGCGCAGTTCAGGTGCACGCTCCGTCATTGTAACAGTCTGTGCATTATTGGGTAGCCTTGCAGGTTGGTTACTCACAGTCTGGCCTCTGGTCGGTGTAGCCTGTGACTTCTGGCCTGCTGCGGCTGCCGTCACTGCCATGGGCCCACAATCTGCAGATTGGGCACTGGGTCCCAGTTTGTTCCCAGTGACCGCACCACCGGTACCATGAAGCCTCCCTGCTGGTCTCTCTTTCGTCACATCCACAGGCTTTTCTACAGTTTTGCAGTTTCCACTGCCAGATCTTGTCCGCTCAGACCGCACCAGTACAGGCCGCTGCATGTTCTCCAGCATGGTCTGTTTCTCCTCTGTCTGCAGGAGGGTGGAGTGGACGGGACACCTGTAACCTGTAATGGAGTCTGCACAGGCTACACGGCTTGCTTCTTCTTACTTTCAGATATTCTGTCTGGATGCTGTACAATTACATTGGTAGGTTGTTGCACCGTACCTCTGCTTGCTTCTGCTACTGCTTTACTTGCAATCACTTTCTTCCCATCTTGGCTTGCTGCACTGGGACTGCTCACACACTGGACAATATTTTCATTCCTGGAAACTTTGGGATTTTCATCCACTTTTTGAGTATGGGAATTACTTCCCAGAGTAGGCCTTGGAGCCTGGGCCTTGCTAGGGGAGCTGCCCCACCCAGGGTGGCCCCGCCCCTGGGCTTTCTCCAGACATCAGGAGACTCAGGAGAGCTACAGAAACACAACCTCACAGCTAGGAGGCAGTATTATAGTAGCTATATTCTTGTACATAGGAGCAGTATTATAGTAGTTATATTCTTATACATAGGAGCAGTATTATAGTAGTTATATTCTTGTACATAGGAGGTAGTATTATAGTAGTTATATTCTTGTACATAGGAGGTAGTATTATAGTAGTTATATTCTTGTACATAGGAGCAGTATTATAGTAGTTATATTCTTGTACATAGGAACAGTATTATAGTAGTTATATTCTTGTACATAGGAGCAGTATTATAGTAGTTATATTCTTGTACATAGGGGGCAGTATTATAGTAGTTATATTCTTGTACATATGAGCAGTATTATAATAGTTATATTCTTGTACATATGAGCAGTATTATAATAGTTATATTCTTGTACATAGGGTCAGTATTATAGTAGTTATATTCTTGTACATAGGAGCAGTATTATAGTAGTTATATTCTTGTACATAGGAGCAGTATTATAGTAGTTATATTCTTGTACATGGGGCAGTATTATAGTAGTTATATTCTTGTACATAGGAGGCAGTATTATAGTAGTTATATTCTTGTACATAGGGGGCAGTATTATAGTAGTTATATTCTTGTACATAGGAGCAGTATTATAGTAGTTATATTCTTGTACATAGGAGGCAGTATTATAGTAGTTATATTCTTGTACATAGGAGCAGTATTATAGTAGTTATATTCTTGTACATAGGAGCAGTATTATAGTAGTTATATTCTTGTACATAGGAGCAGTATTATAGTAGTTATATTCTTGTACATGGGGCAGTATTATAGTAGTTATATTCTTGTACATAGGAGGCAGTATTATAGTAGTTATATTCTTGTACATAGGGGGCAGTATTATAGTAGTTATATTCTTGTACATAGGAGCAGTATTATAGTAGTTATATTCTTGTACATAGGAGCAGTATTATAGTAGTTATATTCTTGTACATAGGAGCAGTATTATAGTAGTTATATTCTTGTACATGGGGCAGTATTATAGTAGTTATATTCTTGTACATAGGAGGCAGTATTATAGTAGTTATATTCTTGTACATATGAGCAGTATTATAATAGTTATATTCTTGTACATATGAGCAGTATTATAATAGTTATATTCTTGTACATAGGGTCAGTATTATAGTAGTTATATTCTTGTACATAGGAGCAGTATTATAGTAGTTATATTCTTGTACATAGGAGCAGTATTATAGTAGTTATATTCTTGTACATAGGAGCAGTATTATAGTAGTTATATTCTTGTACATGGGGCAGTATTATAGTAGTTATATTCTTGTACATAGGAGGCAGTATTATAGTAGTTATATTCTTGTACATAGGGGCAGTATTATAGTAGTTATATTCTTATACATAGGGGGCAGTATTATAGTAGTTATATTCTTGTACATAGGAGCAGTATTATAGTAGTTATATTCTTGTACATAGGGGCAGTATTATAGTAGTTATATTCTTGTACATAGGAGCAGTATTATAGTAGTTATATTCTTGTACATAGGAGTAGTATTATAGTAGTTATATTCCTGTACATAGGAGCAGTATTATAGTAGTTACATTCTTGTACATAGGAGGCAGTATTATAGTAGTTATATTCTTGTACATAGGAGCAGTATTATAGTAGTTATATTCCTGTACATAGGAGGCAGTATTATAGTAGTTATATTCTTGTACATAGGGGCAGTATTATAGTAGTTATATTCTTATACATAGGGGGCAGTATTATAGTAGTTATATTCTTGTACATAGGAGCAGTATTATAGTAGTTATATTCTTGTACATAGGGGCAGTATTATAGTAGTTATATTCTTGTACATAGGAGCAGTATTATAGTAGTTATATTCTTGTACATAGGGGGCAGTATTATAGCAGTTATATATATGAGGCAGTATTATAGTTGTTACACAGCACATGTCACAGTGGATAGTAGTATAATGTTGTACCGTGTTAGCCATTGAAAGTAGTGGAAGAGTGAAGAAATCAGGCGATACCTTTTAGAGGCTAACTGAGTATATTTATAAGTAAGCTTTCAGGAGTACTCGCTCCCTTCATCAGACATGGTGTGATACAAGAACTGAAAATTAACAGATTTTTATACACATGGTTTTCAAAGCATTTTAGAGTCCTTAAAAAAAATTGCAATCTAAGTAGAGAAGTTATTTACAACAGGTCAAAAAAACAGTCTGGAAACACAGTGGTTCATTCTGTTTTACAAGGCAGCTTCACCTGACCAGCCACAAGGGGGTGCTCACACGTATCTTCTATGTGTTCCACTGATCTCCAGGATCTGTGCAGTGATGATGAGGATCGCACATGCAGGAAAGGTTGAGCAGTTCTGAGACTATAAAGGATGGATTCTCCGCCAGGTGCATGTTACTACTGTACAGACTCAAGTGCTACTTAAGCCTTGCTGATAGTCGGAAGATAAATGGCTTTTTTCTTCTCAGTCCTTATGTAAATAGATTCAGTATTTCCTACTAGCAGTAAAAGGATTAAAGAGCGGTAACAGTAGATTCAGGTCTCACTTGTTTCCTCTGACATTCTGTGACCTCCGCACTCTGCAAACATAAAGATGAAAAGCAGGTAGTAGATCAGAGGAGTCCATAGCTCACTGATACAGGTGGATGGGGAGGGGGCAGAGCGCTGAAGACTTCATACACACCTATCTAGTAATACTGCACAATATAAGGCTATATAGGGGGAGACCTAATGGGGACCCTTCAATGATAGGGACGCCTTTGCTTCATAAAGACCAATCTGAAGGTTATTTTGGGGTGTGGTTTGACCCCCCTGGAAAGTGTAGCCCTGTATTATATGTTATACTATAGTAGAGTTCAATGTCAGTAAGAAAGTAGCCTATAACAGTCCATAAACATGAGCAAGCTCGCGGCCCAAAGTTGATGGTCTGATATTACCACGGGCATACTGTTTGTACCATAGAAGCAGAACAAGTAGCTGCCATGGGGCCCTTGGAGAGAGGGGCCCTCCCTGGTCAATGAGGTGAATGGTATTTGAAGGATTCTCCAGAAGAACTGCGTACATACAAAAAAATACAAGGGTGGAGAACTGGCCGATGGTTTTGGAAGGGGTGTGAAGAGGACCAGGGCTGTATATCATGGGTCCAAATCCATACACCGTAAAGGGTTCAGCTTGACCTTTGTTATGGGCCCGATCTCCACTGTGTACACAGAAGCTGGGTTATGAGGTAGGTGGGGCAGGTAGGTGGGTGCAGGTGGGGCAGGTAGGTTTGTGCAGAGCTGGATAAGGTGGGTCAGGAGACGCACAGATAGTTGAGTGCAAGCATAAAGAGGTATATCAGTGATGCCAAACCTCGCAACCATCCCGGATTCAGTGGGACAGTCCTGGATTTCGGGTGCTATCCTGGTCAGTGAGTAGTATGTCCCAGCCTGACCTCAGAAGTTGAGTATAGCGGTACAGTAGGGGAACCTCAATTTCCTGAACCACCATTCAGCCCCAACAGCTGATGCCTCTGTTTTGGATGCACGATCTGGTGACGTCACTACATGGCACCTGCAGCTCAAAGTCTCAAAAACCCAAAGTGGACAGGGCAAGGCATCTAGGGGGCCCACAAGCGTTCTTTATGCCACAAATAGGGGATACTATACTGTGGGGGCATAATGTGTCATTATACTGTCTGGTGGGCCCACACAGAGAGGACTTTATAATGTGTGGAGTCCACAAGGGCGACATTATACAGTGTTTTGGAAACGAGGGGATGCTATACTGTGTGGTGGGCCATGGGGAAATTTCATTGTGTGGAGGCCACAAGGGGTATTAGAATATGTGGGGACCACAAGGGGTATTAGAATATGTGGGGACCACAAGGGGGACATTATACTGTGTGTTGGCAAAGAGGGTGCTTTATACTGTCTGGGGGCAAACGGGCGAATGCTATACTGTGTGGTAGGCCATGGGTGAATTATAGTGTGAAGGGACCACAGAGGCATTGTATTGTGTTGGGGCTATGAGGGGGTATGATACCGTATGAGGGCACTAAGAGGGATTATATCATGTGGGGGCCACTAAAGGGGCATTATACCGTGTAGGAACATAAGGGGACTGGGTGGCATAGCTTACTATGCCCAAATGTGCAACAGGGCACTGCATATATCCGAAAGCTGAGAAGCTTGGTGATGCATGTAGGTGGGCACATGACAGCATAATATTGCACATATTTTGAGATATACAAGTGAATGGGTGCAGAGCAGAGGAGGATGCGTCATAAATTACACAGGTAACGATATAATGCTGTATATGCTGTTAGATATATCGGCCGGATCAGATCAGTCTAAGGTAGGCATTAGATAAACAGGTAGGGGGGTAATGGGTGTGGTAACATAATATTGTACATGATGTGAGATATACAGGTAGGTGGGTACAGAGTAGTGGTATGTAAGTTAGTAACTAGGTAGGAGAGGGAAGAGTTAGGCAGCAGGTGAGTGGTGCTGGGTGATGGGGCACCGCCATAGAAATGACAGCATTTTGTGGCACTGTCTTCTCTGTAAGTGACCTAGAATGACTTATTGTGATGGTCCATTGAGTTCTTACAAGTGCAGACAAGTCCAGGTAAATATATATAACCATCTCTCCAGCTCACAGCCGACCTGCACTGCTCCAATGTGTCATGTCCATGTAACTGCACGGAACATTAAATTACCGTCTATCTCCAACCTGGTTAATAGAAGGTGAAAGTAAAGAAGGACCCCGATATAGTGACCACAGGACAATGGAGGGGATAGTATTATAGTAGGCATATCCTTGTACATAGGAGCAGTATTATAGTAGCTATATTCTTGTACATAGGGGCAGTATTATAGCAGTTATATTCTTGTACATAGGAGCAGTATTATAGTAGCTATATTCTTGTACATAGGGGCAGTATTATAGTAGTTATATTCTTGTACATAGGAGCAGTATTATAGTAGTTATATTCTTGTACATAGGAGCAGTATTATAGTAGTTATATTCTTGTACATAGGAGCAGTATTATAGTAGTTATATTCTTGTACATAGGAGTAGTATTATAGTAGTTATATTCTTGTACATAGGAGCAGTATTATAGTAGTTATATTCTTGTACATAGGGGCAGTATTATAGTAGTTATATTCTTGTACATAGGAGCAGTATTATAGTAGTTATATTCTTGTACATAGGAGCAGTATTATAGTAGTTATATTCTTGTACATAGGAGTAGTATTATAGTAGTTATATTCTTGTACATAGGAGCAGTATTATAGTAGTTATATTCTTGTACATAGGAGCAGTATTATAGTAGCTATATTCTTGTACATAGGGGCAGTATTATAGTAGCTATATTCTTGTACATAGGGGCAGTATTATAGTAGTTATATTCTTGTACATAGGAGCAGTATTATAGTAGTTATATTCTTGTACATAGGAGCAGTATTATAGTAGTTATATTCTTGTACATAGGGAGCAGTATTATAGTAGTTATATTCTTGTACATAGGGAGCAGTATTATAGTAGTTATATTCTTGTACATAGGAGCAGTATTATAGTAGTTATATTCTTGTACATAGGAGTAGTATTATAGTAGTTATATTCTTGTACATAGGAGCAGTATTATAGTAGTTATATTCTTGTACATAGGAGCAGTATTATAGTAGCTATATTCTTGTACATAGGAGCAGTATTATAGTAGTTATATTCTTGTACATAGGAGCAGTATTATAGTAGTTATATTCTTGTACATAGGAGGTAGTATTATAGTAGCTATATTCTTGTACATAGGGGCAGTATTATAGTAGTTATATTCTTGTACATAGGAGGAGTATTATAGTAGTTATATTCTTGTACATAGGGGGCAGTATTATAGTAGTTATATTCTTGTACATAGGAGCAGTATTATAGTAGTTATATTCTTGTACATAGGAGGATGTATTATAGTAGTTATATTCTTGTACATAGGAGGCAATTTTTATTAAAGTAAAAACAAAACATAAATACAATTAAACAAAAGTTCTTCCAGTAATTTCAGACATTTTGTATGTACAAGGAAGAATCAAACAAGAAAATACTTAAAGCAAAATCAACTTAAAGAGTCCACACCTGTTGGAGAAGAAAATTTAAAGAACATACAGTAAAACTAAATAGGTCAAACTTAAAACAGATCCACTTTCCTCCATCATAGATCTGAATCAGAGCTGTCCTGGTGACCTACTGTTTCCATGTCTGATTCAGACTGCACCTCAGCTCGGCGGGGTCTCCTTTTAGTAGGAGGATCACCCTCTTCCTCATCGTACTCTGCCATCATTTGTATGATTTCTCTCTCTATTTCTGCTTCGGTCTCTGACAGGACACTAAATCTATTTGATGTTGCAGTAACATCGCCCGTTCTATCCAATCTCATCTTAGTTGGTTTTTGGACAGTGGTCCACTCACCCTCAGGCTTACGGCTGGATCTATCTTTCTTCCTTCTCTTAGTACTGGTGGGTGTTGGGGCAGGAGAAGAGATGGCCACTGAGGGTTGTACAACTTGGTCAACAACCTCCATGGTCGCCTCAATGGGTCCTGACTGGGCTTGGTCCTGGGTGGTATCACCTGTATCTGGTTGTGGCTCTGACTCAGTGACTACTGGCCCTGACAACAGCGCCTCCTCCTCCTCCTGTATGTCATCAGCCGCTGCCAGCCAGTCCTCATCAGGGATATCCCTACGGATGTTATGCCAAGCATCAGGACAGTCCCTGTGGGGGTGACCCATCTTACCACATAGATTACATCTAATGTTTTGGCAGGTAGCGCTCACGTGGCCCATTTCATTACACAAGTTGCACTTTACCATGGTGCACACGCTCACTATATGACCGGCCTTCCCACACTTAAAGCATCTGCGCGGCTGACCCGCCTAGAAGCAGACGCCTTTCTCTCGGCCAATGAAAAATGAGTTGGGCAGATGTTGGGCTACGTTGTTGTTCTGACGCAACTTAACCAGGACCTTCCACCCACCAGTCCAGATCCCGTCTTCGTCCCTGTTTTTAGTCAGATCGGACATGAAGTCGCAGTGTCTCCTGAGCCAGATGACAATGTCCTGAGGGGGGAACGGCCTCATTCCAGAATATAATCGTAACATTTGCTGTATC
This sequence comes from Leptodactylus fallax, assembly GCA_947044405.1. Lineage (NCBI taxonomy): Eukaryota > Metazoa > Chordata > Amphibia > Anura > Leptodactylidae > Leptodactylus > Leptodactylus fallax. The sequence goes on along the minus strand of CAMRHE010000375.1, from coordinate 562,018 downwards.
TGGCCTAGAGATGGGGATGAAGCTGAACTTATTCCAACCCTCAGTATCTCTGAACCTGGTGAGATTATCCCAGAAACGGTCCAGATCAGACATCAACTTAAAGCTGACATCATACCCCTGGCGGTCAGGAAGATTTATCACTGCCAGGATGTCAGTCGGCAGGAAGCCCATCTGGGTACATAGGAGCCCTCTGACCACAAACCTTCTATCAGGCAGATCTTCCTTGGCACCTCTGTGCCTAAACCTGACTACATTCCTCCTCTTGAAAGCCTGGCCTGTATAGTTCGTGCCTGATGTAAAAGAAGGAGCACCGCGGCTGCAGGCATTCCCAGAGGAGGTATGGCCAGATCCGCCATCTTGGCGTGTCTGTGGGCGCTGTGTGGGCTGCTGAGCACCTGCACTAGGAGGTTCTGTTACTACATTAGTAACTAGAGGGGGAAAGTCCTGTACATTGGACTGTGCTGTGTCCGCCCCACCATCAACCTCTATCTCTGCAATATCACCAGACTCCAGAGACTGGACTGTAGAGGGGTCTGATGTCATAGATGGTGAAGGATCCCCCCCAGAATGAGAAACACTTTCCCCTGCTGCACCATTATCACATACAGGATTATCTATCATTTCAGACATATTAGATGGATAGTTAGTGGCAGCAGAGTCCTGCACAGCAGAGTCCACAATATTATTACGGTCACTATCAGTTATGTCCTGCACAGCAGAGTCCAGACTGTCCCACACACTTACATCCTGAGCCCCCAAATGTGCACCAGTACCTTCAGGTAAGAGTCCACAGTCCTGATGAGATGACCTGCCTCCTGGGACTTGTGGTGTCTGCACAGATGCTACTTCAGGTAGGCGTCCATGATCTTGCTGTAAGGTGCTGATTGCTGGGACTTGTGGTGCCTTGCCAGGAACTGCTGCAGGTCTTTGCTGTGGCTTGGCATTAGCTGCTTCTTTCCCATACAAATTCCCTTCCTTAAAAGGGAAACTTGCTGGCTGCAGAATAGGCCTTGCATGGGACTGCTGGCCGCCATCTTGAGATGGTTCAGATCCAACTTTGGAGCGAGATGATGGTGACTTCTGGTATTCCTCGAATCGCTGCTGGTTTCTGTAGGATTCTCCCACCGGTCCCATTTGCTCCAGTACAGTCTCGGTCTCCTGTACGTTATCGGCGAGCTCTTTCGCCAGTGCGCTCAGCTTCTTGTCCAGTATTGCCTCTACCCCAGGTTTAGCAGCCCTCATTTTGTAGGCACAGTCAATCTGTCTCTGCAGATATATTTTACTCGCCTTCAATGTCTCCATTCTCCTGACCAGTGCTGGGATCTCGTCTGCCAGGCGCAGTTCAGGTGCACGCTCAGCCATTGTAACAGTCTGTCCATTATTGGGGAGTTTTGCAGGCTGGTTACTCACAGTATGGCTTCTGGTCGGTGTAGCCTGTGACTTCTGGCCTGCTGCGGCTGTTTTCACTGCCATGAGGCCACAATCTGTAGCTTGGGCACTGGGGTCCAGTTTGCTTCCAGTGACCGCACTACTGGTACCATGAAGCTTCCCTGGTGGTCTCCCTTTGGTCACATCCACAGGCCTTTCTACAATTTTGCAGTTTCCACTACCAGATCTTGTCCGCTCAGACCGCACCAGTACAGGCCGCTGCATGTTCTCCAACATGGTCTGTTTCTCCAGGGACGTTCTCCTCTGTCTGCAGGAGGATGGAGTGGACGGGACACCTGTAACCTGTAATGGCGTCTGCACAGGCTACACGGCTTGCTTCTTCTTACAATCAGGTATTCTGTCTGGATGCTGCACAATTACATTGGTAGGTTGTTGCACCGTACCTCTGCTTGCTTCTGCTACTGCTTTCTTTGCAATCACTTTCTTCTCATCTTGGCTTGCTGCACTGGGACTGCTGACACACTGGACATTACTTTCATTCTTGAAGACTTTTGGATTTTCATCCATTTTTTGAGTTGTCTGGGAATTGTTTCCCAGAGTAAGCCTTGGAGCCTGGGCCTTGCTAGGGGAGCTGCCCCACCCAGGGTGGCCCCGCCCTGGGCTTTCTCCAGACATCAGGAGACTCAGGAGAGCTACAGAAACACAACCTCACAGCTAGGAAGCAGTATTATAGTAGCTATATTCTTGTACATAGGAGCAGTATTATAGTAGTTATATTCTTGTACATAGGAGCAGTATTATAGTAGTTATATTCTTGTACATAGGAGCAGTATTATAGTAGTTATATTCTTGTACATAGGAGCAGTATTATAGTAGGTATATTCTTGTACATAGGGGCAGTATTATAGTAGTTATATTCTTGTACATAGGAGCAGTATTATAGTAGTTATATTCTTGTACATAGGAACAGTATTATAGTAGTTATATTCTTGTACATAGGAGCAGTACTATAGTAGTTATATTCTTGTACATAGGAGCAGTATTATAGTAGTTATATACTTATACATAGAGGGCAGTATTATAGTAGTTATATTCTTGTACATAGGAGCAGTATTATAGTAGTTATATTCTTGTACATAGGAGTAGTATTATAGTAGTTATATTCTTGTACATAGGGAGCAGTATTATAGTAGTTATATTCTTGTACATAGGGGAAGTATTATAGTAGTTATATTCTTGTACATAGGAGCAGTATTATGGTAGTTATATTCTTGTACATAGGAGCAGTATTATGGTAGTTATATTCTTGTACATAGGAGCAGTATTATAGTAGTTATATTCTTGTACATAGGAGCAGTATTATAGTAGTTATATTCTTGTACATAGGAGGCAGTATTATAGTAGTTATATTCTTGTACATAGGAGCAGTATTATAGTAGTTATATTCTTGTACATAGGAGCAGTATTATAGTAGTTATATTCTTGTACATAGGAGTAGTATTATAGTAGTTATATTCTTGTACATAGGAGGAAGTATTATAGTAGTTATATTCTTGTACATAGGAGCAGTATTATAGTAGTTATATTCTTGTACATAGGAGCAGTATTATAGTAGTTATATTCTTGTACATAGGGGCAGTATTATAGTAGTTATATTGTTGTACATAGGAGCAGTATTCTAGTAGTTATATACTTATACATAGGAGCAGTATTCTAGTAGTTATATACTTATACATAGGAGCAGTATTATAGTATATTCTTGTACATAGGAGCAGTATTATGGTAGTATCCTTATAACAGTTATACTCTTTTTAGTTTTTCTTTCTTTCTTCGAACAATTTGTACCATAATTATGTGACTACATTGTTATTTGTCAGGTGTGCACAGTGTGCCATTGTCTAGGTATTGTGCAGCTACAAACATTTAGTGTACTGCTGATTTTCCTCGCTGTTAGACAGATACAAGCCTCCGGCTATTTGACTAGGCTGTGAATTGCATTTCTTTAACAGTGAAGTATTTTCTATGTGGATTGCTCCCCCTAAAACCCCATGTTATAACCAGTAGAGAACATGGCAGAATATAGGACCCTAGCACGCCTCTGCCTCTGCAGGGAGGTACAATGTAGATGTGTGTCCTCAGCCGCTGTGAATGAAAGGGACAGAGAAGCAGAATTGGAATAGCTCGGCTGTCTCCTGGCAACTATCCTGACGCAACAAAAAGTCATTTGAAAAAAAAAAAGGGACACATAGAAAATGGGGAGGTACAACTCCGAGTGAATGCAGATTGAGAGGAGACACAGCCGCCACAATGACCTGGAGGCTGGGAGGGAATCCAGACTGTAGCATCTCCTGAGCGGCACATCCCAAGGAACAGAAGCGCAGAGCAGCTGTGTGTGTATGACGCCCAGATCCTCCCAGTCTGACAATCCAGGTATGTGCCGCCACATACAGCACGTCTCCTCTGTCCTCACCCTCTCACATAGTCAATGCCCTGTTGATCCAGAAGAAGACAAAAACCAGAGCCCAATATAATGCACCTGTGTGCCCTGATACCTGCCAATGGTGGGGCCGTCTGTCCACCTGGTGCCAGCCCCCAATTGTTATGTCTGTGCCATCATTTCGGAAGAATTTTTTTCGCCTCTATCTCGCGGTCACATGATCATTTCCTGATGATCTCCATTGTCTTTGTTTTCAGTTTTTATACCATTAGTCATAACCATTAATATCACATAAAGTCCTGGAATTTTCCCATATATTTTTTATGTTTTAATTTTTCTGCATTTTTGAGGTCTTTGCTTGCTGAATAGGAACATCCTCTAGGGACCTAGAGATTGAGTTATCATTTAGACCTCACACAGCTGAGGGTTTGTTACAATATATAAATGTAGGCAGTTATCTATAAGCTAAACATAGAAGAACACAGGTCTGTCTCCTACATTGGACCGAGACTGATACATTGTAACAATCCCATCAGCTCTGTAAGTCTAGGGGATTCTCTTAGGATCTATTATCTCTTTGATTTCTAACCAAATCTTGATGACCATAACAGCTAAGACAGATCTGTTCTCCAGTGAAGACCCCAAGATCCTGAGAGACCCCACTGACTATATTACACAGTGCTAGATGATTATTATGTGTGCAGGGTCGTCTATGGTCTGTGGCAGTCTAAGATTTCACGTTTGGAAATGCATGAATAGCAATTCCTTATAGCATAATCCACTGATGCCCCCTGCCTGTTCTGACAAGGGGTAATATAGTTCCCAGGGCAAGAGTATAACACAGAGGAAATATCATACACGTGTCCTATTCTAATGCCATATACTACAAGTAAAGGAACAGGAGACACAATATGGTAATATACACCCTGCTCATGGGCTGAGAAGGAAACAGCAGGGAACTCCATTGTAATACTGTGTGGATTTACTGAACTGATTTGTATAGGTGGCAGTAATATAGGAGCAGTTATAGCCTATAGTATTATAGTACTTATATTCTTGTACATAGGAGCAGTATTATAGTAGTTATATTCTTGTACATAGGAGCAGTATTATAGTAGTTATATTCTTGTACATAGGAGCAGTATTATAGTAGTTATATTCTTGTACATAGGAGCAGTATTATAGTAGTTATAGTCTTGTACATAGGAGCAGTATTATAGTAGTTATATTCTTGTACATAGGAGCAGTATTATAGTAGTTATATTCTTGTACATAGGAGCAGTATTATAGTAGTTATATTCTTGTACATAGGAGCAGTATTATAGTAGTTATATTCTTGTACATAGGAGGCAGTATTATAGTAGTTATATTCTTGTACATAGGGGCAGTATTATAGTAGTTATATTCTTGTACATAGGAGGCAGTATTATAGTAGTTATATTCTTGTACATAGGAGGTAGTATTATAGTAGTTATATTCTTGTACATAGGAGCAGTATTATAGTAGTTATATTCTTGTACATAGGTGGCAGTATTATAGTAGTTATATTCTTGTACATAGGAGCAGTATTATAGTAGTTATATTCTTGTACATAGGAGCAGTATTATAGTAGTTATATTCTTGTACATAGGAGCAGTATTATAGTAGTTATATTCTTGTACATAGGGGGCAGTATTATAGTAGTTATATTCTTGTACATAGGAGCAGTATTATAGTAGTTATATTCTTGTACATAGGGGGCAGTATTATAGTAGTTATATTCTTGTACATAGGAGCAGTATTATAGTAGTTATATTCTTGTACATAGGGGCAGTATTATAGTAGTTATATTATTGTGCATAGGGGCAGTATTATAGTAGTTATATTATTGTGCATAGGGGCAGTATTATAGTAGTTATATTCTTTTACATAGGAGTGGTATTATAGTAGTTATATTCTTGTACATAGGAGCAGTATTATAGTAGTTATATTCTTGTACATAGGAGTAGTATTATAGTAGTTATATTCTTGTACATAGGAGGCAGTATTATAGTAGTTATATTCTTGTACATAGGAGGTAGTATTATAGTAGTTATATTCTTGTACATAGGAGCAGTATTATAGTAGTTATATTCTTGTACATAGGTGGCAGTATTATAGTAGTTATATTCTTGTACATAGGAGCAGTATTATAGTAGTTATATTCTTGTACATAGGAGCAGTATTATAGTAGTTATATTCTTGTACATAGGGGGCAGTATTATATAGTTATATTCTTGTACTTAGGGGGCAGTATTATAGTAGTTATATTATATTACATAGGAGCAGATTTAATTAAAAAGAAGCAATAGTTGAGAGGATTGCATATATATTCTTAGATTTTCTCATGCCTGTATATATGTGACTGATGGTTGTGTTACTGCCTGTGAGTCTGATGCATATTAGGATCGGTGAATATCCTATAGAAAATCCATAGTTCGTTTTCTTATGCACTTTATTGTAGATTGTGTCTTGTTCTGTTTCCGGAGCTCTTATTGTCTGAGTCAATACTGTATGATTGTGGCTTTTACGGCTGGTTCTCCTCGCATTATATTCTCTATATATAGGAGTATATGGGGCTTAGTCATCTTCTACATTACTGAAAATCATGACATGTGCAATTTGTCATATGGTCCTACTAGATTACAGCCGGATTACTGTCTGGTTAGCCCCAACAGCGTCTGCAATTCCCAGCAAATGAGGACGCGCTCCTGTTTTTGACTATAGGAGGCAGTATAATGTCTAATTCATGGGGAGAGCTGCTACAAAGAATAGGGGAAGGCAGTGGTTTGCAGCATCTCTCCTCTCTGACTGATAGAGGGTGTCAGAGCAGGAGACCTCCTATGATATCCATGTGCCCTAATACGCTCTCTCAAAGCTTCCTATTGACTGGTGCAGTTTTTGGGGACCTATAGGGAGAGGTCCTATGAACTTTATTAGGTTTGAGCAGGATAATAATGTTTTTTGGTTGTATATTAGATGCTTTATGTAGGATAACACTGAGTAAAGGGAAGAACCTTTGCTGTGAATTTTTGCGTTTTGGCCTTGAATATTAATCGCACTGACATTTATGAGTTATGATATAATACAGAATATAAAGGTCAGTTCAGCGGCAATTCACTTTATCAGGCGGTACATAGATATATGAAATTTAGTAGCACTATATGTGCAGAACAGGTCAGCTTACCCCAGAGGAATGCACATGGATAGCTAGGAGCATGCTATAAATAAGGGACGACATGCTCTGAAATGTATAAGCAGGTTTACACTGTTTTTAAGCTGAAGTTTTGGATATCTTGCTATGGGTTGCAATACAACCCTAATATATAAATAAATATATACATATATATATATTTTCATATGTGTCAGTCTTCACTGCGGTTCTGCATTCTATTCTTGAATCAGGAAAATGAAAATGAATGTCGGTACTGCTGATATAGTAAAGTATTTGAAACCACTGGAGGACCAGATATGTCTGAATGTCATATGGCCTGCACATACATTTTGATGTAATACCTTATATAGCCTGTGGGGCTGCTGCAGGGAAAGTGAACACTTGGTACTCAGTTTCTCCTATAGATTCCAGATTTTTTTCCGTGGGGGACACCTTTGAAGGGTGTGTTCATATATGTCTAGTGATACAACTAGTGTCGAATCCTCCGGAGGGTCCAGGATCTAACACAATAATGGTCCAGCAGAAGACACACAATTTGAAGGGTATAGTGGTCTATTTTATAGGGGTTGCTGGAGAGTGGACCCCAGAATCACTTTATCTGGTGGGCCCAAGGACTCCCAATGGGCCACTGGATCTGTTTTAGTTGACTGTCGCGTTTTTTTTGATGTGGCCAGTAGACAGGTCTGGCATTGTGTCCTTATGTTCGGTGCTGAGCCCCGTCTGGGGTGGCTCTGAGTTGCCAGACATATGTGCACGCACCCTAACAAAAACTATTCAGTACTTCATTCGGTCATTTAACAGTGGTATCTGATCCTGGGAAAGCTGAGTGCCATCATTGGCCATCATCAGTGCCATCACTTGAGCCATCATTGGATTTGCTACAAGGGATGTCACCCGGCTTTCCTAGAATCCTTTACTGGCAAACAGTCTCTATGCAGTGATATGTAGGCGAGTTGTATATACTGCTGGTCAGGACTCTAGGAAAGCTGGAATATAATAATCCCATATACACATATATACAAGGTAACTTTTCAGTATGGTCACCATTACTAAGACGCCTCCAGCACTAAAGTCATCTCCATAATTAGTACTTGAGACATGATCTGCAGTCACTCCGACTGTCACCCAAGTGTCTGTCTGCGCTGACTGTAGGGGAGTGACTGTAGTCAGAAGGAGGTGTCAGACACTTATAGGATCACACCGGCTCCTAGTACTCTGTAATGAGAGGCTGCAGGCTCAGGCGGTAAGAGATTCCTTTACTCGCTGCCCTCTAATACTAGGACCGGCGTGTAGCAGAGCTGAGGTTGTCACACAACTCTCTTTCTTTTGTGCTGGCTGAGATAATATAATTGTTTATCCTGTAGTTCAAAGAGGAGAAATATATCATATTAACATAAGAAGATGCCACAAGCTCAGCTGTTATATTACTGTAGGATTCATTCTGAGGTTTGTAGTTGGGTCGATTGTGTTGCAGAGTTCTACTTATACAGAACTAATACAGAAAGACTCAGAGAACTTTCCATCATCTGCAGAGATTGTTCTCATAGGTCTTAGGTAATAAGTGCTGGATTTCTGTGCAATATGAGGCAGATAGCTTAGTTATATCATCTGTATCGATATGAGATAGATAGATAGATAGATAGATACGCAATAGATAGAGATAGATAATGTGGCAGATTTAGGTAGATAGATAGTAGATAAGATAGACAGATATGACTAGGTAAGTAGATAGATAGACAGATAGATAATAGATGGATAGATATTGAGATAATGGATGAAATAATGAATTAATGAATGGCTAGGCAGATATATAGAAAGAAAGAAAAAGAAAGAAAGAAAGAAAGAAAGAAAGAAAGGAAAGAAAGAAAGAAAGAAAGAAAGAAAGAGACTATATATATATATTAGATAGATGGATAGATAGATGACTGGATTGGTAGAAAGAAAATGGATATATTGGTACATAGGTAGACATGATTTAGATAGATAAATAATTGGAGAATCTTCTTCTCTACTGTATACTATCTGGTTGTGTATACTTTCTGGTCTCCTATATTATCTGGTCACCTATACTCCCTGGTTGCCTATACTATCTGGTTGTGCATACTGTCTGGTCTCTTATAATATCTGGTCTTCTATACTATCTGGTTGTCTATACTATCTGCTCTCCTATACAATCTGCTCTCCTATACTATCTGGTCTCCTATACTATCTGCTCTCCTATACAATCTGCTCTCCTATACTATCTGCTCTCCTATACTATCTGGTCTCCTATACTATCTGGTTGTCTATACTATCTGCTCTCCTATACTATCTGCTCTCCTATACTATCTGGTTGTCTATACTATCTGCTCTCCTATACTATCTGCTCTCCTATACTATCTGGTTGTCTATACGGTCTGCTCTCCTATACTATCTGGTCTCCTATACTATCTGGTTGTCTATATGATCTTCTCTCCTATACTATCTGCTCTCCTATACTATCTGCTCTCCTATACTATCTGGTTGTCTATACTATCTGCTCTCCTATACTATCATACTATCTGGTTGTCTATACGGTCTGCTCTCCTATACTATCTGGTTGTCTATACTATCTGCTCTCCTATACTATCTGCTCTCCTATACTATCTGGTCTCCTATACTATCTGTTCTCCTATACTATCTGGTTGTCTATATGATCTTCTCTCCTATACTATCTGCTCTCCTATATTATCTGGTTGTCTATACTATCTGCTCTCCTATACTATCATACTATCTGGTTGTCTATACGGTCTGCTCTCCTATACTATCTGTTCTCCTATACTATCTGCTCTCCTATACTATCTGCTCTCCTATACTATCTGGTTGTCTATACTATCTGCTCTCCTATACTATCTGGTTGTCTATACGGTCTGCTCTCCTATACTATCTGGTCTCCTATATTATCTGGTCTCCTATACTATCTGGTCTCCTATACTATCTGGTTGTCTATATGATCTTCTCTCCTATACTATCTGCTCTCCTATACTATCTGGTTGTCTATACTATCTGGTCTCCTATACTATCTGGTTGTCTATATGATCTTCTCTCCTATACTATCTGCTCTCCTATACTATCTGGTTGTCTATACTATCTGGTTGTCTATACTATCTGGTTGTCTATACGGTCTGCTCTCCTTTACTATCTGGTTGTCTATACTATCTGCTCTCCTATACTATCTGGTTGTCTATACGGTCTGCTCTCCTATACTATCTGGTCTCCTATACTATCTGCTCTCCTATACTATCTGGTCTCCTATATTATCTGGTTGTCTATACTATCTGCTCTCCTATACTATCTGCTCTCCTATACTATCTGGTTGTCTATACGGTCTGCTCTCCTATACTATCTGCTCTCCTATACTATCTGGTCTCCTATACTATCTGGTCTCCTATACTATCTGGTTGTCTATACTATCCGGTTGTCTATACTATCTGGTTGTCTATACTATCTGGTTGTCTATACGGTCTGCTCTCCTATACTATCTGGTTGTCTATACTATCTGCTCTCCTATACTATCTGGTTGTCTATACTATCTGCTCTCCTATACTATCTGCTCTCCTATACTATCTGGTTGTCTATACTATCTGCTCTCCTATACTATCTGCTCTCCTATACTATCTGGTTGTCTATACTATCTGCTCTCCTATACTATCTGCTCTCCTATACTATCTGGTTGTCTATACTATCTGCTCTCCTATACTATCTGCTCTCCTATACTATCTGGTTGTCTATACGGTCTGCTCTCCTATACTATCTGCTCTCCTATACTATCTGGTTGTCTATACTATCTGCTCTCCTATACTATCTGCTCTCCTATACTATCTGCTCTCCTATACTATCTGCTCTCCTATACTATCTGGTCTCCTATACTATCTGGTTGTCTATATGATCTTCTCTCCTATACTATCTGCTCTCCTATACTATCTGGTTGTCTATACGGTCTGCTCTCCTATACTATCTGGTCTCCTATATTATCTGGTCTCCTATACTATCTGCTCTCCTATACTATCTGGTTGTCTATACTATCTGGTTGTCTATACTATCTGCTCTCCTATACTATCTGCTCTCCTATACTATCTGGTTGTCTATACTATCTGCTCTCCTATACTATCTGCTCTCCTATACTATCTGGTTGTCTATACGGTCTGCTCTCCTATACTATCCGGTCTCCTATATTATCTGGTCTCCTATACTATCTGCTCTCCTATACTATCTGGTTGTCTATACTATCTGGTTGTCTATACTATCTGCTCTCCTATACTATCTGCTCTCCTATACTATCTGGTTGTCTATACTATCTGCTCTCCTATACTATCTGCTCTCCTATACTATCTGGTTGTCTATACGGTCTGCTCTCCTATACTATCCGGTCTCCTATATTATCTGGTCTCCTATACTATCTGCTCTCCTATACTATCTGGTTGTCTATACTATCTGGTTGTCTATACTATCTGGTTGTCTATACGGTCTGCTCTACTATACTATCTGGTTGTCTATACTATCTGCTCTCCTATACTATCAGCCATAAGAGACCAGACAGACCATGTGATATTATCTACAGCCAATCTACTATTCACTTATAGATGGGTGATGATAGAACTTCCCCCTATATAACAAGTCATCATCACAAGATGTCCTCGCCGTCAGAAATAATCTACACATCCAAGGATATCTGCACAGCTCCCTAAATTCTGAGAAGAGAGAATGTGAAGGGCAACCTGGATGAATGGTGGGGTAGGGTATCTAGATACGTGGTACATATGGAGCTCAGAGAGTGCCCCAGAGTACCTATACAGTACCACATACTTGCAATTCACAATACATTGCTTAGATGCATAGTGTATACTATACTGTATTGTCCAGAGTCCTATATTAGGGGTGCCACATTATGTCCATATAGTGCCATTCTGTGCCCAGACACTCATATTATGCTCACATAGAGGCAAAAAATGGAAACTCAGTGTCAAAAAGCAAAGTGGATGGGACCTAGTTATATCGTGCTCATGTAGAGCCAAAAAGTTCCAGACAGTTTCCAGACAGTGCCCATTTATTGCCTATAGTGCCCAATGTCACAGTCCCACCCTGCTCCCTTTACGCCTGCTTCATCAGCCTGCCTTACAAGAGGGTGATGCTGCCCTCTGCTGGCAGCAGCCAATAATGCTAGCAATATCTCACTACATAGGACACATGATGAGCTCAGATACACTGTATCACCATTCCTGTACATTGAAATGATGTAATATCTATCTATCTATCTATCTATCTATCTATCTATCTATCTAAAATGAAATCATGTAATATTACTTGAATATCATTCTATGAGACAGTATCACACATGGAAGGCTGAGATACATATAGTAGACTGCTGGGTGTAGTTGCTCATGATAAACCCCCAGTACAAAGTAAAGTTCTATAATGGCGCCATACAGTGAACACACATATAGGGGGAATTTTATCGATACCTCGCTTTGCACCTCGCTCGACACATTGTGCGAATGTGGGTGGATTGGGGCAGGGAGCGGGGTGGTAATATTTATTATAACTCACGACAGTTTTCTTCCATGATTTATAATGGAAATCTATTCCTCATTATAAGTCGGCCGTGCCCTGCGCCAGTCCTAATAAATCTGCCCCATTGTCTGCAAATAACGGTGTTGAATAATGCTCAAAAATAATGCTATAAAGATTAGACCATTGTGGTGATGGGGAAGTGAGAGGCCCTGATGGTGCAGGTTCTAGGACAATAGCCCTTGATGGTGCAAGTCCTAGGGCAACACCCCTTGAGGGTACAAGTCCTAAGACAACAGTCCCTGATGGTGCAAGTCTTAAGACAACAGCCCTTTGATGGTGCAAGTACTAAGACAACAGCCCTTTGATGGTGCAAGTCCTAGGGCAACAGCCCCTTTTGTCCATACTGTAATCTGGCCCCTTCCCGATGAGGTACCAGTATAGGGTAAACTTATCACACAAAGTACCCCCTGCCTCAGTACCTTGACATTTTGCATATAATAGAGTACTTATATATCATAGAGGTAGAGTTTAGGATTGTCCCTAGTATAGGAACAGGGGGTTCAGGTTCTTACTAGTGGGTAACAAGACCTTTGACCCTATTCTCCACAAACTTAGCAGGATAGAGGAAGGGGGAGGGCAACCATCAACATGAGCCAGTACCCAACAGGGGGTCCTTTTTATTCTTGCCATGGGTCCCATTCTGTACTACATGCACTTCACCCTCATGAATATCACCGCAGCCTACCCAATGGTCTCCACAGTCCAATGTATTTCTAATATTTCCCATAGGAATCCTGTATTTGTTCCCACTGTCGGTGGGGTCCCGATGGGCCAGTGCAGTATAATAGTTCCCAGCACATTATTTACATGTTAATAGCGGATACCCTACAGTCATGAAGTATGAAGTGCAGGCCTCGGCGCGGTGCCCTGTGGGGACAATAATAAAGACCCTCATATTGAGAGGCTTTATGAATACATAGAGAATTTCTCTTTACTCTCGGTGTCTTTGTGTTCAGGGCATTGAGCGCCTGGAGAACCGACCAGGGTAGAAATTGTGCTAAGAGTTTTCCCAGGCTACCCAAGGAAGATGAGGGAACTGTATGGGGAAGTGGTGGGGACAATGAGGCCTCTGTCCAGGGCTGGATGGTATTAGTATGTATGGGGAGAACATCATTTCTAAGCAACTCAATATTTCATATTATTTTTGTGATTATATTAGATTATATCATTTATTATTATTATTACATTGTATAATTTATATCGGTATTATCATTATTATATTATATTTAATATTTGTATTATTACTATCTTACTATATATTATATACTATATAACTACTTACATGTAATATTTTTATTATTACTATCTTACTATATATACTACGTATATACTATATTACTACTTACAGATAATATTTTTACTATTATTATGCTATTCTTGTTATTATGTTATTTATGATCATTATTACTGTTACATTTATTATTGTACATTGTTTATTATTATGTTTTATTACTTATGATTACTTTTTATACTATTATTATGTTATATGACCTGGGCTGGAGCCAGCACCTGGGAAAGCCAGGAAGGCGCCCACTCAGTTTCTGCTATGAGCACTTCTATCAATATAAATGGATGTGCTCATTGCATTGCTAAGTGGTAAGTGCAGATTTCATTCTCACTTACAGCTCTTAGCTCCTTGGACCCCCGCCTGTTCCTGTGCCAGTGCCGGAGCAGGGGAGGGGCGGGGGTCCAAGGAGTTAAGAGCGGTAAGTGAGAATGAAATCTGCACTGAGAATGCTCCCCATAAGAGGGCAGTCATTAGGGGCAATTATATGGGGCACTGTACTGTATGGGGCCGTCATATGGGGGCATAAGGGGGCCATTATATGGGGACATAAAGAGGCCATAATACTGTTGATATGGGGCCATTATACTTTATGGGGACATAAGGAACCATTATATGGGGGCATTCTACTGTATGTGGACATAAGGGGCCATTATATGGGGGCATAAAGAGTCCAATACTATTGATAAGGGGCCATTATATTGTGTGGGAGGCATTAGGGTTCATTATACTGTATGGGGGCATAAGGGGATAAGGGGGCCATTATATATTTGGGGGCATGTCAATGGTTTTCAATCTTTGTAATGCTAAGCTTGAAAGTTACAGAAGACCTACAGCCATTCCAGCAGGTATTTATTTGCTGCGGTGGCTTTTAGAGGAAAACACTGCGGCTGCATGAGTTGTGCCGCAAAGAGGCTCACTAAGGCTCTGTTGCCCAAGAGCCCACAAAAACCTGGCGCCAGCCCTGTATATTACTTATTTTTATTATTATTTATACCATTATTAAGTTATATGTGATTATTTTTCTTTTTACTTTTATGATTATTTAGACAATTATTGTGATACATTATTTATGATCATTATTTTTATTTTCGTGACTACTATTATGTTATATTATTTGTTATTATTTTGTTAGATTATTAATAGTACAATTATTTGAACTAGTAATATTAATGGTGACGTATTGCTAAACGTGGACGTAATATTACATCCTTCTGGCCACAAGTGGACATACGCCTGGTGGACTTACGCTATAATGGCCGAGGTCAAAGAGCACTTTGATCCCGGGCTGTTTGGCCCCTTAGACACCATGAAATCATGTTATAGGAAAAAATACAGGATCCTTGACGGAAGAGAACACATCAATAGTGTGAGCCGACAGTTCTAGTTGGCAATTTCATCTTCCAGAGAGCAAGGATGCTCTGGAGGAGAGTCCTGTTTGCAAAATCCCATCTACTATACAGGGTGTCTCATAAAGATAACCCCTGTCCATACAATATAATCCATTAGGGTATATGTACATCATGCAGGAGGGGGGTCTCTCGCTGAGGACTTCTGTTCTAGTAGACTTAGATGGTATAAAATATATAAAAGTAATAAAAGTATTTAATAAAAATGAAGATTTAGAATTCCTAGTAAACAGTGAACTAAATCCTTGTGGTGCCTCACACCGGCCACTAGGGGCACTATAAGGATGTAGATGTATGCTGTAAATATACGTTTTCCATGCAGCGTTATCCCACCATCTGAGGGCTGCAGATTTGCTTCTAATACTTGGAAGGTTTGGAGATACTTAACATATCTAACAAACTGCTCACATGAAGGACGTTTTTTTACTGGAGATTTTTGGACCTTTAGGGACAGGCCCTTAAATTCAATATCCTGGTAGAAATTTTCTCGTTTCCTACTGGGCGTCTCTTGGTTCAGGTTGGTGCTTGTCATGAGCCGCGCCGTATCAGGACAGGTATCGCAGTAAATTTTCTACTTATTGTATTTTAAGGAACTGTCAATCATCACAATTTTGCGGGATTAAAATCCTGTAATTTCTCCAATTAAAATAACAATTTAATCACCAGGAAGATCAAAGGATTAACATCTGTCTGGAATAATAAATACGTCAGGGAAGACTGGAGGCAGCTACATGTCCTGGCAGGGTAATAACATAACTACGCCATATAGTATAGGGGCATTGCTTTCACCTGGCACCAGGGTCAAGTGCCTAGTGGTACCTACATATTCCCCCTCTCCCAATGCACCATGGTGTCTCCAAAGTCAACCTACACCCCCTTGTTAAAATATGTGCTTGGTAACAATGATCCCCTTGCCATGGAGAATTTACACACTGAGAATGGCATGGTCAGTACCACTACTATAAGGGGCTTGAAAGGTGTAACCTGTTTCTGAGACCTAATGCATAATCTGTAACAGGGCCAATGATCACCTTAAAAGCTATTGGGGCCCCAATATAGGCACATAATCAGGGCCCCTGAACTCCTTATTATATATTTTACCAGCCTCTCTATACCATTTAGTGGGTCAAAGGCAGCGGAGGACAGAATTCTAACTGAGGCCTATATATATCTACAGAGGGCACCACATAGGTAATAATGGGCAAACCTGGTTCCCAATTACGTAAGACCCATTTTTTGTAGCTCTTAAGTAGCGTCTGGTGGGTCGAGTCCACAGATGAGTTTAGGCCTCCCATGTACCTGGGTCCCTGGTGGCCTTAGCACTGACACTTCTCTGACAGCCTCAACAGGGCCACCAAACTTGCACATCTTATTGCACATTTCTCAACTTTCCCAGAATTCCAGGAAGAATAGGCAAATTTACCGGCCCATCATTTTATGTGTCGATCATGTTCGAAAAAGGGGTGAGACCAGCACATTTTTGTGGCATGCTCATAGGGGGTTGGTGATGTTCAGAAGGTGGCGTGGCCATGCTCCTTGGAAATGTTGACAAGTATGCCTTATTTATACTATTGGTTTCCTCATGTAGAGCAGGGAGAGCCTTTGCGCCACCAAAAGGTCAGGTTTTAGGGTCTGTGTATGAATGCAATGACTGCACCCCTATAGTTATGTCCCCGGGTACCACTAAGTCACGAGGAAGGGCTATTGTACTGGATGATGGCTTTGGACTGGTGTCAGGCATCATGAGGCAAAACCATGACACTTCAAGGGGGTGTGGGACCAGGATTCAGGGACAGTCATCGTAAAGCAAGGGGCTCCAGGGCTTGAATTCAGGGACCAGTATCATGAGGCAATGACATGCCACTTAAAGCGTGTATGTGAAGGGTAAAGTACAGAGCCTCAAATTTCTGCACTAGATGAAGGTATCCATTTTTCTTAACCTATTGACCAACTAGCATTTCATGAATGGGTTGTGAAGAACTAGGCAGAGTTTCCCCTTAAAGGGTTTGTCCAGTCTTTTGATACTGATGACCAATGCTTA
The DNA here is from genome assembly GCA_947044405.1 of Leptodactylus fallax. Classification (NCBI taxonomy): domain Eukaryota; kingdom Metazoa; phylum Chordata; class Amphibia; order Anura; family Leptodactylidae; genus Leptodactylus; species Leptodactylus fallax. The sequence goes on along the minus strand of CAMRHE010000375.1, from coordinate 544,675 downwards.
GTATAGGTTTTCGGTATCAGATGGGTGAGGATCCGACACCGGGCACCCGCACCAGTTGTTCACAGTAGCCACCAATGTCATAACTGAACATTGGGTGGAGCCAGAAGCAGATTTATATCTGTTCCTGGGAAAGCTGGGTGTCAACCAACTGGGCTGCCAGGTCTGTCTCATAACTTTCTCAGGCTCTGACTTATACGGCAGCAGGAGACTTTCCAAGCCTGAACTGGCCGATAACAGGGAACAATAGACTGCAGTTACCTACACAATAGATTTTAGCAGCCCCACCAGACAGGTGCAGATTGATTCATGGAGCAACAATGCGTCTGCTAAACGAGTTTCTCCGTATTCCGCATAATTGCGAACTGCCAGGAGGAATGTTTCATTATGTCCCTTTACTGCACTTGTTTCCTTGGAAACCGCACACCAGTTTTCTTATTCATGACCATTACACGCCCAAAGGGGACTGGAGAGGTAAAACATAGTGCACGGCACAGTACACACACGGACTATGGCCTATTGATCGGGGGGGTGGACATCATGGAGACTTTACTCCTCCAGTAAATATCTTAGCTTTGATGATATGATGAGTCAATGTTTGATCTTAGACAATCGGCTTCATCGTTGGGTAAACAGGAGGGGAAAAAAAGTAAAGATGTGTATTTTTGCTTTTTGGGTTTTTTTTTTGTTTGTTTTTTTTCAAAATTCTAACAATATTGCACTCGATGTAGTATATGGTCCCAGATTATGAGATTATTCAGATTATCACAAAAAAACTGTGGCAAATTATTAAAAACTGTCTAAAACCGGGGCCCCACGTTGCGAAAACATCACGGCAAAAAATGCAGCGTTTACAGTACCTGCAAAGTGGATAGGATTATGACTAATTCCATCTACACATTGCAGAAAAATATCCGCAGCGGAAATGCTGTGATTTTAAAAACCGTTGCGTTTTTGTAAATCGCAGCATGTCAAGTATACCTACAGAAATGCCAGCGCTTTCCATATAGGTAAAATAGGGGCAGAAAGTCCGCAGAGGAAAACTGTGAAAAACGTTTTTCACAGTTTTACTCTGCGGACTTTGCACTTTTTGGCTGTAGCTCTCTACATGGGGCCTTAGCCTAAAAGAGAAATTGTCTTTGTTGCCCATAGCAACCAATCACAGCGCATCTTCTATTTTACAAAAGCAGAATACAAAATGAAAGTTGTGCTGTGATTGGTTGCTATGGGCAACAGATAGGGCCTTTTTTTCTAAATCTTCCAAACTTTTTGGAGTCGCTGATTATTCATAGGCCCAGTGCGAGCAAAATGTGGGCCATCCATTGTTGCTTCTTGTTTCGTCCTTATGTTGATCTTCGTCTGATGTCTCTTTTCTTCCAGACTCCAGATTGCTAGGTGTTGTAGTACCTTCTCTATACTGTAGGGTGCCAAACTACCATATATTCATTGTATCACTGCCGGACTTCATCATAGCACCCTAAAGTTTCTAATATGGGTCCATAGAGGCTTAGAGGGGTTGTCCAGGATATACATATTTGATCAAGGAGGCCGGGGAAGGTGTAAAAAAACAAGCAAAAAAAAACCCCAAAAAACATACTCAGCTGTTCCCAGTATTCTGGTATCTCACATCACGGTCTAGTCCTGCTGTTCTCGTGGTCTTCTACCTGCGGAAGTCCTTGCCTTACGTGACCAATGAGGCCAAGCAGAGGCCTAAAGAAAGGAAATGGGACGTTTCCTGAATTCAGCGGACTGTCAGCTTTGCCAGTATGTCCCCGATTGCCGGACATATCGGTGCCATTAGTTTCAGTACTGATACTCCTCCACTGTCAGAAGGGTAGGCCTTACAGCTCAGCGGAAAAATACTGTCGGGGGGGGGGCCCAGCAATGATGTGAGCTGTAAGGCCCACCCTTCTGACAGTGGAGGGGTATTGGTGTAAGAGACAGCCAATGTTGTCCTAAGCTTCATTTGTCTGTATAAACTGTTAATGTTGAATGTATTTCTGTGATTCTGTTCCTTTAAGACAGCAGCCATTGTAATTGTGACATGATGCTGGAGTGACCCCCCCCTTTTATGTCAGCTTGCCTGTTCTGCAGACAGAATGTGAGCAGAGAAGCAGGAAGTGACGAGACAGAGAGCAGCAGCCATCTTAGCAAGTGTTGTATTGAACTGGTGTGGAGATTTTTCTGTACAGCTAAGCTGTATCTTGGTCCAGAGACAAACAGAGTGTAAAGAGACAACAGGACTAGTGAGTCCACGTGAAAGGAACTGTGCTCAGTGGCTGATCAGTGAGACTGACATTGTGACTGTGTATATGGATACCACAGATAGAGACTCGCAGTGCTGTTGATGTACTGGACAGCACCTGCTAAACCCCGGCTTACATCCCAGCTCAGTGTATGGATTCGGCAGGACTGTCAGTGTGCTGAGTGGAATCTGCTGTTGGATTACATTGCATTCATTGGGTTTCCCTGTTAAAGAGGACTTCATTTCTCCCAAGATCCTGATAACCGTGAGGAGAGGACGTTTCGCTATAAAAGAAAGGAACGACTTTGGGCCCCACCGCGCGCTTCTACAGACTGTAAGCGGTCCACCTGGACCACTGGGGAAAAGGGGGTGCACCCAAATGTGAAGTCAGGGTCAGTTAGGGATAGTTTTGAGTATATTGTTCATTCAGTGTCCATACTGCAGAAGTGGACAGAGTAAAAGTAGAAACCATTGCAGAATTTGCCTTGAAATTGTTCATGCTATATTGTATATTTTGCTTGTCTTTAGCCCTGTCATTTTACCTTTAACTAGCCTTTATTAACTTATAGTAAATATATATTTTTTTTCTTGAACTACCGCGTGTGCGTTCATTTCTGGTTGCGGAGTCCAAACCACCTGCCTTGCTCTCGGTTCACAAATTGGCGTAGTCGGCAGGATCCGCTTACCAGAATGGACGGTGACGCACCCGTTCGGGAGAATGGTGCTGGAGGAAGAATGCCAGCAGGGGCTATAATGAGTCAGTTAGCTAAATTTGATGGCAATAATATGTCAGTGAGTATGTGGGTGGAACAGATACGAATGATACAGCGAATGTACCAGACCGCACCAGAAGTACTAGTAGAGCTAGCAATATTGACATTACAAGGGGATGCTAAGACCACGGTGATACTGAGGCCATTTGAACAAAGGCAGACATTTGAGCAAGTAGTCCAGATTCTAGAAACCATTTATGGAGAAACTGCATTGCTGGGGTCTCTGCAGGCTCGGTTCTTCCAGAGGGTACAACAGGAGAATGAAAGCCTTCCCCAATATGCAAATGCCCTACAAGAACTGCTCCGAGATATTCAAAGGAAGGAAAGAGGGGGCTCGCCAGCCTTCTGTAACCCTGATCGGACTCTCCGTGACCAGTTTGTCCTGGGGATACGTGACGGCAGTTTAACTGTGACTATGCAGGATTTTATACGACGAGAGACTGATGCTAAATTCCATGATGTACAGGTAGAGGCCATCTCCCGTGCCAATAGTATGGTCCCGAGGCCGCAGACCGCAGTTGGAGTTACTTTGTCACAGGGGGCTAGTTCTGGCTCAGAGACAGTAGAAAAGGGGACGGTTAAAGAAATTCTCACAGTAATGCAGAAACTGCAAGAGCAAATGGAACACTTGCACACCCGTTGTGATGAACATTCTATGAAAATTGCAGACTTCCAGAAAACTGGAGGTGAAAGGGTGAGCCGTCCATACCCAGAAAATCAGAATCACCCACCACCCCGCTGGAGGGGTGAGGATAGGACCTACCGAAGGGGTCCAAATCATTTAGTGCAGTGCTCAGGAGAAATCGAAGGGGCTTACCGAAGGGGCCCAAACAGATGGCCAGAACGACGGGAGATACGCTGCTGGGAGTGTGGACGGATGGGCCACGTTGCTGCTAGATGTCCAGAGCAGCGACAAACTTATGAGAGACCGCCGTTAAACTGAAGTCCCCTGCTGCTGAAGGGCGTGTAGTAGGGGAGACTGACAAGGAGACTATGTGGGGAGAATGCCCTGATGATGACCTGATCGCTGCAAGTCCTGTCATACAGGTGGAAATGGAGGGTATTCCGGTTACCGGGATGATTGACACGGGTTCCCAAGTAACGACCTTGAGTAGAGACTGTTATGAACGGTACTTCCGGCAACATGTGAAATATGATCCCCATACATTCGTACGAGTGGTCGCAGCTAACCAGTTACCAGTTCCGGTCGTGGGAGTGGCCTGGATGAATGTCCGGGTATGTGGCCAAGATCTAGGTAGGAAAGGCATTGTGGTGGTACAGGAGTCACATGAAGTAAAGGTCCCTGTCATTTTGGGGATGAATGTGTTAAAAGAATTAGATCAGATCCTCTTTGAAAAGAAAGGTCACGGTTATTGGAAAGAAACCACCACCCATCGGCCTACTCAAACAGCTTTCCAGCGGCTGATCCGGACATGTGGCTTACAGAAAAGTTCGGATGCGCAGCGTCCTCTGGCTCGAATTTCAGTTCCTTTGCATACAAAAGTTACACTGCCACCCAGTCGGGAGACAATAGTGTCTATGCCCGTAGGCACCTGTCGGAAACTAGAGGGCATAGCTGTGTTGGTAGAACCACTGCAGGCAGCCGAAGGAGGTGTTGATCCGCTAGTGGCCCGTTCCTTGGCAATAGTTCGCAATGGAAGAGTACCACTTCGATGTGTAAACACTCAGGACCAGAGTGTGGATCTGACCCCAGGGAGGCTGCTGGCTAACATCTATGTGACTCCGGAGGAAGTAAGGAAAGTAACTCCAATGCAGCTGAAGCCGACTGAAAGGGATGAGTGGACCGTAACTGTGTCCATGGGAGAAGATGAGGAACCCACCTCTGAATGGAATGGCCGTGCAATTCGAGAACAGATGAAGATGGATGCAAGTTCATGTTCTCTGGAATGTGTGCAGAAGGTAGATGAGCTGTTGTGGGAGAACCAAGCCACCTTTGCACGGTATGCTGAAGATTTTGGATGTACCAGAGGGATCTACCATGAGATTCCCACAGGAGACACCCCTCCAATTAGAGAGCGCTACCGACAAATTCCTCCACAGTTGTATCAGGAAGTGAAAGAACTGTTAGCTAAGATGCTACAGGGTGGGATCATCCAAGAAAGCCAGAGTACCTGGGCGGCTCCTGTGGTGTTAGTAAGAAAAAAAGATGGGTCCATCCGATTTTGCGTAGACTATCGGAAGTTAAACGCTTGCACCGTACGAGATTCCTACCCCTTGCCACGGATTGAGGAGTCCCTCTCAGCGCTAGGGAGAGCCCGGTACTTCTCCTCACTAGATCTGGCTAGTGGGTATTGGCAGGTGCCGATGGCCACAAAAGACAAGGAGAAGACGGCATTCATCTTGCCCATGGGACTATACGAATTTAACCGGATGCCCTTCGGGTTGACAAACGCACCCGGAACGTTTCAGCGGTTGATGGAGAAATGTCTCGGTGACTTCAACTTTGAGTTCACTCTCATCTACTTGGATGACATTATAGTGTATTCTGCGACCTTTGAAGACCATCTCCACCAGTTGGGGCAAGTATTTCGAAGATTGCGGGAACATGGGCTCAAATTGAAACCCAGTAAATGTCGGTTGTTCCAATCTGAAATTGATTACTTGGGTCACCGCGTATCAGGAGAAGGGGTGAGACCATCAAGAGACAAGATAGCGGCTGTTCAAGATTGGCCAATACCGACTACCCTGCGAGAAGTGAGGGCGTTCCTTGGAGTAGCCGGTTACTATCGACGGTTTATTAAGGATTTCGCCAAGGTAGCAGCACCACTTAATGCTCTCCTACGAGGCACATCCGGTGGTCCAAAGAACCGGTCCGTGAAGTGGGGACCTGAACAGGAACAAGCCTTCCAGGCATTAAAGGATGCACTGACAACAGCCCCAATCTTGGCATATGCTGATTACCACTTGCCGTTCCAGCTGTATACGGATGCAAGCCTGTATGGTCTTGGAGCAGTGCTTTCCCAGCTTCAGGATGGCCAGGAGAGGGTCATAGCGTACGGCAGCCGGTCTTTGAGAGATTCTGAAAGAAACCCCGAGAATTATAGTTCATTTAAGTTGGAGCTGTTGGCACTGGTATGGGCCATGACCGAGAAATTCTCTGAATATTTGACCGGTGCTGAAGTTTTAGTACTGACTGACAACAACCCACTAGCTCACCTGGAAAATGCCAAGCTCGGGGCGTTAGAGCAGAGGTGGATAGCCCGAATGACTAAGTTCAATTACCGCATTAAGTATCGGTCCAAGACAGAGAACCAGAATGCTGACGGGCTTTCTAGGGTAACCGCCCAGACCCCCACAGAAGACGTGGATCATGAGTTGGAGCATGTGGAGGTGCCCGATTTCAGCAGATTTTCACAGGCCTTGACCGCCACTAATCAGTTTGAGATGGAGGGGACTGAAATGGCTCCTTTCTTTGGTCCCTCACGACAGGAATGGGCACAGATACAACAGACCCATGAGGGGCTGGCACAGATGATCAAGTGTGTTGAGAAAGGCCAGAAGCCCTGTAGAGAGGAAAGAGAACGACTGACACGTGAGATATTATCTGTTCTGAGTCAGTGGGAAAAGTTGGAGATGAAAAATGGAGTGCTATGCCGAAAGGTCTATTTACCTTCTGAGATCGACATTCGATACCAAATTGTGGTGCCTAGTGAACTGGCTCGCTCCTTGGCAGTTGAGGCTCATAATAAGAATGGACATTTTGGTCATGAGAAGACCTTTCGTTGGTTACAGCGACTGATTTACTGCCCTGGTCTTCGTCAAATGGTCGAAGAAGTATGCCGCAGCTGTCGAACTTGTGAGATCCATAAGGCAATAGAACAGAGAGCTCCCCTGCAAACCATCGTGACCCAGGAACCTTTAGAAATCGTCATGATAGACTATCTAATGGTGGGCCCATCCAATAGCGGACACCAGTATTGCCTCGTAATGGTGGATCACTTCACCAAATTTGCGGTGGTAACCGCCACCAAGGACCAGACAGCTGAGTCAGCAGCTCGTGCTCTGTGCCAAGATTTCATTCGAGTATATGGGTGCCCTAAACGCATCCACTCCGACCAGGGTGCCTGCTTTGAGGGACACGTAATGAAAGAAGTTCAACGTATCTACGGGATAAAGAAGTCGCACACGACTCCATACCACCCTCAGGGAAATGGGGCCTGTGAAAGATTCAACAGAACTCTGCTACAGATGCTGCGGACTCTGGAGGAAGACAAGAAGTTACAGTGGCCTCAGTTCTTGTCTGAAATGGTGTGGGCCTATAACAATCAGGTCCATTCTACAACGGGGTACTCTCCTTATACACTTCTCTTTGGGCGGTCTGGGCGAAGTATAGGAGAATTACAGTTGAATGATGTGGATGGGTTCCCTCCGAGGGATCCAACCTCTTGGGTGCGGGCGCACCGGCAGAGACTTGAGACGATCCATCGATTGGTGCGGCAGCGCCTGCAAGAACATCCCCATCCTGATAAGACCCCAGTGGAAGAAGCACCATTGCAACCAGGCGACCTGGTGCTAGTTCGTGTCAAGAAACCCCAAGGGAAATTGGAAAGCCGATGGGAGGCTTTGCCGTATCGTGTTGTTGGCCGCAAGTATGCGAATGGGCCAGTGTACCAGGTCCAGAAAGAAGGAACTGATTGTGTTCGAGTACTTCACCGAAATATGTTGCGCCTGTGTCATTCTGAAGGGACAAATCATGATGGGCCTGCCAATGTGAATGAGCTCCCACAGTCAGAGAATGGAGGTGCGGAATGGGCCTCCGACGAGGAGGATGATTGTTGGCCGATCCCTGCTCCTGGGGATGTTCCACCTGTGACTACTGTATCTCCGGCCTGTGCCCCCTCTGGTGCGGAATCCGCTGGTCCTTCTCAGCCCATAGCTGCAGCACCCCATAATATACCACCGGTCCTCAGACGGACCACTAGGCCAAATGCTGGTATTCCCCCTGTTCGGTATGCGCAGGATGAGTTTGTTTGTCCTGCCATACATCGGTATACTACCACCCTGTGCATAAAAGTACAACCCTCTGGATATACAGTCATAGGCAGGGACTGCCAATCTTAAAGTGGGGGGGGAATATGTAAGAGACAGCCAATGTTGTCCTAAGCTTCATTTGTCTGTATAAACTGTTAATGTTGAATGTATTTCTGTGATTCTGTTCCTTTAAGACAGCAGCCATTGTAATTGTGACATGATGCTGGAGTGACTCCCCCCCCCTTTTATGTCAGCTTGCCTGTTCTGCAGACAGAATGTGAGCAGAGAAGCAGGAAGTGACGAGACAGAGAGCAGCAGCCATCTTAGCAAGTGTTGTATTGAACTGGTGTGGAGATTTTTCTGTACAGCTAAGCTGTATCTTGGTCCAGAGACAAACAGAGTGTAAAGAGACAACAGGACTAGTGAGTCCACGTGAAAGGAACTGTGCTCAGTGGCTGATCAGTGAGACTGACATTGTGACTGTGTATATGGATACCACAGATAGAGACTCGCAGTGCTGTTGATGTACTGGACAGCACCTGCTAAACCCCGGCTTACATCCCAGCTCAGTGTATGGATTCGGCAGGACTGTCAGTGTGCTGAGTGGAATCTGCTGTTGGATTACATTGCATTCATTGGGTTTCCCTGTTAAAGAGGACTTCATTTCTCCCAAGATCCTGATAACCGTGAGGAGAGGACGTTTCGCTATAAAAGAAAGGAACGACTTTGGGCCCCACCGCGCGCTTCTACAGACTGTAAGCGGTCCACCTGGACCACTGGGGAAAAGGGGGGTGCACCCAAATGTGAAGTCAGGGTCAGTTAGGGATAGTTTTGAGTATATTGTTCATTCAGTGTCCATACTGCAGAAGTGGACAGAGTAAAAGTAGAAACCATTGCAGAATTTGCCTTGAAATTGTTCATGCTATATTGTATATTTTGCTTGTCTTTAGCCCTGTCATTTTACCTTTAACTAGCCTTTATTAACTTATAGTAAATATATATTTTTTTTCTTGAACTACCGCGTGTGCGTTCATTTCTGGTTGCGGAGTCCAAACCACCTGCCTTGCTCTCGGTTCACATTGGTACTGAAACTAATGGTACCGATATCTACGGCAAACGGGCGCATACTGGCAAAGCTGACAGTGCGCTGAATTCAGGAAATGTTCCATTTCCTTTCCTTAGGCTGCCAAGTTTGCTGATTGGCCTCATCAGTCAGGTGAGGCGAGGACTTCCGCAAAACGAAGACCCCAGGAGCAAAACTGTCAGCTTTCTAGCGGTATATAATAACACCCATCTCTGAGGACATGAAGGGTATCTTTGAATGTACGTATGTCCTTTAAGGAATATCCATTAATGGAGATATTCGAATACTCGACAAATTGGAGGAACCTTCCATCTATGACTGTCAAGGTGCTCCTACACCATACGTAGCTCTTCATATTCCTCAAGGCTCCTCCCGGTGTGGAAGACTAACATGGTGGAGGTTTATCTGCTGTCCATTTTGAGATCCAACAAGGCCAGTCTTTTTTTTTCTGCCATCTGCCATATGAGAAGAGTTGGAATCCCCTCATATAGATTAGATAGCCAGCCACTGCTGCCGAAATCACATCTAATGTGTATGGGGTCCTTTAGTTCCTGCTGTCAGCACAATCTAGTAGAAGTCTTCATCCATCTTCCCACCACATTTCTTTGCACAATACAGCCCCACACCTTACAACAGGTCTCAAAATATTTTGGGGTGTGTATCCTAAGAATGACAATAGTAATTTCCTTGTCATCCGCATGAATCGCTCCACAAAGTATCTCTTGTGTGAATGGTGCTCGTACCTAATGGGCTGTTTGTATCTATGTCATGTTTCAAAGGAATCTTGATACTCCCACGTCTCTTCCCCGCATTGTGCGCAGAGGATTCCCACACGCTGTGAAGCATCTAGTCCAGACAGGATGACTTCTACTGACGGGGGATCTGATAATAGACTGAGATTTCCATTTTGTACTAAAATATAAAAGACAGTCCGGGGTCTTCACTCCAGGTACTCTCTTAGGACGTCTGTAACCTGATCGCACAGCCATGGCTTTTAGCTTGAGACAAATAAGACCTTGCAAGGTGCTCTTATTACTGCAGATGTCTATCTCGTTAACCCTTCACAGTCTAGGGCAGCATTGCCGTTGTTACCGGGCCAAGCAGAGGAGAACCCATTAGTGGTACCATTGGCTGCAACATAATATTGGGCAATGACATAAGTTAATTTTTCAACATCTATGAACGTGCACCATCATGTCTTGGCACTACATGGCAGGGTTGCAGGACACATTGAGCTTTATGGTGGTATTACTTAGGCGTGCACTGTATAGCACTATGGTTATTTGGTACTGGTCACGTAGTATAGTGTATTGTATGGTTAGTGATGTGTCTCAAACACTAGCAAAGTGGAAGAATCTGGATAATGGAAGAGAAGGAGGAAGGAAGTAGATAAAGGGATGGGAAGGCCTAGTGAAAGAGGAACATAAGAAAGTATGCTAGAAAGTTGTTTTACCTACATAATACTGGAACCCACTAATATCCACCTTGAACAGAGCACGTGTACCCCTTGTACAGACCTGTAATACTAAGACCATGGTGGGTCATACCGTCCCTCCATGTGCCTCTTATTTGATATAGAGGATTCTTTAGTACTATAAAAACCCCTTCGCTGCATTAATGCCCAGGAGCCGATGCTTTGCTGACAGTCACTGTCCTATTTCTGGCTGGGTTATCATGACCAGCACAGCAAAGTATTTTTGCCTAGGAGGGACACGGTGTGCTGGAGCTGCAGTCTGCTATACAATTTGCATCTCAACTAATGCAGTGCCCCATAAAGGTTTTCACTGGTATATAAATATATACAGTATATACTGTATATATTAGTGAGGAAACCATGACAGCAGATGCAAGGATACAAGAGTCCAAAGAAGAGCGTACCACCTATCACTATGACAGGTCCTATTATCTGAGAACATCTATGGGGCAGATGCCTCAGCACCAGGACTGGTGTATAGGGAAGGCACAGGAAAGCCTTTACAACCCTGGGACCAAGGGGGCATCGGCCCTCCACATACTCTGAAAAGGCTTTGAGAGAGGGTTATGTACCGAAGGTTGGTCTTTCTGTCCTAGTTTTGTCCACACATACCTATTATATTGTAACCATATCTATTATATTCAGTTTTCACCATTTCTAGGTCTGCTTGCTGTTAGTGAATTTGCAGATTTGTCTTCAGAGGGTTAATTAATACAGATCTAATACGCTTCACATCTGAGGGTTTGTTACAATTGTATCTAGTCTAGACAATCCCCTGTCTGCTTAAGGGCTGGTTTACATCTGTGTTCAGCTTTCTGTTCGGGGAGTCTGCTTGTGGACCCCCCCAAACGGAAACCTATATGCATAGAAAAGCGTTTACCTAAAGAAACCTGCGGACCCCATAGACTATAATGGGGCCCGTGTGGTTTCCGCTCGGTTTCCACACGAAGCAAGCGGAGAGAAAAGTGCTGCAAGCAGCACTTTTCTCTCCGCGTGTTTCCGCATATTTCGTGCGGAAACCACACGGATCCCATTATAGTCTATGGGGTCCGCTGGTTTCTTTAGGTAACCGCTTTTCTATGCGTATAGGTTTCCGTTTGGGGGGTCCACAAGCAGACTCCCCGAACGGAAAGCTGAATGCAGATGTGAACCGGCCCTAACATATCAGTACAAATTATATGTCTTATAGCTTGCTACAATGTATCAGTGCATGTAAAAGTTGTTTTAGCCTATAGTAGATTGCCTAGACTGGATACAATTGTAGCAAATATTCAGCTATGAGAAGTATTAGGTCTCTATCGGTTATCAGCCTCTATATACGAACATAAAGTATATTAGATATAAACCAAAACAATGTGAGTCGGCGAAATCCGGGAAGATTGATTCCTTAACCAACTGGGCATTGGCAGAAGACAAAAGAGTTAGGAGCCCCACAGGCTCCATACAGATAAAGGGCCCCAATGGGGAATATCTGCCTAATACCAGGGGTATACTGTATATACAATAGGGGTAGGTATGAGAGAGGGTACCCGTTCACATAGTATCTCCTATTAGTTATGATTCAGAAGGGATACTATGTCTCATTAAGGAGACATCACCTCTATGATGCCACTGTGCAGGGATATATTTGACTATATCCTGCAAAGAGTTCTTGGAAAGAAATATGCAAATAAGTCATCCTTGGTGGAAAAAGAGAACCTGCTCCAACGCCACCTTTTGGAAGGTAGCTTCCTATAGACCAATGCCCGGTTTTCTTAAGACCTAGCAACATAATGTGGGAATAAAGCCAAGCCAGAATACCTCAACCAAAAGAAAGAGGGACCCTGAACTCCTCAAGGTGGTGACATCTCCTTATGAGACATAGCACCTCTTCTGACCCACGTCCTTGACTTCTCAACCAGCACTCTAAACAGAGGCAATAACATTGAAACAGCTGTCGGTGGATGGGTTTGTCTTCCTATTGGATGGAGGTGTTCTGGCTTGGCTTTATTCTTAAATTATGCTACTAGATTTCAAGAAAACCAGGCATTGATCTATAGGGAGCTACCTTCCAATAGGTGGTTCTAGAGCAAGTTCTTCATATTGGTGATGTATCATTGCCCAAGAACCCAAGGTGGTCTCTGCCTTGTTGTGGATGGTCTAGTTCTCGAGTTAGGACAGACTGATCAGTAGATTTCACCATTGCTATAGTTTTCTTTCCACAGAGCTATGTAAGCTTACATTATATAAACAATAATGGGTAAACAATGGTGTATTTCACATGTATATACACAGCATACCAGGACTTCAACTCTCCTACATTTTTCCACAAATATAATTTTCCATTCCGGTTACGTAAAGTCAAAAGCATAAATCTCACCTACTGGTAGTGGAGTCCTAAAGGCTGGAGGTTACAGGTGATGTATGTTTTACACGTTTACATATAATACGATTATGTTGTTTGTTGTTATTTAAAGGGGTTTTCCACATGAGATGTTTAGGGAATATCCAAGTGTTGGATAGGTATGGTCCCGCCTATTGGGAGGACCCAGAAACTACTATAGACTTGAAGACACATTTAGATCTGTATTCATTCTCAGCCAGGCTACCTTGCCTAGGTGTGAGTGGGGGATTGGGGGACAGGGAAACACCACGTTTCCAAGATGATGTAAAGTCAATCCTGTCTAAGGAGTTAAACCCTCTTTCATAAACCATATCAGTGTATAGTGAATTATCCTTTGTTGGATAAACCCTTATTGTATACCCTGGAATCACTTGTTGATGTAGCATAGCTCTCTGGTCCAGTGAACCATAAGTTATCGAGACCTACAGTGGGGATTGTTTAGCATTGCTGGCACATTTACCCTCTTAAAGGGAATCTACCATTAAAAAAACAACTTTTAAGATAATGGCACGTTGGAATGGCCTTTAAAAAGGCCATTCTTCTCCTACCTTTCATTGTTGTCTTCTCCCAGCCGTTTCTGTAAAAATCTGTTTCTTCAATTATGGAAATGATCCTCACAGAGCACCCGGGGCGTTCCTCTGTGGCAGCGAGCACCCATCGCGTCATCGCTTGTCACCGCCCATTAGTCTGTTGTGCTGACTCCCATCTTGGTCTTCTCTGTATCTTCTTTCTTCTACTTCCTCTGATGCAGCGCTGGACGGCAGCGACTATGCATGACGGGCCGCCATTTTCCAGTGGTCCATACTGCGCCTCTTGTGAAAGACCACCGGAAAATGGCAGCGGTCCAGCACTGTGTCAGAGGAAGTACAAAGAAGACCAAGATGGGAGTCACCACAACAGACTAATGGGCGGTGACAAGCGATGACGTGGTTGGTGCTCGCTGCTAAGGAGGAACACCCTGGATGCTCCATGAGGATCATTACCATAATTGAAGAAATTAATTTTTACAGAAACGGATGGGAGAAGATAACAATGAAAGGTAGGAGAAGAATGGCCTTTTTAAAAGCCATTCCAATGTGCCATTAGCTTAAAAGTTGTTTTTTTAATGATAGACTCTCTTTAATGTATGATCGCAATTTTGGGGGCTCCAAGGAATGAGACCATCTTCTTGCACCTTGATTTGCATTTGGAGACAGATATCCACATAGCATAATATAGTTGTACTGAGATGACTCCATATTGGTATTTGTGACTTCTTCAGGATCAACACAACAACAATTTATCATATTGATTATATTTACATTTACTAAACCTGCAGTGTAACTATGTTAAGGCGATCATACACCATAGATATGGGCTATTCCTTCTAACCTCATTCACAGACACTCTCTGATTGGCTGAGTGTGCATGTGTTCTCAATAGAGAGAGGAGAATAAGCTGTAGTCAGACACCTGGCAAACCAACTGTCTAATCCTTCGTTCTCTTGCCATCTACTGTTGGGGAGATTTTGGACATCATACACATAAGATGGTTGAACGTTTCTACCAAAATTAGTGAGTTCACCCACCTGATGTTCATGTAATGTGTAGAGTTACTATTAGGATAGGAAACTCACAACAGCAACCTTGGTCTGAAAGAGAAACTTGATACAGAGTGGGAGGGCTCTACTGAGCTGTGCTGTCTGCTCTGACCAATCAGCTTCCTCCTTCCCCCTTGCAGCTCCCTCCTCCCCTCTGACAGCAGTAGTATCACCCTACTAAATAGACTGCAGCATCTTCCCCCTCCTCCTCCTCACTTCTCCTGTGCTCTGTCTTCAATATATATATATACATATATTTCTTTTTTTTTTTAACATCATGACCCTATTTTACTACTGTAGGCATCACCTGAAGATTAAAGAGGTGTTCCAATTCCTTTTTTTAACGCCTGCAGAGGCATAAACTAACAAAGTCTGTATTTTCACCTTTCCATTTGGTTGGGGATCTAGTAGAGAGTCTTGTCTGTTCCTGGTGTTCTTGACCTTTGTCCCCAGCTGTCACATGACTTAGGCCAGCGTCATAGTTAATTCCTATCTACACCATCAGTCATAATATATTAACTATATCTGTGTCATTCAAGTAATTAACTTTTGTTTTTTCTGCAAAACCAGAAAGTCTTGAAGTCTTGTTTTTCAATGAACTCGTAATGATCAGTCTTTTTATTTGCTTAGCGAGTCATGTTTTTATGACATCCGTTGCCACTTTGTTATTTTCAGATGTGGTAGACAAGAGGATGAACCAGTACAGTCCATGAAAGCCAGATAGGAAGTCTCTGCGGGATCGACTGGAGACATAATGTGGACCGTATGACCATTTGTACCAAAATCAGTTTCTGTCTGTCTCATCATCATGTCATTACCAAAGATACAAATTGAGGAACCAGAAGATGAAGCTGAAGGTACCTCAGTCCCATCAACAGATGACCATCTAAGAAACTTGAAGGCCTTGACGGAGAAGTTGAGGTTAGAGACTAGGAGACCATCTTATTTAGAATGGAGGGCAAGACTGGAGGATCAACCCTGGAAGAGTCCAAATCCTCCTCCTGTGGAGCAAGAGGTGGAGGAACAAAAAGAGACTGGAGCAGCAGTATGCGCAACTCTAGAGATGAAACAGGTCCAGAAGGACATCCCTGTCCCAAAGGAGAGCATATTTACGTCGGGGAAGATCCATGGCTTCGAAAGCATCGATGAGGCTCTAAATTGGCTCAGGAAGGAGCTGGTAAGTTGCCTTCTGGTCTCAGATTACTGATGACTGTCATAAAAATTCTGCTGTGTGTACAACATTTGATTCCGTCTCTGAAGTAGAAAGCAGATGCATTAACTATAAGAGGATTATTGTGTAGACGATGGTGTAATCCACCACTTACACCCATGTGAATAATCCATAACATTGATCGTACTGTGAATGTTATTATACGCAGATAGCAGGTACTCTATTGACCTTCTTCAGGCGTTCACTGGATCATAGTTCATGCAGATTCTTCTCTGTATCTTAATGGAACCACACACCAATTTTTTTCATTTCTGGTCAATTGTGGCCAACTATATCCTCCAAACATAAGGACGTTTTCTAAAATATCTGGGCAATTCCATTCCAGTGTGTCCTAAACCTGGATATAGCAGGCTACATTGAAATCCAACACGCTCAATATTTCTTTACCTAGACATCTGCCATTGGGGGAAGAGTCGGGAAACCTCTATCCACGTTAAAGGGGAATTACCATGAACATATAGTAAAAATTTAGACAATTTTGTAAATGTAAGTAATTAAAAAATTTACAGAGATTTAAAAATTTTCTCTAAGTATCTGTTGTCTTGATCACTGGCCAGTGGATATGACCATGAATGCCACAAGTCCCAGACCATGAAAGGAACTTTCTATGGTCTGAGACTTGTCAGAAACTCAGCTATGATTTCCTTAAAGGGAACTTTTACACCAGAAAACTGACTGGTTATATACCCCCAATGTGTTTTCTAACCATTGTGGTTCTGTGCATGCACTCGTCCCTATCTCACTTCCAAGGTCATCAGTTTTCCCATTGATGGAGACTGGCACATGTACTGAATGACAATTGTCGTGCCATGAACACAACCCTCATATAACGTGTCAATCATCTGTTAGTGCCTGGCCATGTAATATGTGGATGAACAGTTCCACCTGAATATAGTGGTATAGCAGCTAGACACTCTAATCTGTAACATGCATGTGCCATAAATGAGCATATGTAAACTGTCATCATGAGAAAACCGCAACAAAGAAACCATATACAGTACTGTGCAAAAGTTTTAGGCACTTCCATTTACTTCATTTTATTTATTGACAAAAATAAAATATTAACTAGAGATGGGCAAACCACTTTGTCACAAGCCAAATTCTTCCTGAATATGCCAAATTGTTCGGTTTTTAACGAAACCGCACAAATGGTAATTCGCTCGGATGAACAAAAATGACCATGGCATTATACTCTGGGGTCTCTTCATACCCATGAGTATAATAGGTGGAGGCCCAGGGGAGCTGACAAAAATTAAAAAAAACAATCATATTGACTTTCCGTTACCATTCTTGGGTCTACTCACGGCGTCTGGGCCTCTCCTGTAACTTCGTGTCTCAGGGCCAACGCTGAGGCCTGTGATTGGACCACATACGGGCACACCGAGCATCATGACGCTCAACGTGCCCATGTCACCGCTGAGGCCCAATCACAGGAGGGCACCCGACATCAACGAGGCAGTGGAAAGAGAGTGCCGGAAACTGCAAGGAGGGACAAAAGAGGTAACAGAAAATTAGCATGAATATTTTTTACACCTCCCCTGGGCCTCTGCCTGAAGTGTCTGAAGTGACACCAGGGTATAATAATGTCACGTTCACTTTGACATATCTTTGCCTGTGTTTGTCTTAGAGAGCTAGAAATTGGATAGATAGGTTCCTAGGAGGCGTAAGAGTATTCTATACTATGTTTTATAGGTAGGTTCCTAGGAGCCCTGACAGTGTTCTACACTATGTTTTATAGATAGGTTCCTAGGAGCCCTGACAGTGTTCTACACTATGTTTTATATATAGGTTCCTAGGAGCCCTGACAGTGTTCTATACTATGTTCTATAGATAGGTTCCTAGGAGCCCTGATAGTGTTCTACACTACGTTTTATAGATAGGTTCCTAGGAGCCCTAAGAGCATTCTACACTATGTTTTATAGATAGGTTCCTAGGAGCCCTAAGTGTGTTCTACACTATGTTTTATAGATAGGTTCCTAGGAGCCCTAAGAGTATTCTACACTATGTTTTATAGGTATGTTCCTAGGAGCCCTGATAGTGTTCTACACTATGTTTTATAAATAGGTTCCTAGGAGCCGTAAGAGTATTCTACACTATGTTTTATAGATAGGTTCCTAGGAGCCCTGACAGTGTTCTACACTACGTTTTATAGATAGGTTCCTAGGAGCCCTAAGAGCATTCTACACTATGTTTTATAGATAGGTTCCTAGGAGCCCTAAGTGTGTTCTACACTATGTTTTATAGATAGGTTCCTAGGAGTCCTGACAGTGTTCTATACTATGTTTTATAGATAGGTTCCTAGGAGCCCTAAGAGTATTCTACACTATGTTTTATAGATAGGTTCCTAGGAGCCCTAAGAGTGTTCTACACTGTTTTATAGATAGGTTCCTAGGAGCCCTAAGAGTGTTCTACACTGTTTTATAGATAGGTTCCTAGGAGCCCTAAGAGTATTCTACACTATGTTTTATAGATAGGTTCCTAGGAGCCCTAAGAGTGTTCTACACTGTTTTATAGATAGGTTCCTAGGAGCCCTGACAGTGTTCTACACTATGATTTATAGATAGGTTCCTAGGAGCCCTAAGAGTATTCTACACTATGTTTTATAGATAGGTTCCTAGGAGCCCTGACAGTGTTCTACACTATGTTTTATAGATAGGTTCCTAGGAGCCCTGACAGTGTTCTACACTATGTTTTATAGATAGGTTCCTAGGAGCCCTGACAGTGTTCTACACTATGTTTTATAGATAGGTTCCTAGGAGCCCTGACAGTGTTCTACACTATGTTTTATAGATAGGTTCCTAGGAGCCCTGACAGTGTTCTACACTATGTTTTATAGATAGGTTCCTAGGAGCCCTAACAGTATTCTACACTATATTTTATATATAGGTTCCTAGGAGCTCTGAGAGTTTTCTATACTATATTTTAAGCCAATTTAAGGTGTTGTTTATACCAAACTTTTTTGACCCAAAACAAAACGGATCTTGAGAGGTGTGCCCATCTCTACTATTAACCCTTTTGTTTCTGAAAGCATTCTTACTCTGAAGTATTTTTTCCACACCAGGCTAAAACCTTTGCAGTACGCAAAAAAGTTTTATCTTACTCTCCATAGTGAAATAATGAGAATGCAAATTTAGAGAGAATTGACGAGATTGGGGAAGATTGTTCATTCATCTGTCAGCTCTTATATTTATACGCACGGTATACAGAGAGGTATTTGTAAGTGTTCTGGTGTGCCAAGGCTTGTAATCGTACTTGTGCTACATAATAAGAGGCATTATCATATTTCATGATAACAATGGGTGGATCATTACATGGTTACACTTGTTTTACATTATTATCCATGTAAATCATGAGCTGTTCCTATTTCCATTTCCTACTTTTAGTCTATTTCTGCATTTCAAGACTAGCAGGAAACCTTTACAAGGCTGTAAGCTTTTCATATACTGTAGGTCTGTGTAGATTAGAAATTCAAAGGGGATAGATTAGATTAAAAATACATCTAAACTAAGCCAGGAGGGTCCATAGGGCCCCTTCAATACCTAACACTGATTGGGCAGAGCATTCCTGAATTCTTTTGCTTGCCCATAATGAGAAGTGTGCAGCCATACAGTACGACTGCACAGTCCTCTCTATCGCCTCCTTGCATTTATCTTTATGATCATAAACCCTGCATCCAGTCCCGTCTACATCCACTTTAGCTCCACTCATTCCCAACCATATCGCTTTGTGCTCCAACACAGCACAATGGCCCTTTAGTGGCCTCAACATCGTATCATGCCACTTGTTGTCCCCACACAGTATAATGTTCCCTTGTAACCCCTACAATATAATGTTCCCCTTATTGTGGAGCCCACAGTATAATGACCCTCCTCATTGTGGCCGCAACAATATATTTCTCCCCCCCCAATGCCCCCCCCCACTGTGGACAACACAATATTATAGCCCCTCACTGTGGTTCCCACAACATAATGTTCCCCTTATTGTGATCCCCACAGTATACTTCCCCATTTAATGTGGCTCCCACAGTATATGTCTCACTTAATATGCCCCATAGTATAATGTTTCCCTCAATGTGGCCCCACATTATAATGCCCCCCACAATGTAATGTGGCCTCCAGTGTATAATGTCCTCCTCAATGTTACTTCTACAGTATAATGTTCCCTTTAATATAGCCACCACAGCATAATGCCCCCCTTAATATGGCACCCACATAATGTCCCCTTAACGTGGCCCCACAGTATAATGTCCCCTTAAATGCCACCAACACAGAATAATGTCCCTTCTTAGTCCCCCCCCACAGTATAATGACCCCTTAATGTAACTCCCACAGTATAATATCCCTTCCTCATGCCCCCACAGAAATATGCACAAAAAGAAAACACAAAACTACTGTAAAATTCTCCTCTTCCTATTCCCCCACAATCCTGTCCGGTCCCAGCTGCCAGTGACTTAGGAGTATTAGGCGTAATATAGTGACGTCATTATGTCACCTCTACCTGCTTCCAAGCTGTCGGCAGGTGAGACAGATGCTGAATGGTGAAGTACGGAGCATACGGCTCCTGGCATCACTATTGTCCAAGTCAGCAGAACAGCGCGCAATGCTGAAGCATTTGGGATGTATGATGCAGCATTAATCCTTTCAATGTCCCTCACAAGCAATATTGACATCAACCTCAAGACCACCAGTTACACTGACATTAGCCCCCCTCACTGCAACAATCCACCAGAATCATTAACATTGACTCTTTCACTTCCCAAGTCTGTCAAGGATACTCAAATTAACTCCAGCTCCATAAATCTGAATGAGCTGTAATACCACACATGACCTGTGAACAAGTGTGGCACTGTTGTTTTTTTTTTGTTTTTTTTTTAATGAAAGCAGTCCAGTCTCAGACACCAGGGTTCTGCAACCATTGCACACCCTATCCATACACCAAGGGGTGAGAGACACATCTCATGGATATATATAGTAAAAAAATAATCTTTAGTTTCACATTCTAATTTTCATCCCTTTATGAATTATGTATTCTGTTCTCTCTGATCTCCTGTTCCTGCTGTTAAATGTTCTGAATGTTCTAAGGTGTTATTAATAATGCAAACGAGGAAGATCTAACTGAGGCGGCCATTAACGTAATTAAGAACCTTAATTACCTTAACCTTAATTGGGTTATTAAAGGTCAAAGGGTAAATAGCTAAATGCTTGCAGTATCAATTATATAGAGCGTGACACTACAGTGGTCTAGTATTGGGGTAATAGCCACAGCTGTAAGCATTTCATTATTCTTCTATAGCACCCCCAGAGGGGAAATTAAAAATGACACGGTGCCCATAGTAATGCAATGATGTGTCAGGTCCTCCAGAAACAGAGATGCTAAATGAGAGATTACCCTCTGTTAAACGGATTTTTCAATGAACATAACCATAGTTAAATCTGAAGACAACTGAAAATTAAACATTTTTGTAGATTTAAATAATTTTAAAAAATTGCAGGGTTTTAAAGATTTTCTTTAACCATCTTACTGGTCACAGTCTATTGCCCAGATAGGTTGACAATGGATATGACTAGAGATGGGCAAAGCACTGAAGATTCGTTTGGACGCTTTCACCCAAAAATGAGTTTTGGATCGAATAAGTGAAATTGTTATACTTTATGGTCTCATCAGACCCCAGAGAATAATAGGTAGAGGCCCAGGGGAGGTGTAAAAAATAAAAAAAAAAATCATATTTACCTTTCCTCACCTATCTGGACATCCTAATGGAATCTATTGCACCTTCCTGGTCCTCTTCTTGTCTCCTGGGTGACGTCATGTGCTCCAGAGTCACTGCCGAGGCCTATGTTTGGGCCTCAGCAGTCACATGGAATGGGGTGTGCCAACCTCATGACACTACACAAGCATCATGACATCGGGATGCCCCATTTATCGGGCCTCAGCGGTGACCCCGGAGGACATGACATTACCAAGAAGGCTGGAGACTAACTGCCAAAGTTTCGGGTCGAACCTGAAAATTTTGGGAAGTTTGGGGAAAGTCTGGTTCTAGATATGACCATGAATGTAGGAACTTTCTATGGTCTGGGACTTGTCAGAAACCCAGCGATGATGTCCTTATTGTGGACAGGTTATCAGGCAGGTGCACTACATGTAGGAGAAGATAACCCGACCAGAATAAGGACATCATGGCTGGTTATCAGGAGGGGACACTACATGTATGAGAAGATAACCCGGACACAATAAGGACATCATGGCTGGTTATCAGGAGGGGACACTACATGTATGAGAAGATAACCCGGACACAATAAGGACATCATGGCTGGATTTCTGACCATAGAAAGTTCCTGCATTCATGGTCGTATCCATTGGCAACTGATCAAGACAAAAGACATCACCACTAAGATGGTTAGAGCTTTGCATAATTTTTAATTACTTATATTTGCAAAAATGTTTCATTGTCACCAAATTTACATATGGTTATGTTTATTGGAGAACTCATTCAATTCATATTTAACCCCTTTAAATTAATATTATAGGGCACTCCAATGTCCATATAGAATTTACCTTCATGACATCGGAATGTAGATGTAAAGAGCGTCTCTCGTTCTGGAGGTCCTGTCCATTACACAGATCCCCTATTGATATGAATGGGCATTGTGTAATGCTTCATTCCCCCTGGGGTGGCGCTGCAGGGAACTTGAAAACTTATGGTTTCCCCATAGATTGCTGCAGATGGCTGGAGGTCTCAGCAGTGTGGCTCTTTGGGATTATTTTATTATCAAGAAACCCTTGTAACAAGTAGGGATTGATCTTAAAACCCATAAACACCATAAGAAATTGTATTCATCTTGATACCAGTGAAAAACAGCAGACTGTTCATTTTTATGGTCACGTTGCCTTTCTTCGGACTGACTTTGTATCATTGATAGGATGACCCATAAAATTCCAGCTGTTCCTAAAATACATCTCATCCAGACTCTGTGAGGAGCTTGACATGAACTTGTCTCAGCACATAAAAGACACTGCTTGATGCACGTATGCTGCCAAGTGCTGTAAAAAAGCTAAACAAAGCTCCAGTCTTCAAGTCTCTGTCCAGGTCAGCGGGTAATATCTGCACCCCAGAGCCGCTTATGTGCACAGTGGAAATCACTTATAGCCCAGCATACAGTATATTGTCTACAAATGCCATATCGTGTGACTGTATACTGCACTATACTACATAACAATACACATCATTTGCTTTCTTATTGTAGTTGGCAAGTAATAGACTGAATTACCAGATGTACTTCATTAACAATACAGTACACTTGTCCTACAGACAGTCGATACTGTACATCATACAGGGATCAGTATTATAGCAGTTATATTCTTTTATATTGATGCAGTATATATTAGTTATATTCTTGTGCATAGTTTTATAGCAGTTATATTCTTGTACATAGAGCAGTATTATAGTAGTTATATTCTTGTACATAGGAGTAGTATTATAGTAGTTATATTCTTGTACATAGGAGCAGTATTATAGTAGTTATATTCTTGTACATAGGAGCAGTATTATAGTAGTTATATTCTTGTACATAGGAGCAGTATTATAGTAGTTATATTCTTGTACATAGGAGGGCAGTATTATAGTAGTTATATTCTTGTACATAGGAGCAGTATTATAGTAGTTATATTCTTGTACATAGGAGCAGTATTATAGTAGTTATATTCTTGTACATAGAGCAGTATTATAGTAGTTATATTCTTGTACATAGGAGTAGTATTATAGTAGTTATATTCTTGTACATAGGAGCAGTATTATAGTAGTTATATTCTTGTACATAGGAGTAGTATTATAGTAGTTATATTCTTGTACATAGTAGCAGTATTATAGTAGTTATATTCTTATACATAGGGGCAGTATTATAGTAGTTATATTCTTGTACATAGGGGGCAGTATTACAGTAGTTATTCTTGTACATAGCGGCAGTATTATAGTAGTTATATTCTTGTACATAGGAGCAGTATTATAGTAGTTATATTCTTGTACATAGGAGCAGTATTATAGTAGTTATATTCTTGTACATATGAGGCAGTATTATAGTAGTTATATTCTTGTACATAGGGGCAGTATTATAGTAGTTATATTCTTGTACATAGGAGCAGTATTATAGTAGTTATATTCTTGTACATAGGGGGCAGTATTATAGTAGTTATATTCTTGTACATAGGGGGTAGTATTATAGTAGTTATATTCTTGTACATAGGAGCAGTATTATAGTAGTTATATTCTTGTACATAGGGGCAGTATTATAGAAGTTATATTCTTGTACATATGAAGCACTATTATAGTGGTTATATTCCTATTATAGTGGTTATATTCTTATACATTGGGGAATGTTAGTAGCTATATATATATATATATATATATATATATATATATATATATATATTCATGAATGATTACTGAACCATTGATCTCACAATTCATTGTGACTCATTTTAGCCATTACTACATTGTGATATTTTCCAATTTTCTTTTTCAATTCCACTCATTTTGCATCTGTGTCCAGAAAGTTTATCCATTCCTTCTATCACAGACATAATTCTGCAGCTGCACCTCCTCGTCTCATGTCTTGGCAATGAACACCAGACAACATTTGTTGTAGTGACGGGTATTCAGCACATGGAGCAATTCCAAGTCTTGGTTATCTCAATAAAAAAGAAGTGTAAAGTAGATGCCAGAGTGATCCAAGGAAGATCTCAGGGGGCCCTGCACATCTTAAGAAACAATGTGGATGTCACATCTTCTGTCCTGATGGAAAATGCCTTTGGGTCTTGGCCAATATGAAGGATTTAGTTTCTTCTATTGAAAACACCACCCACAGAAATTTGCCCTTTAAAATCTAGAGGTTTACGACCCTTTTTTTCAGAGACTGTAAAAACAAAAATAACGTGCAATATACCATGAGAACATTCCCCAAACAGGTCAGTTTTCAATAGGCTCAAACAATGCGTGTAATGTTTGATGAGTCCATTCAGTGAAAACTCTCATGGTGAAGTACTCAATGATAAATCACAGTTTCAGGAATATTTAACTATCCAGATATAAATGTTACAACCTTATTCATTTATAGATAAGGATGTGAAAAACTGTAATCCTTGTATGCCTTTTTCCAAGATACAGCGCCACCAATATCCTTAGGCTATATTTGGTATTGCACTTCATATTTAATTGAAGAGTAAAGGCGCTGTAAAAATTAGATCTCTTCCCCATATGCCAAACAGCCTTACAAGAAGAGGGTCCAGTTTAGCTGTAGACTGAAAATCTTATCAAGGGTGTAGATAGAGACAACCCTTCAAGCACCATTGTTCAGACTCTACAATAATACCATACTACTACCTGCTGTATACAAAAATATAGCTACTATAATACAGTCCTCAATGTATAGCTATTTATAGCTACTATAATACTACTCCTATTTACAAGAAAATAACTACTATAATACTGCTCCTATGTACAAGAATATAACTACTATAATACTGTTCCTATGTACAAGAATATAACTACTATAATACTGCCTCCTATATACAAGAATATAACTACTATAATACTGCTCCTATGTACAAGAATATAACTACTATAATACTGCTCCTATGTACAAGAATATAACTACTATAGTACTGCTCCTATGTACAAGAATATAACTACTATAATACTGCTCCTATGTACAAGAATATAACTACTATAATACTGTTCCTATGTACAAGAATATAACTACTATAATACTACTCCTATGTACAAGAATATAACTACTATAATACTGTTCCTATGTACAAGAATATAACTACTATAATACTGCCTCCTATATACAAGAATATAACTACTATAATACTACTCCTATGTACAAGAATATAACTACTATAATACTGCCCCTATGTACAAGAATATAGCTACTATAATACTGCTCTTACAGGTATGTACAAGAATATAACTACTATAATACTGCTCCTATGTACAAGAATATAACTACTATAATACTGCCCCCTATGTACAAGAATATAACTACTATAATACTGTTCTTACAGGTATGTACAAGAATATAACTACTATAATACTGCTCCTATGTACAAGAATATAACTGCTATAATACTGCCCCCTATGTACAAGAATATAACTACTATAATACTACTCCTATGTACAAGAATATAACTACTATAATACTGCCCCCTATGTACAAGAATATAACTACTATAATACTGCTCCTATGTACAAGAATATAACTACTATAATACTGCCCCCTATGTACAAGAATATAACTACTATAATACTGCTCCTATGTACAAGAATATAGCTTCTATAATATTGCCTCCTATGTACAAGAATATAACTACTATAATACTGCTCCTATGTACAAGAATATAACTACTATAATACTGCTCCTATGTACAAGAATATAACTACTATAATACTGCTCCTATGTACAAGAATATAACTACTATAATAATTCTCCTATGTGTAAGGATATAACTGCTATAATATAATACTACCTTTAATACTAATCCTTAGCTAGTCAATTAAATTCCATATCTAACTAGAATGTGATATTTTTTCATTTGACTTTTCCTTTTATTAAGTAGTATACTTACTGTAGATGTTGTCTTGTGATTATCATGACCTTAAGATGACATTAGCGATCATGTACACATTATATTCTGCCATTATGAGATGATCATTTCTTGAGGACTCTGGGGTACAAGTCTTATTATATTGATCCTGACTGAGTCTTTATGAAAGGATAATGGGTGTTCTGGCAGGCGATCTAGCCTAGAGACAGCCATGTACGTTGGCACTTCCAGCTTCCCGAACCTGTTATGTATTCCTTCTATAATGATGTATTTGTTCCTTTATTACAGACAGAGATGCGTCTTCAGGACCAGCAGTTGGCTCGGCAGCTCATGAGGCTCCGCAGTGACATCAACAAGCTGAAGATCGAGCAGACTTGTCACCTCCACCGACGAATGCTGAACGATGCCACCTATGAACTGGAGGAAAGGGATGAGCTCTCAGACCTCCTATGTGACTTCCCTATGATGTCCTCATTTGGCCTTTCTACACCCCTTAAACTTATCGGGGTAACCAAAATGAACATCAACTCCAGGAGGTTTTCCCTCTGCTAGAAACTTTGGCAACGTTCCAAGAGGTTTCCACCAAAAACCTCACAATAATTATCCTAGCGTTCTGCTGCCTTATACTAGTACCAGCTTATCACGCCACCCAACACTGTGACCAGTGTATCGGACAAAGCAACATATTCTGTATCAATGCATGGTGGTCAGTCCAAATCCAGACAATTCAGTGCCCATCCCTACCCTATAGACATTTATGATGTGCATTACTACTGCTAGATATGACCAATGTTCTGCAATATTCATACAGATTGGTGTACCCAGGAGCAAGAACATGGGTTGAAGGATATGGTGTATATGGAAACAGTCAGTATTGAAGGACAGGGTATGGTCCATGGGCAAACAAGATCAATGAGATGTTACTATTGTATTTAAAAGCACAACTCTACGGTGTTACTTAATCACTAGCGGCATATTATGAGTTAGAATAATGGTATTCAACGTCTTATAGACCTTCAGCCACCATGATCCTCAATAGTCTATCACTGGTTTCAGTAATTTTGACTGTAATATATCTTCTTAGTGGCCAAACGTCTCCAACTTCTAGCATATAACAGTGGAGTAGTATTCTGGGTTTACAGCATCTTTAGTTGGGTGTACGTGGAGGAAGGGTCCTATGGTGGCCAACACTTGGTCGGGCAACAGCTAATGTATCTCCCTCGTTGATGTGCATGCTTGGCCAAAAGTGCTGTAGAGCAGAATCGAGACACCTTCATTCACATTAGGAGGTCAACCACTGCCATGAAAATCCACACGTTGCGCCAACATTTATCTACTATGTATGGGCCTCACTAGTCTTGGTCACCATTATTACCTATTAGGGTTGAGTTTGGTATCAAAAATTGTCATGTAAAATCTATAACAACTAAGTAGATTGAGGGCTGGGACAAGGGACAAGCAGGGTAGGTGCCCTTGAAGGGGGTGTGAATTATGGACCATGGCCACATTATTGGGAATTCTGCACAGGTAATTTTCAGACATTTGCAGTACAATGGATGTTTATGAAGCAGCATCGGGAAAAGAGTCGATTTACCAGCTCTGTCATGGCCAATACCACCCACATGCAGAATCCCTGCCAAGATGATTTATATAAGGCTGGAAATTTAGGGAAAGTACAGAAGATGATCGTTATAATTTGCCTTGTGGGATTCTTATCCTAACACGAGACAGCCCATATATAGGTTCAGTAACTACTAAGTGCAGTTTCTGGACCAAATAAATATATTAAAAGAAGTCCTTAATCTTGCATATATTATATTCTAGTCACATACAAAGCTGCGTTAAATTTTTTTTTTAGCTTCCTGTTAGCACTCTGTTCCCTAATGGATCAGTTTACACGTTGAGGACAATTGGGCGTATTGGGAAGTTAAAGGGAATGTGTCACCAGGAAATGACCTATTATTCAAACCAATTTTTTATGTTTATCATAATTTTTAAGAATTTTTGATTTTTTTTTTTTTTTTGAGAATTTTTCACTATAATTTTTAAAAAAAAAAAAATACTATAACCGGCAATTTTCACTCTGGCCACTAAGCCAATAATAGACTGAATCTTGCCAATTCTTTACACAATTCTTTTCACAGTTTCATGCCCCCTTCACACCAAGGACCAGATGAGAGATGGAGGAGGTGACAGAGGGCTGCTATCTCTGCAGGCGGGCAGTGAGGGTCACTGGGTATAGATAGCAAAGTTCTTATCATGATTTATACTTAATACATGTCTTCTATATGGAGAGGGTCAGAATTACAGGACGCTAAGACGTCAACGAGGTGGCTCCTTATTGGCTACTGACCTCTACTTATAAGAGCCTGAAATCTTGGCCAAACTTTTCATAGAAAATATTGTGGAGAAAGTATAAATCAAAAGCCCTATGTGTGATCAAAAGGAGAATCTTCCCTGTAATGTATATGGCCAGTCCGCCCCGACTGAGGATCCACCCAATCTGCACAGTATTGATATAGATAAAAAATAATCTCCCATAATGCAGTGCACCAGGAAACAAACTATTTGTAGTATTATGAGTGCTAACAAATCCCTTCTAGCAATGCATTGATTGGAGTATGACCTGTACAGAAGACTCCGACACATGACGCTGTCAGCAGATTACTAGAATTGGATATTTTTGGATTTCTTGGTTATCGGATTTACCAGGAAGTGCATATCTCATAAGGATAATAAAGTGTTGACAAAATGTATCCGCAGCACTAAGTGCCAGCAATATCAGCGTCATACGCAGCAATGTTTCATCAGTATTCTATAGAATTGTCACATAACATATCATTACATCGTCAATATAGTGGATTCCCGATAATACCGTGGATTATAACGCCCCATCATTTACCGTAATTCGTAAAAATACCAATTGATGCCTTTTCCGTTCTAATGTATCATCCATTTGTTGACTTGTATCATTATGATTGTATACTCCTAATATCCCCACTTTTCCTTTTTTTTCTATGTGGCCTTTATTTCGCTAATTTTTATGTAATAGTTAATTCCAAAGTGCGTTTTGATGATTGATGAAAAAAAATGTCAATTTCCTTTGGATGTGGAGAGCTGAATTCATTTTTAATAAGGTTTTATGAATGTGTATGGAAATGTTAGCTTCTTTAACAGAAAAAAACAAGGATTTGGTGCATTCAGAATAAATGGAAATCGATTACCAAGTATCTGCCTGCTTCTTACAAATGTTTGTGAATCCTCTTTAGTCGAAGGTCGTGGCACTGGCAGGACTTTCGTCGGCATCCAACAATTCACCTCTCTCCTTGAAATTTTTGATGATGCCTGCACATGTTTCCCTGGAGGTTAACCATGGTTAACAGAAGAAGACAATGATTTTAAGCACTGTGTCACCTAATTGGTTTAGCTTTTAGCAATTCCTGTGGCCATTATACAAGTGGCCCCTGGTTTTTACCCTTTAACACCTATACATGGATCTGATTTTCACTGCAAAGGAATAAGGGGCCAACAGATTGTTTCCTCTAGGAGTAGTCCTGGTGTAGACAACACAGGTTCAGAGGTCATGAATAAGCTGGGATCAGACATGGGTAATCAACAGAACAAAGATCAGAAGGTAACAAGCAAAGGTCAAATACAGGTAGACAGACTGCAAGTCAGGCACATCTTTACAGGAGCTTGTATTGCTCAAGCACCTTCCTTTGGGTGAAGATGCCTTTTAAAACCAGGTGTCCCTGGGAATTGGTATGTGTTTTATCTGCTTGGCTGCTTGTATTTGTCCTGTATTTACAGTCCTGTGTTCCTGGATCTCCTATATTATGGTCACTTGAGCTTTTCTCAGGTATTTGTTTGCAATTGTACAGTTACTCCTGGCAGAATGGCAGAACATTATCAGTAATGGATAGGGGAGGGGAAGACTGCTTTTTATTGTACACGCCCACTGGCTGAGAGACAAATGTAAAATGTGTTTCAGCCATAATTTGATTATTAGCAGCAGAAAACTGATAGGACACCATGTATGAAGACTTATACAGTCATAGAACAGACGACCCAGCAAGATCCTGCAGATATTTCAACTTTTCATGAAAACTCAGGTACCCTTTAAACCTGCCAGTTTTGGTGGAACTGGCTTGCAACTATATGTATATGGGGTGTCCCTACTCTCCATCAACAAATGATATACAAGGAAGGAAGGATCGGGCAATGGGTTTTAATATGCCTGATCTTTTATTTCCCGGGAGATAAACCAATAACAAAGGGGTCTGGCAGAAGTTTCATTTTCTCAGCCTATTCAAAATCAGGCATGTTTATGTACATGATGGGTAATCGGGAGGACTAGGTGGGTTTACCTGACAGCTACTGACTGTGTAGGGGCATTTCCTGTCAACATACAAAATCTACTGCTTTGTGAGAAACAGAGATGCTGACTTTGGTAAACTCTGACTTAGGAATAAAACCATAGTTCCCATAATGCAATGCACCAGCTACACTAGAAGACACTACAGTACTATATCCTGCATTTTTCACTCCACTAAGCGTAATAAGCGACTGGCAGGGTTTTCTTTGCAGCAGTCACCTCATTTACATCACGGACAGGATTACAATAGAAGATAACACCTCTATAGTTAGCACAACTGAGCCATTATTGCATCCACTACTGACAACAGATTATGTCACCGCTTATCACCTCCCCCTCCTTGCACAGAGTATGTCTAGAAAACTCTTCTATAGACTTCAATGAGTCGGCTCCAGTCTATTGCTGACTATGGCCATGGCTATGCTGTAAAGCATATCACTACATGCTGTGAACAGAGCAGAGGAGAAGCTCAGAAATTATGGCCGCCCCCCAGAAAATAAAATAAAAAAATCTACAATCAGAAAATAAAAATAGATTTTAAAAAAATTAAATAAATTAATTCAAAAATTGCGACACATTCCCTTTAAGAGTTATTTTTTATTTGTGTAGGGTGGAATTTTTAACACCTGGCTTGTACTTGATACATCACATCGGCCTCACGTGTTGTTGTAACTTGTGTATATAGGTTCATTGCCTAAACAATTATCTCATCAGATGGAGGGCGCTGCTGAGACGTCAGTGGGAGCGGCCGTCATGTTCACTCCTACAGTCAGATTATTTTTTTTATCAATTAAACCTATATATATATATATATATATATATTTTTTTTTTTTTTTTTTTTTTAAGCTGTTATAGTACTTTTCGCAATTTTTGTGAGTTTTTTTTAGCATTTTCACCCATCTGCCATTTGGGATTTTCTTTTAGCTAACATTATAAGCGTTTTAGAGCGTGACAGTGAAAATAGATGCTGCATCTAGCGATGACCCAGTTAGTGGAATGGTGTCAGACACATTTTTAATAGAATTACGCTAGAGATACACGTGACAATTCACAAGACCATAGATCGCAGGGCTGACCTCCTGAAATTGCGGCAACTGTGGCACAAGGTTGGCAAAAAAAAAATCAAAATCCAAAAATGGTAATTTTCAAGTTCCAATGTGATGGCATTTATTTTCCAGCAATGCAATTTTTGGCCAAGTGACTAATGATGGATTTCACGAATATTCGCGAGGATCGGTTTGGATTGAATTTGTCTGGTCTGAGCCAAAGTGTTATTATTATAGTCTGGAGTCTTTTCAGACCCAAAGTGTAGGGAGGTGCAGAAAAAAACAAAAACTGATACTCGCTTTTCCTCACCTCTCTAGGGTTCTGCCAAGGCTTCCAGTCCTCTCATGCCCCATCTTCCGGCCCCCTGGATGACATCACTAGTGCCGGGTTACTGCTAAGGCCTATGATTGGGCCTCAGTAGTCACATGGGGCACATCAATGTCAAGACGCTTTAACAAAAGCATTATGATGTTGACACACCCCATGGGACTGCTAAGCAAAATCACAGGCCATAGCAGGGACCCGGTACCAGTGACATCACCCAGGAGGCAGGAAGAGGCCAGAGCCAGGGTGAAAGAGGATTCGGCGGAGTCCCAGAGAGGTGAGGAAAAGTGAGTATCCGTGTTTTTTTGATTTCCGCCTCTCCCCTGGGCCTCTGCTTATTATTTTATAGAGTCTTAAGAGAGACCACAGTATAATACTGATTTGTGGGTGTCAAACCTCAAAAATTTCAGGTTCACCAAGCTGAAAATTTAAAAAAAAAAAATTTGTAACAAACCTGGCTCATCATGAACCGGTTCAAAGATTTTTACACACAACTACCTACTGTATGTCACCCTGTAATCTTAGCAAAATTAATATAAAAAAAATGTGTTTCGTACCATTTCCACTTTCTCTACTGGGTGCCCGGCTGTCTCTGCGAATCCCATCCATCAGCTGTAGTCAGATCCCAGTTATCAGCTATGGGAAAACTTTGCAGAAAGTGTTCAATTTACCTACAGCACCACCACTGGGGAAATTAAGAATTACTCAGCTCTCACTGAACTCATTTAACTGTGTACTGCATGGACATGATGGGTCCTCCAGGACAAGAGACACTCTTGGTTGTTAGCCAACTTTCCTAAATACAGATCTACATACATAGTCCTCATCATTTCTTAACCCCGTCTCTCCCCTGACCCCTTCTCTTTACTTCCACATTATACACGGGTCTGATGTTCATCTAATGGGATTTACTGAACACACATCCATATAAATATCGCACATCTCACATGGTGACACCAGCTGGCCATGGCCTGACTCATGATGTCATAAATATATGGAGATGACACAAGCCCCCACTGTTCTAGACTTCAGGTCCTAGTGGGAAATCTTTCATGTAGCTGCCAGATAAGCTAAGAGCACCATAAAACATGTGACTCACAACAATGTAGTCTGGACCTTTCCCTCCTGGTGGTGAGTTTCCAGCCACAGCCAAGACCAACACAACAGAAGACCCTATGAGCTCACACATTGGAATGTGAAGAAGACCCCAATTACATCAATGTAACCCCTCACGCCTGGGTCTTTGTGAAGATGCCAGATGACAATGATCTTAAAGAGGTATCAGGTAACAAAAAAGTCACCAGGCAAAAATATGACTACTAAGTGGATCTTTTATGAACGGTGGCCTACTTTTATTGAGGGTTCGATAAGGGCCTCCCATACTGTTATAGCTTTTTCCTTCATGCTCCACTAGGGGGAACTAATGGTGCCAGTGAATCTGATTATGTGTACCCAACGTTGATTCAACATAATTGACCATATGGCATATGGGTGGACATCATCAAATGGGGCCCTTGTACAAAAACAGTATATAGCTTTCTTAAAGTGGTATTTCCACCTTGGATATTTTTGTAGATATACATGAGATTTTCCATAAAGGGTCAACCTTTGGGACCGGCACTCAAGCCGTGGCTGCTTGTACAGAATCAATGGGTAGGTGATTCTCCATTTACTTCTAGGAGAATTGCGAAAACAGCTGAGCAGTTGTCATGGTCTATGGACTAGAGACGTTCATTCTCCACATGAGTGCAAGTCCCAAAGGAGGAACCTAGATTTATCAGACATAGGGGTATCCTCTCTGAAACTAGTCACGGCAGCTTACTTCATAAAACCCCGCTTGTGATGTCATAGTGGTTTACCTGATAGAAACCTACTTGTGATGTCATAGCTTATCTGACAGAAACCCATGTCTGAGGAAATCTCCAGAGAAAAAAATGCTTATGATGTCATATTAGTTTACCTGAGAGACTTGTGATGTCATAGTTGCTAAGTGAGAGAAACCGATTATTTTTGTCATAGTACTGTACAGTAGCTAACCTGACAGAAACCTACTTATGATGTCATAGCTTATCTGACACAAACTCACTTGTCATATTCAAATAGCTTACCGGACAAAAACCAATGTCATAGTAACTTTCTTAAGAGAAATACGCTTATGATGTCATTGTAGTTTACCTGAGAGACTTGTGATGTCATAGTAGCCTATGTGAGAGAAACCGATTTATGTTGTCATAGTAGCTAACTTAATAGGATCCCATTTGTTATATATAAGTAGCTTACCTGACAGAAACCTATCTACAATGCCATAGTAGCTTACCTGACAGAAACCCTCGTCATGTCATAGTAGCTTCCCAAACAGAAATCCTATTGTGATGTCATATTACCTTACCTGAGCGAAACCAACTTATGATGTCATAGTAGTTTACCTGACAGAAACCCACTTGTGATATAAAAGTAGTTTACCTGACAGAAACCTATTTGCAATGTCATAGTAGCTTACCTGACAGAAATCCATTTGTGATGTCATAGTAGCTTACTCAAAGTAGTTATGATGTCACATCAGTTACCTTACACAAACAGATTTGGGTGATATCAAAGTAACTTACTTGACAAAAGAACAGGTCTAATGCCATAGCCGCTTAGTGGATTATCCACTTGTGATGTCATAGAAAAGTACCTGACAGAAACAAAGTTTTGATGTCACAATGGCTTAACTGACTAAAACTTTTGTGACGTCACAGCTTCTTAAAGGGAGTCTTTCATCAGAATCCAGCATATCAACCCAGCCCCACAGATAGATAAGTTAGGATTTACTCATACCTCCCAACCGTCCCGAATTCTGCGGGACAGTCCCGGATTGTGGGTCCTGTCCCACCGTCCCGGTTAGCGGGAGGTATGTCCCGGATTTCACTCATCTGCGTTCAGAGAGAACGCAGATGTGTTGAATACAATGGTGAAGCAGGAGCCGTCTGAGGACAGCTCTTGTTTCACCACTGTTCCCCTCTGCATGCTCTGGCCTTGGGAGCTGTAGGTGCGATGTGATGACATCACTCACATCGCGCCTGCAGCTCTCTAAACACTCCAGAAGGAGAGACAACAGGAGAGTGAGGAGAGGTGAGTATTAGTGATTTTATTATGTTAACCTTGGAGGGAACATTAGACTGGGGAGAGATAAAGGGGGGGACATTAAACTGGTGATAGATGAAGGGGGACATTAAACTGGGGAAAATGTAGGGGGGAAATTAAACTGGGGCAGATGAAGGGGGCAATTAAACTGGGGGCAGATGAAGTGGGTAATTAAACTGGGGCACTTGAAGGGGGGGACACTAAGCTGGTGGCAGATAAAGGGGGACATTAAACTGGTGGCAGATGTAGAGGGGAATTAAATTGGGGGCACATTAAACTGGGGGCAGATGAAGGGGGACATTAAATTGGTGGCAGATGAAGGGGGAAATTAAACTGGTGGCACATGAAGGAGGGCATTAAGCTGGTGGCAGATGAAGGGGGACATTAAATTGGTGACAATTGTGATGTTACATCAGCTTTTCTGCCAAAGACATAGTTGTGATATCACTGCAACATACCAGACAAAAAGAATTGTAATGTCACTGCAGCTCACCTGACAAAAACAGTTGTGATGTCATGGCAGCTTACCTGAATCAAACACAGTTCTGATGTTACAGTAACTTAATTGACATTATGATGTCAGAAGTTCACTTGATGGAAACATACTAGTGATGTCACAGGTCTGATGCCATAACCACTTACATAACTGATGTCACAGTGGCTTAGCTGACAGAAACCCATTTGTAATATAATAGCATCTCTCTTGA
This sequence comes from Leptodactylus fallax, assembly GCA_947044405.1. Classification (NCBI taxonomy): domain Eukaryota; kingdom Metazoa; phylum Chordata; class Amphibia; order Anura; family Leptodactylidae; genus Leptodactylus; species Leptodactylus fallax. The sequence goes on along the minus strand of CAMRHE010000375.1, from coordinate 508,736 downwards.
TGTAAACACATTTATGATGTCGCTCCTGCTCCATTGAAATACATTTATAATGTCACAGCAGTTTACATGACTAAAACCCTCTTGTGACATCACAGGAGGAGAAACATGCTTGTGATGTCACAGAAGCTTACTTTATTGAAACCTAGTTGTGATTCACAGTCACATGCCTGACTGAAACTCACTTGTGATGTTACATTATTAAACTTCATATTTGTGATGTCATAGCAGCTCAACTAAGAAACTCTTGTGATTTCACAGTAATTTACCCATGCGCAGACATCAAAAGACACCTATGCAATGACTAAATATGTGCCACAGAGGAAATGTAGTTTTACCTGGGTGTTCACGGTCTAGGGGTGCTGTTTCTTTTGGTAGGGGCCACCATTTGGCTTAAGAAGTCTTATAGGCCAGGCAAAGCTTCCTGGGAAAAAGGGTATGCAAATTAGCTCTCATTCAGAAGCACACCTCTGGTCCTCTTGGCGCATGCGCAACTCTTCAGTGATGTAAACTCCGGCTTCACTGCGCATGCGCCTAAAGTTCAGCTTCACTGAAGAACTGCGCCTGAAGTGTGTTCCTCTTGCTTCATTGAAGAACTGCAGGGTGAGCATAATGTTTTTTTTATTTTTAGTGTGGCCATGGATGGCTTAACAACAGGGCCATTTGGGACACAAAACTCCCACTCTATAAGGACCTGTGCGTGGTTTGGTGTCTCACAGTTTGGCATAAAGATATATGGGTTAGGACATCTTATAGACAATACATGAGCGCCTTAAGTCCTCCAGAATAGGATCTCTCCATGATATACAGTACATATATCCAAAAGAAATATTTGGGGTCGTTGTGCGCTCTCTGTATAATCTCAGCTTGTCCATGGATTACCCCCTGTCTAAATATAACATTCCGTAATGTTAAAGCATCTCTGGGAAAGGGAAAAAAAATCTTATGTTTTAGATTAACAGAGCATGTTTTGTTTGTCGTTCCTCTTTGGCTCACCCTTAAGCTTCCATTTAGCCTCTGTTACTAAATCACTTGTGCTACAAGCATTAGAAGAACAATTGCACGAGGCACTTGTTGGCACTTCAGTTGAAAAGACACACTCTAAACCTGAACTGGCACACACCGGGCACATTCCAGAGCAGATGAAGCCTTCAGAGATGCAGGCACAGGGCAAGTGCCCAAAGCAACAAGGAGAGAACGGAATGCAGACCTCACACCCGTCCTGTACTTTAAAATTACATGGCTCCTGCCCCAATTACTTCAAGTGCAGAATGTATCAATAATGTCATTAGAAGAAGTGTAACAATGGGTGACTGCTATTCTAAAGGCAAAAAAAACAATGCAGGACATGAGATGTGTCACATTGTATTATACTGGCTACATACTGAAGGAGTGACACTGGCCATAAAACAGGTTTACATTACCGATACAGTAATCATTACATGGAAAAGACATGTAGGGGAAGGGTAGTGACAGCTACAAACCAGCACTAATGGATAATATCAGCCCTATGTACAAGAATATAACTACTATAATATACTATACTATAGAACTACTATAATACTGCTCCTATGTACAAGAATATAACTACTATAATACTGCCTCCTATGTACAAGAATATAACTACTATAATACAGCCTCTATGTACAACAATATAACTACTATAATACTACCTCCTATGTACAAGAATATAGCTACTATAATACTACCTCCTATGTACAAGAATATAGCTACTATAATACTACCTCCTATGTACAAGAATATAGCTACTATAATACTGCTCCTATGTACAAGAATATAACTACTATAATACTGCTCCTATGTACAAGAATATAACTACTATAATACTACCTCCTATGTACAATAATATAACTACTATAATACTGCTCCTATGTACAAGAATATAACTACTATAATACTGCCTCCTATGTACAAGAATATAACTACTATAATACTGCTCCTATGTACAAGAATATAACTACTATAATACCGCTCCTATGTACAAGAATATAACTACTATAATACTGCTCATATGTACAAGAATATAACTACTATAATACTGCTCCTATGTACAAGAATATAACTACTATAATACTGCCACCTATGTACAAGAATATATCTACTATAATACTGCTCCTACGTACAAGAATATAACTACTATAATACTGCTCCTACGTACAAGAATATAACTACTATAATACTGCTCCTACGTACAAGAATATAACTACTATAATACTGCTCCTATGTACAAGAATATAACTACTATAATACTGCTCCTATGTACAAGAATATAACTACTATAATACTGCTCCTATGTACAAGAATATAACTACTATAATACTGCTCCTATGTACAAGAATATAACTACTATAATACTGCTCCTATGTACAAGAATATAACTACTATAATACTGCTCCTATGTACAAGAATATAACTACTATAATACTTCTTCTATGTACAAGAATATAACTACTATAATACTGCTCCTATGTACAAGAATATAACTACTATAATACTGCTCCTATGTACAAGAATATAACTACTATAATACTGCTCCTATGTACAAGAATATAACTACTATAATACCGCTCCTATGTACAAGAATATAACTACTATAATACTACCTCCTATGTACAAGAATATAACTACTATAATACTGCTCCTATGTACAAGAATATAACTGCTATAATACTGCCCCCTATGTACAAGAATATATCTACTATAATACTGCTCCTACGTACAAGAATACAACTACTATAATACTGCTCCTATGTACAAGAATATAACTACTATAATACTGCTCCTATGTACAAGAATATAACTACTATAATACTGCTCCTATGTACAAGAATATAACTACTATAATACTGCTCCTATGTACAAGAATATAACTACTATAATACTGCTCCTATGTACAAGAATATAACTACTATAATACTTCTTCTATGTACAAGAATATAACTACTATAATACTGCTCCTATGTACAAGAATATAACTACTATAATACTGCTCCTATGTACAAGAATATAACTACTATAATACTGCTCCTATGTACAAGAATATAACTACTATAATACTGCCCCTATGTACAAGAATATAACTACTATAATACTGCTCCTATGTACAAGAATATAACTACTATAATACTACCCTTATGTACAAGAATATAACTACTATAATACTGCCCCTAAGTACAAGAATATAACTACTATAATACTGCCCCCTATGTACAAGAATATAACTACTATAATACTGCTCCTATGTACAAGAATATAACTACTATAATACTGCCTCCTATGTACAAGAATATAACTACTATAATACTGCCCCCTATGTACAAGAATATAACTACTATAATACTACCCCTATGTACAAGAATATAACTGCTATAATACTGCTCCTATGTACAAGAATATAACTACTATAATACTGCTCCTATGTACAAGAATATAACTACTATAATACTGCTCCTATGTACAAGAATATAACTACTATAATACTGCTCCTATGTACAAGAATATAACTACTATAATACTGCTCCTATGTACAAGAATATAACTACTATAATACTGCCCCCTATGTATATGAAATGTAGAATGTTTCAATATGTTACACTACTGACAAGTAAACACATATATATGTCCTTTGTCTGATGTGATACACCAGGTGGCAGTCAGTAGTAGTCTTGGCTGTACTATAGAGCTGTTTATTAATCTGCATGATGAGTCTTTTGGCGATTTGTTGGTACATGTTAGACAGTTAGACAGTTGCAGACTTTCACGTTTCATGATATTTTCTAAGTAACTTTTATGAGTTTTACTAATTAAAATTGGTGGTGGCTTCTTCTTGGCTCCGATCCTTGGAACATTATACACAGCTCATCGCCAGAGCTATTAATATTTAATCCTATTCTTTATGATTATGAAGGAGTTGATGTAGCAGAGCTGATGTGTTACATGTTGTTTTCCACCATAAAACCATATTAGGTAACTAAGCTACCACAGTCGGTTTGGCTACTTGGTGATCAATGGCGGCCTTCCATGTGACACGCAGACAGTACACGTTGTATGATGCCGATAACCTACAACAAAATAGGTTGATCCACCAATTCTGGATTTGGTTATCATTCAGTTCCTCTCATTCACGGGTGAGATTGATTTTTTGCTATTATAGATACATGGTCCATAAATATGGATTCACAACCATCTGGTTGTTGTGGAATTCATCCTTACCGATAAGTCCTGGGGGTATTTGAGTACCAGGAGCCACAGTTAGGGAGTGGGAAAGACGACTGCTAAGACCTGTTTTTTTTTTTCATTGAGGACAGCAGACATCCATTTGCAGCCCTTCTGGTACATTCTGTGGGTTGAAAAGTACAATGCGGATAGAAGGGAGTATGAATAGAGGATCAGACTACACAGACTTTGTTTGTAGTCTGTTACCCTGGCAATACATTGGCCTGTATAGGGATTCCGAAACTATGTTGCAGCTCTAACCCAGAAAATATTATTAGAAACCTCTCCACCTTTCAGCAGGTTCTTCTCATATTTTCAGTCTTACAAAACCAGAAACTTGTCCTGTGCTGATGAAGTTGAAGAGTCTGGAACAGTCTTGTCCATAGAGGAGTAGAATGAGATGCTGATCTTGAGACACTCTTATACAGAATCTCACACCGCATGGTATCATTATGTAAGCTTTTCTTCACCCTGGCCCAAGATTCAATTTGCCGTCCTAGACTTGTACTTGAATTCTCCCAGCAATGGCAAAGCAACTTTTTCTCTCACTTCTTCCCTAGTTCCGGGCACATTCCTCACCAACAGTCCCCCATTCAACTACACTATTGCGTTTTTATATTAAAGAGCCACTAGCTGACCATTATACCCCACTAGCTGACCATTATACCCCACTAGCTGACCATTATACCCAACTAGCTGACCATTATACCCATCTAGCTGACCATTACACCCAACCAGCTGACCATTATTCCCATCTAGCTGACCATTATACCCCACTAGTTGAACATTACACCCAACAAGCTGACCATTACACCCATCTAGCTGACCATTACACCCCACTAGCTGACCATTACACCCAACTAGCTGACCATTATATCCCACTAGCTGACCATTACACCCAACTACCTGATCATTATACCCATCTAGCTGACCATTATACCCATCTAGCTGACCATTACACCCAACTAGCTGACCATTATACCCATCTAGCTGATCATTATACCCCACTAGCTGACCATTACACCCAACTAGCTGACCATTATACCCATCTAGCTGACCATTACACCAATCTAGCTGACCATTACACCCAACTACCTGACCATTATTCCCATCTAGCTGACCATTATACCCCACTAGCTGACCATTACACCCAACTACCTGACCATTATACCCATCTAGCTGACCATTACACCCAACTATCTTACCATTATACCCATCTAGCTGACCATTACACCCAACTAGCTGACCATTATACCCATCTAGCTGACTATTACACCCAACTAGCTGACCATTACACCCAACTAGCTGACCATTACACCCAGCTACCTGACCATTATACCCATCTAGCTGACCATTACACCCAACTATCTTACCATTATACCCATCTAGCTGACCATTAAACCCAACTACCTGATCATTATACCCATCTAGCTGACCTTTACACCCAACTAGCTGACCATTATAACCATCTAGTTGACCAACTAGCTGACCATTACACCCAACTAGCTGCCCATTATACCCTGCTCTCATTACAATTCTCTTCCACAGTATGTCACTATGGAAGGTCAAGGAGGGTTTTATACAGGGAATATATGTGTAGAGAGGGTCTTCCAATCCTTTCAGCAGCTGAAGGAGAAATTTCTCTCAACTTTGGGCATATCCCTTTGTATGAAGTTTTTGGGAACAGGTGAGAAAGTTTCTACATGATAAAATGAGAGTGGTGGTACTTAATAACCATAAAACTTGCTTACACTCTATAAATTCAGAGCTACATCCTTCTGCCATGGACAGGAGCTTCTGTTGCCAGATTTTGGATGCGCCGAGATTGGCTATGCTGCTTTGCTCCTTAAAAATGTCTGTATAAGAATAGAGATAAGGAGGCAAAATAGCAGTACATCTGGGGTAGATGGCTGAATCCCTCTTCGACCCTCCCCTCTTCATCTGAAAGGGGTTGTCCGGGGATTAGTAATTTACTTACCTGGTCCTAGGGATCGCCGATAATGGACTTGGGGGTTCTGGTGATGTCACCACCTCCAGGTCATGTGATCTTCTGCTCTCTATGGGGGCCCTTGCTCCCCTTCTGACTGATTCTGACTATAGTAAAGCTACTCCGCATAGCACAGGTAAATTATTATCTGTGAGATCGGGGGAGGAGGAGGCGGAGCAACTTGGGGGCCAAAACCTGTCTTAAATCATATGACCTGGAACCCCTGGGTCCATCATTAGTGATCCCCGGGACCAGCTAACTAAATTAATACACCTTGGACAACCCTTTTAATGTTGGAGGTCCCCCTTGCTCACTTGACTCCAGGAGGTGGACAGGATATGGATGCACCGGTTGAGGGAGTATAGAAGGTTATGTTATTTTCTCTACTTTTTGCATTGTGTGTTTATGCATCTATTCTTATGCTGGAGTACGATTGAAGTCACATTCCTGTATATCTTAGCACTGTAGCCTTGCGGGGTCTTGGGTTCGAATCCCCTTCATGTCCACAATCATTGGGGGGTTTCAGGACCCAACTCTTCCCCCCACTCAACACATCTATTATGTAGACATGACATGTTAAAAAATGTTTTCAAATAGTACAGTATTTACCCTTAGACATTAGAATGTACAAACTTGATCTGTGCTGATGAGGACTAATAGACCGAAACAGGCTTGTCCACAGATAAATGAAGGGAGACACAAATTGTTAAAAGATCATCCATCGCTGCATATTCTTTGTGACTGTAGTAATTTTTATGGACCTACATGTCCCAGAATTTATTAAAACCATTATATGTTTACTGCACCGTGCAAAAGTTTGAGGCAGGCGAGGGGAAAAAAGCTGCAGAAATGCTTTCAGAAATAGAAGGGTTAATGGTTTACTTTTGTCAATTAACAAAATGCAAAGTGAATAAAAGCTAAATCTACATCCCATCAATATTTGGTGTGACCTTTGCCCTTTGCCTTCCATTAATTCTTCTCGGTACACTTGCAGTTTTTGGCAGAACTCGGCAGGGAGGTTGTTCCCGCCGCCATCTTGGAGAACTAAGCACAGATCTTCTGTGGATGTAGGCTTGCTCCAATCTGTCTGTCTCTTCATGTCATCCCAGACAGACTGGATGATGATGAGATCAGGGCTATATCTGTGGGCGCCGTATCATCACTTCCAGGACTCCTCCTCCAAAGGGCAAAGGTCACACCAAATATTGATGGGACTTACATTTCTCTTTTCATTCACTTCATTTTGTAAATTGAGAAAAATAAACTATTAACACGTTAAAGAATTTTTTTCCACAACTGCCTAAAACTTACTCCATATTGTTATAAATGGCCAATGACATCTTGAAGCTTTCAAGGCAAGGAAGAGGAATGTTACAAGAATTTTACTATGCTAGAAACAACCTAGTCACTTCACTAAGGTCTGTATGACACACAATAGCGATATATCGATCCCGTCCGTCTGCCATCATCTCGCCGTGTTTGATTTGGACACATTATCTGCGAGTTTTATAGATCAGGAAGTCAGATTAGGACAGAGCGGCCATTACTGTAACGTAAGAAGATAAGAATGACACAAAGTCCTTGAGAAATCGACTATTGGGCGTCCATTGTGTTACTGTATCTGCAGGTAATAGGATCCTGTATACACGCGCTGCTGCCAGCATTGTTCTGACTACTTGTCTGTCTATCATAGGAGAATGCAATGTATCACAGCTTGCACAATGCAGACTGTAAACTTCTGGTTTGGCCCAAACACCCAAAACAAGTAACGTCTTGACAGGTTAATCCCGGTATGAGGTTATTTCCTGCTGTGGATGCATGGGTGGCATTTTTGGCAGGATGTCAGCCCACGCATTCCCATCTCAATGACATTATTTATTACTACGAGAGATTAAATTTGCAGATATTAGTTCCAGCATCGCAGCCATAAATCATGAGATTTGTTCCCAGTAATGTTTGACTCACAATAAAAGTAATTGTAACTGGTTACACTGGAAAATAACATAAATGAATAGGCGATTGCCTTAAGGCTAAGACCTCATGTTGCGGAAAAGCTGCTTTTTTGTTGCAGATTTTGCTGCGTTTTTTGTGCCAAACACAGGAGTAGCTACAAATGGAATGAGAAGGATAAAGGAAGCTCTTATATCTTCTGACCAATCCACTCCTGGCTTGCTGGGCAGTCTGTTCTATGACTGTATAAGCCTTCATACATGGTGTCCTTTCATTTTTTGTGTACAGCAAGGAGCAGTCTGCCTCTCCCCTATCTATTATTAATACGGTTCTGTCATTCTGCCAGGAGTAACTGTACAATAGCAAACAAATATAGTGGGGGAAAAAAAAGTATTTGGTCAGCCACCAATTGTGCAAGTTCTCCCACTTAAAAAAATGAGGCCTGTAATTGTCATCATAGGTAGACCTCAACTATGAGAGACCAAATGAGAAAACAAATCCAGAAAATCACATTGTCTGATTTTTAAAGAATTTATTTGCAAATTTATGGTGGAAAATAAGTATTTGGTCAATAACAAAAGTTCATCTCAATACTTTGTTATATATCCTTTGTTGGCAATGACAGAGGTCAAACGTTTTCTGTAAGTCTTCACAAGGTTGGCACACACTGTTGCTGGTATGTTGGCCCATTCCTCCATGCAGATCTCCTCTAGAGCAGGGATGTTTTGGGGCTGTCGCTGGGCAACACGGACTTTCAACTCCCTCCAAAGGTTTTCTATGGGGTTGAGATCTGGAGACTGGCTAGGCCACTCCAGGACCTTGAAATGCTTCTTACGAAGCCGCTCCTTCGTTGCCCTGGTGGTGTGCTTGGGATCATTGTCATGCTGAAAGACCCAGCCACGTTTCATCTTCAATGCCCTTGCTGATGGAAGGAGGTTTGCACTCAAAATCTCACGATACATGGCCCCATTCATTCTTTCATGTACACGGATCAGTCATCCTGGTCCTTTTGCAGAGAAACAGCCCCAAAGCATGATGTTGCCACCCCCATGCTTCACAGTAGGTATGGTGTTCTTTGGATGTAAATCAGCATTCACTATCCTCCAAACACTGCGAGTTGTGTTTCTACCAAACAGTTCTACTTTGGTTTCATCTGACCATATGAAATTCTCCCAATACTCTTCTGGAACATCCAAATGCTCTCTAGCAAACTTCAGACGGGCCCGGATATGTACTGGCTTAAGCAGGGGGACACGTCTGGCACTGCAGGATCTGAGTCCCTGGTGGCGTAGTGTGTTACTGACGGTAGCCTTTGTTACGTTAGTTCCAGCTTTCTGCAGGTCATTCACTACGTCCCCCCGTGTGGTTCTGGGATTTATGCTCACCGTTCCTGTGATCATTTTGACCCCACAGGGTGAGATCTTGCGTGGAGCCCCTGATGGAGGGAGATTATCAGTGGTCTTGTAGGTCTTCCATTTTCTAATTATTGCTCCCACAGTTGATTTCTTCACACCAAGCTGCTTGCCTATTGCAGATTCAGTCTTCCCAGCCTGGTGCAGGTCTACAATTTTGTTTCCGGTGTCCTTCCACAGCTCTTTGGTCTTCACCATAGTGGAGTTTGGAGTGTGACTGTTTGAGGTTGTGGACAGGTGTCTTTTATACTGATAACAATGTCAAACAGGAGCCATTACTACAGGTAATGAGTGGAGGACAGAGGAGCCTCTTAAAGAAGAAGTTACAGGTCTGTGAGAGACAGAAATCTTGCTTGTTTGTAGGTGACCAAATACTTATTTTCCACCATAATTTGCAAATAAATTCTTAAAAAATCAGACAATGTGATTTTCTGGATTTGTTTTCTCATTTTGTCTCTCATAGTTGAGGTCTACCTATGATGACAATTACAGGCCGGCCTCATCTTTTTAAGTGGGAGAACTTGCACAATTGGTGGCTGACTAAATAATTTTTTTCCCCACTGTATATAGATAGATAGATAGATAGATAGATAGGAGATAGATATAGATGATAGGTAGGATATAGATAGATATGGGATAGATAGATAGATAGATAGATAGATAGATAGATAGACATAAATTTCATGACAGCCTGTCATAGTATTATCTGTATCTATTGAGGCTTGTCTATAGTGAACTGAGACTGTCTACTCCACCCCAGGGCATTAGAGAGCTTAAGTAGCATATTGAGTGCTAAAGCTAACAACACTGATTGCTCAGGAACGGAGGGGACAGGAGAAAATATTCCAAATATGCTGGAATCACTGGAGTGGCAAAAAGATGGAGGTGGTAGAGGTGGTGAAAAATTTCTCTTTAATGACCACTATTAGAATCTATTATTTAATTAGTATTTTGATTGTCCAGCCTCCTCCTTTCTGTTGCTGTGTCAGTCTTCACGGAAATGCTTTCATTACATTCATGAATCAGACTCTCTGGGTGAATAAAACTACCAGTCCTAGAGCTGCAGTGCTTCTATCCAAAGATATAAGATGTGCATATTCAATGACGTACACAGATACTTCTTAGGGGTTGGGTCCATTAATTCTATAGGAGACTCTCAGCTTTACGTCTTAATTGGATTGTACATAACATCTGCCGTGGGCTGGAACGATTTCCCAGAATCCTCCTTATGTTCCTCACACAGTTACGGGAAACATTACGAGCAAGCTTTATTTTTCACAAATAAGCCTGAACGCTGTCATTCTTCAGTTACAAAGAAGCCGGACCCTCCGTGAGAAGCCCCCATCCCCCGCCCCTGGGGCCCGGGACAATGAACTGAGTTTATGTTTGTAACAAAAAAAGAATAAAAAATTCTTCAAGTGGAACAAGCAGAATATACAGTGCGAGGAAACAAGAAACGGCTTCTGTCCCGAGGATGTCAGTGTCCGCTGAGCCTGATCTCCCAGCATGCCTAGCTGCCTACAGTCTCAAACTTGACACGACTCTCCCTAACTTTTAAGGGCAATGCCATGCAAATATTTGACATGGAGGCACAACTTTATTTTTTTTTTCAAATCAGGGACTACCTATTGGATTTATTATTAGATAATGATCGATAATGCAGGTTCATGAACAGATACTTTTTTTGGGGGGTTGTATACAAATAATTTTTGTGTATTTTTTTGGTAATACATAAGACTTTATTTTTAAATCCTTTTATTTATTTATTTTTTTTTAATATCTGCGAAAATCCAAAAAAAATCAGGAGAGGAAGCTTATCTGTTTTTCACATTTTTCCTGTTTTTTTTTTTGTTTTTTTTTAAAAAGCACAAAGTTTAAAATATTTTTTCCCCGTTCCGTTACAGTAATTTTCAGGTAGGTGGCACATAGATTGGGGATGGGGCTAGAACCTAGATATGGGTAGTGGCTTATTTTTTAATTTTACTTTATTTTTATTATTTTTTGCCTGAATTTTTATTTTTTCAACTATTTTTTTTTGCAGTGCATCCCCCATAACAAGGCTTTTTAACACATATATATATATATATATATATATATATATATATATATATATATATATATACACACACGTGGACAAAATTGTTGGTCCCCCTCCCTCGTTTAATGAAAGGAAAACCCACAATAGTCACAGAAATAACTTGAATCTGGCAAAAGTAATAATATATAAAAATTCTATGAAAATGAACAAATGAAAGTCAGACATTGCTTTCCAACCAGGCTTCAACAGAATTTTTTAAAAAAGAAAACTCATGAAACAGGCCTGGACAGAAATGATGGTTCCCTTAACTTAATATTTTGTTGCACAACCTTTTGAGGCAATCGCTGCAATCAAACGATTCCTGTAACTGTCAATGAGACTTCTGCACCTCTCAGCAGGTATTTTGGCCACTCCTCATGAGCAAACTGCTCCAGTTGTCTCGGGTGTGAAGGGTGCCTTTTCCAGACGGCATGTTTCAGCTCCTTCCAAAGATACTCAATAGGATTTAGGTCAGGGCTCATAGAAGGCCACTTCAGAATAGTCCAAAGTTTTCCTCTTAGCCATTCTTGGGTGTTTTTAGCTGTATTTTGGGTCATTATCCTGTTGCAATACCCATGACCTGTGACTGAGACCAAGCTTTCTGACACTGGGCAGCACATTTCTCTCTAGAATCCCTTGATAGTCTTGAGATTTCATTGTACCCTGCACAGATTCAAGACACCCTGTGCCAGATGCAGCAAAGCAGCCCCAGAACATAACAGAGCCTCCTCCATGTTTCACAGTAGGGACAGTGTTCTTCTCAAGATATACTTCATTTTTCCGTCTGTGAACATAGAGCTGAAGTGCCTTGCCAAAATTTTTGATTTTTGTCTCATCTGTCCATAGGACATTCTCCCAGAAGCTTTGTGGCTTGTCAACATGTAGTTTGGCAAATTCCAGTCTGGCTTTTTTAAGTTATTTCTGTGAACATTGTGGGTTTTTCTTTCATTAAACAATTTTGTCCACGTGTGTATGTCTTGGTGTTGGCCATCGAACTCTGCAAGGATGTGTTCGAAGAGTTAGCAGCTACACAAGATTGTGCAGCAGCAAGAGCAGGGAGCTGGCAACAGTCAGTGACAGTTCAAGAGCCCCCCTGAAGGTAGAGGAAATTGGAGGAGAAATTGAGGTTATCAAAGCCTCCCAGCCAGGACATATCAACATTCAGATAGATAGGTATCCTGGAACTTCATTTTATCAGACCCCATAGACATAGTGGGAGAGGCAGAATATATATCTATCGGAGTAGAAAGAAAAGGCACCAAGATACCATCTATTTCTGGGAACCCCTTATACCAAGTCTGGGACCAGCCACCCATAGTGGATCTCCAAACTACTACTCCCATCGAGAAACTGCAAATGTTTCTTGTTACCTCTGTAAAGTTACATCCTTGGTTCAACAGCACCACTGCCTCCTGAGTCATTCCTGTGCTTACCATCACACAGTGCAGGGAAAGAGAGGACCCATTCCCAACTGGAAGTGCCCCAGGGGAACTACTACCACCATCATATACATCACAGGCACTCTCAACACTGTCTGGCTGAAGGAGTTGGTTGAGTGTCTTCGGCCTACCATTCACATCACAGCTACTGCTAATCCCTTCCTCTGGATCCCTCCATTGGGTAGCGGCAATATGGAGGCACCACTTCTTGCTGTCACTATACTGTATGTCCTGACTCAAAGATTTATATTTACTAGGGAGCACTTGTACTTGTGTTCCCCACGTCTGTGTATCCACAATGATAATTATACAAACCCCCGTCGTATGGACTCTGTCAGCCTCATTTACTGACACTTGCTGATAAACAGAGCATTGTGCTCGGAGGGATCAGATGCATCTCAGCAGACGTGGCGGTTCTGACTATGTGATGTGGATGATTACTCGGATTTTTACTGTTTATATCTTTATACCATCACGTTGATTGGGATCACAGTGAAGTTGCATTCTTTCCGAGGTTCACACCAAGGACACTTCCTGTTTTCTTAGTCACATCATGTACTCCTTAAGTTGGGCTATGAGAGTCTTATACAATAAGATGGCCTATGGATGGACATGAGGAATCATGGTGCTCAAAATCATGTGCTGTGATGGAGGGACCAACTAGAATGACCAGAGACGTACCATAAAGCTCCTGGACCCCAATGCAAAATCTGTACCAGGCCCCATAAGTACTTGTTTCCTCGTATTGGGAAGAGACACCTTATGGGCCCCCTAAGGCTCCTGGGCACGCAGGTGTGACAACAGAAAAAAATTCATGGCAGGGAGACAAGAGAGAGGGCCTGTAGACTGAGAAGGAGCCTGGGATGCCAAGACTGGAACTGCACTAGATAGTCACAGGTTCACACTATCATGGGATCCAGCCAAAACCAAGCCCATGAGGTCCACCAGTATGAAATGCTTACTAAAAATAAAAGTATTGCATGTCATTTTCTGATGTTAAACCAGCATTTATCCCAGGCAATAAGCTGTACTGATCTCTGGAGTACTTGTAATGAAAGCTATCTAGGTACTGCCCTGCCAGGACCTTCCTCTTCAGTAACATCACCATAGAACCACACTTCACTGAACTCCTCGACATGGCAGAACGTGAAGCCTCTGTAGTCCCATTAGTCTCCCTGTGCCTTTCTAGCTACGCCCAATAGCTTTTAAGGCTCGGTGAATTTTTTCATATTTTCCATCTCCACCTTTCTTTTTTTTTGTCGACTTATGGGTGCTTATTCATTGCGCAACTAGTTGGCACCATTTTGCGATACATACAATGTGTTGAAAAACTTTAATTAACATTTTTGAGGTGTCAGTATGAATAAAACGTACAGTTCTGTCATTATTTTTTGTGTTTTGTTTTTTAGGCCGTTCAAATGACATGGCAACTTTGTCAGGCGGGTCATTACGATTACAACGTTACCATAATTATATCAGTTTTGTTATGTTTTACCGATATTACTGAATAAGATGCCTTTTTACAAAAATAAACTATTTGCTAGGTTACGAACTATAACTATATTAATTTTTTGTTGACGGAACTATGTGAGGTCTCTTTTTTTGTGAGGTAAGATGTAGTTTTTCTGGTACCATTTTCTCGTATGTGCAACTTTTTGATCACTTTTTATTGTGTTTTTTTGGGGGGAGGCATTAATTTGTGCATTGCAGTATTTATATATATATTTTTTTTTTTGTGTTCATTGTACCAGATATTTGTTTTTGTTTACATAGTTTATTTTTTAAATGGTAAAGGGTTTTTTAACTTTTTATTATACCTTTTTTTACTTTCATTTTTTTGTTTACTGTGCCACAAGGAGACTTAAACATGGGCTCTCTTGATCCCCTGTACAATGTACTGCAATTCTTCTAATCCTAAGGATGGGCCAGTGTTGATGACGTCACCAAACAAGTGAATGCTATTTACGGTCATTAATGGGATTTTCGGAAACTCCACTGTTGGCTGGCACTGGTACTATCTCATCGTCAGGGTCTTAGAAGATCCCAACTCCAGCGATAAACCCAATTAACTATCCTGTGCCCAGGACCATGTGAGAAGCAGCAGGCTAGAGCTAGTCTTCTCAATTCCACAGAATGTATTACAATTGTCTGCTAAACTCTTCTCAATCCCTCAAACCCCCCATGGAATAGCAAAAAGCAAGACCCTTTGTTGTAGCTGAACACAACACTGGATCAGCACCAGATCTGGAGCAGCGTATAATGGGATAATCCACGTGGCCTGGAGATCACTGTCATCGGGATAACAGAGCTGCCATCTGCACCACGCAGAGCTCTAGTGCTTACTTAATGGAACGTAATCCCAGCGAATGTTCTGCATTTACATATTAGGTGAAAGGTTTCTTGTGCTCAGTAAAGCCGCCTGTCCTCATCTACCCTATAGCTGAGCACATGCCCACTGAGCCTACCAGCAGCAGGATCTTTGTATCACCACAGACCTATCGGGGCAATAAATACTGATGACCTTCCCATCAGTAGTAAGAGATCACAAGGTCACTTTCATCCAATCTTGAGCCTGTGGTAATAAACATGTAACTATGGGGCCCCAATCCATCATGACCAACTTCTACAACAGATTCAGAATACAAAAGACTTTGATTATTTGGTCTTCCTAAAGCTCAGTACTAATGCACACCATGATGTCACAATACAGGGAAATACAGGGATAATTCATTCTGTGTTGTCACAGTACATGGATAACAAACAGTGATGTCACAACACAGAAATAGTAAACACAGTGATTTCACAGTACAGAGATCATAAACACAGTGATGTCACAGTACAGAGATCATAAAAACAGTGATGTCACAGTACAGAGATCATAAACACAGTGATGTCACAGTACAGAGATCATAAAAACAGTGATGTCACAGTACAGAGATCATAAACACAGTGATGTCACAGTACAGAGATCATAAACACAGTGATGTCACAGTACAGAGATCATAAACACAGCGATGTCACAGTACAGAGATCATAAAAACAGTGATGTCACAGTACAGAGATCATAAACACAGTGATGTCACAGTACAGAGATCATAAACACAGCGATGTCACAGTACAGGGATAATACACACAATGATGTCACAGTACAGGGATAATACACACAGTGATGTCACAGTACAGAGATAATACACACAGTGATGTCACAGTACAGAGATAATACACACAGTGATGTCACAATACAGAGATAATACACACAGTGATGTCACGTCACAGTACAGGGATAATACACACAGTGATGTCACAGTCCAAAGATAATACACACAGTGATGTCACGTCACAATACAGGGATAATACACACAGTGATGTCACAGTACATGAATAATAAACACAGTGATGTCACAGTAGAGAGATAATAAATACAGTGATGTCACAGTACAGGGAAAATATACACAGTGATGTCACAGTAGAGAGATAATACGCACAGTGATGTCACAGTACAGGGATAATGTACACAGTGTTGTCACAGTACAGGGATAATACACACAGTGAAGTCACATTAGAAGTCACAATACAGGGATTAAAAACACAGTGATGATACAGTACAAAGATAATAAACACAGTGATGTCACAGTGCAGGAATAATACACACAGTGATGTCACAGTACAGAGATAATACACACAGTGATGTCACAGTACAGAGATAATACACACAGTGATGTCACAGTGCAGGGATTATAAACACAGTGATATCACAGTACAGGGATAATACACACAGTGATGTCACAGTGAAGGGATAGTAAACACAGTAATGTTACAGTACAGGGATAATAAAACACAGTGATGTCACAGTACAGGATAATACACACAGTGATGTCACAGTGCAGGGATATTAAAACACAATGATGTCACGGTACAGAGAAAGAACCCTTGAACTCAAACACTTGTCCCCTATCCTGTTTATAGGTTATAAGTAGTATTAGTGGGCTAATTCCATTACAAGGGTCTATCCATCTCGACAACATGGGGGTCTTGGGGACCTGGGATATCTTCATTCTAGTGAGGTTCAAGAAAAGACACCTCCATGAATCTAGCATTTATGACCTGTTCACCATATAGAGATGTTTTAGGCTGGAATACCCCCTTTTATGGGGCATTTTCAGCAGAGAAAGTACCTAACTTTACAAACTGGGAGTAAGACTCCATGTAAGCGACCACATGCTTGGTCAGTGTGATAGCAGTGTTTTTCACACCCATTATCTTCTATGGCCCCATACACACAACTTGTATTATCACAGGTCCACGAGCCCTGGACAAAAATCCTATACCTGTCTATTTTATGGCCTAGGCTCACAGAAGGAAGTGAATGGTCCATGTAGTCACGGGTGGCACACAGATATCATCCATGCCGTTTTACCACGGACCCGGCACATACACATGTTCGTGTGCATGTAGACTAAGGGGGAAGAGCGGGGGTAAATCACTTATTTTGAGTACAGTACAGTTTTGGAACACCATGTAAGGGCAAATTACATACATTCCCATACACAACCTGACACCCTGTGATCTAAGCTTATAGCACGGCTATATAAAGACAGTAATATTATGTAACAGTATAAATTATACGCCGCCACCTCCTGATGTCTTCATATATTTATACACACACACGACCTGTGACCCAGCCCTTGTAATGTCTCCTGCTCAGCAGACTATATACATATAGGATTAGGCAGGGGCAGGCTGACTGTTTATGCTTCCCTCTGTATGAATAGAGGGTGTCGGGCGGTGGAATGTGTATGTGCGCCACCACCCCTGTTATTGCTATCACATTATATTATGTAAGTCTGGATGATGGGGCGTCTTATATTATGTAACGTGTCTTGTCTTTCCTTCTTATAGAAGGGACTTCATTAACCGGACTGAACTTTCTGCTCACCTACTTGTCAAGCCTGATCAGTGATCGCTCAGAGCACAAGCAGCAGGCGCCCGGCGGGGTCCGAACCTTCTGCTCTCGCTGTGCCTTGTCTACATGAGCGGCTGGAACACAAGACATCTTGCGTTCAGATGTAGCAGAGTTGAGCTTGTCAATGCAGCTGTGCAGAGTAATGGATGCATGGAGCTCTGTATACACCCAACATGAGGAATTGAAAATTTTAGCTAGCGGAAAAATTAAGCATCATAAACTTCAGGCGGATTCCCTAGAACTCCCATTGAAATGAATGGGAGACAGAAAAATTCCGCTTGGCAGGCGTGGAATTTGCAAATTCCATTTAGTAATGTGGAATAATTCTGTTTTTGAAGTCCTGAAGCCGTGTGAACCTAATTTAAGAGGGTTGTGGTCCAGAAATTTAGAACTCAGACATAGATACAGTTGTGGCATGATATACTTGCTTATATGAAGTTTATTTAGCAATGTAGCAGAGATGAATATGTCACTTGGGCTATATTGCTTGTGTAGTAGATTTCTGAGCATAGTTGCAGTTCTACCACATCATTAAGGTGTGCCAAATAGCAAACCCAGTTCTGCTACCACTGAAAATGTCAGCTCTACTACATCCGTGAGGGTCCGTTTAGGGCATCAATGAGGGTCCCGGAGCATTTTAGCTGTTAGATCTGTGTTCAGATGCAGTCAGATACTTCTGCAGCATGGAATGGAAATACAGGTTATCTTTCAGTATCTTCACATCTGTATACAGTGCTCATGTCTAGACTAAAGTTGCCCCCAATTTGAGCATTGTCATATAAGTTCTGTAGACGCCACTGGACAAATGACTGTGTGGACTCCTTTGTTTTTGGTGGAAAGAGAGTAGCTAAAAAATGATGAAGTTTTAAACAATAGAAAACTACCATATGGTGAACAAATTTCTCCCCCATACAGTGCTCAATAATACCACCATACATTACCCACATAATACACCATACAGTGCTCAAATAATACCATCATACATTGCTCAATAATACCACCATACATAATACCACCATACAATGCTCAATAATACCACCATACAGTTATCAAATAATACTGCCGTATATTGGTCAAACAATGCCATCATACAGTATTGAAATAATATCATACATTGCCCACATAATACCACCATTACAGTGCTCAATAATATCACCATACATTGTCCACATAATACCACCAGTGATCATATAATACCACCATACATTGCCCAGATTACCTACATAATACACCATACAGTGATCAAATAATACCATCATACAGTGCTCAATAATACCACCATACATAATACCACCATACAGTGCTCAATAATACCACCATACATTGCCACATAATACTACCATACAGTTATCAAATAATACTGCCGTATAGTTGTCAAACAATACCATCATACAGTGTTGAAATAATATCACCATACATTGCCCACATAATACCACCATACAGTGATAAAATAATACCACCATCCATTGCCCACATAATACAGTTATCAAATAATACCATCATATAGTGGTCAAACAATACCATCATACAGTGTGTAAGCCGATGGCTGGTAAAATACTGGAAGGGATGTACATCTCATCCAGGTTGCTCAGATGGGTGAGATGAGGGAAATCCAGAAAGTTTGCTCTCAGCAGACAACTATGTTTGCTGAGCATTATTTAAGTTCTGTGCACTGGGCTGGATTTTTTATGGAATGGCAGGTAGGCTGGTAGTGGGACCTGCCATTCCCATCCCCTCCAGTCCACACCTTGTGGACACTCCTGGAAGAAACCCAGCTGACTGGGATCTCCTCGTTAAGGGGATATAAGAAGTCTGCTAGGAGAGCAGACTGTGGCAGAGCTTGGCTGGAAAGCCACAAAGAAAGTGGCTACTGCTGGAAGACAATCTGACTGTTTGAACTTTTTCCTATCCTAGGTGAGGTAACCTATTTCTGTTTAGTTAGAGCCCAGACGGGCAGGTATTTATTTTTTCGGTTTCTGTTATGTTGTATGTACCAATGAGTGTTTTGAGTGAATAAAACTCAATACTTGGACTAATACCTTGGAGTCTGTGTCCATGTCAGCCCACCCAGCACCCCAGATCCTGACAAGTGTTGAAATAATAATACCATACAGTGCCCAAATAATACCACCATACAGTGCTCAATAGTACCACCATATAGTACTCAAATAATACTAATATACAATGCTTAAATAATACCACCATACAGTGCGCAAATGATATCAATATTCAATGCTCAAATATAATCATATAATTCATAAATAATACCACCATACAGTGTTCATATAAAATGGTTATACAACGCTCAAATAATACCACCATACTAAGTTCAAATAATTCCATCATGTAGTACTTAAAGACACTATGCGGTGGTCAAATAAACCTTTCATATAGTGCTTAAATAATACCACCATATATGTCAAAGAGTGCTTTTTTAATGCCGCCATACACTGCCTGAATAGCAGTGCTCTACAATGCCCACAGTGCTCATCTCTTAGGTCTTCAAGCCAAACACCAAACTCATACTCAGGGGTGCAGCAGTTGCAGTCATGACCAGGCCCTAGACCCTAAGGGGGCCACATAAAATATATCACTATTCTATAAGGTGGGTAGGGGCCCCATTACAGATTTTGCATTGGCGCCCAGGAGCTTCAAGTTACGCCTCTGCTTATAGTTAGAGTGGTAAATCTGCTGGATGGTGGCGCCCCCATGTGATTCTGCCCTCCCAATAATCCAGCCCTGTACGTATATTGTGTGTCCGCTCCTTTAATTGCAGAGTATAATGTCCGGAGATAATATCTGATTAACATTTTGCTTCGTCAGAAAATCATTCAGTTCTCCCTCAGGGATTAATGTGAAAGTTTAAGGAGACTAAATATAGCGATATCCGTAATATCTCTGCGGCGTCTGGAGTGAATTATTAACCACCTCATCCTTCCAAAACACAAATACAGAACTTCTCAAAGTCACAAGATGGTTAGAAAAGTATAAGGAGAAGACGACAATGAGACTGAGGCCGAGGTGAGTCAATGACATCAGCAGCAGCGAGACGCTTCGTAACTCAGCCCGCCAAGTATATACTCCACTGCTGGCAGCTGTATACACCTGCGTGTAAATAATTCATATCTCACTGTCATCAGTGTTGTAGACTCTGCAACATCTCAAGAAATGAACTCCTGGACTCCTTTCCGATATCAATGGTGTATAATAGGTGCTAAACTTCTCTAACACAGAGCTCCAAATCCCCTGCTTGGATATAGAGTTAAAGGGGTTTTCTATGATTTTGATGTGACCTCTTCACTACTTACCAAGAACAGCGCCATACAATGTATAGTGGCCGTGCTTGGTACTGCAGCTCAGCCACATTCATTTGAACAGGACAGAGCTGCAGCATGGTCATGTGACCAATGGACGTGATGTCACTAGCCTAAGAGAAGGTGGAGCTCAAGATCACAGTCCCGGAATTAAAATTTCAGTTTAAAAAATGCTAGCTACCTGTAACCACCACTGGAGGGAGCTCACTACATATATATTTTATATTGTGTACATCAGAGATATAACGTGGCGCTTTTGGATGTTGCTCTCCTGTCCTGGACCCACCTTTGTAGGCTACCATCTTCTGTCCCTTCAGTTGCTCAGGATGTTGTATGAGTATGTGTTTGGACCGAACATGTCTGAACTGAAACTGCTATTATACTCTGGGGTCTGATAATGATCGGAGGTGATCAAACGTAACAAACAGTGCTACTCACCTCTCCTGGGCTCTGGCGTGACTCTCTGTTCTCTTTCAGTCTTCTGCTACATTAGGGATCACTGAGGCTTGTGATTGGGCCTCTGTGGTCACGTGGAGTTGTTATACATAAATGCAAGTATTGCCATACCGAGTGAACCTAATATCAGTCAAAAGACTGGAAGAGAACAGGGAGTCATGCCGGAGCCCAGGAGAGGTGAGTAACACTGTTTTTTATGTTTGATCTCCTCCCCTGGACCTCTGATTGTTATAGTCTGGGGTCTGAAGAGACCCCACAGTGGAAGAGCAGTTCGGTTAGGACGTGTTCAGTGCGAACAGAACTGCAGGTGGAACCTCAGGAATAATATATAGTATAATATATATATATATATATATATATATATATATATATATATATACACAGTACAGACCAAAAGTTTGGACACACCTTCTCATTCCAAGAGTTTTCTATATTTTCATGACTATAAAAATTGTAGATTCACACTGAAGGCATCAAAACTATGAATTAACACATGTGGAATTATATACTTAACAAAAAAGTGTGAAACAACTGAAAATATGTTTTATATTCTAGGTTCTTCAAAGTAGCCACCTTTTGCTTTGATTACTGCTTTGCACACTCTTGGCATTCTCTTGATGAGCTTCAAGAGGTAGTCACCTGAAATGGTTTTCACTTCACAGGTGTGCCCTGTCAGGTTTAATAAGTGGGATTTCTTGCCTTATAAATGGGGTTGGGACCATCAGTTGTGTTGTTCAGAAGTCAGGTGGCTACACAGCTGATAGTCCTACTGAATGGAGTGTTAGAATTTGTATTATGGCAAGAAAAAAGCAGCTAAGTAAAGAAAAACGAGTGGCTATCATTACTTTAAGAAATGAAGGTCAGACAGTCCGAAAAGTTGGGAAAACTTTGAAAGTGTCCCCAAGTGCAGTTGCTAAAACCATCAAGCGCTACAAAGAAACTGGCTCACATGAGGACCGCCCCGGGAAAGGAAGACCAAGAGTCACCTCTGCTGCGGAGGATAAGTTCATCCGAGTCACCAGCCTCAGAAATCGCAGGTTAACAGCAGCTCAGATTAGAGACCAGGTCAATGCCACACAGAGTTCTAGCAGCAGACACATCTCTACAACAACTGTTAAGAGGAGACTGTGTGCAGCGGGCCTTCATGGTAAAATAGCTGCTAGGAAACCACTGCTAAGGACAGGCTACAAGCAGAAGAGACTTGTTTGGGCTAAAGAACACAAGGAATGGACATTAGACCTGTGGAAATCTGTGCTTTGGTCTGATGAGTCCAAATTTGAGATCTTTGGTTCCAACCACCGTGTCTTTGTGTGACGCAGAAAAGGTGAACGAATGGACTCTACATGCCTGGTTCCCACCGTGAAGTATGGAGGAGGAGGTGTGATGGTGTGGGGGTGCTTTGCTGGTGACACTGTTGGGGATTTATTCAAAATTGAAGGAATACTGAACCAGCATGGTTACCACAGCATCTTGCAGCGGCATGCTATTCCATCCGGTTTGCATTTAGTTGGACCATCATTTATTTTTCAACAGGACAATGACCCCAAACACATCTCCAGACTGTGTAAGGGCTATTTGACCAAGAAGGAGAGTGATGGGGTGCTACGCCAGATGACCTGACCTCCACAGTCACCAGACCTGAACCCAATCCAGATGGTTTGGGGTGAGCTGGACCGCAGAGTGAAGGCAAAAGGGCCAACAAGTGCTAAGCATCTCTGGGAACTCCTTCAAGACTGTTGGAAGACCATTTCAGGTGACTACCTCTTGAAGCTCATCAAGAGAATGCCAAGAGTGTGCAAAGCAGTAATCAAAGCAAAAGGTGGCTACTTTGAAGAACCTAGAATATAAGACATATTTTCAGTTGTTTCACACTTTTTTGTTAAGTATATAATTCCACATGTGTTAATTCATAGTTTTGATGCCTTCAGTGTGAATCTACAATTTTTTATAGTCATGAAAATACAGAAAACTCTTGGAATGAGAAGGTGTGTCCAAACTTTTGGTCTGTACTGTATATATAATATATATAGTGATAACCGAACCAAAATAATTGTCACATCGGTGATCTGTTCGGTTATTTTTTGATTAATTGCCCGGCCCTACCACTAGTCCAATTCTGCTACATAGTGGTTCTAGTTCTGCTGCTCCAGAAGCCCCAGCTTGCTACATCATTAGACTCAGCACTGCTACATCAGTGACCCCAGCTCTGCTATATCTGTGGTCTTCAGCTCTACTACAGCACTGCTACACCAACATGGCCAACAGCCAACTGGCACCGATACACAGCCATCATCTGTTTCCCTTTAAGCGTCACCAGAATTATCAGATCAAATCTTATAGGGGCAGACGTTTTCAGCACCGATCTTCCTATTTCTTGTACAGGCAGAGGGTGTTCCTGAAGTGCATTCCTCCTTAAAATGAGGTGCCCCCTCCTCTGGGGCCATGCGTCTACACTTAAATCTATGCCAATTTTATAGCATACCCGTCAGGCCCCATTTCAGGAAAATGGCGAGGGCTGTGTAAAAAGTCACATGAAAAAAAAAAAATTGCATGGTAAATCTGTCCCCATAGAGTCCACCACAAAGAGCGTCAACGTAACAGTGGGCCCCAATACAATATCTGTAAAGGATCCACACTCACTATAGGTTATATTTTTTATATGGTCCCCTATAGGGCACCAGTGTGACTGCTACCTCTGCACCTCCTGTAGCTACCTTCTATAGGAGCTGTATAAATCTGTTTTTAGTAAGCTCCCCTAGGCAGTAAATCCCAACATTTCAAGAGAGGAATAATATGTATGAAATTTATTCAGAGCCCTAAGATATAACAAATCCCCCAGACCACCAGGAGTCAAAGCTCTTCTGGTTTTCACATAGCTATGCTTGCAGCCACCACTAGGGGGAACCTGTCACATAGGTATTTATACAGTTACTATTGAACAATCCATATTGTTCTCAGCTGCCACCAGACCTTAAAGTAGAGGACACTATCCAATGTGCAGTGGCAGTGCTGCAGTAATCAAGAGCGGCCACTATAAAGAGCATGGCGCTGTCTACTTCAGATTCATCCACTATATAGTTCTAATGTTTAGCAGCAGCTAAGAACATCTGGTCAGTAGGTGTTTTAGGTTCGGGTGGCTCAGGTCCCTGATTCATTTCTGGTCAAACAAGGTCGGATAGAACAGGAAGTGAAATTATTAGACTCTGAGGTCTCTTCAGACCCCAAAGTACAATAAGTGGAGGCCAAGGGGAGGTTTAAAAAATAAAAACACTCTCTGTGACATCATGCGCCCGGGGTCACCACTTAGGCCTGTGATTGGGCCTCAGTTGTGACATGCTGGAGCTGACGATCAGGCCCCCAGCGATTGGACATTTATCCCCAGCCCTTTGGATAGGGGATAAATGTCCATAGCACAACCCCTTTGAATCGGGGGTTCTATAAGCTGGGAACCCAACCTGATGATTTTAATTTATACATTAGGCCATAGGGGCAGCACGGTGGCTCATTGGTTAGCACTGCAGTCTTACAGTGACGGAATCCTAGGTGCAAATCTGACCAAAGACAACATCTGCAAGTAGTTTGTATGTTCTCCTCGTGTTTGCGTGGGTTTCCTCCCACACTCCAAAGACATACTGATAGGGAGTTTAGATAGTGAGCCCTATATGAGACAATGATTGACAATAGTAGTATAATGTTGTACCGTGTTAGCCATTGAAAGTAGTGGAAGAGTGAAGAAATCAGGCAATACCTTTTAGAGGCTAATTGAGTATATTTATAAGTAAGCTTTCAATGATTGACAATGTCTGTAAAGCGCTGCGGAATATGATGGCGCTATATAAGTAAACTACATAAATAATTGCTGAGTTACATTGGCAGCGTGTCACATGTACGCCATCTAGTGGTTGAAACAATAGATGACAGGTAAATAAATTCAAACTACTGCTTAGAGCAGGGGTCGGCAACCTATGGCACGCGTGCCACTCTTGGCACGCGAGGCATATTTCCCTGGCACGGCAGCGGACTGCTCACCCAGCAGTTTCGATCAGACCAAACACGTCCGAAACGAAACAGCTATTATTATACTGTGGGGTCTCTCCAGACCCCCGAGTGTAATAAGCGGAGCCCCCGGGGAGATGATCAAACATAAAAAACAATGTCACTCACCATTCCACGCTCCGCAGCCGCTGTGTACTCTTCAGGCACTTCTGCCTGAAGTCAGCTGACAGGGCCTCAGGTGTCACGTCTGCGTCTGACGTCATGACGCATAATGACGCGACGCGACCCCTGAGACTCAATCAGCGGTCGCTGACTACAGGCAGAAGCGCCCGAAGTTCAGAGCGGCTGCGGAGCGTGGAATGGTGAGTAACATTGTTTTTTATGTTTCATCACCTCTCTTTGCCCTCCACTTATTATACTCGGGGGGTCTGAAGAGACCCCACAGTATAATAATAGCTAGTGAGTGGCACAAATTGGAATATTATAAAAGTTAGAATATTATACCGTGTGCAGGGGCTACTATGGAGGATAACACAGTGTGCTGGGGCCACTATGGGACATAATACTGTGTGCAGGGACCGCTATGGGACATATACCGTGTGCAGGGGCCGCTATGGGACATATACCGTGTGCAGGGGCCGCTATGGGACATATACCGTGTACAGAGGCCGCTATGGGACAAATACCGTGTGCAGAGGCCGCTATGGGACAAATACCGTGTGCAGAGGCCGCTATGGGACAAATACCGTGTGCAGAGGCCGCTATGGGACAAATACCGTGTGCAGAGGCCGCTATGGGACAAATACCGTGTGCAGGCGCCGCTATGGGACATAATACCGTGTGCAGGGACCGCTATGGGACAAATACCGTGTACAGAGGCCGCTATGGGACATATACCGTGTACAGAGGGCGCTATGGGACATAATACCGTGTGCAGAGGCCGCTATGGGACATATATCAAGTACAGAGGCTGCTATGGGACAAATACCGTGTGCAGAGGCCGCTATGGGACATATACCGTGTGCAGAGGCCGCTATGGGACATATACCATGTTGCAGGGGCCACTATAGGATATAATACCGTGTGCAGGCGCCGCTATGGGACATAATACCGTGTACAGAGGCCGCTATGGGACATAATACCGTGTGCAGAGGCCGCTATGGGACATATACCGTGTACAGAGGCCGCTATGGGACATAATACCGTGTGCAGGGGCCGCTATGGGACATATACCGTGTACAGAGGCCGCTATGGGACAAATACCGTGTGCAGAGGCCGCTATGGGACAAATACCGTGTGCAGGCGCCGCTATGGGACATAATACCGTGTGCAGGGACCGCTATGGGACAAATACCGTGTACAGAGGCCTCTATGGGACATATACCGTGTACAGAGGCCGCTATGGGACATAATACCGTGTGCAGAGGCCGCTATGGGACATATACCGTGTACAGAGGCCGCTATGGGACATAATACCGTGTGCAGAGGCCGCTATGGGACATATATCATGTACAGAGGCTGCTATGGGACAAATACCGTGTACAGAGGCCGCTATGGGACATATACCATGTTGCAGGGGCCACTATAGGATATAATACCGTGTGCAGGCGCCGCTATGGGACATAATACCGTGTACAGAGGCCGCTATGGGACATAATACCGTGTGCAGAGGCCGCTATGGGACATATACCGTGTACAGAGGCCGCTATGGGACATATACCATGTTGCAGGGGCCACTATAGGATATAATACCGTGTGCAGGCGCCGCTATGGGACATAATACCGTGTACAGAGGCCGCTATGGGACATAATACCGTGTGCAGAGGCCGCTATGGGACATATACCGTGTACAGAGGCCGCTATGGGACATATACCGTGTACATAGGCCGCTATGGGACATAATACCGTGTGCAGGGACCGCTATGGGACATATACCGTGTACAGAGGCCGCTATGGGACATATACCGTGTACATAGGCCGCTATGGGACATAATACCGTGTGCAGAGGCCGCTATGGGACATATACCGTGTACAGAGGCCGCTATGGGACATATACCATGTTGCAGGGGCCACTATAGGATATAATACCGTGTGCAGGCGCCGCTATGGGACATAATACCGTGTGCAGGGATTGCTATGGGACATTATTCTGTATAACAGTGTGTTTTTTATATTAAGGATGTGTTTTTGCACAGAAAACTCAAGCTTTGGTTTTTTTTTTTGTGCAAAAATGCACCAGTTTTACATCGAATGAAAAAGTTCCAGTGGCCTAAGAATATAGCTGCATCCAGATACACAGTGTGTTTTCACCATAAGGATGAAGAGAGCTGGACAGAACGAGAATGCCCAGGAGAGGCAAGGTGAGTATAAATGTTTGTTATTTTTAATCACTTACCCTGGACCTCTACTTATTATACTCTGGGGTCTGAGCTGAGGGGACCCCAGAGTATAATAATAGCACCAGCTCTAGGGGAGCTCTTGGGAGAATATAATACTGTGCGGGGCCCACTGTGGAGCATATTATACTGTTTGAGGGCCACTTTGGAGCATATCATACTGTGTGTGGGGGGGCCACTGTGGAGCATATTATACTGTGTGGGGCCACTGTGGAGCACTTACATCTCTTAGACTTAGGACTCTGCAGCTGTTTCTGCACCACCATTAACTTGGCCAAGTGGGAGTTATATTTGCAGACCAGCCGCAAAACGTCTGCCAATGCCACTACCACCTCAGCTTGCCTTAGAGCTACCACAGGCAGGTCTTTTGGATGTTGTGGCAGCATGTCAGTTGGAACTATTGCAGCTGCCATCACCTGTAACGTCTAGACTGATAGATGAGCCTGGCCACTAAATTCAGAATAGATTGTAGAGGGGAGAGTTTAGTAAGGGGAAGACCGATTAGTAAGGAGCTACAGTAGTCAAGTCAAGAGTGAAACAGGGCGACAATAATGGTCTTTACTGTCTCTGTGGTAAGGAAAAGGCAGATTCTGGAGATGTTTTTGAGGTGGAGATGACATGAGCATCATACCCGATCATCACTCAACGACCTAAGACTAACATCCTCTATTATCAGAACCTCCCACTCCTGTACCCAAGACTTCTTCCAAGTTGCACCACTTTTCTAGAATGCTCTACCCCGGAAAATCAGATTAACTCCCAATTTCTACAGCGCAAACTAAAGACACATCTTTTCAGGCCTATCAAAATTCCTAATGTAAACCCTTCCGCAGTTAGAATCCCTAAAACGAACCCTCCTCTGTTCATGCTCCATAGCATGCCACAAATTTTTCTTGGAAGAGTGAAGAAATCAGGTGATACCTTTTAGAGGCTGAGTATATTTGATGGTAAGCTTTCGAGAGTACTAGCTCTCTTCTTCAGACATGGTGTTATTCAAGAAACTGAAAATTCACACACTTTTTATACACAAAAGAATTAGACCTTCAAAGGATCTTAGAATCTTTAAAAATAACAAAATGCTATATAAGTAGAGAAGTTATTTACAACAGGTCACGAAATAAACAATCTGGAAACTTGTGGGGTGTGACGGGGGGATCAGTAATTCTTGCTATCTGTTTCCTATCAGGTGGTAATTTGTGACCCTCATAGTTCAAAGATAGTGTGACATGAAACTGGCATTAATATTAAGTCCAAATTGCAGAGTTTGAAATTTTTGCATTAATTTATATTCCCATTCCTTTCTCTCCCTCTGTGTCTTAAAATGTCTCATTAAAACCACAACCCGCCAATCTTCAATAGAGTGGTCCTCTCTGGAGAAAAGTGCGGCCACTGGGAGATCTGTTCTGCTGTTATTAATGGTGAATCTGTGTGAGTTCATGCGCTGACTGAGTCTCTGCCCTGTTTCCCCCACATAGAGGCCTTTGGTGCAATTTGGACTTAATATTCATGCCCCTTGGACCCAGTGCACGTGGTAGGCGACAGAAGGATACTGTCTGTGGTGAGCACTCTGCAGGTGAATAACTCCCATCCCATGCATGCGACAGTGCTATCGCTGGACAGTACTGTCAGTGACAGACTACTTCACCCTAAGTGTGAGAAGGAGCGCTATCGGTAGTCTTTCCTCCCCACTGCGGTTAGGCTGTACAACCAACACCGACCTAAGCGGAGATCATTACACACAGAGAACTGAAATATCTTTCTGTTGTGATATCCCCCTCTGCTACTTCTTTACCTGTACCTATCTGTCTGTCTACTATCAATGGAATGCCCCTATCTTGGAACGTTCTGTATATATTGTATGTGTATTTGTATTTCTTATCCTGCATTGCATATCTTTGCTGCTGTAACACACTGAATTTCCCCATGGTGTGACTATTAAAGGATTATTATTATTACATGCATGACGACAAGAAAGGTCCTCTTTAACCCCTTAACGACGCAGGGCGTAATAGTACGTCCTGAGTCGCATGATGATGTATGGAGAGCGCTCAGGAGCTGAGCACTCTCCATACACCGCGGGTGCCGGCTGTATAATACAGCCAGGACCCGCAGCGATTGGTGCCTGCACCGATCGTGGCTGTTAACCCTTTAGATGCCGCGGTCAAACGCGACCGCGGCGTCTAAATTGCGGAGCCGACAAGGGCGCCACCAATTTTACCTCATCGCCGCCTTCCAGAACGTCATCGGAGGGCGGCGCTTGGTTGCCATTACAGCCGGGAGCCTATTGAAGGCTCCCAGGCCTGTCATTACAGTATAGCTATTACACGATGCCAGAGGCATCGTCTAATAGCAGTGAAGGCATTTTGCTATTCACTGCGATACAGTAGTATGGCAGTGAATAGTATGATCGATCAGACTCCCTAGGTTTCAAGGTCCCTAGGGAGTCTGATCATACAAGTAAAAGTATAAAAAAAAAGTTTTTAAAAGTATGTAAAAATTAAAAAAAACACAAAAGTTCAAATCACCCCCCCTTTCCCTAGATCAGATATAAAAGTAAATAAACAAAAGTAAACATAAACACATTAGGTATCCCCACGCTCCAAAATGCCCGAACTATTAAAATATTAAAATATTTATCCCATACGGTGAACGGCGTAGCGGGGAAAAAAAATCAAAATGGCCAAATAGCGTTTTTTTCAACACTTTGTCTCCTATAAAAAATTGAATAAAAAGTGATCAAACCATCAGATCTTTCCCCAAGTGGTATCAATAAAAACGTCATGTTGTCCCGCATAAAAAGACGCCTTACCCAGCTCCATACATGTAAATATGAAAAAGTTACAGGTGACACAATATGGCGACGCAAATTTTTTTTTCTATTTAGCAAAGTTTTTACTTTTTTAAAAGGTATCAAAACATTACAAATACTATATAAATTTGGTATCGCCGTGTTCGTACTGACCCGCAGAATACAGGTAACATGTCATTTTTACCACACAGTGAATGGTGTAAAAATTAAACCCATATGAATTTGGCGCAAATGCAGTTTTTCTCCAATTGCACCTCATTCTGAATTTTTTTCCAGCTTCCCAGTACATTGCACAGCATATTGAATAGTGACATTACAAAGTACAATTTGTTTCGCAAAGAATAAGCCATGATGTGACTCTGTGAACTGAAAAATGAAAAAGTTATGGCTCTTGGAATGTGGGGAGGGAAAAACGAAAATGCAAAAACAAAAAATGGCCCGGTCATTAAGGGGTTAACCATCATGGAGTCTGTATGTTCTCATCGTGTTTCTGTGGGTTTCCTTTAAGTACTTTAGTTTACTCCCACATGCCGAAAACATACTGATAGGTAAATTCCTAAGGGGATGAGGACCTGTATGGCAGCTGCTGACTCCTCTACTCAACATATATAGGATATTACAGGTAGGGAGAGAACTTCAACTCCCAACATGTCCAAAATATTACTATGTGAGACCAGAGAACTATAGAGGGTGAATATGAAGAGAGAACTACAACTCTCAGCATTTCTTTAGACTTCATCTCGTGAGGGAGAAGAGATAAAACTGAACCCACAACGCCCTCTCCTCCATAGCTAGAAACTACCAGAGTCTGTCACCTAGCACTTATTCTCCTCACAACTAAGCTCCGCCCACTGTACTGGTCACGTGACAGTGACATCATCATAGGTCCTTCAGGCACCACTTAACCTCTTCATTGCTGAGCACCACCCTCTATTGTACTGATCACATGATGATGTTATCATCACAGGTCCTTCAGCTATGGCAGTGTAGTAGATACAGAGCAGGTCCTGGTCAGGGGGTCACTGATGTTGTGCTGTTCTCTCTGTTATTAGGCACAAGCAGAGGAAAACATAACAGAACCCCTTGTGTGACCTCAGCCCTAAGGTAAGATGATGGGGGAGGATTTTGTTGCATTTTGTGGTACAATTTTTGTCACAATTTGTGTCATTGTGGTAAAATAGTGAGAAGAAAGTCTTGTGGTGAGATGTGACTATGGGATTATTTCCCTCCAGTGTCCTCCAGTATACTCCCCGCTGTACAGTATGGTTACCGAGACAACCGACCTGTAACTCCAGTGTCCTCCAGTATACTCCCCTTCTGATCCGACTTCGCTGTTGTCTGCTGCACAGTATGGTTACTGAGGCAACGACCACCGGTACATCAGGCAGGAGAGGACGATCAGAGGCCACATTAATCACTTCGGGATCAGACACATTTTTGGGGTTTTTCGTGCATGTGGTTTTGAGGTCTATAACATTTTTTTTTCATTTTAGTTATTCAAATAGATTCCGAGTCTTTTCCCGGTGATACCTAGGGCATTTATTTTACGTTATTAAGAAAAAAACATGCAAAAATAAAAACATAATGGAAAGATGGAGAAAAAAAAAGGTGAGGGATAAGAGTGCACCGCCCCCACGTATAAAGTCAACATGCGGTACAGAAGTGGTTTATGTACCAATATTATATCAAACACTCATTATATAGTGTGTACGATGTATCAGCTAGTGCTCAATGTCTCCCCAGTATCAGCCACGTGTCAGGTTGTCATAAGTCAGGGCTTTGTTGTCAGCTCTGATGATATTCCATACACTACTCGAATAGATGTGAATATAGAAAGCCGCGCACATTCATGGCTACTTCTATATTTATAGTCTGCCTGGATGTGACAACATTCTTCAGACAAGTATTCAAGAGGTGGGACCCCCATTTATAAGACATTTATGGCATATCCTGTGTATATTGTCCTCTCTATGAATTACAGCCTCTTGTACGGTTGCCGGCAGTACTAGAAGACTCGACTGGATCCAGTTTTATCACATTCTCCAAGGATGGACAAGGACTGGAGGAAAATTAACAAAAGAATATTAAACTTCACCTTGGAGATCATCTACCTGCTGACCGGAGAGGTAAACTTTCTATATTTCTGTATTGTGTTATTTAACACAATGAAGAGAAAATCCACAATAGACAAGTGGGAGCGTTGTAATGAGAAGGAAAGGAGCGGCCAGGAAGAAGAACGTCAGATGGCCGGAGTGTTGCTTGGAAGTGTAGTCGGTAGACCAAACCAGCAATTCTGACTCCGCTATTTTTCTATAGCGCACCTGATACTCCTTTTTAAATGTCAGTGATAGTTGTGTCTGTATTATGTATGGAGTAAAGAGAAGTGATTTCACTACACAAGATTGTGGTTTCTTGTGTTATTTTCTGTACACAGAGAGTTATAGAAGTCTCTCTTGATAAGTTTTGTAAGTAGAATAGGCAGGAGAGTAGCAACAACCTGATCCTGTAGGTGGTAATGCACTCGCCAAATATTGACAGACACAATATCTACAAGAGATCCTGAACAGTGGGCACTTTCCAGCACCATTATCAATCGAGAGTAAATAGCTCATAGGGGGATCTTTTCCTGGTACTTGTTGCAAGGATTTGTCAAAGACACTCTAGGTGGGATCTCAAGAAATGACCCCAGTATCCTAAATGTGGTCTCACTAGAGCGCTATACAGCAGGATCAAAATATTGGTTTCCCTAAATGTCTCTCTCTCCATGCACAGGAATACACAGCGGTGAAGAAGACCTCGGGTGACTGTGTGACTCCCAGCAGCCATGTCCATGAGTCAGGAGGATGGAGCAGGAGCCGCAGCCCCATCACAGAGCCTCCCCCTCACTCACCGATACATGAGCAGAAGATCCTAGAACTGACCAACAAGATCACTGAGCTGCTGACTGGAGAGGTGAGCGCTGCTGGGAATGCTGGGACGTTATACAGTAACACCATGGAGGGGTCTGGTGATGACCGTATCATTGTGTTGTCAGGTTCCTATAAGGTGTCAGGATGTCACTGTCTATTTCTCCATGGAGGAGTGGGAGTATTTAGAAGAACACAAGGACCTGTACAACGACGTCATGATGGAAAACTACCAGCCGCCTACATCAGAAGGTGATAAATATATATTTTATTGCACATTACTACGGGCACAGGCTGGCACTGGTGGCCAGGTTGAAGCACTTATACCATCATATGCACTACATACCCATTACAAGAAATGTAGACGCACTCCAGTCTAGGCTTTTTTCCCATCTGGTTGGAGCCCTATGTTTACCTTATATAACATACAGTATCTGTAGTGCTTCATGCACATGAGTGTTCTTTTTAGTATTCTTTGATCTGGTATATGTTGGTATAATTTTTATTTGGGGTTTTCAGATTGCTTTTGTTGGTTTCAAGGGGAGAGAACGTCCTATCGGGTAGAGACTTCTAGAATGAGACACATGAGAGAAATCTTGGAGACTGAGGAGTATATATATATATATATATATATATATATATATATATATGTGTGAGGAACATGGTTTTATACATTTTATGGCCTAACAAATGACCAAAACATATAGCCATGTCTGTTATACCTTAGGTTTGTCTTAAATTTTTTAAAAAAACTTCAAATTGCCCCTTTTTCAATTGCAACCGAAAATATTATTCCCATATAGCATAAGCCATAGTAGCAAAAGAAATCAAGATGGCTGAACCACCATTATTTTGCTGTTTCGCCTCCCAAAAAATTTTAATAAAAAGTGATCAAAACAACAGGCATTCCTCAAAATGGTATAAATAAAAATGAATCAATTAAAAAAAATATAGTAAAAATGGAGAAAAAAAAAATGTGTCAATGTATGTTATTATATAGACTGTAAAGCCATAAACAGTAATGTTGAAAAAAATAATGGACATTTAGCATCTGTCATCAATCTGTTATTTTGAACAGAGCTAAAAGTCCTGCATCCCACGTTATCTCCACCAAAATAATGGAACTCTGACAGATTAGACAAAAAAACGTATCAAATCCCATTGAAATCAATGGGATTTTTAAAGAGTACCTGAGTTTTTATGAAAAGTTGAAATATGTGCATGGTCTTGTCTGTTCTATGAGTGTATAAGCCTTCATACATGACGTCCTATCAGATTTTCTGCTGCTAATAATCACATTATGGCTAAAACACATTTCACATTTCTCTCAGGCCATGGGAGCAGTCTGCAGTCATTTGTTCAGGGGTAACTATACATTTGCAAATAAATAGTTGAGAAAAGCCCAAGTGACCATAATATAAGATAGGAGATAGGAGATCCAGGGACACTGGACTGTAAATAAAGGGCAAATACATGCAGCAAGCAAGCAGATAAAACAAAGGAAAAAAAAAACAATCTATGAGCACATTGAGTAAAGCTGTGATTAATATCCCATCTGTAATCACACAAGCATACAACTACATAGAGGATTTTTTCTTACATTGTAAACTGTTAGATTTGCAGAATCCTCCGTCTTTTGCACACAGCAACAGTTTGCAGACATGTCTGTGCAGGCTGCAAGGAGAATCAGCCCCTCCCCTCTCCATTCACTGTGTGAAGAGAGAAAAGGACCACCCCCTATACTCATTGAGATAAACAAGACGGAATGGAATATATCTATAGACAGGCTTCCTCGGTAACAAATGAGTGAACTGCAAATTAGCTAGAAGGGAGACAACAAATGACAGGAACTTAACAGAGATTTTTCAGACGAAAAAGCAGCAACATTTTTAATAGTATCCCCCATTGATTTAATTCTAGTGATGCTTTTTTTGTGGGTGCAGAAACCATGGCAAGATAAATCTGGATGCTTCTCCCTGAATGGGCGAAATTGCATGCATACCTGTTCCAGTTCAAAACTGCAGACCCTGTATATTGTTGTTGTTGTTGTGTGTTTTTTTTTTTTTTTTTCTTTTATTAATACTTTATTTATTTTTATCGTTTTCATAAGTATAACAGAGCTTAACAGTACAAAAGAAAAGTAGCGGTCCGCAGGGGACAGATTCGTAGGGCAAAAAAGTCCCCCAAACCAGTACAAGGGAAATTACAAAACAATCCCCAAGGAGGCAGATCAAAAGTATAGATCAAAAGAAGGGAAGGATGGGAAGAATTTTTTTTTTTAAATTGTGTATTATTGTTCATAACAAACTCATATACTTCTTCCTGCTGCTTTTGTCATTGGCTTCAAAAAAACACACGTTTTCAACCTAGTAAAATTGTGCTAAATTGTCTACTTTGGTGTTTAAAATAAAATTATGTAATCCATTTTATTCCTAACAGAAAGTCCCAGTAAGAACTTTGAGGAAAATTGGATGTTATCACTAAAAGTAGAAGATGAAGACATTATAGAGCACTCTTCAGTAGAAAACCTCATGATCCTTAGTTTTCCCCTGGAACCATGTAATCTCCCAAATCACGAGAAGCCTTCTCCTGACCAATCTCAGATTGTTACCACAAGTATAGGTCACAAAGAGGGTGATAGGTTTCAATGTAGTGAATGCGGAGAACGGTTTACAAAAATTTCACATCTTTCTATACATAGAAGAATTCACACAAGGAAAAACCCAAACTCCTGTCCTGACTGTGGGAAATGTTTTCCATCAAAAGCTAAGCTTCTTACACATGAGAAAATTCACAAAGAAGAGAAGCCATTTTCATGTTCAGAATGTGGAAAATCTTTTACAAAAAAATGTAATCTAGTTATACATGAGAAAATTCATACAGGAGAGAAACCATTTATGTGTTCGGAATGCGGGAAATGTTTTACAACAAAGATGAATCTTGCCAGACATGAGAGAACTCACACAGGAGAGAAGCCCTTCACATGTTTAGAATGTGGGAAATGTTTTGCGAGAAAGTCTAAGCTTGTTAGACATGAGAGAACTCACACTGGAGAGAAGCCGTTTCAGTGTTCAGAGTGTGAGAAATCTTTCATCACTAAAGACAAACTTAACCATCATCAGAGAATTCACACAGGAGAGAAACCATTTAAGTGTTCACAATGTGGAAAATGTTTTGCCGGGAAATACAAGCTTGCTAGACATGAAAGCATTCACACAGGAGAGAAGCCATTTTTGTGTTTAGAATGTGGAAAATGTTTTACAAATAAATTAAATCTTGTTAAACATCAGAGAATTCACACAGGAGAGAAGCCCTTCTCATGTTCACAATGCGGAAAATGTTTTATCGAGAAATCAAAGCTTGCTTTACATGAGAAAATTCACACAGGAGAAAAACCATTTTCATGTTTAGAATGTGGGAGAAGATTTATAGAGAAATCCAATCTTCTTAAACATCAGAAAACCCACACAGGAGATAGGCCATTTTCATGTTTAGAATGTGGGAAAACTTTTATAGAGAGATCAAAGCTGGTTATACATGAGAGAAATCACACAGGGGAGAAGCCATTTTCATGCTCAGAATGTGGGAGATGTTTTACTGAGAACGCAAAACTTCTTAAACATCAGAGACTTCACACGGGAGAGAAGCCTTTTTTGTGTTTGGAATGTGGGAAATGCTTTGCAAGGAAAGGAAATTATGAAACTCATCAGAGAATTCACACAAAGAAAAAACTATTTTCTTGTTAGGAATGTATGAATTGTTTAAAAAAAAAATTAAAAATCAGGTTTATAGACAGTAAACAGATGTTAAAGAAAGTCTGTGACCAAGGTGAAGCATATTAAAGGGAGTCTGTCAGCAGGAAAATCTGTATCAGAATAATGACTAATAGAGCTGCAATGCAAAGTAAGAAAGGCATCTTTGGAAACTGTAGAAGCCGTCCTACAAAGTACTGTCATTAGTCTGATACTGTTTTACCTGCTGACAGACTACCTTTAACCACTTCAGTACCAGGCCAATTTCCCTGGTTCAGGACCAGACACGTGTTCGGGGTTTTTTCATACATGCGGTTTTGAGGGCTATAACATTTTTTTCATTTGGGTTATTCAACTAAGTTTTTTCAGTGACACATAGAGCTTTATTTTTATATTGGGGTTTTTTTTGTATTTTTTGGGGGGTTTTTTTAATGTTGAAAACTGAAGGTAAAACAAAAAAGAAGGGAAAATGTGTCATTTTGTAACTGCAAAAAAAAAAAAAGTGCTAGTAAAAAACTTTTAAAAATTTTTCCCTCTCACTGTAATTTTTATTTGGTATTTGTGTTGTCGGGGGTGGGGCTACAACCTGTGTTGGGGGGGGGGTGGTATTAGTTTTTTACTTTTTTTTTTTTTTTCTCTTTTACATTGTGTCCATATAAGGTCATAATAGACCTTTGGGGGGCATTTTAGCAGTATTTTTTTTTTTTGCTGGGGGCTGATTTCCTAAATAACTGGGGATGATAGATTTAGCCCCAGTTACAGGAGGAATGCAGCCTCCTTTCCAAACTGCTGAGCTGATCTTGGTCCTCTAGGAGCCAGCAGCTCTAACAGCCTTTGATCCCTGGTGGAGGAGATCATGGCATCTCCCGTAGCTGTGTATACAGCACTCATTGAGCGTTGTGTATACAGTGATTGGGAAGGCACGGACAGTAATAAATCATCCCTGCCTTCTCTAGAGGAGATCTGGCTGTAGTTACAGCCGTCTCCCAAGTTTTGCAGCTGCACGGTTTCGTGCAGCTGCGTAACACTGCAAGAACGCCGGACATAAAATGTCTATAGGCAGTCCGGAACTGGTTAAACAACCAATACAGTTGAATAGGTCAGTCTCACCTGAATGTAATGCTTTTTTCCCCATTGGAAATGTTTTCCTCCATTTATTTCACTATATGCCAGTGAGCAACCTGGAGCACCATTGCTCCAAACTGCTACACCCCAACACTGCCCTAATATGCCCTCCTTCCCACCCTTCTTTGTGTGAAAGGGCCAGGGAGCTAGGCTGGAATCACATCTGGCCCTGTGTTCTCTAGGTTTCATATTAAAGCAGTGAGGTTTGCAGCAGTTTAGAGCAATGACTATCTCGGCAACAGAGGTACAAATTTTCATAGGGTAAAAGGTGTTACGTTCAGTTGAGCCTAACCCAACTGTCTTGCTGGTTTAATATGCTCCATCCAGGTGACAGACTCCCTTTACGGTTGCTTATTTTTCAGTGAACTTTTGGGATTTGCCAAACACCCTGTCTTATTTACCTGAGGTCAACTGTGACTGAGATCCACGGAGGAAAAATATTCAAGAGCCTTCCATATTTTTTTACTTTGGGTTTTACTTACGTGTTTGCATTGCATGTTGCAGGGTCTACTTTCCAGATGTAACCTGATTGCAGATATTGTACATTGTTACGCTTGGAGATTTACATGGCAATTATTGGTATTGGTTCATTTCTCTAACCTTTTTGTTTTGATGTTTCTATGTAAAATTCCCTTCGGGGACAAAAACTTGTTTAATAAAGACAGGTTTAAAAAAAAAAAAAGTGCTTATTTTTGTCCTATTTATTTATCTTTCTGCTACTAGCAGCTGGTGACATCTCCCCCACCCATGGTCCATCTTCTGCTAGTACCAATCTTACCTTTCGCAAAGAAATTTTGCTAATCTTATTTACGTTATCCTTCTCCTGCCCCTTTCACAGAGGCCTTTTCAGCACCTTCAAGTCCAGGTTTTACGTAATTTAATAGGTGCTGCTCCACTGATTCCAAGGCAGATTTCTCTAGCCCCCACCATTCCTGAGCAATCCAAGTAGATCGTTTTGTTGCCTTCCAAATCTTTTAAGTTTCCAAGTTAATAAATCTTCTTTTCCACTTACCAAAACCTTTCTTTTACTATCAGGACTTTTATCCATTTCAGCCCATCACACATACAAGAATCTATGTGCTATTGATACTCAGACATACTGACACCCTGCAATCATCACTGTTCCTTATCTTTTCCTTCTCTTGTCTCAATCTGGCTACCAAATACTACAATCAAACTCTTAAAAGCACCCAGGATAATACAGCAGCCGCCTCCATACGAACCTCACTTAGACAGTGGCAACCTTGGCACACAAAACAAATATGATTTCTTCAGCAGTGCTCAAAGTGTGTCGAATGTCTGTGGAGAAAACACATCTACAAATTTACTTCATTTCAAGTTCTTGCTCATAACTCTGCACTCCACTTTGCCAAATAAGCCTATTTCACCGTTCTTATCTCTTCCCTATCCAATCATCTAAAAGGACTCTTTTACACTTTTCTCTCTTTACCTAGTCAGCGTCCTCTCAGCTGAGATCCGTCAGGAAATAATTGTGCAATCTCCAAACAGCATCAATTCCCTCCAGCACCTTGTCTTGTTCACTATCATCCTTTGACCGCATTACTGAAGTCATCATCCAGCTCATTTCTTCTTATCGCTCTACTACTTGAATTAGCAAAACTATCCCCTCGCACCTCATCCAGTTTCTGTACCCGGCTGTCACGACTTACCTTATAGGAACGTGAAATGTGCGAGAAGACAAAAAGAACATAACATACCTGTAAATGTATGAGCAGAAGACCCAGGGAAGTACATTGGATGTGATCTTCATTCAGATGGAGAGCATACACATACTGTAAGACTTCAGTGAAGAAGTCATCTTTATAATTTTACTCATTTGCACTGAATTTAGTCTTTTTTTTTGCATATTACTGTTTTGACGTGTTGTGTTCCACTGTACTCTTAACCCTCCCATGCTGTGGACCAGGTATACAATACTGCATGCTGTGACCTTTGACCCGTATATGAACTTTTAGAACTTTTAACATGTTGAATCAGATGGTGATCTTCGATTTAGAAAAAGTGCCCATCTACAGCAGCCTAGAAAAGGACGTCCCACACATGCAGACCCACAGTCCAATGCACGACCATGGATATCGTGACTTTAGTAAATATGGCTGCTTCCCCGCCCTCCCTCTCCACAACCATTATGGCTCACTCTGCAGTCAATTCTGTTTCTAGGGCCTTTAGAATCCTCCTTTATTTGAATAAGAGGAAGTTTACCCTCCTCTTCAAAGAAACACTCATTCAGGATAAGGGCTCTCTCGACAGATCCACACATTTGTGACATTATCGGAGCTTTAGTTTTTTTCAAGCCGTGTGGATTTTCCATCATTCTACTGCAAGGGTTTGAGTAACAATTCGCTTGTCTCATCTCTTATTTCCAAATTTGTAGGATATTTTCTAGTCCATTGATGGCTGACTGCAAAATTTGTGAGTCCATGACTGTCAGGAGATCATATACAGTAGGTCTGGATGGAGCCACCAGGTATCTAATCTACCTTACACCACTTCTAGACATAGCATGACGGCTTCTGCTGCTGGTTTTCGTGTGCAATATTGAGCTCTTTGTAAAAATTTCCATCAACCCTAAGGATATATTAGCAAGTGATATTCCCAGCAGTGATGTTAGAGACGGTCTAGCAGGTGTCTTTGTGGACAGACTCTGCTGGACTCTTCAGTAGTGGTAAAAGGATGTCCTCTCCTGAGATTATATTTTCTACAGGTCTCAGGGCATATATAACCACGTGGTAATCACTGTGCATTAAGAGTTGCGCCAGCCTGCAGTAGACCTCTGAGTCCATCACTGCTTGGATGTTCTTATGTTCACCATAAGAAAGGTAAGAGTATACCCAGTTCTCCCATGCACATGCAACATGGGCCCAAGATTATATCCTGTCTTCGAACTCCCTTGCCACTAGAGCTAAATCTCATGCCACAGAAGATCTAATGATCTTCTATCACTCTCCAATTACCCTGGAGCTTAAGGACATGTTTCCATGTGGTGTAGACTACTAGTGGTGATATCCTTCCTAGTTGGCAGGTGACAAAGCATTTTGTTCACTCCTGGAGAATTGGTGGCTGGAATATCGAGATTCAGAAGTACCCCACCAAGCTGACTCCCAGAAGATAAAATCTGTGAGTGATGAATTATGTCATGCTTACTCAACCTTCCTGACTAGTCCCACTGAATAGAATGAACAAATCTGGTGAACCTGTAAACAAGCGAACAATTTATGGCTATATAGAAGTGAAGCGGAATGACGTTCCAGGGCATAGAGGCATAGTTGTTCCACTTTGACAACAAGGCTGGATGCTGATGGCTCGCCTTGCGAAGAGCCAGCGTGTTTCTGAGCACATTCAGGCACTCTGGGATGGAGGTGGGACCCTTCACACGTCGTCTGATAAAATTAAATCTATTCTCGGAGGTATCTGAGTCTCTTATCCAAAAAGACCATCCGTCCCGGATGTCGCCTATGGATTGTCTTCGCCATGTGGAATTCCCATCATTGACCAAAAAGAGAAGGAAGAGTATAAAATCTTAAAGTAGCATATATCACCAACCCTAGTTGGATTCTATAACTCTTATCTGGGCGGCAATCCTATAATGGCGGTTTCTAATACGGCCTATTTTAAAGTCCTTGCAAAACCAAGTAGAGACCCCAAGCTGGCCGCTTAATATGCCCCATATTACTTATTAACTATAAAACTAGTTGCCAAAATTATGGTGGATCGAGTAGCCATATTACTTCTGAAACTTATATCCCCAGCGCAAGTGGGCTTTGGGAAAGGACGGTCACCTGTTTCAAACATCCAAAAAGACCTAGTGGTCCTGGATGCTGTCTGGACCCATGTGAAATTGGACTATTTCTTCTGCACGCCATCTGTGCATTTCCTGTAGAGTTAGAGTCATGTCGCTTACCTATTAAAGTGAACACTGTTCTTCCTGGAACTCACCATGTCACCCACCAATTGTCTCCTCTCCTGCCTTCTCTCTAGGTCTGATGGTAGAGCTTGTCCTTACTAAAATATTTGACCTCTCTATTTCTATTTTGACTGTTTTCTGCTCCGATCCTTCGATGGACCAAAAGAACAGAAATTCTGATGCAGGTGTGATCATTAAAGAATGCAGTACAGTGCCTTGCGAAAGTATTTGGCCCCCTTGAACTTTTCAACCTTTTGTCACATTTCAGGCTTCAAACATAAGGATATAAAATTTTAATTTTTTGGTGAAGAACCAACAACAAGCGGGACACAATTGTGAAGTTGAACGAAATTTATTGAATATTTTAAACTTTTGTAAAAAATAAAAAACTGAAAAGTGGGGCGTGCCAAATTATTTGGCCCCCTTAAGTTAATACTTTGTAGCGCCACCTTTTGCTGCGATTACAGCTGCAAGTCGCTTGGGGTATGTCTCTATCAGTTTTGCACATCGAGAGACTGAAATTCTTGCCCATTCTTCCTTGGAAAACAGCTGGAGCTCAGTGAGGTTGGATGGAGAGCGTTTGTGAACAGCAGTTTTCAGCTCTTTCCACAGATTCTCGATTGGATTCAGGTCTGGACTTTGACTTGGCCATTCTAACACCTGGATACGTTTATTTGCGAACCATTCCATTGTAGATTTTGCTTTATGTTTGGGATCATTGTCTTGTTGGAAGATAAATCTCCGTCCCAGTCTCAGGTCTTTTGCAGACTCCAACAGGTTTTCTTCCAGAATGGTCCTGTATTTGGCTCCATCCATCTTCCCATCAATTTTAACCATCTTCCCTTGTCCCTGCTGAAGAAAAGCAGGCCCAAACCATGATGCTGCCACCACCATGTTTGACAGTGGGGATGGTGTGTTCAGGGTGATGAGCTGTGTTGCTTTTACACCAAACATATCGTTTTGCATTGTGGCCAAAAAGTTGGATTTTGGTTTCATCTGAGCAGAGCACCTTCTTCCACATGTTTGGTGTGTCTCCCAGGTGGCTTGTGGCAAACTTTAAACAAGACTTTTTATGGATCTCTTTGAGAAATGGCTTTCTTTTTGCCACTCTTCCATAAAGGCCAGATTTGTGCAGTGTACGACTCATTGTTGTCCTATGGACAGACTCTCCCACCTCAGCTGTAGATCTCTGCAGTTCATCCAGAGTGATCATGGGCCTCTTGGCTGCATCTCTGATCAGTCTTCTCCTTGTTTGAGATGAAAGTTTAGAGGGACGGCCGGGTCTTGGTAGATTTGCAGTGGTCTGATACTCCTTCCATTTCAATATGATCGCTTGCACAGTGCTCCTTGGGATGTTTAAAGTTTGGGAAATCTTTTTGTATCCAAATCTGGCTTTAAACTTCTCCACAACAGTATTACGGACCTGCCTGGTGTGTTCCTTGGTCTTCATGATGCTCTCTGCGCTTTAAGCAGAACCCTGAGACTATCACAGAGCAGGTGCATTTATACGGAGACTTGATTACACACAGGTGGATTATATTTATCAT
The DNA here is from genome assembly GCA_947044405.1 of Leptodactylus fallax. Taxonomy (NCBI): domain Eukaryota; kingdom Metazoa; phylum Chordata; class Amphibia; order Anura; family Leptodactylidae; genus Leptodactylus; species Leptodactylus fallax. Next base: position 464,449 of record CAMRHE010000375.1, on the reverse strand, counting down.
CATCAGTCATTTAGGACAACATTGGATCATTCAGAGATCCTCACTGAACTTCTGGAGTGAGTTTGCTGCACTGAAAGTAAAGGGGCTGAATAATATTGCACGGCCCACTTTTCAGTTTTTTATTTTTTACAAAAGTTTAAAATAACCAATAAATTTTGTTCCACTTCACAATTGTGTCCCACTTGTTGTTTATTCTTTACCAAAAAATTAAAATTTTATATCTTTATGTTTGAAGCCTGAAATGTGGCAAAAGGTTGAAAAGTTCAAGGGGGCCGAATACTTTCGCAAGGAACTGTACATCTGGCTTCCCTTTGTTCTCATTGTAATAGCGCCGTCACTTTAGGTAGTGCTGGTTTGTTATACAGGTTACCATGTAGTTTTTATGGGTCTCTCCTGCTATTGACAGAATTTTATTAGGGTTTACTGTTAATCACAACAGATCACTCATCTGGTCTGAGGAGCATCATCAGAGAGTGAAGTACATCTCACTTCACTCTGTTACGTAATAGTGCAGTCGCTGTAGGTAGCACGAGTTTGTTTCTCTAGGTTCACACCTGCTCTTGGGTTTTCGTTCTTCAGGTTCGCTTGGGGTCCCTGAAAATGGAATCCCAATCCGCTTAAAAAGCAGTTACCTGGGGACTCCATAGACTATAATAATAATGCTTGCAAAACTTTTCTCTCCGCATTTTTGAAGTGGATTCGGGGACGGAATTCCCAAACGGAAATCAAACACTGGTGTGAACCCAGCCTTACACAGTTTACCGTAATCTAGCATAAACGATGGGGGAAATGTACATCATCTACGAGCTGACGTACATTTTCCCCAGGGCACACAGCCTGGAGGAAGGTGTGCTTCATTTATGAGAAGGCGTGTGCCTCGTCCTATATGATGTACACCCTACGCTCTGGGGCTATGAAGACCAGCTTGAGTAAATCTGTCTAATTCTCTTCCCAGTGTACTGATGATGTGATGGTGACATCACCACAGGTCCTTCAGTCACTATTTATCCTTTTCACTGTTGAGCTCCGCCCCCTCACTGATGATCACATGATGGTGACATCATCACAGGTCCTTCAGCTATAGTAGTGTAGTAGATACAGAGCAGGACCTGGTCAGGTAGTCGCTGATGTTGTGCTGATCTCTCTGTTATCAGTCAGGAGCAGATTTTCCATTATACAGAGGAGGTATATAGAGAGGAAAACGTAACAGAACTTCGTGTGTGACCTCAGCCCTAAGGTAAGCTGATGGGGGAGGATTTTGTGATTTTGTTCCTCTGATCAGGGGGTATTAACCCTTTATGATTGTTCCTTGTATTCTCTGTGCTACCGTTGTCGCCGACTCTGCCTCACTTTCTCTTTGTAGAATGGCTCCCGCGATCCCGCGCCTTATGAACACTTTTTGCCTGTCAATAGATAAATAGGGAATCTGCCATAGACTGCAGTATAGTTGTATTGCAGTCTATGGCACAAGTGATCTTTTGATCGCAGGTTCAAGCCCCCTAGGGAACTAAAAAAAAAAAAATGTAAAAATATAAGACCTAAAATGTAAAATTGCTCCCCTTTCCTTAGAACCCAAATAAAAATAAACAAACAAGCATGAACAAATGAAGCATCCCCACGTCTGAAAATACCCTAACCACAAACATCTAAAAATATTTTTCCCATACTGTAAACACCGTAGTGGGGGAATCAAAAAGTCCGAACTGACGTTTTTTCACTGTTTCACCTCCCAAAAAAATTTGAATAAAAATCGATTTAAAATGGAGACATTCCCCAAAATTGTATTAATAAAAAAAATGTCTGGCCCTGTAAAAAAAGATGATTTATGCAGCCCTGTATACGAAAATGTAAAAGTGTTATGGGAGTCAGAATTTGGCAAATCCAAAAAATAGTTAAAGCAATAATAAAATATAACAAAAAACTACACATCTATATAGTTTGGTATCGCTGTAATGTTATGCAGAATATAGGTAATATAACATTTTTGATGCAAAGTGAACACTGTAAAAATAAAAACCATAAGAAAATGGTGCAGATGCAGTCCCCCATTCTGAATTTTTAGCAGCTTCCCAGTATATCAGTACCATTATGAAGTACAGCCTGTTCTGCAAAATATAAGCCCTCATACAGCTCTGTGAACAGAAAAATAAAAAAATGGTATGGCTTTTGGAAGGTAGGGCACATTCATGTCTACCTCTCTATTCATAGTCTGCCTGAATGGGGCAGCAGAGAACCCCCCGTTCTTCAGACAGGTATGGGTTCAAGAGGTAGGACCCTCATTTATAAGATATTTATGGCATATTCTGTGTATGTTGTCCTCTCTATGATTTACAGCCTTTTGTACAGTTTCCGGCAGTACTAGAAGCCTTGAGTGGATCCAGTTCTCTAACATTCTCCAAGGATGGACAAGGACTGGAGAAAAATTAATAAAAGAATATTAAACTTCACCTTGGAGATCATCTACCTGCTGACCGGAGAGGTAAGCTTTCTATATTTCTGTATTGTATTATTTAACGAGAGACACAACGAAGGGAAAATCCAGAATAGACAAGTAGGAGCGTTGTAATGAGAAGGAAAGGGCCGGCCAAGAAGAAGAGTCCGTTCTATGTTTTCTCATTTTCCTACAGCCTAAGTTCGACTCCAACTCCTTCCTAAATGGCAGCCGTGGTCAATCAGAAGCAGGAAAACCTCTCTAATTCACAAAAAAAACAGTGATTGAATTCTTGTGAAAGTAAATATACAACAAACTTTGTATTAACTAATTATACAAGATCAATAATTGTATAATATAATTTTAAAAAAAATAATTTTACGATAAAAAAAATAAACAAACATAAACAAATTAAGAATCCCCGAAACACCGTAGCGGGAATAAAAAAATCTAAATGCCTGAACCCCCGTTTTTTCGGTGTTTCACCTATGAAATAAATTTGAATGAAAACACCAGACATTTTCCAAAATGTCATAAATAAAAAGAACATCTGGCATGCAAAAAAATACACCTTATTCAGCCTGTACACAGAAATATAAAAGTGTGTCAAAATATGGCAACTCCAACCATTAAATTTTTTTTTTGGAATGTATTGGATTTTTTTTAATGGTTAAACTGTAAAAAAACAAAACAAAAAAACTATAAATTTAGTATCCCCAGATCGTACCGACCCATAAAATACCATTGGCTTGTCATTTTGGCTGCTCAGTGAATACCCAAAGCCTATAACAAAGTGGCACAAATACAGTTTTTCTCCAATTCCACCCCATTCTGAATTTTTTTCGAGCTTCCCAGTACATCATACATAATACTAAATAGTACCATTACGAAATACAGTTCGTCCCGCAAAAATTAAGCGCCCATATGGCTCTGAATGGAAAAATAAAAAAAGTTATGGCTTTTGGAAGGTGAGGAGGTATAAACAAAAAAACGAAAAATGGCTGCATCAGGAAGAGGTTAAACGTCTGATAGTTGTGTCTTTATTATGTGTGGAATAAAGAGAAGTGATTTTGCTGCACAAGATTGTGGTTACTTGGGTTATTGGATGCACACAGAAAGTTCTAGAAGTCTCTCTCGATAAGTTTTGCAAGTACAATAGGCAAGAGAGTAGTAACAACCTGATCCTAGCACGTTGTAGGTAGTAATGCACTCTCCTATTGGTGAGAGGTACAACATGTACAAGAGGATGGAGTCTACCTAAATGCTGAAGATCCGAAGCAGTGGACAAATTCCATTACCAATATCAATCAAGAGTAAATTGCCCATAGGGGATCTTCTCCTTGTCTTAGGCAAGCTAGTTGGAAACTCCAGAACTGACTCCAGTATTCCAGATGAGATCTCATTATTAGTTTCCTTAAATATCTCTCTCTTCATGCACAGGAATATGCAGCAGTGAAGAAGACATCGGGAGACTGTGTGACTCCCAGCAGCCATGTCCATGAGTCAGGAGGATGGGGCAAGAGCCGCAGCCCCATCACAGAGCCTCCCCCTCACTCACATGAGCAGATCCTAGAACTAACCAAAAAGATCACTGAGCTGCTGACTGGAGAGGTGAGCGCTGCTGGGAATGCTGGGACGTTATACAGTAACACCATGGAGGGGTCTGGTGATGACCGTATCATTGTGTTGTCAGGTTCCTATAAGGTGTCAGGATGTCACTGTCTATTTCTCCATGGAGGAGTGGGAGTATTTAGAAGAACACAAGGATCTGTACAAGGACGTCATGATGGAAAACTACCAGCCGCTTACATCACAAGGTAAGAAGAATATACATCTTGTTGCACATTAGTATGCTAAGGCTGGGCAATTAATCGAAAAATAAGCGAAAGTCAGCGGAATGAATGGCTATGAGCATACCCATGACATGAAATGTAGACGCTCCTCAGCGTAGGCTTTTTTCCCCATCAGATTAGAGTCCTATATTTACCATATACATCAAATATATCCATAGGGCGTCATTCACCTGTTGGATACCGGAACAGTGTCCTTTTGGCATCCATTGATCTGTTATATGTTGGTATAATTTTCTATATGGGGTTTTCAAATTGGTTTTAAAGGTTTCAAGGGTAGAGATTGTCTCATTGGTTAGAGTAGAGACTTCCAGAATATGGGAGACACTTGGGAGAAGTCTTAGACACTGAGGAGAATATAGGTAAGTGAGGAGCATGGTTTTATACAGTTCATGGTCTTATAAATGCCCTAAAATGTATAGTAATGCCTGTTTACCTTAGGTTTGTCTTAACAGATGTCTGTGAATTTTAAATGGATCACTTCCTGCCATTTTTTTGCTTCTATATTTTCTTTTTCACTCCTTGCCTTCTAAAAGTCATGACTTTTTTATTTGTCTGTTTGCAAATCCGTAACTTTACAGCACGCCACCATGACCGCACCAAACACCGGAGAGAGCAGGACCCTTGACCCTAATAGGACCAGGAACACAAAGAGGTTAAAAGGACCCACCCCCATCTCTTCTTCAGTATTTCCTGTTACTATTAGGTCTGGGTCACTAAGATGTCTCCAGTGTTTAGAGCTGTACTTTATTCCTTTGATTTTTGATTATTTTTCCCTCCTGGCAGTGGGGAAATTGGGTTTCTTCTTCAATTTCCCTGGAGCCTGGCTGTCTTCCTTCCCCTGGCTGGGAAGTGCTAGCACCACATTTCACTGCGCCCTGGAGTGTTATATGTGGTGTGTTCATAGAGGCCACCCGAGCCAGTTCACTTCGGGGAGGTTTTTCCTGGCACCCCCTCACCTCTTCTTATCTGGGCTTTCAGGGATTCCGCATATGTTGCGTCCACGGCATTCCCCGTGTCCATGGGATGACGTCAGGACAGCTCGGTGTCTGTTTCAGTCTGATTGCATCAGGCGCCGATAGGAGGGGCCCTGCTGTCTGGTCTGAACCCAGTTACATTGAAGCACCAATGCTACTTCATTCTCTCTGGGAATCAAATCTCTGAGCCAGGAGAGGCAGGACCTTGAGCTGAAGACTTTGTTGGTGGCAAATTTAAGGGCTGCAAAGTAAGATACATGTTGCTTGTGTTTCCTTCCATGTCCACTCCAGAAGGTCAGGCTGCACCTTGTACTGAATCTATAGATCCTGCTTCTATACAAAGACCAGTGAGTTATGTTACGTGTTCTGTTTCTGTACTTCTAAAATTGTGCATCAGGAGAAAAACCCTTTATGTCTGAAGATTTACGAATGCTTATCAGACAAGAAATCCAGGCTTGAATGGCGACCTTTAATCTCCCAGTATCTGATCCTATTCCAGAAAAAAGCCTAAATGCTTATTGCCTATCATTCTGATTCGGAGACCAGCCTTCCCTTTTTAGAGTGTGATCCATTGGAAGAGGGAGTGGTTGTTGTGCCAAGGGAAAAAGATTCTTTGGATTCCGTATTATAGAACAAAGTTATAGAATAAAACACTGGACTATCAACAGTAGCTTAACATTTTATTAAGAAAGGTATAAAAAGATATCAAAATCTGATCCAATCAATACTTACAACAAAGAAATGTATAAAAAGATATCAAAATGTGATAAGATCAATACTTACAACAAAGAAAGGTATAAAAAGAAAATGTAATCAAATCAATACTTACAACACTGCCAAGCTTCATTGATGAATTCCGATCAGGGAATCTTCAGGAAATATCACCAAGCCGTTGTGACAGGTCTCATCAGGCGTCCCCAATCACTGCTGTCAAAGGTTGCAACAACGGCTAGGAGATATTAACCATCTTATATACCCTTTGTGTGCGTCATAGGAGTGGGCGATCACCGATCTGTATGTACATCTGTAAGGCATTACTCGTCTCCAAGCTCATATTCCTGTGAAAAGGGCCAATTTCCACTGGAATGTCTCCTGGGACTTGTACGCATCTCAGAATATGTCAAACTTGATAGAGTGTGTACTTGATTACAACCATATGGACACTACTTCATACAGAGTTGAAATTAAGGTTACATGAGCTGGCTTATGTTAGCCATCTTGTCAGGGGCAGCCATTTTGTCAAGGGCAGCCATTTTGGTTTTTTGCATTACAGTGGTTCATTCCACATCAAGGTTAGAAGAAGGTAAAAAAACTTCTACTTTACTTCTGAGGACACTTGTACATTCCTGGAAGTGGCCTGTGCTACTATGGATATAGAGGAAATAGAGTAGCCCCTCTCGGTCCAGGATGTTATGTTTTGCTGACCCTGTTCCTCGGAGTGTTCCCTGTACATAAGCATATTAATTAATTAATTAATTAATGATGAATAGAGTAATTCGGAGAGGACGTTTAAGGTTCCGAAGGAATTTAGAGAGACGCTTCCCTTTGCACAAGAGGATACAGATCTGTGGGATGTGCAAATTTCTATTGTGGTTAAGAAAATTTCCCTACCATATGAAGGCGCCTCTCAGCTTAGGTATCCAATGGATCACAAAGCTGAAGGTGTACAAAGGAAAATTGGGGATGCTACTATAGCTTCATTAAGACATAATATTGTGGCCACTAATGTAACGAGAACTTTGTCTGGTTACAGTAGCTGGAATGCCACTTGGAGAATAACAAAATTTTACCGTCAGTTCCCATGCTTAAATCAGCAACCACTTTTCTTGCTGATGCTTAGGCTGAATCAGTACATATGGCAGCAAGGTCAGCAGTTCTTTCTAATGCGGCCCATGGGTCTTAGGGATAAAATATTGAACCAGAGGAGATGCTTGATCTAAAATGAAGTTATGTGAACAACCCTTCGAAGGTAGACTGGTCTGTGGTTCAGATCTGGAAAAGATCTTGGAAAGAGCTGCAGACAAAATGAGTGGGTTTCCAGAGGATAAAATCTCTAAACCAAAGAAAAATTTTCATCCCTTCAGATTTGGAAATAAAGAGTCAGTAACCCAGAATGCATGGATTTTAAAAACTTCCTTCCAGATTTATTCTGACCAGACCACAATCCACTCTTCTTTAAGAAAGAATGGAGGAGGGGGTAAAAAATTTAATTCTTCTGGGTGCGGTGTCTCCAGTACTTCAAATAGTACTCATTTTCCTGAGCCAGAAACCAAATAATTCCTACCATACGATAATAAACCTCCAAATTCATAGCTTACAAGATACAAAATGGAAACAATAAAATCTATGATTCCCTTCATCCAGAAAAATGCAGCGATGGTGACACTGGATCTCAAAGATCTGGCGATGTCTCACCAGAAGTTTCTCAGGATTGCTCTTCTGTTCCATGGAGAAATTTAGCATTTTCATTTTGTGGCTTTACCCTTTGAGATATCTTCATCACCCAGACTTTTCACGAAAATCATGATGGAGGTAGCGGCATTCCTAAGATTAAAAAATATCCAGATAATACCCTACATAGACAACGGCAGCTTCCAATGATCTCCTCAGGGACCACACCTACGCTACAACAGCAATGCTCCAGAGCCTAGGTAGTAGTCCGATCTGACTCCCAACACAAACAAGAGATTCTTGGGAGTGATCATTGATTTTCAGAAGCAGATGCTGCCAGCTTTCCAAAAGAGGATGTATATAATACCTATCATGCATAGTGCTGTATAAAGATGGTAAATGGACAGGTGCACCAAAAATATAATGCATGCATCAGATATGCTAAACATATACAACTAATCTATTATTTGTATATATGAATCAGTAAACAGTAATAGCATGCCATAAACATATCAGCCCTCCTTACCAAAAAGTGTTCCTGTGAATGCAAATACCCATAGGAATGCTGTGACCTCCACCTGCAGCCCCAACGCGTGTTTCGCCCCCACTTCGTCAGGGGGCTGCACCAAAAAAGGATGTCCTGCCCTATTCAAGAAGCGATGTCTATCCCGGGAATCATGACTGCATGTATCCTAGCTGTAGCATGGAGCCAGTTTCATTCCAGGCCCCTGCAGCCTTAGATACTAAAGTCCTGGAACATGTTGCATCTGATGTTAGACCTTGGTACATGAGTTGTTGTAACCAAAACCTCAAATGCAAGTGGCTGGGTTTGGGATGCCCAGGTCCAGGATGTCCTGTTGTAGGGTCGATGGGCAGAGGCAATAAATTCTCAATCTTCCAATTATTGAGATCTAAGGGCAATCGGGGAAGCTCTTCAACAATCTCAACACTGTCTATTTCAACACCACTTAAAGATTTTCTCGGCCAATTCCACAGCCGTAGTTTTTCTGCCAAATCAAGGTGGAACCAGATACAGGCATCTACAATCCATGTAAGAAAACATTTTCAGGTGGGCAGAAAACAATTTCCTTTCCATTACGGCTGTGCATCTAAAAGGAGAATGCAACCAAGTTGCAGATTTCCTATGCAGAAATTTGGAAATAGACGCTAAATAGACCGTTTTGCTGCCAGATAAAACAATAAGGACCCAAACTTCTTTTCTCTCCACAAAGAAGACAATCCAACAGCAGTCGATGCCTTAGCTCAACTGTGGGACTTCAGGTTGGCTTATGCATTCCTTCTTCTGCCTCCTATCCCCAGGGCCCTGCAGAAACTACAGAGAGAGTGGGCTCAAGTCATCTTCCATTTTGGCCAAATAAAGAGAGGTTCAGCCTGTTAACGGATATGGCAATGGAAGTCCCATTCCCTCTACCAACAAAAAGGATCTTCTGCTTCAAGGTCCAATCTTCTATCCGAATCACAAAAGGTCTTTCTTCTACTGTGATCCAGATTCTGATGGCTTCCCGTAAAAAGGTTACTACTTCCATTTACCAGAGGATCTGGAAGAAATTCTGCTTGTAGTGTCATGCAGAGGTACTAGATCTCAATATTATGCAGATCCTAGATTTTCTTCAAGCAGGGCCAGAAAATGGCCTTTCCCTTAATACTTTGAAGGTACAGATCTCAAGTCTGAGCTCTATTTTTGATGTCTAAGTGACCATCGTTGAGCAACAGATTCTGCAAAGTGGTATCTAGCTTAATCATTTAGTTCAGCCATGGAATCTGAACTTGATTCTTTCAACTTCAGGCTTTCTCAATTAATGAGCCCTACCTTGTCACATTGAGGCTATGGCCCCACGTTGCGGAAACGCAGCTTTTTTTTGTTGCAGATTTTGTTGCGTTTTTTATACAGCCAAATCCAGGAGTGAATTGAGCAAAAGGTAGAAGTATAAGTACTTTATATATATCTCCCATTCCTCTTGTAGTCATTTTTGGCTTTGGCTCAAAAAAACGCAACAAAATCTTCAACAAAAAAAGCTGCGTTTCCGCAACTTGGGGCCTCAAGACGTTTTCAAAACGTCTCCTGTTTACCTGACGTGACTGATTTCTACAGATCACAAAATATTGTTTTCCAATTCTTCTGTGATAATCCAAAGTCCAGGAAAGAAGAGGAGTTTCATATGACCATGTATGTAGTATCCTTACCTATCTGGGGGTAACAAGGCCATAGCATGTTGATGCAAATATTATCTTAGAAGAGCTTTCAAAACTTCCATTTCGAGATGGCTTAAGTTGGCAATCTGTGAAGCCTACAAGACGGCTGGAAAAGATCCAACAACATCATTTAAAGCCCATTCTATCAAAGTCATGGCAGTCTCTTGGGCTGGGAAGTCATCTGCATCTTCAAGACATGTAAAACAGCATATACCCATATACCTCCTTCAAGTACTATAAAGTTGTCTCGTCCTCTCAAGATTTTGCATATGGTAGGAAGGTCTTGCAGGCCGTGCCCCCCTTCCCATATTAAGTATTATTTGGTATTTCTTTGTGTTTGGTGCTGTCATGGTGGTGCTGTCAAGTTGGAATTAAGTCCCTGGGGGACTAAAAAATTGTATTAAAAAATGAAATAAAGTTGAAAAAAAAACCCACAGTAAAATCATAACATATTAATGCCCTATCCCAAAATGTTTAGTAATAAAAAAATAAAAACATAAAACAGAGTTAATAAAAGCTAATCAGTGAGGTATAGTTACCCCAAAATAGTGCCATTAAGCACTACCACTTGTCCTACAAAAACAAGCCCTCATGCAGTTATAAAATGATCACTATACCCCTTAAGAAATTCCTTGAGGGGTGTAGTTTGAAAAATTGGGGTCATGTTTCTGAGGTTTATTTTTTATTGTACCTCAGGGCCTCTGCCATTGCCCACCAATACAGTGTAAAATACCAAATTAGGCCTCAAATGTTCATGGTGTTCTTATATTTCTGAGCCCTGTCATAACTCCAGGAAAGAGGTTAGGGCCTCATGTGGGTTGTTTCTAAAATCAGGAAAGGGAGCATAACTGGACACAAGCGGAGCATGACACATTGGGCACTGAAATGGATATTTCTGGAAAAAATTCAGTTTTCATTTTGCACCACCTGCTGTGCATTAATTTTTACAAAGCATCTCTGGGGTCAAAATGCTCCTTATATCCCTTGATCAATTCTTAAAGGGTGTAGTTTTCAAAATGGAATCACTTCTTGGTACTTTGCACTGCACAGGCATCTTAGGGGCAGTTAAAATGCGTCATGAAAACGATTCTAGTAAAATCTGACCTCTAAAAGCCTAATGGCACCTCTGTACCCTGCTATGTTCCCAAACAGTAGTTTTCATACACATTTGGGGTATTTCCAGAATTTGAACAAATTAGGGGATGTAGTTTCTCCTTAATACCTGGAGTTATCACTAGTTAAAAACAGTTGGGAATGTGATTTTTTTTATATGCAGCATGAACGACTGTATATAAAGCTCAAATTCCCAACTGCGTGATATCTCAGGTTGTTTTATAGATAGTACTGCCTTCTTGTCAGCATATGAAAGCTTTCATGTGATACCAGAACCATTTTTTAGGTTGTATAACACTGGGGATACAGATATTTGCCCCCCTCCCCCTTTGGCAAATGCTACAGCTGTACATACTTGCAATATAAATGTGTACGGAATTTCCCTGGTAACAGCTCAGTTAGAGGGTTGCAAGGGAGAACTTTCCAGCCTGTTTTATATTAAAATAAAGTTACATAGGTTAACTAAATATATTTCAAAAATTTCACCAAACACCTCCCAACACAGTGGTAAAAAAATACATAAAATGGGAGTTACACTTGAAAGAAAATAAAGGAGAAAAAAAAGTCCCCATGGTTTGTTAAGCAATTTTTTTTTGTGTTTTTGGATTATCCAATCTTCTAGGTTAGTGATTATTAGGAAGCGTCTATTCACATTTACTATTAATAAAACACATACAGGTGTATCTCAATAAATTAGAATATCTTTGAAACGTTCATTCATTTCAGTGATTCAGTAATACAATCCATAATCAGCGTCTTCCATGATTGTGTGTCCTACTGAACCAGACTGAGGGACCATTTAAAGACTTAGGAAACCTTGGCAGGTGACACTGAATTTACAATACTGAACTATTTTACAATATTCTAATTTTCTTAGATTTGGGATTTCATTACTTGTAATCCATAATCAACATTTACAGAAATAAAACACTTGAAATAGAACACTCTGTGTGTAAAGAATGTAGAAAATATAGGAGGTCACTTTTTTAATTTAATTACTGAAAGAAATAAACGTTTCAAAGATATTCTAATTTATTCAGATGCACCTGTGTTATATATATATATATATATATATATATATATATATATATATAGGAAACCAGGAGTGTATTCAAGTAGAATAGGAATGAATATAATTATTATTATTATATATATTTTTTTATTATTAATAATTTATTTTATTTTAATTAATATACAAAAGAAAAAGCACCGGTTCTCAGGGAAAAAAAGTTTCCCTGAAAGAGTAAAATTGAAATAGCAATACAACTCCCAAGAAGGGGTTACATGGCGTACTAATGAAAGTATAGATTAAAAGCGGAAGAAGATAAAGGAGGAAAGGGGCGGAGGTGATGAAAAAGAAGAAAAAAAAAACTAAAAAAAAAAACCAAAACGTGTGTACACACATCCTTATCTTCTTCCCACTGCATCAAATTCCAGGTTTGGATAAAAAAAAAAATGCACGTGTTTCCATCCTAATAAAACTGTACTAAATGTGTCTATTTTGTTGTTTAAAATAAAATCTTCTAATACATGTTTATTCCTAACAGAAAATCCCAGTAAGAACTTTGAGGAAAATTGGATGCTATCCCTAAATTATAAAGTAGAAGATGAAGAAGATTTTGTGCAATATTCTTCAGGAGAAAACCTCATGACACTTAATTTTCTTCCAGAATCATGTAATGTCCCTAAACTTGAGGAACTTTCTCCCGACCGAACTGAGATTGTTCCCACAAGTACAGGTCATAAAGAGATTAATCTGTTTCAATTTGTAGAATATGACGAACAGTTTTCAAAAAAGTTCACATCGTTCTACACAGAGAAGAATTCACACAAGGAAAAAGTCACACTCCTGTCCTGAATGTGGGAAATGTTTTACAGCAAAAACTAAACTTGTTGCACATCAGAGAATTCACAAAGCAGAGAAGTTGTTTCAACGTTTAGAATGTGGGAAGTCTTTCATTACCGATGACGTACTCGAGCATCAGAAGATTCACACTGGAGGGAAACCATTCACATGTGCAGAATGTGGGAAATGTTTTACAAGAAAAATCAATCTTGTTGAACATGAGAGAATTCACACAGGAGAGAAGCCATTTGTATGTTCAGAATGCGGTAAATGCTTTACAAAAAAAAATTAATCTAGTTAGACATGAGAGAATTCATAAAGGAGAGAAGCCCTTTGCATCTTTAGAGAAACCATTCCCATGTTCAGAATGTGGGAAATGTTTTTCAAAAAAATGTAATCTAGTTATACATGAGAAGATTCATACAGGAGAGAAGCCATTTACGTGTTCAGAATGTGGGAAATGTTTTACCAAAAAAATCAATCTGGCTAGACATGAGAGAACTCACACAGGAGAGAAGCCCTTTACATGTTCAGAATGTGGAAAATGTTTTGCAACGAAGTTTAAACTTGTTACACATGAGAGAACTCACACCGGAGAGAAGCCGTTTCAGTGTTCAGAGTGTGACAAATCTTTCATCACTAAAGACAGACTTAACCATCATCAGAGAATTCACACAGGGGACAAACCATTTAAGTGTTCACAATGTGGAAAATGCTTTGTAGGGAAATATAAGCTTGCTAGACATGAAAGAATTCACACAGGGGAGAAACCATTTTTGTGTTTAGAATGTGGAAAATGTTTTACAAATAAATTGAATCTTGTTAAACATGAGAGAATTCACACAGGAGAGAAGCCCTTCTCATGTTCACAATGTGGAAAATGTTTTATCGAGAAATCAAAGCTTGCTTTACATGAGAAAATTCACACAGGGGAGAAACCGTTTTCGTGTTTAGAATGTGGGAGAAGATTTATAGAGAAATCCAATCTTCTTAAACATCAGAAAACGCACACAGGAGATAGGCCATTTTCATGTTTAGAATGTGGGAAAACTTTTATAGAGAGATCAAAGCTGGTTATACATGAGAGAAATCACACAGGGGAGAAGCCATTTTCGTGTTCTGAATGTGGCAGATGTTTTACTGAGAAATCCAATCTTCTTAAACATGAGAGACTTCACACGGGAGAGAAGCCCTTTATGTGTTTAGAATGTGGGAAATGTTTTGCAAGGAAAGGAAATTATGAAACGCATCAGAGAATTCACACAGAGAAAAAACTATATTCTTCTTAGGAATATAGGAATTGTTTAAAAAAACAAAACAAAACACTGCTACACCCTACTCTGCTCTAATACGCCCTCCTTCTCCCCCCCCCTCCCCTTTCTTTGAGTGACAGGGCCAGGGAGCTATGCCTTGAATCTGGCCTGGTCTGTGTTCTCGTTTGTCCTTTCATATTAGAGCAATATGGTTCGTAGCAGTTTGGAGCAATGGAGCTGCCCTTGGTGCTCCTAACTGCTCATTTGCATATATTTAAATAAGTGAATATCTCAGCAACAAATTTTTAATGGAAAGCCTAACCTAACTGTGTTGCTGGTTTAATATACTTCACCCTGGTGACAGACTCCCTTTACTGGGATCCATGGAGGAAAATCATGCAAGAGCTTTCCGTGGCTTTTCACTTGGGTTTTACTTGTGTGTTTGCATTGCATGTTGCTGGGTCTGCAGATATTGTACACTGTTATGCTTAGAGAGTGTCATGGCAATTATTATTAACATGGTGAAGCTTTAATTCTCTAACCCCTTTCCGATGGTATCTCCCCCCACCTTTCCTCCCTCCCCCATTATTACGGATATTTTTATGTAAAATTCCCTTCGGGGACAAAAACCTGTTTAATAAAGACACTTGGTTAAAAAAAAAAGAAATTGTTTATTTTTGGTTGGAGTTTGCAAAAATCTGTAAAACTTCCAGTTCTATTTACCAGAATTCGGCAATCACTGGGATCCACGGAAGAAAAGTATTCAAGAACTTTCTATTTTTCTTACTTTTTCCCCTGCCTTTTTGGGTTTTGCTTAACATGTTAGTGACCAAGCAGGTCACCAGGGGAGTATTTTTGCAAAAAAAAATACTTGTCCGCATGTCTGTATCGTCAAAGTGTCCTGGTAGTTAAACATGGCTTGGATATAATATCCATCTTTCTTCTCTTCGTACATACACTCTCTAATTCTGCTTGCTGGGTTTTACTGTCTCTGTGCAAATCTTCATATTCTTCATCCCAGCTTTTTTTTCTCATTAAAGTTTTTATTGGTTTTACAATAAAGGCGAAAAAAACAAACATACAGAAATGTCAAATATAAAGGAACATTGGTGGAGGGAATAAATGATGAAGAGCAGGAGGAGAGGCGGCATCTGGGATGAGGGGGAAGTAAGGAATATGACTCTGTCGCAGCAGAGAACCACAAAACACTCTAGTTCTCAAGAAACGGGATTATATGAGAGAAAGGCAAGGGGTAAGAGACGAAGAAAGGGATAAAGGGTGAAGATAAACCTTGCGGGTGAAGGCTAAGGGGAGGAAGTGGCTGGGGAGCTAGGGCGAAGGAGAAGGGAAGATGATGTCCCATAAGAGCCACACCTTCTGATGCGAGCTGTCATTGTGTATGAGATTGGCTAGGATGCGCAGGCGGATGCGCAGGACCTCCCGGATACAGGTCTCCATAGAGGGAGGGGAGGTAGACTTCCACGTCCTAAGGATGACAGATCTAGCCGCTACCAGCAGGAGCCCAACCAGCCTACGCACATGTTTTTGAATCTTATGGGGAAAGATGGAAAGCAGGAGTGGGGCTGGATCATCTTCCAGTTCAACTCCGGTAACCGTCTTGATACCAGCCATTTTTTAATGGTACATATTAGCTGACCATCTTCCTGATGTTTTTATCTTTGCAACTATCGTCATTGTACCTCAGTGATTTTGTTATACTTGCACGTCCTCCGACTGACAGGGTGCTGAATTCAGATCAGTGTCAGCTTTGCAGTGGTATATAACACAGCCAGTGTTAGGGGACATGAAAGGTTCTCTTTAAAGGGGCTGTCCAGAATTTAAAAAAATGTATGCAGGTGACAACCAATTACATACGCCATCCATTGACATCACCCCTGCACTAATATAGAACACCAGTGACTGTCTCTCTGCTGTCTCAAATATCATGTCTTCGCTCTATCTGAAACTGAATCTCTCAAAGACTGAACTACTGCTGTTTCCACCATCTAATAGATCTGTCCCTGATATCTCCATTGCAGTCTCCTGCCTTACCATAACTCCTAGGCAGTATGCCCGCTGCTTCGGGGTTTTGTTTGACTCAGACCTTTCCTTCACCCCCCATATCCAATCACTCGCAGGCTCTTGTCATCTCCACCTCAAAAACATCTCCAGAATCCGCCCTTTCCTTACCACAGATACACTAAAGACACTTATTGTTGCCCTGATTCCCTCTCGCCTTGACTACTGTAACTCCTTACTAATCGGTCTTCCCCTTACTAAACTCTCCCCTCTACAATCTATTCTGAATGCGGCGGCCAGGCTCATCTATCAGTCTAGACGCTACAGCGATGCCTCCAGTCTGTGCCGGTCACTACATTGGCTGCCTATTCAATACAGAATACAATATAAACTTATCACCCTCCTCCACAAGGCTCTCCATAATGCTGCATCTCCCTACATTTCCTCCCTCATCTCTGTCTATCGCCCAACCCGTGCTCTCCGTTCACTCAATGACCTAAGACTAACATCCTCTATTATCAGAACCTCCCACGCTCATACACATAACTTCTCTTGAGTTGCACCACTTCTCTGGAATGCTTTATTCCGGACTATCAGATTAACCCCCAATTTCCACAGCTTCAAGCGCAAACTAAAGACACATCTTTTCAGACAGGCCTATCACATGTCCTAATGTAAACCCTACTGTAGTTAGAATCCCTAAAACGTCCCCTCCTCTGTTTATGCTTCAACATTACCCCACATGATATGATGCCGTATCAGACTAACTTTATATGTCCAGGCATCATCTGCATGTTAAAGGACATGACTGGTGACGGCTCATACAGCTTTATATATGTGTAATGACTAACCTCTATCACAAAATTGTCTGACCATTGTACAAGCAATGCTACCTACGATGCTGCCCCTGCTACCTCCTGTGTCACCCCCTCTACCTCATAGATTGTAAGCTCTTGCGAGCAGGGCCCTCAGTCCCAGTGTGTGAATTGACTATTTCTTTGTAATGTATCTTGTCATGTCCCAGGACTTGGTTTAATTCACTGACATGTATCTGTGATACTGTTTGTCTTTGTAGTTTATCCCTTCTCTCTCTCTGTATCCTTAGTTGTGCTGCTGTAGCTCCTCCTCTCTCTCTCTCTCAGTTTAGTTTCACTTCTTTGTAAGCAACATGTCTGCTCAGCTCCTGGTATTTCATCATTTTTCACCTACTGCTGTATGAGGTTCTACAAGATTTACCTGGATTAAAGCATCTGGAATCTTATCTACGCCTCCTCAGTTGAGTTGAACACTATCTGATAAATATCTTGGTGTAAATTGCTGGTTAGCATAGAGACTACAGGACACTCTCACAACCTCACATTTGCAGCCAAGCTATTGAGTCAGAACAGTGAAAAATGATGCATAAAGACTGCCAGATACGGCTGTAAGACAGTTCACCAACTTCTGACATACAGTCAGTCACAGCAAGTTACCTGAAGCCAGAAGGAATCAGCATTGCGTAAGTTGCATCTGCAGCTCAGACCCCCTCAGCATAGAAGATTCTATCAAGCAGCCATCTCACTCCAGCAAAGTTATATTTATCCTGTTTGTGTTGCATAATGGCTGAAGGGCACCCTGAAGCACAAGGTAGCATGGACCTCAGTCTGCAGCCTAGTGAGAAGGCTAGGCGCTTGATTAAACCTATGTGGAAGGTTAGAGACAATCTAGAAGGTTTAAAGCATGAACTTTCCTGTGAACTCTCAAAATGGTGGCAGAAAATACAGACTAAGATATCTGCCATGTGTTTGCCTGCATACCATGTATCACCACTAGAGGGAGCTCTGCGACAGCTTTGTGCTATGCATGGACATTATAAAATGAAAGCTGAGGACTATGAAAGCATATTGAGAAAACTTCATACAGACGATTCTTTAGCTGAATTGCAAAGCTTCCAGCATCTCAATTCAGAACGAGAAAGCTTAGTACATGAAACTAAGTTAAGGACAGAGGCAAGAATTGCGCAACTGCAGGAAATGGCATCCCATGTTTCTGAGTCTACCAAGCGTTCAAAGCGTACATCTAAGTCACGTTCCTCAAAATCTTCCACACTCAGTGAGCAACTTATAAAAGCACGTGCAGAGGCAGAAGCTACTAAGATACAGGCAGCCTTTGCACAACAGAAAGCAGAGATGGAAGCTAATGCAGCAGCGATGGAAGCTAAGGCAGCTCAACAGAAAGCAGAAATGGAAGCTAATGCAGCAGCAATGGAAGCTAATGCAGCTCAAAAAAGGGCAGAACTAGAAGCTCTAGAGAAACAGTATGAGCACGCTGAAGCCATGGCAAGGTTAAGCATTTTAGAACAGGCCATCAGTGGAAGTGAAAGTGACAGCACCAGTTTGTGTGATGTGGAAGCAGAGGATCCCCTCAAGCGCACAAGAGACTATGTACTAAGCCAAAGCAGTGAATCCCTATTTGCCACAAATGTTCCTGTCAGGGACGACATTTCTCCAGAGCAACAGGGCACAGTATCTTCTGCAGCACACCGCATTCAAGGTCAGTACAATGCCCTGCCTGTCCAGAATCTAGTTTCTTCTTCCTTCATGGATTCCCAAAGCCTTGCACCTCAGCAAATGCAATATACTGATACTCAGGTAAACACCAATGTGACACCATACCACCAGACTGCAAACAACCGTCCAGTCTCACATCCATATGTGGCTAAACCTATGGACTTTAAGCTAGCTCCTAGGCTGAATGCCTACGCAGCCCCTACGCTACCTACCTCTGTTAACCAGAACCCCACTAACAACGTAATCACCGCTACTCAGCCAGCAACTCAATATTTAAAGTCAGAGAGAACAGACATGTCAGAGTTTGCAAGGTACATGGTTCGCCGTGAGCTTACTAAGACTGGACTCACAAGGTTCGATGACCAACCTGAGAACTACAGAGGCTGGAAATGTGCCTTCAAAACTGCAATTAGTGACCTTGGCATTACTGCAGCTGAAGAACTAGATTTGCTTATCCGGTGGCTTGGCCCACAGTCCACAGAACGTGCTAAAAGACTCAGATCCGTCCACATTTACAACCCCACAGCAGGCCTTACCGCTGCTTGGGAAAGACTGGAGAAAACCTATGGCAGTCCTGAAGCAATAGAGAATGCTCTGTTCAAACGGTTGCAAGGGTTTCCAAAGATATCTGGTAAGGATCATCAGAAATTTCAAGAACTTAGTGACCTACTCATGGAGCTCCTACTGGCTAAGGCGGACACTCTCCTACCGAGTCTCAGTTACCTGGACACTGCTCGTGGGGTAAACCCGAAAGTCTCCAAGTTGCCATATAATATTCAAGAAAGGTGGACCACAGTTGGGTCAAGATACAAAAATGAGAATAGAGTCTCCTTTCCTCCATTTTCCTACTTCTGTGAGTTTATCAAGAACATTGCAGAATCCAAGAATGACCCAAGCTTTTCCTATGGGGATCCCAGTGTTCCTGGTTCACCTCCTATTAAGTATGACAGCTCACATTCTAACTACAGAAACCGCAGAGGCCCAGTTTCGGTGAAAAAGACTGATATTCTTCCTATACCTACATCAGCACCAGAAGAAAGCAGTTGCAACAGCAACCAAGACGAAAAGGTAGAAAATCCTAACCGTCTGTGTCCTATTCACAAGAAGCCTCATCCCCTCAAGAAGTGTATTGGCTTCAGGAGGAAACCAATCGAGGAACGTAGAGAGCTTCTAAAGAAACTAGGGATATGTTTCAAATGTTGTTCCTCTACTGAACATGTTGCTAGAGACTGTAAAATTGCTATTAAGTGTATAGAGTGTGGCAGTGAGGACCATGTACAAGCTCTTCCTCCATCCCAGCCTAGTGCCACACCACCTAGAGGTTCCCCTCCCCCAACTAAGCATGGCGGGGAGAACACAGATCAATCAGCAAATACTACCACAGTATCTTCCTCATGTACAGAAGTCTGCGGAGAAGACCTTTGTGACAAGTCCTGTGCAAGGATATGCCTAGTCAATATATACCCCAAGGGCCAACCAGAAAGGGCTCTGAGGGTGTACGCCATCTTGGACGACCAGAGCAACCACTCACTTGCAAGGTCAGAACTCTTTGATCTGTTTAACTTAAAGGGTGATACTTATCCGTATACCTTGGGGACTTGTAGTGGCATATCAGAGGTTTCTGGAAGAAGGGCCAGTGGTCTTGTAATAGCTTCTCTCAAGGGCAATCTGGAGATGCCTTTGCCCACACTTGTTGAGTGCAACCAGATACCATCAAACAGAGAAGAGATACCCACACCAGAGGCGGCTTTCCAGCACCCTCATCTAAGGGCTATAGCCAGTGAAATACCATCCCTTGACAAAAATGCAGACATTCTAGTTCTGCTAGGTAGAGACATTCTCAGACTGCACAAAATACGCCAGCAAATTAATGGACCACATGATGCACCATTTGCCCAACGCCTCGATCTAGGATGGGTTATCATTGGCAACGTCTGCATAGGTAGGATGAAAAGGCCCACCAATATTTCTTCATTTAAGACGCATATGTTACCAAATGGTAGCAGCACTTGTTTTCAGCCATGTCCACATCACTACCAAGTGAAAGAGAAGATAAGCAACAGTAAGTGGCTGCATAATCACCGAGACAACGTGAATACTTTCCTGCCTGGGGACGACACCCTTGGATTAACAGTGTTCAATACAACAAGTGATGACAACAAGCTGGCACCGGCTATAGCTGATAAAGAATTTCTCAAACTTATGGACAAGGAATTCATTCAAGATGATTCCAACAGCTGGGTAGCACCCTTACCTTTCCGCTCCCCGAGATCAAAACTACCAAACAATCTGAAGCAAGCAGTTTCTAGATTTTCCTCTTTAAAACGTACCCTCAAGAGGAAACCAGAGATGGAGAAACACTTTGTAGGTTTCATGCAGAAGGTATTTGAGAGAGATCATGCAGAACCTGCACCTCCACTAAAGGAAGGAGAAGAATGCTGGTACCTTCCATCATTTGGCGTGTATCACCCTCGCAAACCTGACCAAATCAGGGTCATGTTCGATTCTAGTGCTCAGTATGAAGGCGTCTCTCTCAACAACCTGCTCCTCACTGGTCCTAACCTAAACAACAGCCTCATAGGAGTCTTAATCCATTTCAGACAGGAACCAGTTGCAGTGATGGCCGACATCCAACAGATGTTTCATTGCTTCATTGTTAAGGATGATGACAGAAACTATCTCAGGTTCCTATGGCATAAGGACAATGATGTCAACAATGAAGTAATAGATTACCGGATGAAGGTACATGTCTTTGGCAATAGCCCATCTCCTGCAGTAGCGATCTATGGACTGAGAAGGACCGCCCATGAAGGTGAGAGAGTATGGCTCTGATGCTCGTCAGTTTGTTGAGAGGAACTTCTATGTTGATGATGGTTTTAAATCCTTACCTGCATGTGAAGAAGTGATTGATCTCCTCTCTAGAACACAGGAAATGCTGTCTGTAGCTAACCTCAGACTTCACAAGATCATCTCCAACAATATGGAGGTAATGAAGGCATTTCCCTCTGATGATCATGCAATCAACTTGAAGGATCTTGATCTCAGTTCTGATACTCCTCCTATGCAACGCAGCCTAGGATTGCTATGGAACACTGAACAAGACACATTCACATTCCAAGTGTCTTCTTGTGGCAAACCTTCCTCCAGACCGTCTAAGTACTGATCCGCCCTTTACTTACGTTGGGTTGGACGTCTTTGGTCCATGGTCAGTTATCACACGAAGAACCCGTGGTGGAGCTGCAAACAGTAAACGGTGGGCTGTGCTGTTCACCTGTCTCAGCATTCGAGCAGTACACATTGAAGTAATTGAATCTATGGATTCATCTTGCTTTATCAACGCCCTCCGAAGATTCTTCTCCATTCGTGGACCTGCCAAACAACTGAGGTCTGACTGTGGCACTAACTTCGTTGGAGCCTGCAAAGAACTGCAGTTAGACAACTTCTTATCCAACAATGGGTGCACTTGGACGTTTAACCCTCCACATTCATCCCATATGGGAGGTTCCTGGGAACGTATGATTGGGATCACACGCAGAATCCTTGACTCTATGTTGATGGACCACAAGTCAACACTGCTTACCCATGAGACGTTAATAACCTTTCTTGCTGAAGTGTCTGCGATAATCAATGCAAGGCCACTTGTCCCAGTATCTTCAGACCCTGAATCTCCAATTATCTTAACCCCAGCAACGCTTCTTACTCAGAAAATTGGTACTGCTGCTACCTCTCCACGTACCTTAGATCACAGTGACATTTACAGACGCCAATGGAAACAAGTTCAACACCTGTCCAATGTGTTCTGGCACCGCTGGAAAACAGAGTACCTCCACATGCTACAGAGCCGTCACAAATGGCAGACCTCAAAACCTAATCTCCAGGTGGGTGACCTCGTCCTTCTAAGGGATAAAGAAGTCCATCGAAATGAATGGCCTATGGGTCTCATCACTAAAGTTGTCCCTAGTGATGATGGGAAGACTCGGAAAGTGGAGGTCAAGGTAACCAAGGGAGGCTCAGTGCGAGTTTTCTTCCGCCCAATTAATGAACTGGTGCTTCTTCTTCCAAGAGGAGACGTCACATAAAAGAAGATAAGGACACCATTCACAGCTCATGGCGGGGAGCTTCCTTCCATGAACTAAAACCGTGTTCTTGTGGATTACAGTGTGGGTCGGTGGAGGTGTTGGCAAATTGCGGCTTCCCGACCTGAAGATTGGTTTATTTGGACTAACTGTTGATTATTGTTTGTTGTGTATGTTTCTTTTTTGTTTTTCAGGTTTGAAGAGGACCTTATGGACATCTCAGGACATTATTAATGTTTGTTTTCAGTGAAATCTAAAGATTTCAGGCGGGGAGTGTCATGTCCCAGGACTTGGTTTAATTCACTGACATGTATCTGTGATACTGTTTGTCTTTGTAGTTTGTCCCTTCTCTCTCTCTGTATCTTAGCTGTGATGCTGTAGCTCCTCCTCCTCTCTCTCTCTCAGTTTAGTTTCACTTCTTTGTAAGCAACATGTCTGCTCAGCTCCTGGTATTTCATCATTTTTCACCTACTGCTTTATGAGGTTCTACAAGATTTACCTGGATTAAAGCATCTGGAATCTTATCTACGCCTCCTCAGTTGAGTTGAACACTATCTGATAGATATCTTGGTGTAAATTGCTGGTTAGCATAGAGACTACAGGACACTCTCACAACCTCACATTTGCAGCCAAGCTATTGAGTCAGAACATATCTTTTTTGTCAGTACTTGAACCCTACAAGTTGTACAGTGCTGCGGAATATGTTGGCGCTATATAAATAAAATGTATTATTATTATTAACAGGATGAGTGCAGCCAATCCGTGCAGTATACAGCTGAGAGCAGTGAATGGCTGCAGCGGTCCTGTTGGTGTGACATCACTTCTGTAGCCGCTATGTATACATACAGAGTAGCGGAAGAGACGGCCGGCGGATGCAGGTAAGTAGTAAAGCTTTTTAATTTTTTAGACGTCCTCTGCTGCCTGCAGACATTTTTCTTTAAATCCTGGACAAACCATTTAATATAAAGTGGGCATGAGGGGGCATTGTGGGCAGGAATTGTGGGCAGTATTAATTTTAGATGGCATGTGGGCATTATAAATTAGAGAGCATTATTAATTTGCGTGATTAATTTAAAGGGCACAAGGGGTGTTATAAATTGAGTGGGCACGCAGAGGCTTTACTAATTTAAGGGGGCACAGAGGAAGTATTATTAATCTACAGATGCACACAGGGGGTTATTCATTTCCAGGGGATTTATATATTACATATTTTATAATTGGGGTCGCAGCAGGATGGGTGTGCAGGTGAGGACAATGTGGGTCGGGTGCCTGAAAAACTAACGAGCCAAAGGTGTCTGTGCTGCAAACTTTACAGAGACAAGTCACAGCTGGAAGAAGTAGTCATGGCGGTCCAAAGGGAAGAGAAGGGAAATGTGACTGAATAGTCAGAGACGTCACCTGTAAGTCACACCTCTGCCCTCATCCCATAGAGGGAGAAGATAAAATTCTGATTACATCACATTTCCCATTTTTGCACAAGAGCTCCGCCCCCTCCTGTCACATGACCATCACTTACACATTCTTCAACTAGAACGTCTCTTTGCAGCTAAGCTCCGCCCGCTATTCTGATCATGTGATGTGACATCATCACAGGTCCTTCAGTCACTCTGCACAGCTGAGCTTCACCTTCCTCATGTGACTGATCACATGATAGTGACATCATCTCAGGTCCTTCAGCTATGGCAGTGTAGTAGATACAGAGCAGGTCCTGGTCAGGTGGTCACTGATGTTGTGCTGTTCTCTCTGTTATCAGCCAGCAGTGCATTTCCCATTATACATATATATATATATATATATATATATATATATACACACACACACATATACTTGGTCGTTGTCTGCAGAATGTAACAGAACTCCTTGTGTGACATCAGGCCTAAGGTAAGCCAATGGTAGATGCTAGAATGGAGGGGGTAAAATCAGATGCTGTTTGGTATGCTGCGGATCCAGTAGGTGGCGCTGTACAATATGTAATGTGTCAGCTAGTGCACCAATGTCTCCCCAGTATCAGCCACGTGTCAGATTGTCATAAGTCAGGGCTTCGTTGTCAGCTCCGCTGTTATTCTGTACATTACTTGAATAGACGTGAATACAGAAAGCCGCGCACATTCATGGCTACCTCTCTATTCATAGTCTGCCTGGATGTGACAATAGGGCACCCCCCATTCTTCAGACAGGTATGGGTTCAAGAGATGGGACCCTCATTTGTAAGACATTTATGGCATATCCTGTGTATGTTGTCCTCTCTATGATTTACAGCCTCTTGTAAAGTTACCGGCTGTACAAGAAGCCTCGAGTGGATCCAGCTCTCTAACATTCTCCAAGGATGGACAAGGACTGGAGGAAAATTACTAAAAGAATATTAAACTTCACCTTGGAGATCATCTACCTGCTGACCGGAGAGGTAAACTTTCTATATTTCTGTATTGTGTTATTTACCAAGAAACACAATGAAGAGAAAATCCAGAATAGACAAGTAGGAGCTGTATGGAGAAGGAAAGAAGAGTGTCAGATGGGCGGAGTGTGGCCTGGGGAGGTTGTGCTGTGTACTCAGTAGGCCAAACCACTGACTCCAGCCTGAATCTTATGTCAACTCCTTCCTAAGTGGCTGACTGTCACGGTCAGACAGAAGCAGTAAAGCTCCTCTAATTTATGAAAAACCAATGATTGACTTCTTAAGAAACTAACTGTACATGAAGCTATGCTATTGTGTAATATGATTAAAAATAATCTATCGTTTTATTTTGAAGTTGGAGTCTGTAACTTTTCTATGATTCTAACTCTGACTCCGAATTCTTGCCTGAAGTAGAGGAATTTGGTTACTAGAAGACTGGCGGCAGGAGGAGAGCCCATGGTCCATCTCGTCTGACACATATTATGTCTCTGAGGATAGATGTATGGTTATCCTAGGATTATAGTCACTTACTGCTGATATTCCAACCACATCTTGTGGGAGTTTGTTCTGAGCCTCAACAGTATTCCTGCCTCAGTAAAAAGTGTGACATTAGTACAGATGGTGGGTATCAGCCTCCACCTCAGGCCCAGATACACATTTCACTCAGTAGCTCCTTTGAGGGATAATGAGATGGGAGGGGTAGACAACCTAATTTATACACGAAATATGGAGATCTTCTATCCAGTCCAGCTTCGCCACCACACCTCAGCATCTTGGGCAGCACATGTACCAGAGCAGCGCACACAGTATGGGACATGTTAAAAAGAGCAGTCTCCCTGAGCCTCTGTATAATTAGGGACAATTCACATTACATAACACCTCCCAGCAGCCGTCATGTACTTTTGATGATTTTTAGTAGTTGTGGTAGTTGTGTCTGTATTATGTATGGAGTAAAGAGAAATAATTTCACTACACAAGATTGTGGTTACTTGGGTTATTGGCTAAACACAGAAAATTCTAGAAGTCTCTCTTGATAAGTTTTCTAAGTACCATAAGGTAAAAAAGTGAGTAGGGCCGGAGAGTAGCAACAGTTTTGATCTTAGCAAGTAGTAGGTGGTAATGTACTCACCAAATCTTGAGAGGCACAACATGCACAAGAGGATGGAGTCTACCTAAATGGCTGCCGCTGAAGATCCCGAACAGTGGACACATTCCTGTACCAATATCAATCGAGAGTAAATGGCTATGAGTAAGCAGTGAGTGTAACCCCCGAAACGAATAAGCGGTACCGGAGGGACTTACAGTGCTGTTTGAATATGGGTTTGGATTTTTAAGGAGCTGGTGCATTCAATAAACCTTTGTGGATCATGGATCGTAGGGGGAGCTTCTCGTGATGCTTGTCACAAATACTTGTCATAGACAAATTCTAGGTGAGGTCGCCAGAACTGACCCCAGTATTCCAGATGTGGTCTCAGTAAAACTCTATATAGCTGGATCACAGCATACATTTCCCCAAATTTCTCTCTCTCCATGCACAGGAATATGCAGCGGTGAAGAAGACATCGGGTGACTGTGTGACTCCCAGCAGCCATGTCCATGAGTCAGGAGGATGGAGCAGCAGCCGCAGCCCCATCACAGAGCCTCCCCCTCACTCACCGATACATGAGCAGAAGATTCTAGAACTGACCAACAAGATCACTGAGCTGCTGACTGGAGAGGTGAGCGCTGCTGGGAATGCTGGGACGTTATACAGTAACACCATGGAGGGGTCTGGTGATGACCGTATCATTGTGTTGTCAGGTTCCTATAAGGTGTCAGGATGTCACTGTCTATTTCTCCATGGAGGAGTGGGAGTATTTAGAAGAACACAAGGACCTGTACAAGGATGTCATAATGGAAAACTACCAGCCGCTTATATCACAAGGTGAGAAGAGATATATAACTTGTTGCACATTACTACGGGCACAGGCTGGCACTGGTGGTCATGTTGAAGCACTTATACCATCACGTGCAAAGCATACCCATGACATGTAATGTAGGCGCTCCCATCAGGTTGGAGCTTTACGTCTACCATATACATCAAACATATCCATAGGTCTTCATTCACCCATTGGATGCCAAAAGAGTGTTCTTTTGGCATCCATTGATCTCATATATGTGGGAATAATTTTTATTTTGGGTTTATAGTTCATAGCCTAACAAATGCCTCAGAACTTACAGTAATGCCTGATATACCATAGGATTATTTTAACAGATGTTTGTGTGAATCCTAAATGGATACTTTCCTGTCATTCTTCTCTTCTGCGTTTTTAGTATTGGGCACACGTTACGCCATTATTGCTTGTACTTTTGTGCTAAATTTCAATGAACCAATCCCAGAAGATCTGCTACCGCCATTGAGATCAATAGCAGCCACCAGGTCTACTGTGAAATGGACAAAGCTCTAATTCATAACAGGCTGCCGCCGCCAGCTGTAGTGGTGATAGCTCCACTATAATGTTTTTTGTATTTTTTTCACCACTATTTCATTATCCCTGTACTGTGACATCATTTTATCACAGCACAGTTATAAATCCTAGCAGGGCCACAATAGCCAATAACAGCAGCGACTCTATGATTTTATGCAGTTTTTCACACTGCCGCCAAAGTTCTTGGTTTTTTAGTTTATTGTAGACCACAAAGAAGGGATGGGAGCAAGGTGCTGCCTGTCAATTCATTTGAATTATCAGGCAGCTCCTGCTAAGATATTTAATACGTTACTAGTGTGAAATTTAGTACCAGTGACACGTTAAGGCTTAAGGCCCCACATAGTGAGCTGGAGCCAAAAAAACGCTGCAGAAAAGACAGTGGCAGAAACACATAGCATTTTTTTTTCCGCAGCATTTTTCACAGAAAGTCCACAGGGTTTTCCTCTGTGGACTTTCTGCTTTTATTATACCTATACGGAAACCGCTAGCATTTCCGTAGGTATAATTGACATGCTGTGATTTGCAAAAACGCTCACATTTTTTGAAATCGTAGCATTACCATTACCATTGCAGATATTTTTGTCTGCAATGTGTGGATGAAATTAGCCACAATCCCATCCACTTTGCAGGTATTGTAAAACGCAGTGTGTTTTTTGCCAGGGCATTTCAACCACGGCCAAAACACTGCGTTTTCGCAAAGTCATATTGGCGAATGCCACATCTGTATGAGAAATGCTGCATCGAGACATAACCTGCTTAAAAGTTCTAGGATTGTGCGCCACCGCTGACACAAAGTGGGTGCAACATATTGGGCACTGAATGGTGTATTTATTTAAAAAGTAAAATTTTCACTCTGCAGCAACTGCTGAACATTATCTTTTTGGAAGAATCCTGGGGTCAAAATGATCACTATAACCCTTCAGAAATTCCTTGAGGAATGTAGTTTCTAAAATGTAATGATCTCAGGGGTTCATTGTTTATTACAGATCAGAGACTCTGCAATTGCCCAGTGACAAATTGTAGTTTGTGTTACTGGTAAATTTTGGGCAATATGTTTTGCGTTTATTTATTTAACCAGTTGCCTACCGCCCATTAATTACGGACGGTCTGCAAGGACTTACCTGTACAGCCTTGCAGATAAGCAGCTGCACAAGATCATACAGCTGCAGAACCAGGGAGACGGCTGTTATAACAGCTGGACCTCCAGTACAGAATGCAGGGACGATTTATTACCATCTTTGTCTTCCCGATCACATGCGGTCAATGAACCATCAACCTTAAAGTGCATGATCGGGGCACTCATTGGAACCAGCAATGAATATGCCTCTCATTGGTTTCAAGCAAGTGTTGCAAGATGAAGGATGCTTCGTCCTTGCTCAGTCATAACATACCATTTTTACTTCTTTCTGGCTTTGTCAAAAAAAAAAAAAAAATCAAAAAACTCTTGTCCATCCTTATATAATTGTGCTAAATTTGTCTACTTTAAAATAATCCATTTTCATTCCTAACAGAAAATCTCATTAAGAACTTTGAGGAAAATTGGATGTTCTCACTAAATTGTAAACTAGAAGATGAAGATATTATGGAGGACTCTTCAGGAGAAAACCTCATGACCCTTAATTTTCCTCCGGAATCATGTAATCCCCCGAATCACAAAAATTTTTCTCCTGACCAATTTCAGATTGTTACCACAAGTACAGGTCACAAAGGGGTTAATAGGTTTCAATGTAGTGAATGTGGAGAAGAGTTTACAAAAAACTCACATCTTTCTATACACAGAAGAATCCACACGAGGAAAAAGCCAAACGTCTGTTCCGAATGTGGGGAATGTTTTACCTCAATGTCCAAGCTTGTTGCACATGAGAGAAATCACACAGAGAAGTTATTTCAATGTTACGAATTTGGGAAATCTTTTATTACTGAAGATATACTCAAGCAGCAGCTGAGAATTCACACGGGAGATAAAAAATTCACGTGTTCAGAATGTGGGAAATGTTTTACAAAAAAGTGTAATCTCATTAGACATGAGGGAATTCATAAAGGAGAGAAACCATTTACATGCGCAGAATGCGGGAAGTGTTTTACTGAGAAAATCAATCTTGTTAGACATGAAAGAAGTCACACAGGAGAGAAACCCTTTAGATGTTCAGAATGTGGGAAATGTTTCACAACAAAATTTAAGTGTGTAAGACATGAGAGAATTCACACAGGAGAGAAGCCATTCAAGTGTTCCGAATGTGCAAAATCTTTCATCACTAAAGACAAACTTAAGCATCATCAGAGAAGTCACACAGGGGAGAAACCATTTACATGCTCAGAATGTGGGAAATGTTTTATAGGGAAATCAAAGCTTGTTAAACATGAGCGAATTCACACAGGAGAGAAGCCATTCTTGTGTCTAGAATGTGGAAAATGTTTTACAAATAAATTAAATCTTGTTAGGCATGAGAGAATTCACACAGGAGAGAAGCCATATCCGTGTTTACAATGTGGAAAATGTTTTATAGAGAAATCAAAGCTTATTATACATGAGAGAATTCACACAGGGGAGAAACCATATTCATGTTCTGGATGTGGGAAACGTTTTATAGAAAAATCAAATCTTCTTAAACATGAGAGAACACACACAGGAGATGGACCATTTTCGTGTTTAGAATGTGGGAAAAGTTTTCCTACTAAAACCAAACTTGAGGATCATCAGAAAATTCACACAATGCAATTGCAATAAAATCAAATAAAATAAAACTCATCACAGAACTCGTACAGAAAAAAAAAAACCAAAAAAAAAAAACAATATTCTTGTTAGGAATCTAGGTCGGCCATTAAGATTGCTTATTTTTGGGTGCAGTGAGCTAGGATCTGCCATACACCCAGTTTTATTTACTGGAGATCAACTGTGACTGAGATTCATGGGGGAAAAGTATTCAAGAACCTTCCATTTTCTGTACTTTTTTTCCCTGCCCCTTTGGGTTTTACTTGTGTGTTTAGGGTCATTGTATGTTGCAGGTAGTGATGAGCGAAGTTTTAAAAAATTCAATTCGGCAACTTCGCCGAATTTTCCTATACAATTCTATTCGATCCGAATTAAATCGCGGCGAATTGCGTTAAAAAAACCCAGCTATTTCCTGGATGCAGAAAACCGGGGTGGGTGTGTGGGTGGCAAAATGACAGAGCAGGGTGTTAGCTGTAACTGACAGCTAACACCCTGCTCCATAACCGATCAGGGCTTTTAAAACCTTTGATGCCTCGGTCAAACATGCCGTGGGCGCTCGCAAAGGGGTTAAAGGGATGTGACATCACAGGGCTGGCTGGCTGTTGATTGGCTGCACGCATTGCATTGTGGGTGATCCTGTGTTGCCAGAGTTCCTTGCCCCATGTACTAACGTGCAGCAGCCATTTAAAAAAAATGCGATTCGTTACCACGAAGCATGAGGAAATCCGGATTTGATGTGAATCGAATATTTCCTGAAATTCGGATCGACTTCCACTTCATCAGCTTCAATTCGCTCATCTCTAGTTGCAGGGTCTACTTTAACCCATTAGTGTCTAACCAAGTCACCAGGGGGCATTTTTACAGCCGCCATATTTGCTTAAAGGGGTTGACTGGTCTGAATTTTTTTTTTTTTTTTAGCCTATCCTTAGAAAATACCTGATCGAAAGGGGGCCAACACCTGGCTCCCGGACTGACCATTTTATATGGAGCCGCTTCTAGCCAACACAGGGCCAGAAGCAGAAAGCTCTGTCCACTGTATTGCCGCTGGTGCCTTCACTGACTTCAATGGGAGCTGTGCTGCAGTGAAGGTGCCCGGCCTCTAGACAATGGATGGAGAATTCTAATTCGGGCTGCGTATTGTGTACAGGACGGGCGAAGGTAGCGGCTCCATACTAATGATAGGGCCGGGTGTTGGTCCCCTATTGATCAGGTGTTTTTTTTTTTTTTTTTAAGCCCAGACAACCTCTTTAAGTGTTCATATTGTTAAATTGTCCTGGAAGATAACATGCATGGATAAAACATCCATCTTTCTTCTCTTCATGCAGCTACATATTCACTTCAGCTCTGCTTGCTTGGTTTTACTATCTCTGTGCAAACCTTCATATTCATCCCAGATATTTTAGTTGCCCATCTTCCTAATGTGTTTTATCTTTGCAGTTATTGTCTTTGTTCCTCAGTGATTTTATACTTGCACTTTCTCGCCTTCTGTATTTATACTAACTTCCCACTCCTCTATTTCCGCGATTCCGTCTTTTACACTTCAGTTTTCTTAATTCACCTTAACCCTACTCCTAAAATCTCTGAACTGTCTTTTGTCTTATTGGTTTCTTCTACTAGTACTGTTGACATCTCCCCCAACCCTTGTCTACCTTCTTCTGCTAATTCCAATTTCCTTCCCTTGTACATAGAATCCTTGCTAATTTTATTAACGCTCACTGTATCCCTTCTCCTTTTAACTGTGTCCTCTTTAACACCTATTCGGTATATAACAAAGTTAGAGGACCTTTCACATCTTCTGGCTCCGGCTGTATTATTTGCCGCTAGAAAGCTGAATTCAGCGTTCTGTCAGCTTTGATGGTACAAGCCCGGTTGCCGGAGTTTCGGCACCAATATCCCTTCACTGTCAGTAGGGCGGGCTTTACTGCTCAGCGTCATCACTGGGCGGTAAGGAACACTGCCTATGACAGTATAAGGCTGTTGAAGAGTACTGTCAGGGGGGCGTTCCTTGCTGCCGAGTGATGACCCTAGGGTATAAGGCCTGCCCTTCTGACAGTGGAGAGATATCGATGCCAAAACTAACGGCACCGATATCTCCGGCACCTGGCCACATATCGGCAGAGATGAATTCAGAGCCAGCTTTTTAGCAGTATATAATATCGCTGGTGCCAGAGGACGTGAAAGGTCCTCTTTAAAGCCATTCCTGGCCAGTTTTGAAGGATTCAAAAACCTGCTAGTCCTCACAAAAACCTAGCTTCAACAATCTGATACTGCCACTTCTGCTCTATCCTATCCTATGCTGGGCTGCACTGCTCTCCTTCTCCCAGACCTAAGAATAGGCCAGGTGGAGAAGTGGACATACTTTTATCTCCACAGTGCACTGTCCAGGTCATTCTCCAATACGGTGGCAGTCTTGACACACGACTCAAGTGGTTTTTAGCGGTGATCAAGGTGTGTCACACGTCTGTGGAGAAAAGACATACTCCCGCAGATTACCTTCACTTCAAGTTCATGCTCAAAAACTATAACTCTTATCCCTCCCCTCTCCAATAAACCAAAACCACTCTTTGACACACTTCACTCCTTACTCACACTATACACAGTCCTCCGTGATGAGGACCTGGTCATTTACTTCAATGACAAGATCTGTCAGGAAATAATTGTCTAATCTCCAAGTAGCACCTCATCTTGTTCTCTCTCCTCCTTTAATCCAATTACAGAAGAACTCTCCCAGTTCCTTTCTTCTTCTTGCCCTTATACCTGCTTTTGCGACCCTTGTCCCTCGCACCTCGTCCAGTCTCTCTCACTACTTATCTTACTAAAATATTTAACCACTTTCCTTCCTCTTTCATACACACTGTCATAACCCTGCGACTAACAAAAAACCCTCCCATGACCTACCGTGTGCTACTAACTACCGACCCGTCCCTAATCACCCCCAAACTCCTGGAATGCTTGGTCTACTCTTCGCTATCTCTCTGATAAGTCTCTGCTCAACCCCTTTCAATCTGGTTTTCATGCACTAGACCAGGGGTAGGCAACCTTCGGCACTCCAACTGTTGTAAAACTACAACTCCCAGCATGCATACTTGCTCTGTTGTTCTTGGAAATCCCATGGAAGTGAATGGAGCATGCTGGGAGTTGTAGTTTCACAGCAGCTGGAGTGCCGAAGGTTGCTGACCCCTGCACTAGATTCTACAGAAAGTGTCCTAATAAAAGTCTCCAATGATCTCCTTGTAGCTAAATCTAAAGGCATCTCCTTTCTACTCCTTCTTCTGGATCTCTGCAGCATTTGACACTCTACACCACCATTTCTTCTCTGTATGTTCCACTCTATTCGCATTAAAGACCATATTCTCTCTTGTTTTTTTTCCTACTTTTCTAACCACATGTTCACTGTATCAATTGCTGGCTCTAGTTCTTTCTTGCTGTCGGGGTTCCTCAGGGTACAGTCTTAGGTTCCCTTTTCTCCTCTGCCTATGCAGCCTCTACTGGACAATCCATAAGCAGATTTGGTTTTCAGTACCATCTTTCTGCTGATGATGCCCAACTATATACCTCCTACCGCAACATCGCCCCTGAACTAATACAAAATACCAGAACACCAGTGACTGTCTCTCTGTCTATCTCTTCTATTTTGTCCTCTCTCAATCTGATACCTATTCTTTCAAAAACTGAACTTTTGTTTCTACCATCTACGAACCCTGATATTTCAGTCTGTGATCTTACCATATCTCCTTGGAAGCATGCCCTTTTTCTTGGGGTTATGTTTGACTCACGCTAGGTTCACACTAGTGTTTGGCTCTCCATTGTTCAGTTCCGCATGGGGACCCAAAAGATGGAGAGCCTGTCCACTTAAAAAGTGGTTACCTGCGGACCCAATAGACAATAATGGAGTCTACCTGGTGTTTGTTGGGTTTCTGCTGGTTTTATACTGAAAACGGAGGAGAGAAAAGTCCTCCTTGCAAGACTTTTCTCACTGCCGATTTTAAGCAGAATCTGTGTTGGAGACGCCAACGTAGATGTGAACCTAGCCTTAGACCTTTCCTGTGCCCTGTATAGTCAATCATTTGCATGCCACCTGCCCCTCAAATGTTTAGAATGTAAGCTCTTGAGAGCAGGACCCTCACTCCTATAATGTGAATTGTTTAGTAATTTATCGGTGTGCCATGGTTGTCTGTACATGAACCCTGTGATTGGTAAAGTGCTGCAGTATATATTGGCGCTATATAAATAAAAATTATTATACAACCAATAGACTTTCTAAACGAGGCTGATATGGTGCCAAAATTTATAAGGTACACAGAGACTCATATCACAGGGAGCATTGTGGAGTAGGGGAGTTAGTGACTGCCATACAGGCGCTCATCCCCAACACCCGTAGGGGTCAGTTGTTTGTACAGGGAGCCAATTTACCTATAAGAATATTTTTGGCATGTGATAGAAAACCCACACAAACTCCATATAGATGTAGTCCTTGGTCAGGCTTGAACCCAACACCCCAGTACTGCAAGGCCACAGTGTTAACCACTAAGCCACCATGCTATGTATACTATTATACTACTGTCCCCTCTATAAATCCCTACATGCTGCAATGACAGGGGGTCTGTGGGACAGTACATAAAATAGAGTGGGAATTCCACCACAGCTGACGTCCAAGACTGTGGAGAGAGGGGCTTCAACCATACCTGGTATAAAAGGTGGCAATGTCTCTTATACAGACCACTACGTGTAATGGAAAGGGGATAACTTGCTTTGATGGAGAAATCTCTTTATATCATCCCCAAACTAATCACAAAAACAGATGCGCAGATTCACAATAAAAGTGATGGTCCACCTCTTAAAGCGGAACTAAACTTTCAGCCAACTTTTGTGTCCTTAATACGTTTTGTAATATACTTTATTAACAGATTTTGTCTCCTTTCTGTGAAATCCTGCATCTCTTTATTCTTTCCCTTTCTTCTGTATGGAGAGATGTTTTTGTCTCTCACTGAGTATGGCCCGGTTCACATCTGCGTTCGGGTTTCCATTCGGGGGAGTCCGCTTGGGGACCCCCCGAACGGAAACCTATACGCATAGAAAAGCGGTTACCTAAGGAAACCCACGGACCCCATAGACTATAATGGGGTCCGTCTGGTTTCCGCACGAAACATGCGGAGAGAAAAGTGCTGCTTGCACTAGAAGGCCATCCATATAATGTGACCGTCTGCTCTCTAAATGGAGGGACATTCATTTCAATGGTCAGAAAAGCATAAAGGGGAGACCCGAACCTCCACCCCCCACCCAATAGTGACAACAAATCTCCTAGAACCACAGAGAAGAGGACTACAACGCTCAGCATGTTCAAGCTGTTGTTATGTGGTATCAGAAAACATTTCAGATGGGAATATGGGTAGAGAACTATAACTCCCAGCATTTTATTAAGCCTCTTCCTATAAAGAAAGATGAGAAACAGCGGTGGCTCAGTGGTTAGCACTGTAGCCTTGCAGTGCTGGAGGCCTGGGTTCAAATCTGACCAAGGACAACATCTGCGAGGAGTTTGTATGTTCTCCGTGTTTGCGTGGGTTATCTCCCACACTCCAAAGACATACTGATAGGGAATGTAGATTCACATGACCAACGCTACAGAGTCTTCAACTACCCTGTTTCCCCGAAAATAAGACAGCGTCTTATATTAATTTTTGCTCCCAAAGATGTGCTGTGTCTTATTTTCAGGGGATGTCTTATTTTTTTTTCAATGAAGAAGAATTCACATTTATTGCTGAACAAAAAAATGAACATTTATTATATACGGTACTGTACAGTAGTTGTCATCACAAACCAGCATAACCAGACAAACTGTGAATCCTATCAAGAATTTCTTACTACCGTACCATTATTTCCATGTACAACAATTAACAGTATGGTACATTTACCAATATTTACGGTACGAATAGAAAGTAAAATTTATTCAATGACAGTTATGTCATCATCTTCTAGGACATCATCATAACAATCCAAACCATTAATTTCCCTGCACACAGTATCATGCCCCATAGTGGCCCCTGCACACAGTATCATGTCCCATACTGGCCCCTGCACACAGTATCATATCCCATAGTGGCCCCTGCACACAGTATCATTCGCCATAGTGGCCCCTGCACACAGTATCATTCCCCATAGTGGCCCCTGCACACAGTATCATTCGCCATAGTGGCCTCTGCACACAGTATCATTCCCCATAGTGGCCCCTGCACACAGTATCATTCCCCATAGTGGCCCCTGCACACAGTATCATTCCCCATAGTGGCCCCTGCACACAGTAGTTTGCCCCATAGTGGAGCACCCATGAACAATTATTATACTGTGGGGTCTTTTCAGACCCCAGAGTATAATGATCGGAGACCCAGGAGAGGATAGAAACATAAAAAACAACGTTGCTTACCTGTTCCTCGCTCCGGTGCATGCCCGTGCGCTACTCCGGCCTTCTTCAATGTTAGACCAGGCCGCATCACGTGATCCGGCCGGCGTCGCGACGCAAAATGACGTCCACTGACGTCTGCAACGTCACCAAACAGGCCCGAAGCCTGGAGAAGCGTAGGACAGGTAAGTGTGGCATCCCAGAGCTGGCTATGGCTGGGCTGAGGGTGATCTCTGTGCATTGTATTATTTCCTGTTGCTTCATAGCCTGTGTGACATAGCAGGGGGTCCTGAGTCGCACACAACACAGCGCCACCTAGTGAGCCTCACACATGCATTACACCTCCCATAGGATTGAATAGTAACCAAATGTCCAATGGGAGGACATCGCCTGGGAAAAGGGGAGGAGTCAGCTGATCACTGGGTCCCCATGGTAACACCCCTGCAGGAAGGTCCTGCGTGTGAGGAGTTAGAAGTGTGGAGTGTTAGGAGGAGGAGGTGAGGAGAGAAGTGTGATGTCCTGTGAAGAAAGCAGTGAGTTTAGTGCAGGAATCTCAAGTCCTAGACAGGCCCAGGAAGGTTGGAGAGCTGACATACTCCAGCTATTCAGAAGATCCTGTCCCCTGTCTGCCTAGCCATCGCCCTGAAGGAAGTCAAGCATCATTATCTTGTCAGCCTGAGACTGTGGAGAGAACATTCTGGAACACGTGCTCCATAGCCAGTATCACAGGATCCAGGGGCCAAGGCCAGACCTGTGGAATATCCTGCCACCCTGACTATTACACCCCGAAACTCTGAGCTATCAGGACCACATAACGTGAGTGGGGAATATTATGTACTAGTATCATGGTGGGCATCCTCCTATGAGCCAAATAGGAGCCCAGACGCACCTTAGGGCTGTAACACTGAAGTATAAGGGGCTAGGAACACCTTTCATCAAGTCTACCCTGCACCCCAGGACTTTGCTGTGTCACCAGGCGTACCCCGTTGTTTTGTATTGAAGAAACTGTTTAAGCATTTGTGCCTCCACACCCATGGAAGTAAAAGTTCAACTTTACAACCGTTTCTGTGTCTGACTCTGCACCGACAACATCAGGGCGCCCCAAACACCACCAGTCGGCACAGTATAGGGGAAGCGCCCCGAGGGAACAATCACCACCAACATTTGTGCAGCCCCCTCATCACCGGTACCAGTGGTGGTAACGTGGGACAGCACCAGCCCTGCGCCCTCGTGCCCAGAGACCGTGACAAGTCTGCGCTGTTTGCACCCCGCAATCCCAACTGCAGCGTTACCTTCCATCTGGTCACCGCATAAGCACATAGTTTTTTATGTTCGCTCACCTCCCCTGGGCCGCCGATTATTATACTCCGGGGTCTGAAAAGACCCCGGAGTATAATGATAGCAGAGATTGTGGGGTTCTCCCGCGGCCTCACATATCGTATATACCGTATGTTCTGTTCGGGAACATACGTCTTACTTTCGGGGGATGCCTTATATTGGGCAATTCTCCGAAACCTCTCCTATGCCTTACTTTCGGGGGTGTCTTATTTTCGGGGAAACACGGTAGAACTTCTCTTTGCATAAAAGCTCCGCCTACTGTTTTGGTCATCTGATGGTGACATCACCACAGGTCCTTCAGTCACTATTTATCCTCTTCCCTGTTGGCTCTGCCCCTTATCTAACTGATCACATCATGGTGACATCATCACAGGTCCTTTAGCTATGGCAGTGTAGTAGATACAGAGCAGGTCCTGGTCAGGTGGTCACTGATGTTGTGCTGTTCTCTCTGTTATCATCCAGCAGCAGATTTCCTATTATACGGAGGAATTATATAGAGAGGAAAACGTAACAGAACTCCTTGCTGTAATAGTACGGCGCAGCCGTCTGGATCTAGAGGGCAGGACTATTACTGCTGCTGAAGCGGGTAAGTTACAGCTAACAGCTTACTCCAGCGCCCCCGATCAGAGCTCAGCTCTGATCGCGTGTTTTATCCTGTTAGATGCCGCAGTCAAACATGACCGCGGCATGTAAGTGGTTCTGATATAATAATGCCCCCCTCTGTGGTGAGATCAGGGTTTGCTGATATGTATTTTCAGCAGCCTGGGGTCTGACCAGGCTGCCAAAAGCCCCCACACCTGGATGATCCTGCCGTGATGGGAGGAAGTCAGCCTAAGTATGTGAATACGCTGACTTTCTCTATACACTGCAATACTGTACATGTGTATTGTATTGTATAGTACTGAACCAGCGATCAGAAGATGGAGATGCAAAAATAACTGATTTATGTCCCCAAATGCGTTTTTGTTTTGCAAAATTAGTAACGCATAAAAAAAAAAAAAAAGATAAATGAGGTATTGCTGTAATCATACTGATCCGCAGAATAAAGGTAACATGTTACTTATGCTCTACGCTGCATGGAAATGCAAAAATTTATGTTTTTTTTTTTAATCCGCCAAGAAAGAGTTTATAAAATTTAGCCAATAAATTGTAGGCTGCCAAAAATGTCATTGAAAAATGCATCTCATCCCGCAAAAACAAGCCCTCATATGGCTACATCACCAGAAAAGTAAAAAAAATATTGGACACCTATCCCCTGTCCTGGGGATAGGAGGTAAGTCACCATAACGGCACAACCCCTCAAGGGAGCATTGTACCGTGTGGGGGGTATTAAGGAATATTATACTGTTTGGCAGCACTAACTTGGCATTATAATGTGTAAGGGGCATTAAGGTATATTATACTGTGGCGGGCACTATTGAGGCATTATACTCTTTGGGGGGCATTAAGGAGCTTAATACCATGTGAGAGGCATTAATAGAACATTTGTGACCCCCACACAGTATAAGGCCCCATTAAGGGTCTCCACATGTTATAATGAAGCATGTGTGTCTCCACATTATGCTCCTTAGCAGTATATATTCCGACCGCTGTATCCCAAGCCCTGATATGTTACATTAGCACATTCGTGTAAATGGGGCATTGACAATTACCGATCCCTGCTGCTATTTTTGTAAGGTATCAGGGCTTGGGGGACTGTGGTCAGAAGATGAATGTTTTTCCCGGCTGCTATCATATTGAAAGGGCCAGGAGGCAGGGTCCGGACAGCCAGTCGAATATCCCTGCTATAGAGGATCTGTCACCTTTCCTGACCAATCTGTGTTAGTAAATGTATCCCAATGGAAGCAATGAAAAAAAGGGTTTGAGAAATATGTTGTGTGTATATATTATGTGATGTGTGTGTGTATATATTATGTGATCTTTGCCTTTATTGGACCAAATCTGGGTGCTGATTTGGTCCTGTGTCATTTAGCAGTCAGGAGATGGGACTTAGCCCTGCTCAACTTGTGGACAAGGGCAAATGTCTGATTAGGATATGGGGATAAGTGTTACCTGGGCCTCATAGATATGACCCTGCCTGCCGCCTTGAGAATCTACACCCCGCAGTTGGTAACTTGCAGAAAGTTGTGGAATTTGAGAGAATTTAGCACACTAGTTAAATGTAGTCTGTCACTTCCCCCAAGCATATTCTGCCCACCACACCATGTTACAGGGCACATTACAGTGATTGTATACGTGACAACATTTGTTATGTAGGTATCTTTTGTAGATTTACAGAAAAACAATCTTGAAGTCTTATGCCAGTGAAACACAGTGTGCACTGTGTGCAGGCCTTCATCTCCCTGGAGCATTGGTCTTGCCGCTCCTGTCTGTTGCACCCCATGCATTGAGAGTTGGTCCTCTGTTATGACATCACCAATCCTACTTCAGTGCTCCCTGGCCTGAAGGCCCGCCTCCAGTGCACCAACTGCCTCACTTATAGTGTGTACCATGTCATCTGTGTCTGCTGCTGCGTCATTGACTCCCCATTATCAGCCATGTGTCAGGTTGTCCTAAGTCAGGACTACATTGTCAGCTCCACTGTTATTCTATATGTTACTGAAGTAAAAGTAGCGCGCACCTCTCCACATTCATAATCTGCCTAGATGTGACAGCAGGGGACCACTTATTCTCCACATAGGTATGGGTCCAAGAGATGGGACCCTCATTTATATGACATTTCTGACTGCATATGTTGTCCTCTGTGATTTACAGCCTCTCGTAAAGGTGTTCTAGAAGCTTCTAGTGGATCCAGTTTTCTCACATTCTTATCCTAAATGACCATCCAAGGATGGAAGAGGACAAAAATGAGATTACCAAAAGAATATTAAACTTCACCTTGGAGATCATCTACAGGCTGACTGGAGAGGTAAACTTTCTATATTCCTGTAATTTTTAACAAGAAACGTAACAGGAAAAAGCCATAATAGACAAGTAGGAGCGTTGTAATGAGAAGGAAAGGACCGGCCAGGAAGAAGAGGGTCAGATGGGCGGAGTGTGGCCTGGCGGTATGCTGTGGAGTCGATGGAGGCCAAACCACCAAATCTAGCTTCATAAAAGGCCGTGGTCAAACAGAAGCTGCAAAGCTTCTCTAATTCACGAACAAAGCCAGTGAAAGGAAATATGCAAAAAAACTTCTAATTCGTTATATAATATCAATAATTGTATAATATAGTTACAAAGATTAATCCTATTATTTTGAAGCTGAAGTAGGTAACTTTTCTGACTCCGACTCCACCCAAAACTGGCTCCAGTTCCCTAAATGTGTCTCTCTCCTTACACAGGAATACACAGTAGTGAAGAAGACATCGGGTGACTGTGTGACTCCCAGCAGCCATGTCCATG
This sequence comes from Leptodactylus fallax, assembly GCA_947044405.1. Lineage (NCBI taxonomy): Eukaryota > Metazoa > Chordata > Amphibia > Anura > Leptodactylidae > Leptodactylus > Leptodactylus fallax. The sequence goes on along the minus strand of CAMRHE010000375.1, from coordinate 423,035 downwards.
AGTCAGGAGGATGGAGCAGGAGCCACAGCCCCATCACAGAGCCTCCCCCTCACTCACCGATACATGAGCAGAAGATTCTAGAACTGACCAACAAGATCACTGAGCTGCTGACTGGAGAGGTGAGCGCTGCTGGGAATGCTGGGACGTTATACAGTAACACCATGGAGGGGTCTGGTGATGACCGTATCATTGTGTTGTCAGGTTCCTATAAGGTGTCAGGATGTCACTGTCTATTTCTCCATGGAGGAGTGGGAGTATTTAGAAGGACACAAGGATCTGTACAAGGACATCATGATGGAAAACTACCAGCCGCTTACATTAGAAGGTGAGAAGAGATATATATCTTGGGCACAGGTTGGTACTGGTGGCCATGTTGACGCACTTATACCAATGGCAATGAACTATCGGTATAAAACACTGGCTATATGGTGTGTGCCATGTCTAATATGGGTGGTAAAGTGCACCGATGCATCCCCATTGTCAGCCATGTGTCAGTTTGTCAGGAGTTAGGACTACATTGTCAACTCCGCTGTTATTCCATACCTTAGTCAAATAGAAGTAACACGCACATTCATGGCCATCTCTCGGTTCATAATCAGCCTGAATGTGGCAGCAGGGCCCCATCCCATTCTCCACATAGGTATGGGTTCAAGAGGCGGGACCCTCATTTATAAGACATTTCTCACATATCCTGTGTGTGTTGTCCTCTATCATTTAGAGGTTCTTATAGTGTCAACAGATTTAGAAGCCTCTATTGGATCCAGTTTTCTGACACTCTTATCCTGACTGACCTTCCAGGGATGGACAAGGACAGGAATGAGATTACCCAAGGAATATTAAACTTCACCTTGGAGGTCATCTACCTGCTGACTGAAGAGGTAAACTTTCTATATTTCTATAAAGTTCTAGACATCTCTAGTGATAACTACCATAGGAAAAAAGCTAGAAATGCTTCATAGGCCGGAGAGTATCAATAACTTGATTCCAGCAAGTTGTAGGTGGTAAGTGTCTCTCTCCATACACAGGATTATACAATAGTGAAGAAGACATCGGGTGACTGTGTGACTCCCAGCAGCCATGTCCATGAGTCAGGAGGATGGAGCAGGAGCCGCAGCCCCATCACAGAGCCTCCTCCTCACTCACCGATACATGAGCAGAAGATTCTAGAACTGACCAACAAGATCACTGAGCTGCTGACTGGAGAGGTGAGCGCTGCTGGAAATGCTGGGACGTTATACAGTAACACCATGGAGGGGTCTGGTGGTGACTGTATCATTGTGTTGTCAGGTTCCTATAAGGTGTCAGGATGTCACTGTCTATTTCTCCATGGAGGAGTGGGAGTATTTAGAAGAACACAAGGATCTGTACAAGGACGTCATGATGGAAAACTATCAATCTCTTCCATCGCGTGGTAAGAAAAAAATATATATGTATCTTATTGCACATTACTACAGGCACAGGCCGGCACTGGTGGCCATGTTGAAGCACTTATCACATCACATCACATGCAATGCATACCCATGACAAGTAATGTAGATGCTTCCCAGTGTAGGAATTTTTCCCATCAGGTTGGAGCCCTACATTTACTATATACATCAAACATATCCATAGGTCTTCACAAATTTAAATAATAGGTTAAGTAGTATTACGTGCCAAATCTAGTATATAACTCAATAATTTATATGGACGTATAAAAATTCAAATCTTTAATAATTTAAATTAAAAAAAATAACAAAATACAAACAAACTGGGTGCACAATATTAATTAAAAGGCTCTAATCACCTAAAATTTACATAGAAATCAGAGAGAATTTTTATTTGTGAGTTGGTAGACTTCACCACTAAGACGTTCCGGTATATAACATCAGTATCCTTGGAAAACTATCATATTTGTATATGAAGTAGATGTAAAGTAGCTATACAGTTATAGCTAGAAACAAACTTCAATGTCTCTCTTTATTCTCAACAATTATAAACTTCAAAGGCTGTTATATACTATACGTACTCTTGCCTCATTGATCAAAACTGTCTACCCTGGTATATCACAGTGGCTGAACCAGTTATAGTCTCCACGCTAAAGCACCACAGGTCAACCAGCCATCCTTTGAATTTACAATTGACCAATTTGGCACTTTTGATTTTTTTCCCGCTATGGCGTTCACCATATGGGAAAAATATTTTTATAAGTCTGTAGACCGGGCATTTTAGGACACAGGGATACCTAATGTGTATGTGTTTCACTTTATTTTTAAAGTTAAGAAGTCATTTTCTGGTGACACATTGCCTTTAAAGATTTAGGGAAATTTATTTTTTGCATAATTTCATAAAAAAAACAAACAAATACAATCTTCTAGGGTCTGTTCACATTTAAAGGGGTTATCCAGGCAAAAATAGACAACCCTTTTAAGGTTTAAATCAGTCGGGGGCAGTGAAACAAATAAAAAAAAAAAAAAATGCATACTCACCTGTCCCTGTTGCTCCAGTGTCCTCCCACATGTCCCAGTTCTTCTGCTTCGGCGGCGACTCCCAGGTCTCTTCTGGCGTTCTGCTGAAGCTGCTGAGGCCAATCACTGAGGCCAATCAGTGGCCTCAGGAAGCAGACCCGTGATGTCACAGGTAGTGACTTTGCAGGCCGTTTGCTGATTGGAATAGGAAATACTCCAAATCCTTCTTTTATATGTTAAAAAAATGCATATGTTGCTATCCTAATAAAATTGTGCTAAATTTGTCTAACATAACATGTAATCCATTTTTATTCCTAACAGAAAATCCCAGTAAGATATTTGAGGAAAATTGGATATTATCACTAAATTATAAAGTAGAAGATGAAGATATCATGGAGGACTCTTCAGGAGAAAACCTTCTTACCCTTAATTTTCCTCTAGAATCATGTAATCCCCCGAATCACGAAGAAACTTCTCCTGACCATTCTCACATTGTTACCACAAGTACAGGTCACAAAGAGGGTAATGGATTTCTATGTGGTGAATGCGGAGAAGAGTTTACAGAAAGCTCAGATCTTTCTATACACAAAAGAATTCACTCAAGGAAAAAGCGAAACTCCTGTTCGGAATGTGGGAAATGTTTTATGACAAAATCACAACGCATTGTACATGAGAGAATTCACACTGGAGAGAAGCCATTTCAATGTTCAGAATGTGAGAAATGTTTTATTACTAAAGATGTACTCAAGCATCATGAGAGAATTCACACAGGGGAGAAACCATTCACATGCTCAGAATGTGGGAAATGTTTTACAAAAAAATCCAATCTCGTTAGACATGAGAGAATTCACACAGGAGAGAAGCCCTTTACATGTTTAGAATGCGGGAAATGTTTCGCAACAAAATTTCAGCTTGTTACACATCAGAGAAGTCACACACAAGATAATTTGTGTGGGGAATCTTTTATTACTAAAGACATACTTAACAATAATCAGATAATTCACGAAGGAGAGAAACCACTAACATGTTCAGAATGCGGGAAATCATTTACAAAAACATCCAATCTTGTTAGACATGAAAAAATTCATACAGGAGAGAAGCCATTTACATGTTCCGAATGTGGGAAACTTTTTGGAACAAAATTTAAGCTTTTAACACATCAGAGAATTCACACTGGAGAGAAGCCATTTAATTGTTCAGAATGTGGGAAATTTTTTACCACTAAAGACAAACTGAAGCATCATCAGAGAAGTCACACAGGAGAGAAACCATTTACATGTCCAGAATGTGGGAAATGTTTTTCAAAAAAAATCAATCTTGTTAGACATGAGAGAATTCACACAGGGGAGAAGCCATTTGCATGTTCAGAATGTGGGAAATGTTTTATTACTAAAAGCAAACTTAAAGATCATCAGAAAATTCACACGGGGGAGAAACCATTTCCGTGTTCAGAATGTGGAAAATGTTTTAAAGAGAAATCAAAGCTAATTGTTCATGAGAGAACTCACACAGGAGAGAAGCCGTTTCAATGTGCAGAATGTGGGAAGTGTTTTATTGTGAAAGCAAAGCTTGTTGTTCATGAGAGAATTCACACAGGAGAGAAACCATTTCAATTTCCAGAATGTGGGAAATCATTTTACACTGAAGACGTTCTTAAGCATCATCAGAAAAAACACTCGGGGAAGAAATCATTGTATGTGGGAAATATTTTATAGAAAAATCAAAGCTTGTTATACATGAGAGAATTTTCAGTAAAGACATTTTTGTTTTCTGGGTGTGGGAAATGTTTTATAAATAAATTAAATTTTGTTAGAGAGAATTCATCCAGAATACCAAGGAAATTAAATGATAAAATTCACAGATTATTCACACATAACTATAATCCATATTCCTATATTTCTAAATGAGATTGTCGCGACAATTATCATTAACATGGTTAAGTTTCAGTTCTCTTCTCTTCAGTTCCCTCTTCTAGTCGTATCTTCTGCGCCCCCTACCTCCTGCTTCCCCCCTGTTATTACAGATGGTGGTGATATCTCCCCGTTGCACATAGAAACCTTGTTAACCGAATTCCACCGAGGCATTTTTTGATTTCTATTTTTGACTCCCCGCCTTCCAAACCCCATAATTTTTTCCGTGCGCAGAGCCATATGAGGGCTTAATGTTTGCGGGACAAATTGTTCTTCATAATGGTACCATTTATTGTTCTGTACAATGTACGGGGAAGCTGGAAAAAAAAAATTCAGAATGGGGTGGAATTGGAGAAATAGTGCATTTGTGCGACTTTCTTACGGCATTCACTATGCAGCCAAAATGACATATCACGTGTATTCTATGTTTCAGTACGATTCCGAGGATGCCAAATTTATATAGTTTTATTTACATTTTTAACCCCGTAATAAAAAAAATAGCTTAAAGTCGTCATAGTCTGACCCCATAACTTTATTCTATAATTCTGTGTTTAGGGATGCATAGGGTGTTTTTTTTTTTTGCAGGGTCAGGTGTAGTTTTTAGTTAATACAATTTTGGGGAATGTCTATTGCTTTGATCACTTTTTATTCTAATTTATATCAGAGGTGAAAAAATGGCCATTCAGGAGTTGATTTATTTTTTTCCCGGTGTTCACCGTACGGGAAAATTATTTTATAAGTTTGTAGACCTCTCCTGAAAGACTTATTTCTTTTAAGTTTTCAACATTTGAGAACACACATACAGAAATCTACTTGTTATTGTTGCTAAACAACTCTGACACCCTAGAGCAGTGATTCCCAAAGTGGTCCTGGTGGACCCCCAGGGGTCCACGGGGAGACTCGACGGGGGTCTACGTTAGATCTAATCTTCACGTTTTTTGACGAGTTTTGGGAATATGGTAGAAATGTAGCAGCAGGGGGTCCACCGAAACCAGTAAAATTTTGAAAGTGGTCTACGAGAAAAAAAAAAGTTTGGGAACCTCTGCCCTAGAGTCATCACTGTCCCCCATCTCTTGTCCCAATCTGGCTAGCAAACACTACAGGTCAAACTCTTAAAAGCACCCTGGATGAGACAGCACAACACAAATGTTCTGTCGACAGCAGTGCAAGGTGTGCCTAACATCTGTGGAGAAAACACATACAACTGCAGATTTCCAAGTCCATGCTCAAATGATGCTTTTCACAGCCCTCGCTGCTGAAGACCTGGCTATTTACTTCAAAGACAAAATTGACAAGATCCATCAGGAAATAATCATCCAATCTTCAATAACCTTATCTTGTTCACTGACCTCTTTTGATCCAATTACAGAAGTCTCCCAGCTCATTTCTTTTCGCCTTACCTGCATAAGCAAATCTATCCCCTCACACCTCAGCCAGTCTCTGTCCCCGGATGTCACTACTTACCCTCAAATCTACCTTGATGCAGAAGACAGGCTTATTTTGGTTACCCATTCACTTCCGAATACAATTTAAAGTGGACCTTTCATGTCCTCATACACATGTAGTTTTATATACCGCTAGAAAGCCAACAGTGCGCTGAATTCGGCTTTCCCGTTATGTGCCTCGGGGCTGTAGATATTGGTGCCGTTAGTTTTGGCACTGATGTCTGCCCACTGTCAGAAGGGAATTCCTGACATTCTAGCTGGGCTGTGAGGAACGCCGCCCCCTGACAGTACTCATCCATAGCCTGTACTGTCAGAGGAGTGTTCCTTACAGCCCAGCGATGATGCTAGGCTGTGAGGAACGCCCTTCTGACAGTGGGGAGAGATCGGTGCAGAAACTAACGGCACCGATATCTCCAGCCCCGGGGCATATACCGAGAAACATGACCTAGCCCAAACAGGGCCACGTGCATGGGACCTTATACTCATTATTCTTGGTGTTTTGTCAGTTTACCTAAGGGGGTATTCTTAGGTCTCTTTTTACAAGGTATTTACAGGATGTCATGTCATACAGTGGAGACTGGCTACCTTGGTCACAAGACATGGTGTAAGACAGCAGAAATCAGCATTGTGTAATACAGCAGAATTAAAAGGGTTTTTGCCCCAGAAAAATAAGGATAAAGTGCCTAATAGAGACATGATAAAATACGAAAAGATTCCTCATCCATCATGATCTCCCCTTGTACTCGGGCTCACAGGCTGCCTGTGGATTATAATATAGGGGCTCAAGGGCCATGGCCACCCAAATGTCTCACCAACTTTAACAAGTGTATGCCACATTGAAATGGGCAGAATTTACATGTACCTGTAAATAAACAGACAGCTGCAACTATTCTTCCCATGACCAAGGGGGCAGCACAGTGAGGGAGCCTGCGCCTCCTGTACCCCGTGGCCATTAAAAATAAAATTGCCTTTAGTTACACTCATCTGACCCTCTAGGATCGGCAGTATCCTAGGTGTATGTTGTACACATTGCATGCATAATGTATAAACGGGGGGAGGGCCTTGTATATCCTAGATGCATGTTAGATTAGTATTCCATCTGTGTCATCTTTTTTTTTTTTTTTTTTTAAATTCCACAAAAAAAGTATCCTGGTTATTTTTCAGTAACACCTAGCAATGAATCCATGAAAAAAGGATGAAACATGGACAGCACATGGTTGACATTCATGTGCTATAGGTTTGTTTGGGTTTTTTTTTTTTTCACGGATCCGCTGACTTGAATGGCCGAAACTAGTAAATAGAGATGAGCGAATCGATTCTGTAGAAGTGGAATTCGATCCGAATTTCAGGAAATCTTCGATTCTCCAAGATTTCGGATTTCCTGATGCTTCGTGGTAACGAATATTTAGTAAGGACCTTTGTGATATCAGACGGTCACATGATGTTCTCTAGTGATGTGATTGGGTAGGCGTGTCATTGCTTGTTAGCAGATCCTTCCACATGAATAAAACTTGTCCGTGCTTGAGAGAGAGACATGACCACGGCATCCAAGGGCTTCCGACATTTTGCCACCCACCCCGGCTCTCTGCAGCCCGTAAGTAGCTGTTTATTCGCCGCAAAGTAATTCTGATAGAAGCAAATTTTTTTGGAACTTCGAATTGAACTGCCGAATTGAACTTTTGAGAAATTTGCTCATCTCTACTAGTAAAGACAAAAATTAGCACATGCCATGATTTTTCTTCACCAGATCTCTTGGTCCACATTAAAAAGAAAAAAAAAAAAATCACTATAAAAGAAAAGTAGTATGGAAGGGGCCTTAGAGAAACAGAGGCATCGGAAAATATCATATGGAAGATCAGAAGATCACATATTCACTACTGTGACTTAGAAAAAGTATTTTGAAAAAAGGGTTAAAAAATAACTTGTCTTTTTCTGTATACTGCTTGGTATCAAGTCGATCTGGTCTTTAAGAATGATTTAGGGGAGATGGTAGGATATTCTTGTAGCCAATATTTTGTAGAAAAAATTTAATATCTACATTAGATACGCAGACACTGTCCCGAGATTGAGTCCCTCCTTTCCTTAGGGTTCTTTCGAGAATCAGTTTGCAAACATTTTTGTAAAAATGTAAATTTTTTTGACAGATTGAAAAACACACCGACCGATGGATCTGCTCTACGCTATCCAGAATAAAAGGATTTTTTTTTTTTTTTTTTTTTTTACAAAAATGTATGTAAATGGATTTTTTGCTGCAAGAAGAAACCTAGTTCATGCCTAAAACAGAAAAAGTGGTGTGACAGCAACCATAGTGAAGTACGTACATATAGGGTATCATGTGAAAGTTCAGCCAGGGCACCACGTTGCGAAAGCGCAGGGTTTTACATTACCTGCAAAGTGGATGGGCTCAAAAAAACACCGCAAAATCAGCAACAAAAAGCTGCGTTTCCACCGTGTGGGGCCTTAAACTTAAGACAAAATTTGAGGTGGATTGCGCCTCGAAATCCACCTGCAAAAAACTCTGTGAATTCACCCTCACTTTGGTTTCTGTCAATGGGGATTGTAAAATTTTCTCAGGACACCCTACCAAATAATTATTATCATAGAATGAAGAAAATGCCCTAAATATGCAGATAATATTGGCAAGCAGTTGTCTACCCAACCAGAGTGTTGTGGCCCTCGTTGGGTTACCAAGGCAGTCCTGTTGGGCATTGCTGGTCTAAAACCAGGACCTGCTCTATAATCATCCAAGTCTTCGGAACGGAATGAATCCGAAACCCCCATAGATGTGAACACATCGTGGAATACACGTGGATGTCGCTCCTACTGTCATCTGATTGTATTCTGCTGCAAACTCGGCCCCATATCGGATATTGGTCGCCTGTTGGCGGGAATCTTGAGGGAAAAGATAATAGGATTATAATATCTCAGCAGTCAGAGGCGAGACCCTAAGTGTTTCTGAGGTAAAATAAGTGCCTGATGTCTGAATATGAAGGACTCCGACTACTATTCAACTAGGTTTATGTCCTAACTCGTGGATGTCCCAAAAATTTCGACTACTACTCCCAGCATAGTGTTAGCCCTCATCCTATAGAGGAAGAAGGGAAAACATTGAATCCATCCACTTTCTTCTCCACCATAAATATCTAACAGCACAGAAGCTCCGACCCCTCCTGAACATCACCACAGATTCTTCAAACCTATTTATTCTCTTCACAGCTAAGCTCCGCCCACTGTTTTCATCATGTGATGTGACATCACCACAGGTCCTTCAGTCACTACTTATCCTCTTCACTGTTGAGCTCCGCCTCTTTTGTGACAGATCACATGATGATGATATCATCACAGGTCTTTTTGCTATGGCAGTGTAGTAGATACAGAGCAGGTCCTGGTCAGGTGGTCGCTGATGTTGTGCTGTTCTCTCTGTTATCAGCCAGTAGCAGAGGAAAACGTAACAGAACTCCTTGTGTGACTTCAGCCCTAAGGTAAGATGATGGGGGAGGATTTTGTGGTTTTTGTTGCATTTTGTGGTACAATTTTTGTCATTGTGGTAAAATAGTGAGAAGAAAGCCTTGTGGTGAGATGAGACGTGCTCTATGGGATTATTTCCCTCCATTGTCCTCTAGTATACTCCCCTCCTGATCTGACATCACTGCTACCCGCTGCTCAGTGTGGTTACCAAGGCAACCGACCACCGGCACATCAGGCAGGAGAGGACGATTTGGACCCTTCCCAACATCTGCCATAATAGTACGTAATATGTTGCTGGCTCCGAAACTGAGCAGGTGTCATACCTACTGGAACTTCGTTGTTTTACACAGCAGAAACCTGGTAACAATGCCTGTGATTAGAGACATCTCTGATCACAGGCACTTAACTCCTCAGGTGCCACGGTTAAATCCGACCATGGCACCTGAGATGTTCTGTTCAGTGGCAGATCTCAATAGTTATTATACAGGGATTTTACCATAGACTGCAATATGGTACTATTGCAGTCTAAGGTATAAGCAATGTAATGATTGCAAGTTCAAGATCCCTAGGGAAGGGGGGAAATTAATTAAGATTTTTATGAAGTTTTAAAAATACAAATAAAAAATTAAAATCACCCCCTTACCCTAGAATATATATATATATATATATATATATATATATATATATAAACATAAACAGATTATGGATCCCAATCACAAATGCCCCAACTATGAAATTATTATTATTAATAATAATTTTAATAATTCTTATTTGTTCCAAAAGATGAATGCTGTATCGGAAAAAAATGATTTAAAAAAAAAAGCTGGATCTCCATTTTACCACCTTTTTTACTTTCAAAACAATTGGAATAAAAAAGTTATTTAAGGGTGAGTTCACATGAAATTTTTTGCAGGAGGATTTTGAGGAGGAATCAGTAGCTGATTTTTTTTCCTCTAGCTGAATTTTTCTTGACCTATCTATTTGATTCCGCCTTGAAAACTCATTGAAATCAATGGGAGGTGGAAAAAAGTTTTTTTAAAGTAAAGTTTTATAGTAAAGGTCTACCCCATTTTTTTTACAACTTCCCAGTACAATGCACAGTATGTTAAATAATGGCATTGTGAAGTACCAATTGTCCTGCAAAAAATAACACCCATTTGGGTCTGTGAACGGGAAGGTTAAAACAGTTATGGCCTTTAGAAGGCAAGGAGTAAAAACAAAAATAAATGGCTGCAGTGCAAAGGGGTTAAAGAGGATCCCTTACCTCTCCTGACATGTCTGTTTTAGTAAATACTTGCATGAAATAATGGAATGGAGTCTTATAGATCTACATTGTGCCGTCCCTCAGTTATTCCTCTGGGAAATCTATGAATTGAAAGCTGGGTTTGCTAATGGGGGGGCATTGATTCTACACAATCTGAGATTGTCCACTCCGCTGTTTTTGTAACATCCATAGAAGTGAATCTAGAGAGCCCCGCACACACATTTATGACCAGCCTTGATGCGGCTGCAAGGGCCTCGCATTCTCAACATAGGAATGGGTTCAAGTGGTGGGACCCTCATTTGTAAGACATTTCTAACATAGGCTATGTCGTTGTTTCCTATATGATCTATGGCTATATAGGTGTCGGCAATACTAGAGGTCGTAGTGGATCTGGTTTTCTTACGTTGTCATGCTGAATGATCTTCCAAGGATGGACAGGGACTGGAAGAAAATTACCAAAAGAATATTAAACTTCACCTTGGAGATCATCTACCTGCTGACCGGAGAGGTAAACTTTCTATATTTCTGTATTCTATTATATAAAGCGTACCTCTCATTTCAGGTAACGTCAGGATAATCGCCATGTGTGTACATGAGGGGTACCACTATATCTGGGCATTATATCACTTATATTTTCCATTATTTAGCAGTTTTCCTATGTACCTTGTACTTTATCTCCAGCATCATATAAAGGCTGTCTTTCTTCTCTTATCTCCTGCAGTTTCTTCTTACTCTTCCCCCTTCCCTCTCCATAGACTTGTATAGAGATGAGTCCTTATTAATACTATAGTACGGCTGATGCCGGGTCTTTAAAGATGGCAGAGCGGCCTCCATAGCCTCCGGGTCTCCACTTTCTTGCATAGCAGAGACCCAGAGCTAATGCCCACTCTTATCGCAGGCATTGCTTTTAGTATACCCCCTCTGTAATGCCCATAGCCGGTCCCCACCGGCCTGTACCCTTCTCAGTGCTGGGAGCCATCCTGTTCCTCTGACAGCTGGAACACTTATGAAAACTCCCAGGCCTGTCATGGGAATATAGTTATTGAGACTGGTCTATGACCAGCAGGTTCAAGCCCCCTGGCGGGGCGCTAATAAAAATAGTTTAAAAAAAATAACTAAACAGTTTTAAAAATATTAAAAAAACAAACAAAAATCTAAAAATTCAAATCACCCACTTTCCCTATATTTTAAATAAAAATAAATAAAGAAATTATACATCCTCACGTCTATGCCCAGTCTACAAACATATAAAAGTGTTGTAGCGGGAAATAAAATCAAAAGAGCCAAACCACTGTTTATTTTACCCCTTCGCCTCCCATAAAAATTTGAATAAAAAGTGATCAAAACTTCAGACATTCCCCAAAATTGTATTACTAAAAAGTACATCTGGCTTTGCAATAAAAGATGCCTTATGCATCCCTGTACATGGAATATATATAAAAAAAAAAAAAAAAGCTACGGGGGTCAAAATATGGTGACTCCAAACATTTATTTATTTTTTTTGCAAAGTTTTGGATTTTTTTTAAGGGGTTAAAACCTAAAAAACACTATTTAGTATCGCTGGAATTGTACCGACCCATAGAATACAGCTGACATGTCAATTTGGCTGTAGAGTGAACACCGTAAAAACAAAGCCCATAAGAAGTTGCACTAACACAGCTTTTTCTTCAATTTCACCCCATTCTGAATTTTTTTCCAGCTTCCCAGTACATGGTAAAAAATATTAAATGGTACCAGTATGAAGTACAATTTGTCCCACAAACAATAAGCCCTCATATGGCTCTGTGAACAGAAAAATAAAAAAGTTATGGGGTTGGAAAGCAGGGAGTCAAAAGCGAAAATCGAAAAATGCTTGCGGTGGGAAGGGGTTAAAGAGTTAACGGGGAGGGCTAGAAACGAAAAAAGAAAAAGCACTGCTACTTAACTGGCGTATCCCGTTTGTTCCTGCACTAGTCTGGCCATCGTGGCTACAGTAGTGACCTCACGTTGATGGGACCACCTTAGCCAAACACCTCCCTCAGATGTATACTGTATTCTCAGCTGTATACTGCTGAGAGCTATGTTTTGCTGCAGCAGTCCCGTCAACAGAATGTCACAGCAGCAGCTGCTCTGTATACAAACAACGGCAGCGGTGGTGGCGGGCCCAGCACCGAAACTGAGGGGACGAGACAGGTGAGCATGAATGCATTTTTATTTTTTAGCCTGCTCTGCTACCTGCATATTATTTAATGATATTGGACAATGGATTGAAACAATATTTTCAGGCTAAAATTCCCTTTTGATCTATTTGTTCTTTACTGATAAGTTTCGTGCTTGAGACCCTCCACCATTTTTATATTTCATCTTTGGACCCGTTCTATTTTATTACTGCCTTTTGTAGGTGAGATCTCCAGAACTGACCTCAGTATTCCAGATGTGGTCTCACACCAGGATCACACCTCTATACACCAGGATCACAGCATGCGTTTCCCAAAATCTCTCTCTCTCTCTCCATACACAGGAATACACAGCAGTGAAGAAGACATCGGGAGACTGTGTGACTCCCAGCAACCATGTCCATGAGTCAGGAGGATGGGGCAGGAGCCGCAGCCCCATCACAGAGCCTCCCCCTCACTCACCGATACATGAGCAGAAGATCCTAGAACTGACCAACAAGATCACTGAGCTGCTGACTGGAGAGGTGAGCGCTGCTGGGAATGCTGGGACGTTATACAGTAACACCATGGAGGGGTCTGGTGATGACCGTATCATTGTGTTGTCAGGTTCCTATAAGGTGTCAGGATGTCGCTGTCTATTTCTCCATGGAGGAGTGGGAGTATTTAGAAGAACACAAGGATCTGTACATGGACGTCATGATGGAAAACTACCAGCTGATTACATCTGAAGGTGAGAAGAGATAGATATATATATTGTTGCACATTACTACGGGCACAGACTGGCACTGGTGGCCATGTTGAAGCACTTATACCATGATGTCTGGAGCTTACTCATGACATGTAATGTAGGCGCTCCCCAGTGTAGGTTGGAGCCCTACGTCTACCATATACATCAATCATATCCATAGGGCTTCATTCACCCAGTGTAAGCCAACAGGGTATCCTTTTGGTATCCAACTGGTATTTTGAATTGCTTTTGAAGGTTTCAAGGGGAGAGACAGTATGATTGGTTGGGTTAGAGAGTTCCATAGTATGGGGGATACATCGGAGAGGTTTTAGGGGTTCACACCAGCCGACAATCACACTACCACTCCCACCCCCCCATACTTATATATACTTTTTGAAAACAGACACCTGGCACATTGTCGAAATGCTTCTCAGCACTTTATATAAACAGGCACCCTCCTGCAATCTTTCATCAAAGTGTTTTTTTTCTAAAAAAAAAATATTAGTGGCTAAAAGTGTGACCCAAGCAGAATATTATATAAAAATAAAAAGTTTATAGGGTTATAGGGGTTATCAACTTTCTAATATGGATGGCCTATCCGTAGAATAGACAGAAAGATCTCTAAAACAGCAGGTACATACAGAGCCCGATGGACCCCATTGACTATAATGGGTTCTGTCAGGTGTCTGTTGTTTTTAATCTGAAAGCGGCAGGTGAAAAAGTTGTGCGTGCAGGACTCTTTCGTCTGCCGGTTTTAGACAAACACTGCAACAGAGTCTGTCTACACAAATGTGAACATAACCTTACTACTCTACTACACTTACAAGTAGATAATTTACATGTGGAAATATCACTTCTACACTTTTCAACCTTTTGCCACATTTCAGGCTTCAAACATAAGGATATAAAATTTAAATTTTTTGGTGAAGAATCAACAACAAGTGGGACACAATTGTGAATTGGAACGAAATTTATTGGATATTTTAAACTTTTGTAAAAAATAAAAAACTGAAAAGTGGGGCGTGCCAAATTATTCGGCCCCCTTAAGTTAATACTTTGTAGCGCCACCTTTTGCTGCGATTACAGCTGCATGTCGCTTGGGGTATGTCTCTATCAGTTTTGCACATCGAGAGACTGAAATTCTTGCCCATTCTTCCTTGGAAAACAGCTGGAGCTCAGTGAGGTTGGATGGAGAGCGTTTGTGAACAGCAGTTTTCAGCTCTTTCCACAGATTCTCAATTGGATTCAGGTCTGGACTTTGACTTGGCCATTCTAACACCTGGAGACGTTTATTTGTGAACCATTCCATTGTAGATTTTGCTTTATGTTTGAGATCATTGTCTTGTTGGAAGATAAATCTCCATCCCAGTCTCAGGTCTTTTGCAGACTCCAACAGGTTTTCTTCCAGAATGGTCCTGTATTTGGCTCCATCCATCTTCCTATCAATTTTAACCATCTTCCCTGTCCCTGCTGAAGAAAAGCAGGCCCAAACCATGATGCTGCCACCACCATTGTGGCCAAAAAGTTCGATTTTGGTTTCATCTGACCAGAGCACCTTCTTCCACATGTTTGGTGTCTCCCAGGTGGCTTGTGGCAAACTTTAAATGAGACTTTTTATGGATATCTTTGAGACATGGCTTTCTTCTTGCCACTCTTCCATAAAGGCCAGATTTGTGCAGTGTACGACTGATTGTTGTCCTATGGACAGACTCTCCCACCTCAGCTGTAGATCTCTGCAGTTCATCCAGAGTTATCATGGGCCTCTTGGCTGCATCTCTGATCAGTCTTCTCCTTGTTTGAGATGAAAGTTTAGAGGGACGGCCGGGTCTTGGTAGATTTGCAGTGGTCTGATACTCCTTCCATTTCAATATGAACGCTTGCACAGTGCTCCTTGGGATGTTTAAAGTTTGGGAAATCTTTTTGTATCCAAATCGGGCTTTAAACTTCTCCACAACAGTATCACGGACCTGCCTGGTGTGTTCCTTGGTCTTCATGATGCTCTCTGCGCTTTAAACAGAACCCTGAGACTATCACAGAACAGGTGCATTTATACGGAGACTTGATTACACACAGGTGGATTATATTTATCATCATCAGTCATTTAGGACAACATTGGATCATTCAGAGATCCTCACTGAACTTATGGAGTGAGTTTGCTGCACTGAAAGTAAAGGGGCTGAATAATATTGCAGGCCCCACTTTTCAGTTTTTTATTTTCTACAAAAGTTTAAAATATCCAATAAATTTCATTCCACTTCACAATTGTGTCCCACTTGTTGTTGATTCTTCACCAAAAAATTAAAATTTTATATCTTTATGTTTGAAGCCTGAAATGTGGCAAAAGGTTGAAAAGTTCAAGGGGGCCGAATAATTTCGCAAGGCACTGTATGTTTTTTTTATGGCCTATCCTCACTGAAGGTGCTGGACCGCTATACAGTGGATGGATCTTTCTGCTTCCGTCCCCATAATGTGTACTGGACGGTTGCTCGCAGCTGCCCTGTACAGGTGATCGGTGTGGGGGCCAGGTGTCGGCCCCCTATCATATATATGGTCTATCCTGAGGATAGGCCATAAAAAAAAGCCCAGACAATCCCTTTCATGATATTGAACTATTGGATATTTATTTTTAACTCTACTGCAGATCATTACAGAATAATGGGGAAAATTTATTAAGACTGTCATTTTCTATGCCAGCCTTCATAAAGGGCCCAACTGGCGCAAGACGTGCCTAAATTAATAAGAAGTATCAACCAGTTTTCTAGCATGAGTTATAATAAATAGCTTGGGCCGAGCTGTCCCCACCCCAGTCCGCACACATTCACAGAAAGTGGCAAGTAAGGCGCAGAATGGGGGCTATGACTCCTCTTTGGCACAAGAAAGAGCTTCGAGCCAAAGATGCACCACATTAACACTGATCTACACCAGAAATGGTGCACAGATGGGATAGTAAATTCCCCCACTAAGTATATGGGACATGCTTGCATTGGCCTTTGGGAAGCACAGGGGGCCTTGGCGCTCATAGTAATCATAGTGATGTCTGGTTTCCTTCCTTCTAACTTAAGATTCTATCTAATTCCAGGTCAGATACTTTACTAAAACCACAAGAAATAAATAATGGGCACCTAAGTCTCCCAGCCCCATATACATGAAGGTCATATGATGAAGGGGGAAAGAACACCGATGCTACAATACAATGAATTCCCTCTACCACACAGTGTAAGAAGATATATCTGTCCTCTTCTTAATTCACATTTCAACTCTTCAAATTGTATGTTGCTATAGACCAATATACATAATACCCGGATACAATGAGAAATAGTAGCCTTAAGCAATCTGCTATTTACAGAAATAGGATTGCGTTTTCGGTGTAAAACCAGATTGCTTGACTTCCCTGTCATTCCCTATCTCCTTCTCCCTTAGTTGTAGAACACATGGTAGAGCAGGTAACCATTTGCCTCTAAATAGTAACAGGAGTCCATCCATTCATCAATTTGGGCATCCAAATTGTCACCACCAATAACTGTATAGGTGATAAACGCTCCACTAACTGAAACCAAACCAGAACCCACAATTAACTTACAGGGCAGATCAGAAACAGGAGAATAATCATCCAGGCAAAGGTTCAAAAACAAGAAGTCATCAGATGCAGAAACAGGAGACAAAAACGATATCCAAGGGTAAAATCCAAATGGGTACGTCAAAGGCAGAATCAGCAGGCAAATGAATAGCTAGAAAACAAGCCGAGGGTCAGAATGAAGCAATCGAATACACACAATCAGGTTCTGAGCCAAACTAGAGAACTAAATTAGCAGGCACCTGGGTCAGGAGGGAGGGGTCTTATATAGGCCTCCTTATCTGCTGATTGGACAAGCCCAGAGATCTTTTGAAACTGCAGAAGCTTCCCAGGTTGACACGGTAACCTTAAAGGTATGGCAGCTGAATTTAGAATCCTGACAACTGCATTACTACAGAACACCAGTGACTGTCTCTCTTCTGTTTCTAATATCATGTTTTCTCTTTATCTGAAACTCCGTCTTTTTGAAAAATGAACTGCTGTTTGCACCATCTAACCGACCTAACCCTTATATTTCCATTTCAGTCTGTGGTCTTAGCATAACACCGAGGCAGCCCGTCCGCTGACTTGGGGTTTTGTTTGGCTCAGTCACTTGTACGCTCATGCCACCTGCACCTCAAAAACATCTCCAGAATCCGCCCTTTTCTTTACCATCTAAAACCCTTATTGTTGCCCTGATTTACTCTCAACTTGACTACTGTAACTCCTTACTAAACTCTCCCCTCTACAATCTATTCTGAATGTGGCAGCCAGACTCTTCCATCAGTCTAAGCCAGAGGTGTCAAACTCAAATACACAATGGGCCAAAATTAAAAACTTGGACAAAGTCGCGGGCCATCCCTGATATTTATTGAAAATTCTACAATTGAGGAAGTTTTTCCTTCTCATCAGATCTAACGATGAACCTTTTTTTATATGGAAGCAAACTTATCAGTGTCAAATTAAATGTAGAATCTGGAAAAAGCAAAGCTTAATACAGTTTGCTACACTCTGATCTACTGTACTAAACACTCTAGTAGACATTTGGTAAGTTCTCGTGGGCCAAATATAATTGCGGGACAGCGTTTGACACCTATGGTCTAAGCTCTACATTGATGCCCCTGGTCTGTGTCAGTCACTGCACTGGCGGCTTATTCACTATAGAGTACAATATATACTACTAATAATAATAAACTTTATATAGCACCAACATATTCCGCAGCACTTTACAAATCAGAGGACACATGAACAGACAATATGAGACATTACAATGTGACAAAGAAATAAACATATCAAACAGTAGGAGTGAGGGCCCTGCTCACAAGAGCTTACATTCTAGGAGGAGATAGGGGGGACACAAGAGGTCCCCCTCATCCACAAAGCCCTCCATAATGCTGCACCTCCCTAAATTTCATCCCTCATCTCTGTCTATTACCCAACCTGTGCTCTCCGTTCAGTCAACGACCTAAACCCTCCACTCCCGTATCCAAGACTTCTCCCGAGTTGCACCACTTCTCTGTACCCGCAGACAATCAGATTAAGTTCCAACTTCTACAGCTTAAAGCACATTCTAAAAACACCTCGGTGCTCTGTAGGGGCCACTGGGGAGCATATTGTACCGTGTGGGAGCCAGGCGGTGCAGGCACATTAGGAGAAGAAAGCCTGCGCCCACCTTTATGTGCCTCCATCACGTGACTGGTGTGTCCCACATTAGCAAAGGCAAATCCCACTACAGGGCCACCTGTCAACGTGGCCCTGCACTTGTTGCAAAACTACAACTCCCATCATGCTTGGACAGGTTGGGATGATGGGAGTTTTAGTTTGGCAACAGCTGCAGAGCCACACAGGTTGTGGCCTTCCAGCATCAGATCTCCGCCATAACAGTGTCAGCAGCTCCTCAAATCCTCCCCCCCCCCCACCATATATATATATATTTTTTTCTTCCTATTTTCCTCTTTTAAAACCTAGGTGCGTCTGGTCCAAAAAATACGGTATATAAAAAAAAAAAAAAAATCTAAAAAATAATAAAAAGTATTAAAAATTGAAAATCACCCCCTTTACTTAGAATCCATATAAAAAAAAATCAAAAGTGCCGAACTGGCCCCACAAAAAAAGGGGCCTTATGCATCCCTGTACATGGAAATATAAAAAAGTTACTGGTGTCAGAATATGGTGACTTGAAGAAACTTTTTTTTTTTTTTGCAAAGTTTTGGATTTTTGTTAAGGGGTTAAAATATAAATGAAACTATATAAATTTGGTATCCTTGGAATCGTACCAAAACATAGAATACAGGTGACATGTCATTTTGGCTACACAGTGAACGCCATAAAAACGAAGCCCGTAAGAAAATCGCACAATTGTACTTTTCTTCCAATTTCACCCCATTCTGAATTTTTTCCAGTTTCCCAGTACATTGTGCAGAATAATAAATGGTGCCATTATTAAGAACTATTTGTCTTGCAAACATTAAGCCCTCATATGGCTCTGTGAACGGAAAAATAAAAAAGTTATGAGTTTGGAAGGCGGAGACTCAAAAACGAAAATCTAAAAATGCCTCTGGTGGGAAGAGGTTAATAGAATTGTTATAAATTTGTCTACTTTGTTGATTGAAATAAAATTATGAATTTCATTTTCAATCTTAACAGAAAATCCCAGTACGAGCTCTGAGGAAAACATCATATCAACGCTAAATTGTAAAGTAGAAGATGAAGATATCATGGAGCACTATCCAGAAGAACACCTCATTACCCTTAAGTTTCCTCAAGAATCATGTAATCCCCCGAATCACAAGGAACCTTCAAATCGATCTCAGATTGTTACCACAAGTACAGGTGATACTTTTCAATGTGGTGAATGTGGAGAAAAATTTTCAAAGAGTTCACTTCTTTCTGTACACAGAAGAATTCACACAGGGGGAAAACGACACTCCTGTTCTGTGTGTGGGAAATTTTTTACATCAAAATCACAGCTTGTTCTACATGAGAGAACTCACACAGGAGAGAAGCCATTTCAGTGTTCAGAATGTGAGAAATCTTTCGTTAGTAAAGACGGACTTAGGCATCATCAGAGAATTCACACTGGAGAGAAACCATTTACATGTTCAGAATGTGGGAAATCTTTCATTACTAAAAACGGACTTAAGCATCACCATAGAATTCACACAGGGGAGAAACCGTACACCTGTTCAAAATGTGGGAAATGTTTTACAAAAAGATGCAATCTTGTTAGACATGAGAAAATTCATACAGGAGAGAAGCCATTCTCATGTCCGGAATGCGGAAAATGTTTTATTACTAAAAATAAACTCAAAGATCATCAGAAAATTCACACAGGAGAGAAACCATTTACTTGCTCAGAATGTGGGAAATGCTTTACAGAAAAATCTAAACTTGTTACACATGAGAGAATTCACAGAGGGGAGAAGCCATTTTCATGTTCAGACTGTGGAATATGTTTTACGGATAAATCAAATCTCGTAAAACATAAGAGAAGCCACACGGGAGAGAAGCCATTTTCATGTTCAGAATGTGGGAAATGTTTTCGAGTGAGATCAAAACTGGTTTCGCATGAAAGAATTCACACAGGAGAAACTCCATTTTCGTGTTCAGAATGTGGGAAATATTTTACAGATAAATCAAATCTTGCTTTGCATGAGAGAACTCACACTGGGGAGAGGCCGTTTCCATGTTCAAAATGCAAAAAATCTTTTAGAGTAAAATCAAAGCTTGTTATACATGAGAGAATTCACACAGGAGAGAAGCCATTTTTATGTTTCAAATGCGGGAAATGTTTTAGAGCAAAAGCAAACCTTGTTATACATGAAAGAATTCACAAAGGAGAGAAGCTATCTTCATGATGAAAATGTGGAAAATGTTTTATTACAAAAGCCATACTTGAGGCTAACCAGAGAATGTGGGAAATCTTTTACAAAACATTTGTATCGACTGTTATATAAATGGTTTGGTATTTTGTTTCAAAGTTGTTGTTTTTTTGTTTTTATCTGGCCTATGATTTTTGATGTTTTTGTGCATAATAAACACATTATTTTTCTATATTTTTTCAGGTGTGCTCTTTGATGTCTATACAATATGTGTTGCTTAGTATATATTTTTTATGTGGTTCTTTTTAACACAAATGCATCACACTGCATTACACTTAGTTTTGTCCGCTTTTTCTTTTTAGAAAATAAGATTTTTTTTTTAACCACTTCAATACCGGGTCAATTTCTGGTCCAGGACTAGACACATCTTCAGCTTTTTTTGTATGTGCGGTTTTGAGTGTTGTAACATTTTTATCATTTGCGTTATTCAATTAATTTCTGCGTCTTTTTTCGGTGACACATAGGGCTTTATTTTTATGTTTTTATTTTTGAATGTGTTTTTTTTTTTTTTTATATATCTGGGAAAATATTAAAAAAAAATTTTAATTTAATAACACAAAGTACTACTAAAAAACTTTTAAAAAGTTTTTACTCTCCGTTATGGTAATTTTTATTTTGTATGGTGTCATTGGGGGTGGGGCTATAACCTTTAATAATGGCGTTTTATTAATTTTTTTAAATTATTTTATTTACATTTTTTTTAACTTTTCTGTTCTTTTTTTTTTTTTTTTTTTTTACATTCATAATAGACCTTTGGAGACATCTGATCACTTTTTTTTTTTTTTTTTTTTTTGGGGGGGGTGGGGTGGAAGGCTGATTTTTCCTGTAACTGGGGCTGGTACATTTAGCCCGAGTTGCAGGAGGAATACACCCTCCTGCACGTTAATATAGAGCTGATCTGGGTCCTGTGGGATCAAACATCCATGAAGATGTGAAAGTGTTCATGAACCTTCCCTTTCTTTTCTTATTATTTTTTGTGGGTTCTACTTGTATATTTAGGGACATTGCATGTTGCCAGGGTCTGCTTTAAAGGGGTAGTCCGACTCATAATTTTATTTACTACTGCCCATAAATATAAATCAGCAATAGCCACTCCCGCGTCTCCGTTTCTGGTACCAGCAGCTCCATTTGTAGACAATCCCAGACCTCAGAAATGCCCCACATATGGATGTAAACTGCTGTATGACCACACGGCAGAGGGAAAATTTTGCTGGAATAGTTTTGAGGCACCATGATGCATTTTCCAAGCCCCAAAGGTACCTGAACAATGGAAACTCCAACAAATGGCCCCATATTCAAAAATAAATCCCTCACACGATTTATCAAGGGGTATAGTGAGGATTTTAACCCCACTGGTTATTACCATTGGGCCATGAAAATGTAAAATTCAATTTTTTCCAATAAAACAAATCTTTAGCCACAAACTTTTAATTTTTACAAGGCGGTAAAGGAGAAAAGCACCCAACGGTTTGTTACATAATTTCTCCTGAATATGAAAATACCCAATGGTAAATCTGTAGGACTAAGTTAATATCTGCGCAGATTCCACAGAGAGAAAAGTCCCACACGGAGGAATTTTCTCACCCCCAGTTTCAGTATAAAAACGGTAGAAATCCGGCATATAGTCTATGAGGTCTAAGGGTAACCACTGTTTATCAAATGGGCTCCCCCATCGGACCCCGAATGGAGGAGAGCCCAGTGCTGGTGTGAACCTAGCCTATGCTGTGTGGGGTGCATCAGAATATAAGGAGATGATATACCAGGCAAATAAATTAGAAAATTAATAATCCATGGATGTGCGTGCTTTCCTTCATGCACAGACCAGGTTTTTCAGAGTAGGTGTCACACTGATAAATTGTGTCCTTCTTTATCCCCCTTTTGGAACACTCTGCACTTTATTGGGGGACTTTACTTCTCTTTTTAATTCCAGACCTTGCTCTCTTACTGGGCAGGTATGGACAGAATTTAAGCCTCTCTTTAAAACTGATCAGGAACTCATCTAATGAAATGTTCTGTTTCGGGGGTGTATGTCTCTCCAAATTTGATACGGAAGCGTTCAGTGACTGGGCTCATTTTGTACAGATGGTGAAATAAAAGTGAAAGCAGCGCAAGGAGAGGCAACACTTATTGCCAGATGGTAAACCACAAAGACCATCACTGCGAGGGCAAATTAAAGGGGAAATTAAACTGGGGGCAACAGGACAGAGAAATTATGCTTTGGTGGCATCTGGAGGGTGACAGAATACTGTGGGGTAGATGGAGGGGGACATTAAAATGTGGGTGCACTTTAAGGGGGACATTATGCCGTGAGGACAATTGGTGGGGACATTATAATGCGAGGACATACCACGTTAGGGTGACTTTAGGGGCCTTATACTGTGTGAGGGTACAAAGAGAAATGAATGGGTGGGTGGAGTCAAAGTAGAAATTGTTGGGGATAAAATAGCTGCGGCGCATTCTGTTCCTCTTTTGAAAGTTGGGAGGTATTCCTATATATAGATGATACCTGTCATTGTCATCCTACCTGTACTGATAATAAGGCGACTGCTGCAAATAAATCTCCTACAGAACAACAAGGGTCGGTATATTATTAGGCTTCATGGCCACAGCAAAAACTGCAGGATTTTACTTTTTTAAATTCCTATAAAGAAAGATACGGCATAAAAACTTGATATAAAGGCTAGACCATTTTTCTTGTGATACATTCCCTTTAAGGCTTACGGCCCCACGTAGCAGGCCTCAGCAAAAAAACGCTGTGGGTAAAACCGGTGTGGAATCGCATCGTAGAAACGTTTATCCCACAGTGCTTTTCACAAAAAGTCTACAGAGGTTTCCTCTGCGGACTTTCTGCTTTCATTATACCTATAGGGAAAACAGCACTAGTACAGATAAGGACAATTCCATGCGTTATCTGTACTAGGGTCGGCCTTTTGATGCTCAGTGATTTTATGGTAGTTCTCTGGTCAGTATTTATTTGTATTGTGACAACTTGGGGAATTAGTCTCAAAATGGCGGCTTTTCCTGGTCCGGACAGCGGTGGTTCATGGTACTGGGCGCCGGAAAGATAGCTTTCAGACAGTCCAAGTGTAAAATAAAAGTGGCTTTATTCAGCTTAACTGCAACATAGCAAAACAACAAAAAACCTAGGCCACAGTTAGGGTCCTAACTCACTCCTTGAGCCCCTAACTGTCCTGACTATTGCTCAGCACCAGCAACAGTCCCCTGTGGACCCCAGCCCTTCTGGGACAGAGCCTCTCTCTCTGTCCTTAGCTAGTCCACCATTTCCTGCTTCCTGCAGGATACTCCAGCCCTTCTGGAGTTACGCACCACGCCCAAAGGTGTGGCTGAGGGGCCTTTTCAGGGCTGGCCTGGGTCGCTCCCTAGCGCCCTCTAGGTTCACCTCCTCACAGTATCTACATAGCCCAGTCTCCTCATGTGTCACAGTTTGATTAATTGGTTAATGATTTTAAATTAGGCTACTTATGAGGCTCAGCTTCCCTTTAAAAGTAGACACAGCTTATGTGGGAAACATAATGCAGGGGGGCTTTTTCTGATGCAGAAGTACATCTTAACCTAAGTGCAGATTAACCAAAGTGCACTTATACATGGCACGAGACAAGCCAGCAATGGAAGAGCTCCAGGAAAATGTAGGACAAAACCAACAAGCTTCTACACATGGTATCATAGAGTTGCACTATCGCTTACTATCTTAGCAATTGTTTTCATGCAGAACTCCCCTCCATCTCTACCACCAGTGCACACTATCCACACTACCTTCTTCCTTTCCCCATGTACAGCTCTCACACACTTTTCTCTCTCTTTAATCACCCCAATCCCTATACTTCTTTTATCAGTGCAACTAAACAGAAGCGTCCGCATAAATCACTGAACCACCTTCTGTCTCTGTCTATTTTGCTCCTACTAGCTGCTGGGGACATCTCTCCTCACCCTGGTTCTCCTTCTTTCACTAACTCTTCCTGCACACATAGAAGTCCCACTAACCTCATCAATATTCACCATGTTCCCTCTCCTTATCTTTCTCCTGTCTCTTAACTGTTCTCTCTGGAACGCCCGCTCAGTGTATAACAAAGTAGAATATATTAATGACTTATTCCTTAGTAAATCTGTCAACCTGCTCACCCTTACTGAAACCTGGATCCAGCAGTCTTATACGGCCTCCCCTGCTGCTCTGTCTCATGGTGGCCTACAATTCTCACACATTTCTAGGCCTGACAACAGGCAGGGTGGTGGGGTAGGCATACTTCTATCACCGCAATGTACTTTTCAGGTCACTCACCTTCCCCTCATTTGAGGTCCACGCTATCAGACTTTTCTGCCCGCTCTCCTTATGTGTAACCGTGATCTACTGTTCACCTGGCTCACCCCACCAAATTCTGGATCACTTTGCTTCTTGGCTTCCCCTTTTTCTATCTTGTGAAATTCCTACCCTCATCATGGGTGACTTTAACATCCCCACTGACACCCCTGTCTCCCCAGCTGTCTCATATTTTCTCTCAATAACCATTTCTTTTGGTCTTTCACAACTTTCCTCTTCCGCGACACACGTAGATGGCAACACAATTGATCTTGTCTTCATCTGACTCCTCACAGTTTCTAGATTTATTAATTCTTCCTCCACACTCTGATCATAACCTTCTGTCTCACACTATCAGTACTTTCTCTCCTTCACAGGACAAACCTACTCATCATACATATAGGAATTTATGTGCTATTAATCACTATCACTATAATGAAAACCTTAAGAGTGCATTGGATGAGGCGGCTCCCCCCTCCAGTCGAAAATTTCAACGCAGGAGGCAGCAACCCTGGCACACGCCACAGACGTGTTTTCTTCAACGGTGCTCTAGGTGTGGCGAACGTCTGTGGAGAAAATCACATACACCTGCAGACTTCCTCCACTTCAAATTAGAATCTTTCCCTCCTCTTTCAAACATGCTGCCATAACCCCACTACTGAAGAAATCCTCCCTTGACCCGTCCTGTGCTGCTAACTATCGACCAGTCTCTAACCTCCCCTTCATCTCCAAAATCTTGGAACACTTGGTCTATTCTCATTTAATCCGCTATCTTTCCGCTAACTCTCTTCTTGACCCCTTACAATCTGGCTTCCACACTCTGCTGAAACGGCCCTCACAAAAGTCTCCAATGATCTCCTGACGGCTAAATCTAATGGTGACAATTCTCTTTTTATTCTTCTGGATCTCTCAGCAGCATTTGACACTGTTGACCACCAAACCATCAGCAGAATTGGCTACCGGTACCATCTTTATGCTGATGACACCCAACTATATACATCATCCCGTGACATCACCCCTGCACTAATACAGAACACCAGTGACTGTCTCTCTGCTGTCTCAAATATCATGTCTTCGCTTTATCTGAAACTGAATCTCACAAAGACTGAACTACTGCTGTTTCCACCATCTAATAGATCTGTCCCTGATATCTCCATTGCAGTCTCCGGCCTTATCATAACTCCTAGGCAGTATGCCCGCTGCCTCAGGGTTATGTTTGACTCAGACCTTTCCTTCACCCCCCATATCCAATCACTGGCACGCTCATGTTATCTCCACCTCAGAAACATCTTCAAAATCCGCCCTTTCCTTACCACAGATACATTAAAGACACTTATTGTTGCCCTGATTCACTCTCGCCTTGACTACTGTAACTCCTTACTAATCGGTCTTCCCCTTACTAAACTCTCCCCTCTATAATCTATTTTGAATGCGGCGGCCAGGCCCATCTATCAGTCTAGACGCTACAGCGATGCCTCCGGTCTGTGCCGGTCACTACATTGGCTGCCTATTCAATACAGAATATAATATAAACTTATCCCCCTCATCCACAAGGCTCTCCATAATGCTGCATCTCCCTACATTTCCTCCATCATCTCTGTCTATCGCCCAACCCGTATTCTCCGTTCACTCAATGACCTAAGACTAACATCCTCTATTATCAGAACCTCCCACGCTCGTATACAAGACTTCTCCCGAGTTACACCACTTCTCTGGAATGCTCTATCCCAGACTATCAGATTAATTCCCAATTTCCACAGCTTTAAGCGCAAACTAAAGACATATCTCTTCAGACAGGCCTATCACAACTCCTAATGTAAACCCTTTCGTAGTTAGAATCCCTAAAACGTACCCTTCTCTGTTCATGCTCCCGCATTACCTCACAGGATATGATGCCATATCAGACTAACTTTATATGTCCAGGCACCGTCTGCGCGTTAAAGGACACGACTGGTGACGGCTCATACAGCTTTATATATGTGTAATGACAGTAACCTCTACTACAAAATTGTCTGACCATTGTATAAGCAATGCTACCTCCGATGCCGCCCCTGCTACCTCCTGTGTCACCCCCTCTACCTCATAGATTGTAAGCTCTTGTGAGCAGGGCCCTCAGTCCCAGTGTGTTATTTAATATTTCTTTGTAATGTATCTTTTGTCTGTACTTGAATCCTACAAAATGTACAGTGCTGCGGAATATGTTGGCGCTATATAAATAAAATTTATTATTAATATCCAGGGTGTTATTACAGGATATCAGAGAACATTACAGATAGGAAGTAAAAAAAATAAATAAAAATGAGAGAGAGAACTATATCTCCCAGCATGTCCGTGCTGTTGTTATGTGATATAGGAGAATAGGTGTAACAGAAGAGAATTACAACGCTACAAGGAAGGAGGAATAAGAAAAGAGATCTACATGATGAAAAGAAATCACTGAATCCACCACTACTCCTCGGTCATCTCCTCCATACTAAACACACAGCATAGGAACTCCACCCAGTCACATGACCATCACCATAGGTCCTTCAGCCACTACATATTCTCTACAGTGCAGAGCTCCGCCCTCACTCTGCTGATGACATAATGGTGACATCATCACAGGTCCTTCAGCTATGGCAGTGTAGTAGATACAGAGCAGGTCCTGGTCAGGTGGTCACTGATGTTGTGCTGTTCTCTCTGTTATCAGGCAGCAGCACATTTACCACTATACAGAGGAGATATATAGAAAGGAAAACGTAACAGAACTCCTTGTGTGACCTCAACCCTAAGGTAAGATGATGGGGGAGGATTTTGTGGTTTTTGTTGCATTTTGTGGTACAATTTGTGTCATGGTGATAAAATAGTGAGAAGAAAGTCTTGTGGTGAGATGAGACGTGTTCTATGGGATTATTTCCCTCCGGTGTCCTCCAGTATACTCCCCTCCTGATCTGACATCACCGCTGCCCGCTGCACAGTATGGTTACCGAGGCAACCGACCCCCGACACATCAGGCAGGAGAGGACGATCAGAGGACACTTTATAGAGGATCCGTCACCTCTCCTGACAGGTCTGCTTTACTTAATACTTGTATTCTCCATAAAATAACAATTCTGGATCATCTTCTAGCTCTCTATTGTGCCATCCCTCAATTATTCCCCTTGATAATTGATGGATAAATTGACAGCTGGGTGTTAACCGTTGGGGGCGTATTCCGATTCGGTCTGACATTGTCCAGTCATTACTGCTAGTGCTGACTGTGTAGGGACACGCCTCATTGACTAGGGAAATGATAACACCCAGTTGTCAATTTATTTATAAATATCCAGGGGGAGTAACAGAGGAAGATGTCCCAGAATTATTTCCTACAGATTTACTGAAACAGACATATCAGGACAGGTGGCACTAAACAGGTGATAATAAGTCAGCAGAAAATTTATCTATGCCAGATTGTTAAAATTTGCAATTTTTGGATTATAGGAGGTATCTGTCCCCCCCCAAAAAAAACAACCTCTTTCAGTGAACAAAATTTATATCAAGCACTGGTTATATAGTGTGCACCATGTCCAATGAGTAGTTCACCAATGTCTCCCCAGTGTAGGGGTCTCATGCACACAACTCATTTTTATCCTCAAAGTATGGTCACATTCATTTCTACGGGCTCATACATACAGCTGTGTGTCCAGGCCAAGTGAAGAGCCGCAAAATATGGAGCAGGTCCTATACCTGTCCATACCTGGTCCATTCATTTCAATGTATGGGTCGGTTAAAATCACGTGTGTCATCCGTGCCATTGTTACTGGCCCGTAGACTGCACACGATCGTGTCCATGAGGCCTCAGGACTTCATTGTCAGCTCAGTTGTTTACATAACCCCCATAGAAGTATCTATAGAACAGAGTACAAATGGCCCCCATTCTCCACTCAGGTACGGGTTGGGACCCCCATATATAAGACATTTACATCATATCCTGTTGTCCTCTGTATGATTTACAGTTGGCAGTCCTAGTAACCTCTAGTGGATCCAGTTTTCTCCAATTCTCACCCTGAATGACCCACCAAGGATGGACAAGGACTGGAAAGAACTTTCCAAAAGAATATTAAACTTCACCTTGGAGATCATCTACCTGCTCACCGGAGAGGTAAACTTTCTATATTTCTGTATTGTATTATTTATCAAGAAACACAATGAAGAGAAAATGCAGAATAGACAAGTAGGAGCATTGTAATGGGAAGGAAAGGATTGGCCAGGAAGAAGAGCGTCAGATGGGCGGAGTGTGACCTGGAGGAGAGGATTTTGACTTCTATATAGAAACCTAATAGACTGGCGGCAGGAAGAGAGCACATGGCCCTTCTTGTCTGCCCACATATTTTCTTTTTATTTTCTCTGAGGATAGATATATGGTTATCCCGGTTTACCGTCACTTACTGTAGATTTTCCAACCAAATCTACAGGAAGTTTGTTCCGAGCCTCAACAGTATGTTCCTCCCTCAGTAAAAAGGATGATTTGCCAAATGGAGGGTGTCAGCCTCCACCTCCGATCCCTACACACATTTTGCCCTGCGGCTTCATCCAGTTTAGCACTATGTTGAAAAAGAGCAATTCCCCTAAGGCTCCATATAATTAGGGACAGTTCACATTGCATAACATTTTCCTCATCCGTCATGCACACTCATTGACAAAAAAAACTAAAAACGCACCAGATCTAAATGTCGGATTGCGGAAAAATTCAGCATGCACTTATATCTAAGGCAGATATATAAAGGATTACAGGTATCTTAAAGAAGAAGTTACAGGTCTGTGAGAGCCAGAAATCTTGCTTGGTTGTAGTTGACCAAATACTTACTGTATATTCCACCATAATTTGCAAATAAATTCTTAAAAAAAATCAGACAATGTGATTTTCTAGATATGTTTTCTCATTTTGTCTCTCATAGTTGAGGTCTACCTATGATGACAATTACAGGCCGGCCTCATCTTTTTAAGTGGGAGAACTTGCACAATTGGTGGCTGACTAAATACTTTTTTTTCCCCACTGTAGCTCAGTGATATATGTCCAACTATGTCCCAAATGGTGGACACCTTCCAGTACCAATATCAATCAAGATCAAATGGCTCATAGGGAGATCTTATGACACTTCCTTTAAGGACTTGCTGCAGACAGATTCTTCAGCATAAGTTTATCTATCAAAGAGTCACAAGTTCACATCAAGATTGAAACTACATTTTAAGTTCTAGACAGCAGCACCAGAAGAAGATCCACCTTTTGATCCATTTATTCCTGACTGATACATTTTGTACTTGACATCTTCCACCATTTTTGTATCCTGCTTTTGGAACTGTTCTTATTTCAGAGGTGAAGCCTCCAG
The DNA here is from genome assembly GCA_947044405.1 of Leptodactylus fallax. Taxonomy (NCBI): domain Eukaryota; kingdom Metazoa; phylum Chordata; class Amphibia; order Anura; family Leptodactylidae; genus Leptodactylus; species Leptodactylus fallax. The sequence goes on along the minus strand of CAMRHE010000375.1, from coordinate 392,524 downwards.
AACTGATTCTCAGTAGAGCTCTATACAACGGGATCACAATGTTCAGTTTCCTAAATGTTTCTCTCTATATACAGGATTACACAATAGTGAAGAAGACATTGTGTGACTGTGTGACTCCCAGCAGCCATGTCCATGAGTCAGGAGGATGGAGCAGCAGCCGCAGCCCCATCACAGAGCCTCCTCCTCACTCACCGATACATGAGCAGAAGATCCTAGAACTGACCAACAAGATCACTGAGCTGCTGACTGGAGAGGTGAGCGCTGCTGGGAATGCTGGGACGTTATACAGTAACATCATAGAGGGGTCTGGTGATGACCGTATCATTGTGTTGTCAGGTTCCTATAAGGTGTCAGGATGTCACGGTCTATTTCTCCATGGAGGAGTGGGAGTATTTAGAAGGACACAAGGACCTGTACAACGACATCATGATGGAAAACTACCAGCCGCTTACATCACAAGGTAAGAAGAGATAGATAGATCTTTTTGCACACATAGCTATGACATACAATATAGGAGCTCCCTAATTCAGACTCTTTTAACATGAGGATGGAGTCTACATTTACCATATACATCATAGGTGTCCATAGGGCTTCATTCACCCTTTTGGCATAAATTTTCTGGTATGTTTTGGTATAATTTTTTTTTATTTTGCTTATTCAAAGTTCACGATCATGGTCTGATAAAGGCCCTGGAGCCTCTAGTAATGCCTGTTATATCTTAGGGTTTTTTTAAAGGGGTTATCTGGTTTCTACTGTTGATGGCCAAGGATAAGCCATTAATATTAGATCAACTTGGGTCCGACACCTGGGACCCCGCAGATCAGCTGAACCAAGTCAGCACTGCTTCCGGTATTGCTTACGTTCCAGGAGCATCGCTGCTCACTCACTGTACAAACAGTAGTGGTGAGTGTAGGTACTGCAGCACTGTCCCACCGATGTCTATGGGACAACATTTTCTGACATTCATAACTTTTTTTATATTGCCACCTATAGAGTTCAATAAGTATTTTTATGAGATGAGCTGTAGTTTTTGAGTTTTTTTGTTGTTGCAGATTTTTGTGCGTTTTCCAAAGCCAGGAGTTTATTTAGCAGAAGGGATAAGTATTAGAACTTCCATTATATTTCAAGCCGCTCTTTACTTTGGCTCAAAAAACACAGCAAAATCTGCAACAAAAAAAACAACTTTTCTGTGGGCCTTCGATCCTCGGGAAATCCACATTCTTCCATTTCATCACTAGGCATCCTGACCTATCTTTTCACAGTTTCAGTTCTGTTTTCAAGATACAGTCGTATGTTCCTTCTAGAATGGGGCTAACCAGCATGCAGACTTGTGGCTAACAGCAGAGGAAACCTAAGGCTCAGCCTTAAATTTCTGCCCCAGACTCCTTGGCAAAAATAGTGTAAGAAAAAGTCTAATTTTTCCATCGTGTCTTATTTGCATGTGAACATAACTTTAGATTTCTCTTTCCTGCCATATCCAGCTCTGAATTTGGCGTAAAAACATACTAATAGAAATGTTATAAATTTCTCTACTTTGTTATTTGAAATAAAATTGGAGAATCCATTTTTAATCCTAACAGAAAATCCGAGTAAGAGCCCTGAGGAAAACGTCATATCATTGCTACATTGTAAAGTAGAAGATGAAGATATCCTGGAGAACTCTTCAGAAGTAATCCGCATGACCCTTGATATTCCTCCAGAGTTACATAATCCTCCGCATCACGAGGAACCTTCTCCTGACCAATCTCAAATTGTTACCACAAATATAGGTCACAAAGAGGGTGATAGGTTTCAATGTGGTGAATGCGGAGAACAGTTTACAAAAAGCTCAGATCTTTCTATACACAGAAGAATTCACACAGTGGAAAAGACACATTCCTGTGCTGAATGTGGGAAATGTTTTACATCAAAATCTAAGCTTGTTAGACATGAGAGAAGTCACACAGGAGAGAAGCCATTTTCATGTTCCGAATGTGGGAAATCTTTCATTACTAAAGACAAACTCAAGCTTCATCAGAGAATTCACACAGGGGAGAAACCGTTTACATGCTTAGAATGTGGGAAAAGTTTTATAGACAAATCGAAGCTTGTTATGCATGAGCGAATTCACACAGGAGAGAAGCCATATTCATGTACAAACTGTGGGAAATGTTTTATAGAGAAATCAAAGCTTGCTTTGCACGAGAGAATTCACACAGGGAATAAGCCATTTTCATGTTTAGAATGTGGAAAATGTTTTACAGATAAATCAATCCTTGTTACACATAAGAGAATTCACACAGGAGAGGAGCCATTTTGATATTCTATATGTAGAAAATGTTTCACAAGAAAATCAAATTATGAAACTCATCAGAGAATTCACACAGAGAAGAGACTATATTATTGTTTTAGAAATCTTTATTTTAACATTGCCTACATCAGATTTGTAGACATTGTTCTTTTAAGAGTGCTTATTTTGGGTGGATTCAGTTCAGCCTGGATCTAGCATACACCTAACTTATATGTACCTGGGCGATTAATCGAAAAATAACCAAAACCAAACATCAACCAGGATAACCAACGTGATTTTGTTATCAGTTGTTCGGTTACAAGATTTGTATTTTCATTCGGACCAAATACTGCTGAACCGAAATTCTTATTCTGCTGTGGGGTCTCTTCAGACCCCAAAATATATGGGAGTGTGAGTGAACATAAAAACAGTGTGTCACCTCTCTGGCGTGACTCCCTGCTGTCTTCGGTTCTTCTGGCTGGTATCGTGTGGCATCGCGACGCTTGCATCTATGCGTCATGATGCCACGTGACGCTGAGACTTAATCAGCGGTCCCTGATGTGAGCCAAAAGTACCAACAACAGCAGAGAGTCACATCGGAGCACAAGAGAGGTAAGTAACACTGTTTTTTATGTTTCATCTTCTCTCCTGGGCCTCTGCGTATTATACTCAGGGGTCTAAAGTGGCCCCACAGTATAATAGCAGTTTTGGTTCAGTCTGAAAGAAATTGCCAAGCAAACCTCGCAAGACAAATCTCACGGGGTTCACTCAACACTTCATCATACTGTAAAGCAGTATGGTTTAAAAGGGGCATGATGTAAATAATTGCCATTAACCGCAATCGAGGTAAGATGGCCGATTAATCGCAATTTTGATTTTGGTCATAATCGTCCAGCCCTAACCTGAGGTCAACGATGAGCACATTCCATAGAGGAAAAGTATTCACGAACATTTCACGTCCTACTTTTTCTCCACCATTCCTAAGGTCATTGCATGTTTCAGGGTCTACTTTAAGATGAGCTTTAATCTCTCTTACAGATGGGGTCATGTTAGATAGTGGAATGATTCATATCCAGTCATTTGGCATCCCTAACCTTCCTGAAGGCCTCAAAGAGCTTGCAATTGAAACCTGGTGACTTCTTGTTATCAGGTGCTCGAGACAGGCTCGGCTGGTCTGCAGTTATACAACCGAATGATGTTGGCACACTGAAGAAAAACGTTATTGATCCATTAAAACCTTACAGAGAATGTTAAAATAAGATACAGTGTATTCACACACAGCAGTTTGGTTACTGTCCCATTCCTCAGAATCCTTGTACATGTTGCAGGAACAACTATTTCAGATATTTAGAAAAACATTTCAATTACTGCAATGTGTGAGTACACCCTGACAAGGTGGAATGCATATTAGAACTCCTCTAGGAGGAAGAAAGCTGTCTCGGCACTGCCACTGATTGCTTATATTTACCCTGTAAGTCAATGTCTGATGCTTTGCTAGGTCTCCCAACATGACTACGAATATATGCCATACCAGAGTCTTCTAGAAGGAAAAGAAAGAACTCTAGTTTGGTGAATATCCTTAGTCATACTGCAAGACTTATTAGGGTAGGTTCATGTCGAAGAATCCACCCCAAGAAATTTGCCTCCTATTCACTTGTATAGCTCTTTATTTATACCCAGCCTTTTTGATATTGCAATAAATAGTGTTATCATGAACTATTGTTGTACCATTAGCCTTTGTCTTGGGACCTTTGCCCTTTGGAGGAGGAGCCCTGAAAGTGATGATATGGTCCCCACAGATACAGCCCTGATCGCAACATCATCCAGTCTGTCTGGGATGACATGTAGTAGTATAATGTTGTACCGTGTTAGCCATTGAAAGTAGTGGAAGAGTGAAGAAATCAGGCAATACCTTTTAGAGGCTGAGTATGGGATGACATGGAGAGACATAAGGATTGGAGCAAGCCTACATCTACAGAAGATCTGTGCTTTGTTCTCCAAGATGACGGAAACAACCTCCCTGCCAAGTTCCTTCAAAAACTGTCTGCAAGTAGCAAGAAGAACTGATGGAAGGCAAAGGGCAAAGGTCTCACCAAATATTGATGGGATATAGATTTCTCTTTTCTTCATTCACTTCATTTTGTTAGTTATATGCTTTATAACATTTTTTTAATTCCAAAAAGATATAGACAGTCATGGCACCCCCTGAAATTTTTCCAAAAAATGAAGTATTTTCCCAAAAAAATATTGCAATTACACATATTCGGTTATACATGTTTATTTCCTTTATGTGTATAGGGACAACACAAAAAAACAGAAAAAAAAGACAAATTGGACATAATTTCTCACAAAACTCCAAAAAAGGGCAGACAAAATTGTTGGCACCTTTTCAAAATTGTAGGTAAATAACTTCGTTTCAAGCATTGAAAGCATTGCTTGTTCAAACTCACCTGTGGCAAGTAACAGGTGTGGGCAATATAAAAATCATACCTGAAACCAGATAAAAAGGAGAGAAGTTGACTCAATCTTTGCATTGTGTGTCTGTGTGTGCCACACTAAGCATGGAGAACAGAAAGAGGAGAAGAGAACTGTCTGAGGACCTGAGAACCAAAATTGTGGAAAAATATCTACAATCTCAAGGTTACAAGTCCATCTCCAGAGATCTTGATGTTCCTTTTTTCATGGTGCGCAACCTAATCTAGAAGTTTTTCCCATAGCACTGTAGCTAACCTCCCTGGATCTGGATGGAAGAGAAAAATTGATGAAAGCTAGCAACACAGGATAGTCCGGATAGTGGATAAGCAGCCCCAATGAAGTTTAGAAGAAATTCAAGCTGCCCTGCAGGCTCAGGCTGCGTCAGCGTCAGCGTGAACTATCCATCCACATGTGAATGAAATGAAACGCTATGGCAGAAGACCCAGGAGGACCCCACTACTGACACAGTTTACAGCCAAAATGTAAATTAGTAAGCCACAATCCTAGGAAAACGTGGACAGAGGAGACCAAGATCAGAGACCAAGAGCTTTTTGGTAAAGCTCATCATTCCACTGTTTACCAAAAACGGATTGAGGCCTACAAAGAAAAGAACACAGTACCAACAGTCACATATTGTGGAGGTTCAAAGATGTTTCGGGGTTGTTTTGTTGCCTCTGGCACTGGGTGCCTTGACTATGTGCAAGGCATCATGAAATCTGAAGATTTCCAAAGGATTTTGGGTCTCAATGTAGGGCCCAGTGTCAGAAAGCTGGGTTTTGCTTCCAGCAGGGCTATGACCCCAAACATACTTCAAAAAGCACCCAGAAATGGATGGAAACAAAGCACTGGGGAATTCTGAAGTGGCCAGCAATGAGTCCATATCTAAATCCCATTGAACACCTGTGGAGAGATCTTAAAATTGCTGTTGGAAGATGAGAAGGCACCCCCCAAATATGAGAGACCTGGAGCAGTTTGCAAAAGAAGAAAGAGGAGTCCAAAATTCCAGGTGAGAGGTGTAAGAGGCTTGTTGATGGTTTAGGAAGTCATTGATTTCAGTTATTTTTTCCAAAGGGTGTGCAGCCAAATATTAAGTTGAGGGTGCCAGTAATTTTGTCCGGCCCATTTTTGGAGTTTTGCATGTAATTATATAAATTTTAGCTTTTTTCAGTTTTTTGTGTTGTTCCAATACACACAAAGGAAATAAATGTGTATAACAAAACGTGTATTTGCAATAATTCTATGGGAGAAATACTTGATTTTCTGGAAAAATGACTGGCCATGACTGTATGGCATAAAAGCTTGATATAAAGAATAGACCATTTTTCTTGTGATACATTCCCTTTAATCTCATGAAGACAACACCCATTTATATGCCTTATTAGGGCATTTTCACATCTTAGGACCCTCTGTCCATTCATTCATTTCAGTGGCCGCATGTGATGTGACATTACCCCTCCAGCGTTATGTCTATGGATGTCAAAGGAGAACTAAGGGCAGCAATGAGAGACCCGAACACTGATAACCACGCAAAGACAAGAACCTGAGTATAATCTGGGATATCAGAGGGCATTACCAGAAGGAGGTAGAGGAAGAGAGAACTACAACTTCCATGGGATATCAGAGAACATTACAGGATGTGAATATAAGGAGAGAATGACAACTCCCAGCATTTCCATAGCTCTCATTTCATAGAGGGAACACTTGAGTCCGTCACTTTCCTTCATACAAAACAAACAGCACAGGAGCTCCACCCGCTCACGTCACATGACCATCATCACAGAACTTTCAGCCACTACTTATCCTCTTCGCTGCTGAGCTCCGCCCCCTCACTGATGACCACATGATGGTGACATCATTAGAGGTCCTGCAGCTATGGCAGTGTAGTAGATACAGAGCAGGTTCTGCTCACATGTGCTGTTCTCTCTGTTATCAGTCAGCCGCAGATTTCCCATTATACAGAGGATATTGTGACAATTTGGGGAATTAGACTCAAAATGGCGGCTTTTCCTGGTCCGGCCAGCGGTGGTTCATGGTACTGGGCGCCGGAAAGATAGCTTTCAGACGGTCCAAGTGTAAAATAAAAGTGGCTTTATTCAGCTTAACTGCAACATAGCAAAACAACAAAAAACCTAGGCCACAGTTAGGGTCCTAACTCACTCCTTGAGCCCCTAACTGTCCTGACTATTGCTCAGCTCCAGCAACAGTCCCCTGTGGACCCCAGCCCTTCTGGGACAGACCGTCTCTCTCTGTCCTTAGCTGGTCCACCATCTCCTGCTTCCTGCAGGACACTCCAGCCCTTCTGGAGTTATGCGCCACCCAAAGGCGTGGCTGAGAGCCTTTTCTGGCCTGGCCTGGGTCGCTCAACAGCGCCCTCTGGGTTCACATACTCACAATATATATGTATATACTGTATACATATATTGCACTTGGTCACTGCAGTAATAAGTAACAGAACTCCTTTTGTGACCTCAGCCCTCAGCTAAACTGATGGGGAGGATTTTGTGGTTTTGCTTTCCTAGTCTCTTATATCTGTTTAATTTTTATTTCACCATGTTTGTTCAAAGTTGGAACGGCTGACTCATGTTTTTTTTGTTAGCCAATGTTACATATATTAATAATATATTGAATATTTTCAATTAAACTTGATTGAACCACTAATTGTATGCATATAAGACACGTTTGATGTAAAATTTGTACATTAAGAGGTTCTAATTATATTGTAACAGTAATTAGTACATCAAACAGCGGTTACATAATGTGTACACCAATGTCTCCCCAGGATCAGACATGTATTTACTTATATAGCTCCATCATATTCCACAGCCCATATAGTGCTCACAATCTACATTCCCTATCCTAATCCTTCTGGAATGTGGGAGGAAACCACATACAAACGCCTTACACTAGGTGTTGTTGGCTGGATTCGAACCAAGACCTCCAGCTCTGCAAGGCACCAGTCCTAACCACTGAGCCACCGTGCTGCACATAACTCCAAGGATGGACAAAGATCAGAAGGAAATAGCCAATAAAATATTAAACTTCACTTTGGAGATCAGATCATCTACCTGCTGACCGGAGAGGTAAACTTTCTATATTTCTGTAATGTATTATTTATTAAGAAATGGGAAGAAGGGAAAATTCATAAAATACAAATAGGAGCGTTGTAATGGGAAGGAAAGGGCAAAGGAAGGGCAGGAAGAAGAGCAGCACTTGGCCGGAGTGTGGCCTGGAGGAGAGGATTTTGGCTTCCATATAGAAACCTAGAAGACTGACAACAGGAGGAGAGCACATGGTCTGTCTCATCTGCCTTTTTATTTTCTATGGGTATATATATATATATATATATATATATATATACAGTCATATGAAAAAGTTTGGGCACCCCTATTAATCTTAATCATTTTTAATTCTAAATATTTGGGTGTTTGCAACAGCCATTTCAATTTGATATATCTAATAACTGATGGACACAGTAATATTTCAGGATTGAAATGAGGTTTATTGTACTAACAGAAAATGTGCAATATGCATTAAACCAAAATTTGACCGGTGCAAACATTTGGGTACCCTTATCATTTTATTGATTTGAATACCCCTGACTACTTTTTACTGACTTACTGAAGCACAAAATTGGTTTTGTAACCTCACTGAGCTTTGAACTTCATAGCCAGGTGTATCCAATCATGAGAAAAGGTATTTAAGGTGGCCAATTGCAAGTTGTTCTCCTATTTGAATCTCCTCTGAAGAGTGGCATCATGGGCTCCTCAAAACAACTCTCAAATGATCTGAAAACAAAGATTGTTCAACATAGTTGTTCAGGGGAAGGATACAAAAAGTTGTCTCAGAGATTTAACCTGTCAGTTTCCACTGTGAGGAACATAGTAAGGAAATGGAAGACCACAGGGACAGTTCTTGTTAAGCCCAGAAGTGGCAGGCCAAGAAAAATATCAGAAAGGCAGAGAAGAAGAATGGTGAGAACAGTCAAGGACAATCCACAGACCACCTCCAAAGAGCTGCAGCATCATCTTGCTGCAGATGGTGTCACTGTGCATCGGTCAACAATACAGCACACTTTGCACAAGGAGAAGCTGTATGGGAGAGTGATGAGAAAGAAGCCGTTTCTGAAAGCACGCCACAAACAGAGTCGCCTGAGGTATGCAAAAGCACATTTGGACAAGCCAGATTCATTTTGGAAGAAGGTCCTGTGGACTGATGAAACAAAGATTGAGTTGTTTGGTCATACAAAAAGGCGTTATGCATGGCGTCCAAAAAACACAGCATTCCAAGAAAAACACTTGCTACCCACTGTAAAATTTGGTGCAGGTTCCATCATGCTTTGGGGCTGTGTGGCCAATGCCGGCACCGGGAATCTTGTTAAAGTTGAGGGTCGCATGGATTCAACTCAGTATCAGCAGATTCTTGAGAATAATGTACAAGAATCAGTGACGAATTTGAAGTTACGCCGGGGATGGATATTTCAGCAAGACAATGATCCAAAACACAGCTCCAAATCTACTCAGGCATTCATGCAGAGGAACAATTACAATGTTCTGGAATGGCCATCCCAGTCCCCAGACCTGAATATCATTGAACATCTGTGGGATAATTTGAAGCGGGCTGTCCATGCTCGGCAACCATCAAACTTAACTGAACTGGAATTGTTTTGTAAAGAGGAATGGTCAAAAATACCTTCATCCAGGATCCAGGAACTGATTAAAAGCTACAGGAAGCGACTAGAGGCTGTTATTTTTGCAAAAGGAGGATCTACTAAATATTAATGTCACTTTTCTGTTGAGGTACCCATACTTTTGCACCGGTCAAATTTTGGTTTAATGCATATTGCACATTTTCTGTTAGTACAATAAACCTCATTTCAATCCTGAAATATTACTGTGTCCATCAGTTATTAGATATATCAAATTGAAATGGCTGTTGCAAACACCCAAATATTTAGAACTAAAAATGATTAAGATTAATAGGGGTGCCCAAACTTTTTCATATGACTGTATATATATATATATATATATATATATATATATATATATAACAGTATATGGTTATGCCAGGATTACAGTCACTTACTGTAGATTTTCCAACCACATCTGCTGGTAGTTTGTTGTAATACTCAATGGTATATTCCTCCCTCAGTAAAAAGTGTGACATCACAACAAATGGTGGGTATCAGCTCCACCTCAGACCCGGATACACATTTTGCCCCATAGTTTCTTCCATGAATAGTGAGATGGGAGCGATAGACAACCTGACAACCTATCCATGTTGAAAAAGGGCAATTGCCCTGACACCAGAGCTGTGGAGTCGGGGTCAGAATTAGGACCAGCTCTGATTGGAGTTGGATTCGGAAAAAATTCACAGCCACGAAAAATATGTGAATGAGGCCTTAAACTCTGTATAATTACGGACAGTTCACATTACATAACACCTCCCTCCTCCGTTGTATATTTTTGATGATTTTTAGATGTCTGTGATAGTTGTGTCTCTATTATGTATTGAATAAAGAGAAGTGGTTACTTGTGTTATTGGCTGTATACAGAAAGTTCTAGAAGCCTCTTTTGATCAGAGAGGGAAAAAGTGAGTAGCGTTTTATAGGCCTGAGAGTAGCAAGTTGCAGGTGGTAATGTACTCACCAAATAGTGAGAGGCACAACATGTACAAGAGGGTGGAGTCTACCTAAATGGCTGCCGCTGAAGATCCCAAACAGTGGACACCTTCCTGTACCAATATCAGTCAAGAGTAAATGGCCCATAGGGGGATCTTCTCCTGGTACTTCCATCAAGGACTTGTCATAGACAATTTCTTCAGGGTAAGTTTATTTATCCAATATTTAAAAGATACCGTCAAAATCGAATCAATTTCTTCTCCAGGTTAAACAAAACATTTTGAGCCATTGACGGCAGCACCAGAAGATCCTCCCTTTGTGATCTATTTGTTCTTAAATGTTAAGTTTAGTACTTGACATCTTCCACCATTTTTGTATCCCATCTTGGCCATTGTTCTATATTGAGGTCTCCAGAACTGACCCCAGTATTCCAGATGTGGTCTGGACAATACACAATACAACAGGATAATTTCTGCTCCATGCACAGGAATACACAGCGGTGAAGAAGACATCGAGTGACAGCGTGACTCCCAGCAGCCATGTCCATGAGTCAGGAGGATGGAGCAGGAGCCGCAGCCCCATCACAGAGCCTCCCCCCTCACTCACCGATACATAAGAAGATCCTAGAACTGACCAACAAGATCACTGAGCTGCTGACTGGAGAGGTGAGCGCTGGTGGGAATGCTGGGACGTTATACAGTAACACCATGGAGGGGTCTGGTGGTGACCGTATCATTGTGTTGTCAGGTTCCTATAAGGTGTCAGGATGTCACTGTCTATTTCTCCATGGAGGAGTGGGAGTATTTAGAAGAACACAAGGATCTGTACAAGGACGTCATGATGGAAAACTACCAGCCGCAAGGTAAGCAGATATACAGTGCCTTGCGAAAGTATTCGGCCCCCTTGAACTTTTCAAACTTTTGCCACATTTCAGGCTTCAAACATAAGGATATAAAATTTTAATTTTTTGGTGAAGAATCAACAAGTGGGACACAATTGTGAAGTGCAACAAAATTTATTGGTTATTTTAAACTTTTGTAAAAAATAAAAAACTGAAAAGTGGGGCGTGCAATATTATTCGGCCCCTTTACTTTCAGTGCAGCAAACTCACTCCAGAAGTTCAGTGAGGATCTATGAATGATCCAATGTTGTCCTAAATGACTGATGATGATAAATATAATCCACCTGTGTGTAATCAAGTCTCCGTATGAATGCACCTGCTCTGTGATAGTCTCAGGGTTCTGTTTAAAGTGCAGAGAGCATCATGAAGACCAAGGAACACACCAGGCAGGTCCGTGATACTTTTGTGGAGAAGTTTAAAGCCGGATTTGGATACAAAAAGATTTCCCAAACTTTAAACATCCCAAGGAGCACTGTGCAAGCGATCATATTGAAATGGAAGGAATATCAGACCACTGCAAATCTACCAAGACCCGGCCGTCCCTCTAAACTTTCATCTCAAACAAGGAGAAGACTGATCAGAGATGCAGCCAAGAGGCCCATGATCACTCTGGATGAACTGCAGAGATCTACAGCTGAGGTGGGAGAGTCTGTCCATAGGACAACAATCAGTCATACACTGCACAAATCTGGCCTTTATGGAAGAGTGGCCAGAAGAAAGCCATTTCTCAAAGATATCCATAAAAAGTCTTGTTTAAATTTTGCCACAAGCCACCTGGGAGACACACCAAACATGTGGAAGAAAGTGCTCTGGTCAGATGAAACCAAAATCCAACTTTTTGGCCACAATGCAAAATGATATGTTTGGTGTAAAAGCAACACAGCTCATCACCCTGAAAACACCATCCCCACTATCACACATGGTGGTGGCAGCATCATGGTTTGGGCCTGCTTTTCTTCAGCAGGGACAGGGAAGATGGTTAAAATTGATGGGAAGAAGGATGGAGCCAAATACAGGACCATTCTGGAAGAAAACCTGATGGAGTCTGCAAAAGACCTGAGACTGGGACGGAGATTTATCTTCCAACAAGACAATGATCCCAAACATAAAGCAAAATCTACAATGGAATGGTTCACAAATAAGCGTATCCAGGTGTTAGAATGGCCAAGTCAAAGTCCAGACCTGAATCCAATCGAGAATCTGTGGAAAGAGCTGAAAACTGCTGTTCACAAACGCTCTCCATCCAACCTCACTGAGCTCCAGCTGTTTTCCAAGGAAGAATGGGCAAGAATTTCAGTCTCTCGATGTGCAAAACTGATAGAGACATACCCCAAGTGACTTGCAGCTGTAATCGCAGCAAAAGGTGGCGCTACAAAGTATTAACTTAAGGGGGCTGAATAATATTGCATGCCCCACTTTTCAGTTTTTTATTTTTTACAAAAGTTTAAAATATCCAATAAATTTCATTCCACTTCACAATTGTGTCCCACTTGTTGATTCTTCACCAAAAAATTAAAATTTTATATCTTTATGTTTGAAGCCTGAAATGTGGCAAAAGGTTGAAAAGTTCAAGGGGGCCGAATACTTTCGAAAGGCACTGTACATACATATAACATGTTGCACATTATTATGGGTACAGGCTGGCCCATAATACGCTCTTTTAGCATACGATTGAAGCCATACGTTTACTGACCTCAGATGTCGGTGAATCTTAAATTAACCCCTTCCTGCCACAGTCATTTTCCACGTTTTCGTATTTCACTCACCGCCTTGCAAAAGCCATGATTTTTTTTATTATTCCATTCACAGTGCCGTATGAGGGCTTATTTTTTGCAGGACAAATTTTACCCTTTAATGGCACCATATAATATTCAATGCAATGTATTGAGAAGCAGGAAAAAATGCTTAATGGGGTGGAATTGGAACAAAAGAGTTATGGCATTCACTGACTGAAACAATGGCACGTTACCTTTATTCTGCTGGTCAGGAAGATACCAAATTTATATAGTTTTTGTTTTAATACCCTTAAAAATAAAACTTAAAAAAATATATATATATATATATATATTCTTTGCATCACCATATTCTGACACACAATTTTTTTTTTTTTTATATTTCCATCTATGAAGCTATGTAGAAGCTATTGTTTTGCAGGACATTTTTATCACTTTTTACCAAACTCTTTTGGAGGTGAACTGCGGCGAATCAGAAATTTTTTATTTTTTTTTGCCGTATGGGATAAAATATTTTTATATTTTAATAGCCTAGTATGTTTTTTTATTTGTCTTTACTTAATATGGGGTGATTTGAATTTTTGTTTACTGTTTTTATATTTTTTAAAACTTTTTAAACTATTTTTTTAACTATTTTCTTAGTTTTCATAGGAGGTCTGAACAAACATTTGCATGGCAGAATCTGTCACTGATTTTGAGGTGGATTTCGCTTCAAAATCAGTGGCAGATTCCATCCTGATTCTGCCTCCCATTGTTTTCCCCCTTCTCCTAGGTGCTGATCTCTGTTTTATTGCTGATTTTTCTTTTTTTTTTCCACCCCAAATCCATCAGCATCTTTATTTTTTATTAGGTGCAGTGATCGGTTACTGTGCTTCAATTTTTGGTTCAGTGTTTTTTCTTTCAGTGGTTAGCAGTAGTTTGCTATATATTAATATTATGTATATATAAATATACACACATAGGTAGTTGTAGTGTAGTTTTTTTTTTCCTTTTACTATAGCTGTTTTCTTGTGGTTGAACTGCAGCCACCGAGCACTGGTCAGTGACGTATATCACTAATCGGCATCGGTGCTCAATTTTTGGATCAATTTCATGTTGACGTGACCCAGACCAATTCAGGAGTTTTTAGACCAAATTCCCACATCATCATATGGACCCCTCATAAATTCAGTAGAGATTATGACATTTTGGGGCTTGGTCCTGCATATGGGCATAACAAAAGCCAGAAATTAGGCAGCCCTGTGAACCAACCCCATTGTTACGTACAATCATGACCATGGCACCTTTTGAAGTGATCCTGAAACTTCAGCACTCAATGCCCACCTCATTTCCCCACATTTGACCGCCTGTTCAAAATCAGGCCAGTCTTTGATAATTTTAGTGCCAAATTTGCAGAGGCCTGCAACCCAAACAGTGCATTGTAATAGATGAGTCCTTGATACATTTCAGAGGGAGGCTTAAATTCCACCAGTACTTGTGCAGTAAGGTAGCTCAGGGTACACTTGTAATTGTACTGCAGTGTAATGCATGCTCATAGTGTATGCTGCACAGTGCTCACTGTGCCTGTTTAGCAAGTGTTACTCTTTTGAACCAAAGGTAATGTCTTTTATTACCCTTTGGAGGTTTAGTCAGCACTTTTTAAGTCTTTGTTTATTATTTTACATGTCTTCTGCGGGATCTGGTGGCCGCGAGAACTCGGCTATTAGGAAAGAATCCTCTAAACGCAGACATCTAACCTGCAGGGATTGTGACATTCTGCAACCTGATGTCTATGAGCATAACATAACCAGGGGTACTGGTACCTTGTGTAAATGCTGTGGAAAAAAACGCAGCGTTTTACAGTTCCTGCAAAGTGGATGGGACTCTAGCAAAGTCTATTATACCTATGGAAACGCTGGCGGTTTCCCTATAGGTATAGTATAATGGAGGCAGAAAGTCCACAAAGGAAACCTCTGCGGACTTTATGTGAAAAGCGTTGCAGGAAAAACCGCGATGTGTTAACGTCGCGGTTTTTCCTGCAGCTTTTTTTTTTTTTTTGCTGCAGCCCGCTACGTGGGGCCTTAGCCTTAATAAAGACCAAGTGCCACCTTAATTTAATTTAGAAATCTACACCCCTAATGACTCCTTATATAAATGATCACCACTTATGTTCATAATGCCCCCTAATGGCCCCTTATATAAAGAACCTCCCCCCATATTCATAATGCCCCCTAACTGCCCTTGTAGAAATGACCCCCCTTATGTTCACAATGCCCCCTTATGTAAATGACCCCCCTATTGTCCTAATGCCCCTAATGAATCCTCCCATATAGTTATAATTCCCCCTCCTAACCACCCCTTATACTATTAAATGTATTAATGGCGGTCCCAGGGTGGGCCCCGCAGAGTCAGTCGACCCGGGGCAGCCGCTCCCTCTGTCCGCTCACCCCCCGTTAGCTACGCCACTGCTTCCCATTGATGTCAATGGGAGTCAGCAACCAATCCTTTTATTTTCAGGGTGTTGAAACCATAGCAATAAAGAACAGAAAGCTTCTTATTGAATAGCGTAAACAGACCCCTAGAGTTCAAAACTGCACATCAAATGTATTACTACTATGTGAACAAGTCCTTATACTTCTTCCAATTCTCAAAAAAACTGCATCAAAAACTGTACGCGTTTCCATCCTAATAGAAATGTTATCAATTTGTCTTTGTTTTTTTAAATAAAATCATGAAATTAATTTTTAATCCTAACAGAAAATCCCAGTAAGAACTCCAAGGAAAACGTCATATCATCGCTAAGCTATAAAGAACAAGATAAAAATATCATACTGCGCTCTTCAGGAGGAAACCCCATGACCCCTCATGTAACTCCAGAATCATGTAATCGCACGAATCACAAGGAATCTTCTCCTGACCAGTCTCAGATTGTTACCACAAGGTCAGATCACAAAGGGGGTGATAGGTTTCAATGTGGAGACGAGTTTACAAAAAGCTCAGAAGTCACACAAGACAAAAGTCACACTCCTGTCCTGAATGTGGGAAAGGTTTTAAAAACAAATCAGATCTTGTTATACATGAGAGTAGTCACACCAGAGATGCCGATTCAGTGTTCAGAAAGTGAGAAATCTTTATTTTCTAAAGTGAAACTCAAGGATGAGGAGAGAATTCACACAGGAGAGAAGCCATTCACATGTTCAGAATGTGGGAAATGTTTTACACAAAAATACACTCTTTCTAGACATGAGAGAACTCACACAAAAGAGAAGCCATTTTTGTGTTCAGAATGTGGAAAATATTTTAGATTGAAATCAGAGCTTGTTGAACATGAGAAAATTCATACAGGAGAGAAGCCATATTCATGTTCAGAATGTGGGAAATGTTTTACAGATAAAGCAAATCTTGTTGTACATGAGAGAATTCATACAGGAGAGAAACCATTTTCATGTGTAGAATGTGGGATATTCTTTGCAGATAAAAGAGGTCTTGTTAAACATAACACAATCCACACAGGGAATAAGCCATTTACATGTTCAGAATGTGGAAAATATTTTACAAAAAAATCGCTTCTTGATAATCATCAGATAATTCACACAGGAGAGAAGCCATTTCAATGTTCAGAATGTGGGAAATGTTTTTCAAATTCTTCGTCTCTTGTTATTCATAACAGAAGTCATACAGGTGAGAAGCCATTTTCATGTTTAGAATGTGGGAAATGTTTTATACAGAAATCAAAGCTTCTTAGACATGAGAGAATTCACACAGGAGAGAAGCCGTTTTCGTGTTCAGAGTGTGGGAAATGTTTTAGAGATAAAGCAGATTTAGTTGCCCATGAGAGAGTTCACACAGGAGAGAAGCTATTTCTGTGTTCAGAGTGCGGGAAATCTTTTACATGTAAAGCACTTCTTGATAAACATCAGAGAATTCACACAGGGGTCAAGCCATATAAATGTTCAGAATGTGGGAATTGCTTTACATATAAATGGGATCTTGTTAGACATGTGAAAATTCACACAGGAGAGAAGTTGCATACATGTTCAGAATGTCATAGATGTTTTGCTTTGAAATCAACTCTTATTGCTCATGAAAGAACTCACACAGGGGAGAAGCCATATCCATGTCCAGAATGTGGAAAACACCTTAGTCCTAAACGTAGACTTGAGGAACATAAGAGAACTCACACAGGAGATACACTGTTTCAATGTTCAGAATGTGGAAAATTTTTTACTTCTATGTCAAACCTCACCTCACATCATAAGATTCACAAAGTAGTCAAGTAGTAGTCGTTCTGATGTTCTATATGTGAAAAACCTGTCTGACCAACACATCGTACAAGTGGCTCTGTACAATACACAGGTACTATTCCGAAGTGCAGGCCAGATGGTGACATTCCTTCATTTCCTAGAGGTAATAATTAAGGCCCTAATATTTGCAGATCAGGAAGGGGAGGGCCCCAGCATTTCAATAGAAGAGGGTTCTGTACCAGGGCATCATCTCCCCAACGAAATCCCCCAGACTGCAAAGAAAGGAAAGACCCAAAAGAGAAGTAGAGTGTGTTACAAAAGGGGGATAAGGAAGGATACCAATTGCCACTGTTCAAAGCATACCACATATCCTTAACCACTTCCGTACCGCTCATAGACTATATACGTCCAATGGGTGGTTGTCTAGTTCTCCAAGGACGTACCGGTACATCCAAGCGGAACTCAGTAGCTGCACAAAATCGTGCAGCTACTGAAACTGGGAGCCGGCTGTAACTTCAACCGGAGCTCCCAGAGAGAAGACAGGGAAGGTTTATTACCTTCCCGATCGCTGTGTATACAGCGCTCAATGAGTGCTGTATATAGCGCTATGGGCGCCGCCATCTTGTGGCCGCCCTTTGACCCGGCGGTCATGTGATCTGCCGGGTGCAGCGTCTGCAAGAGCTCCCAGATCAGCTCTATAGTATTGTTGAAGTAACGTACAGGAGGTTGTACTCCTCCTGCAACTGGGGCTAAACTTACCAGCCCCAGTTATAGGGGAAATCAGCCTCCCCAACAAAAAAATAAAAAAAAAAAGTCAACAGATTTCCCCAAAGGTCTATTATGACCTTATGGGGACACAATGAAAGTAAAAAAAATGAATAGAAAAGTAAAAAAAAATGTAAATAAAATAATTTAAAAAAATAAATAAAATAATACACCAATAAAATGCCCTTATTACAGGTTATAGCCCCACCCCCGACAACACCATAAAAAATAAAAATTACCATAACGGTGAGTAAAAACTGTTTTATAAAGTTTTTTAGTAGCACTTTGTGTTATTAAATAAAAAAAATGAAAAGTGAAAAACAGACACGTTTTACCTCCTCTTTTGTTTATATTTTCCCAGATATAAAAAAAAAAATAAAAACATGCAAAAATAAAAACAACATAAAAATAAAGCCCTATGTGTCCCTGAAAAAAGACGCAGAAATTAGTTGAATAACGCAAATGATATAAATGTTATAGCCCTCAAAACCGCACGTACAAAAAAAAAAATGAAAATGAGTCTGGTCTGGAAGGGGGTGTAAAGCATCGGGTATGGAAGTGGTTAAATTACTGATTTTATCATTTGCCACCTCTTTATACCCTAATGTATCTGCACAGTTTACAGATTTACTTTTCAATCTCCACTATACATTCATTTCTGGAAACATAAATTAATGTATCACCCGTGGGGTCCAAATGCTCAATACACTCCTACATAACATCCAAGTTGTACAGTCATGGCCAAAAGTTTTGAGAATGATACAAATATTAATTCTTACAAAGTCTACTGCTTCAGTTTTTCTAATGGCAATTTTCATATACTCCAGAATGTTATAAAGAGTGATCAGCTTAACAGCAATTACTTGCAAAGTCAATATTTGCCTAGAAAATGAACTTTATCCCCCAAAACACATTTCAACATCATTGCAGCCCTGCCTTAAAAGGACCACCTAACATCGTTTCAGTGATTGCTCCATTAACACAGGTGTGGGTGTTGATGAGGACAGGGCTGGAGATCAATCTGTCATGATTAAGTAAAAATGACACCACTGGACACTTTAAAAGGAGGCTGGTGCTTGCCATCATTGTTTCTCTTCTGTTAACCATGGTTATCTCTAAAGAAACACGTGCAGTCATCATTGCACTGCACAAAAATGGCCTAACTGGGAAGAGTATTGCAGCTAGAAAGATTGCACCTCAGTCAACAATCTATCGCATCATCAAGAACTTCAAGGAGAGAGGATCCATTGGTGCCAAAAAGGCTCCAGGGCGCCCAAGAAAGACCAGCAAGCGGCAGGACCGTCTCTTAAAAGTGTTTCAGCTGCGGGATCGGGCTACCAGCAGTGCAGAGCTTGCTGAGGAATGGCAGCAGGCAGGTGTGAGTGCATCTGCACGCACTGTGAGGCGGAGACTCTTGGAGCAAGGCCTGGTCTCAAGGAGGGCAGCAAAGAAGCCACTTCTCTCCAGAAAAAACATCAGGGACAGACTGATATTCTGCAAAAGGTACAGGGAGTGGACTGCTGAGGACTGGGGTAAAGTCATTTTCTCTGATGAATCCCCTTTTCGATTGTTTGGAACATCTGGAAAACAGCTTATTCGGAGAAGAAGAGGTGAGCGCTACCACCAGTCTTGTCTCATGCCAACTGTAAAGCATCCTGAAACCATTCATGTGTGGGGTTGCTTCTCAGCCAAGGGAATCGGCTCTCTCACAGTCTTGCCTAAAAACACAGCCATGAATAAAGAATGGTACCAGAATGTCCTCCAAGAGCAACTTCTCCCAACCGTCCAAGAGCAGTTTGGCGCTCAACAATGCCTTTTCCAGCATGATGGAGCACCTTGCCATAAAGCAAAGGTGATAACTAAATGGCTCAGGGAACAAAACATAGAGATTTTGGGTCCATGGCCTGGAAACTCCCCAGATCTTAATCCCATTGAGAACTTGTGGTCAATCATCAAGAGACGGGTGGACAAACAAAAACCAACAAATTCAGACAAAATTAAAGCATTGATTCTGCAAGAATGGACTGCTATCAGTCAGGATTTGGTCCAGAAGTTGATTGAGAGCATGCCAGGGAGAATTGCAGAGGTCCTGAAGAAGAAGGGTCAACACTGCAAATATTGACTTGCTGCATTAACTCATTCTAACTGTCAATATAAGCTTCTGTTACTCATAATATGAATGCAATTCTATTTCTGTATGTGATAAAAACATCTGACAAACACACATAAAAACCAGAGGGCAGCAGATCATGTGAAAATATAATATTTGTGTCATTCTCAAAACTTTTGGCCATGACTGTACTTGAGCCCTACAATTTGTAAAGTGCTGCGGAATATGTTGGCGCTATATAAATAACATGTAGTATTATTATTATTTTTCATTTAACCCCTTGTAAAAACTAAAAATATGAGGCTAAAGTGACATTTTATTGGAAAAAAAAATGTACCGTAATTTTTTTTATTTTTACATTCAAATGTTAATAAATTCTGAAATTTATGCTGAACATACCTGTGGGGTCAAAACACTCACTGTACCCCATGATAATTTCCTTAAGGGGCCTATTTTTCAAATTAGGGTTACTTTTTGGGTTTGTTGGTTTTGGCACCTCAGGGGCCCTGCAAATGTAACATGGCACCTGAAAATGATTCCAGTAAAATCTCCCCTCTAAAATCTCAATAGCTCTCTTTTCCTTCTGTGTCCTGCTGTGTGCCCATTCATCAGGTTACATCCATATGTGGTATAATTCCATGCTCAAGAGAAATTCCATAACTAATTGTGGGATGCATTGAGAGTTCACAAAGAAGAAAAGCGTTTCCTAATTCCTGAAGCAAATCAGCCTTCAAAAAACTCTGTGTGAACATACCCTTGCTAGGAGTGTAGGAATTGTAAAAAAAAAAATAAAAAAAATCAGGTTTAGCGATCCCACTGCAGACATAGATCTGCACTAGATCCAGGGGCGTAACTACCGGCGTAGCAGCGGTAGCGGCTGCCACAGTGCCCGGGACATTACGGGGCCCCGCGGGCCCCGATGCATTTTTTTTTTTTTTTTTTTATAGTCCGTTATCTGCTGGAGTAACCCCAGCAGGTAACGGGCCCTATATACTTACCGTTCCCCGAGGTCCCGCTCACGGCCGCCTGCGCTTCCGATTCTGTGGAGACGGCTGTGAGCAGGAGCGGGGATCGGTATGTGAGGCCGTGGGCCGAACACCTGCTATCATTATACTTCGGGGTCTTTTCAGACCCCGGAGTATAATAATCGGAGGCCCAGAGTTGGTGAGGGAACATAAAAAACAATATACACTTACCGCTCCTGCGCCTCGGGCCTGTTTGCTGACGTCCCAGACGTCAGCCGACGTCATTTTGCGTCGCGACACCGGTCCCGCATCACGTGACGCGGCCTGGTCCGCACAAGAAGGCTGGAGTAGCGCACGGGCATGCACCGGAGCGAGGAACAGGTAAGCAACGTTGTTTTTTTATGTTTGTATCCTCCCCTAGGTCTCCGATTATTATACTCTGGGGTCTGAAAAGACCCCAGAGTATAATAATTGTTCATGAGTGGTCCACAATGGGACATATAATAGTGTGTGCAGGGGCCACTATGGGGAATACTACTGTGTGCAGGGGCCCCTATGGGACATGATACTGTGTGCAGAGGCCCCTATGGGACATGATACTGTGTGCAGGGGCCCCTATGGGACGATACTGTGTGCAGGGGCCCCTATGGGATATGATACTGTGTGCAGGGGCCCCTATGTGGCATAATACTGTGTGCAGGGGCCCCTATGGAACATGATACTGTGTGCAGGGGCCCCTATGGGACATGATACTGTGTGCAGGGGCCCCTATGGGACATGATACTGTGTGCAGGGGCCCCTATGGGACATGATACTGTGTGCAGGGGCCCCTATGGGACATGATACTGTGTGCAGGGGACACTATAGGGCATAATACTGTGTGCAGGGGCCCCTATGGGACATGATACTGTGTGCAGGGGCCACTATGGCACATAATAGTGTGCGCAGGAATGCGTTTTTGTTTTCTTTTGGGGGGGGGGGGGTGGAGGGGGCGGTCCAGGGGGAGGGGTCGGCGGTTCGGGGGGGGGGCCCCATGTCAAATGTTCGCCTTGTGGCCCAGCCATTCCTAGTTACGAAGCCGACTAGATCAGAACCATGGACATTTGGCTACGGGAGGTGCTGTATAGCTGCCAAATGGAGAACTCATTGGCTGAACTTCGACAGAACGATAGCGCCTATCAGAAAGTGTGGCTCCTTTGGAACACCTTCTACTCTCCTGACTTCCATACAGTCTCTCATCTTCCATAGTCTGACTTTCCCCTTTTCCTTTAGGCTGCCCTTCTTCTTTCCTCATCCCTACCCTCTCCCCCTTATCCTTGCACAGTGGGGACACAAGATGTACAATGTGGCGCTTCTTTAGTACAAAACAATGGCCCTACACCAAAGACACCCATCCCTTCTCCACCTCCTTCTTCATACAAGGCAACTAACACAGAAGCTCCGCCCCCTCCCACACCACATGACCATCACAACAGCTCCTTCAGCCACCACTTATTTGCTTCGCAGCTTAACTCCGCCCACTGTACTAATCATGTGACGGTGACATCACCACGGCTCCTTCAGTCACTACTTATTCTCTACAGTACGGAGCCCCGCCCCCTTTGATAACAGAATGGTGACATCATCACAGGTCCTTCAGCTATGGCTGAGTAGTAGCTACATAGCAGGTCCTGGTCAGTTGGTCACTGATGTTGTGCTTTTCTCTCTGTTATCAGTTAGTAGCAGATTTACCATTATACAGAGTTTATATACGTAACAGAACTCCTTGTGTGACCTCAGCCCTAAGGTAAGATGATGGGGGAGGATTTTGTTGCATTTTATGATACAATTTGTGTCTTTGTGGTAAAATAGTGAGAAGAAAGTCTTATGGTGAGATGAGACGTGTTCCATGGGATTATTTCCATTTCCTTTATAGAGGATCCATCAGCGCTCCTGACAGGTCTGCTTTACTAAACACTTGTATTCTCAGTAAAATAACAATTCTAGCTCTACCTTGTGCCGTCCCTCAGTTATTCCTCCTGGAAATGTATGAATAAATTAACAGATGGGTGTTACCAGTTGAGGGCATGTCCCTGCACAGTCCAATGAAAGCTGCCGGGGGGTCAGACTGTAGGAACACACCCCTTTGACAGAGAAATGGTAACACGGAATTGTCAATTTATATATAACTCTCTAGGAGGAATAGCAGAGGAACGACACTGGAGAGAGTTATGAGAATGTTTACTTCATGACGAATACAAGGATTTGCTAAAACAGACATGTTTGGTGACAAGTCTTCTGGAACTGGTCACTAACACTTCAAGAAAAATCTAATGAATCGATAGTAAAGGTGAATAAAAGAACCTTTATATATGTAACCTATCATCTTATTCACTCTGAAGTCTCTGCTGATTCTGTCTTGTTGATGCAGAGGACCCCCCATTCTGCATATAAGTATGAGCTAAAGAGTTGGGACTCCATATATTGCCCCCGTGTGTGTTTTCCTCTATGATTTACAGCCTCTAATAAAGGTGTCGAAGTCTCGAGTGGATCCTGAATCACTCTCCAAGAATGGAGAAGGACAGGAATGAGATTACCAGAAGAATATTAAACTTCACCTTGGAGATCATCTACCTGCTGACCGGAGAGGTAAACTTTCTATATTTCTGTATTGTCTTATTTACCGAGAAACACAACGAAGGGAAAATCCAGAATAGACAAGTAGGAGCGTTGTAATGGGAAGGAAAGGGCCGGTCAGGAAGAACAGCATCAAATGGCCAGAGTGTGGTCTGGGGGAGAGGATTTTGACTTCTATATAGAAACCTAATAGACTGGTGGCAGGAGGAGAGCACATGGTCCATCTCGTCTGCTCGTGTATTATTCCCTTTTATAGATATATGGTTATCCAAGATTACAGTCACTTACTGTAGCTTTCCCAACCACATGTACTGGAGGTTTCTTCCGAGCCTCTACTACACTTTCAGTGAAATAATGTTTCCTGACATTGCTCCAGATCCCCACTTTTTTCCCCATCCCCTAATGTTAGATTGTGCCCCCTTGTTCTGGTGTTTTCTTTCTTCGCTCCTATAACGTGTGTAAAGGTTACAGCACTTATACACTACAAATCCCTCAATATATACCCAAGGACAGCAGAATACAATACCCCAATAACCCAAGTAACCGCAAGTGGAATTACAGATACAAATATCACAGGCACTAAAGAACCAATAAAAATGGATGACAAAGGAGGGAGGCCAGTACACAATGTAATATTTCACTAAAAGGGTTATGCCACAAAAAGTATTTCTTCCTCTATCCATAAATATCTGATCGGTGGGGTCTGACTACTGAGACCCTGAGAACCGCGGCTAGGCTGAAGGTAGGTGTGTCTTTTAGTGGACAGCTCTCCCATTCACTTCAGTGGGAGCGCCTGAGATAGCCGAGTGTGAGTCTGTTCATCCACCAGGCAGCTAAATGCACAAGAGGGAGAAAGCGCACCCTGCGATCAGGTATTTATCCTAGGGATAGAGGATAAACCCTTTTTGTAGCATAAACCCCTTTAAAGTTCTACATGTGGGGACTACACCAAGTCTCTTAAGATTGCTGAAAGGACAGAAGGAGGAGCAGAATAAGAAAAAGGAGAAAAAGATCATGGCTCCTAAGCTCTTAAGTCTAAATAATATGGACATGGATCTGGCCTAAGGTAAGAGCCTAATAGCTTCAGTCTCGAAAGTATGATGATGGGAGTCCCAAGGGAAGTGATCAAACACAAAAACAGTGTTACTCACCTCTCCTGGGCTCCAGCACAGCTCCCTGTTCCTTTTGGTGCTTCTGCCTAACATCAGTACTGCTGTGGGCTGTGATTGGGCCCCAGTGGGTCACGTGGCATCATGACGCATAGACACAGGCGTCACAACCCTGCATGTCCCATGTGACCACTGAGGCCCAGTCACAGCCTACAGCGGTCCTGACGACAGACAGAAGCGTCGAAGAGAACAGGGAGTGGTGCCAGAGCCAAGGAGAGGTGAATAAGGCCGGGACCCCACGTTGCGAAAATGCTGCATTTTACAGTACCTGCAAAGTGGATGAGATTCTGGCTAATCACATCCACACATTGCAGAAAAAAAATCTGCAGCAGAAATGCTGTGATTTCAAAAACGCTTCCATTTTTGAAAATTACAGCTTGTCTATTATACCTACCGAAATGCTGCCGTTTTCCCTATAGGTATAATAGGGGCACGTTTTGTTGTTGAGCTCTGTTATTCTACTACCAAGCAGGCAGTGGATATAGATCCGTACCTCAGATCTTGATACACATTTTGCCCTGTGAGGAGGGGGGTGACAATCTATTTTATACATAAACTAACCTTGCTACTTTGTAAGTGATGCTTACATAACATCCCCAAACCAAGACCCTAGAAACAGAAAGCCCAGAAGTAATAGAGTGCATGTAATAAGCCCCATTTTTATACTGCATTTCCGAGTCCTGGACAGCGCATGCGCCAACCATGCGCACACAGCATGGAGTCATGTTGAAAAAGAGCAATTTCCCTGAGCCTCCATATAATTAGGGACAGTTCACATTACAAAACACATCCCAGTATTTTTTATGATTATTAGATGTAAGTGATAGTTGTGTCTCTATTATGTATGGAATAAAGAGAAGTGATTTCTAGAAGTTTCTTTTGATAAGAGAGAGAGAGGAAAAAAGTGAGTAGCATTTCATAGGCCCGGGAACTGCAACAAATTGATCCTAGCAAGTAGTAGATGGTAATGTACTCACCAAATAGTGAGAGGCACAACATGTACAAGAGGGTGGAGTCTACCTAAATGGCTGTCGCTGAAGATCGCTAACAGTGGACACCATCCAGTACCTATATCGGTCAGGAGTAAATGGCTCATAAGGGGATCTTGTCCTGACTCATTCATGAAGAACCGTGTGACAAATTCTTCAGGGTAAGTTCATTTATTAAAGCGTTTCGAGATCATAGCCATTCCTTCTTTAAGTTAAAATATGTTTTGAGTCCTTGAGGGCGGCGCCAGGAGAATGTCCCCCTTTGATCAATTTTTTTTTTTTTTTCTCAAGTTTTGTGCTTGAGATCTTCCACCATTTTTGGATCACATCTTTGGTCTTATTCCATTGTGTTACTGTCTTTTCTTATTTGAGGTCTCCAGAACTGACCCCAGTATTCCAGATGTGATCTCACTAGAGCTCTATACAGCCGGGCCATTATGTTCATTTCTCTAAGTGCCTCTGTCCATACACAGGATTGCACTGTAGTGAAGAAGACATCGGGTGACTGTGTGACTCCCAGCAGCCATGTCCATGAGTCAGGAGGATGGAGCAGGAGCCGCAGCCCCATCACAGAGCCTCCCACTCACTCACCGATACATGAGCAGAAGATTCTAGAACTGACCAACAAGATCACTGAGCTGCTGACTGGAGAGGTGAGCGCTGCTGGGAATGCTGGGACGTTATACAGTAACACCATGGAGGGGTCTGGTGGTGACCGTATCATTGTGTTGTCAGGTTCCTGTAAGGTGTCAGGATGTCACTGTCTATTTCTCCATGGAAGAGTGGGAGTATTTAGAAGAACACAAGGACCTGTACAAGGACGTCATGATGGAAAACTACCAGCCGCTTACATCACAAGGTAAGAGTGATAAATATCCCATCCCGTGACATGTAATGTAGGCGCTCCCCAGTGTAGGCTCTTTTCATATCAGGTTGGAGCCCTAATTCTACCATATACATCAAACATACTTATAGGGCTTTATTCACCTATTGGATACAAGAAGAGTATTCTTTTGGCATCCATTGATTTGGTATAATCTTTTGATGTTTTCAAGGGCAGAGACAGTCTTATTGGTTGGGGTAGAGAGTTCCACAGTATGGGGGGGTTCATGGGAGAAGTCTTGGAGATTGGGGTGTATATATATATGTGCGGAACATGGTTTTATACAGTTTATGGCCTAACAAATGCCCCAAAGTCTGTAGTAATGGATGATATACCTTAGGTTTGGCTTAACAGATGCCAGATGAGAAAAGGCAAACTCCTCCTTGTTGCTACAACAGGTAGTGTTTCCATAAGAAAGTGCTGTAGAGTAGGCTGTGTTGGAGGGTGAGACTTTTTTAAGCTAGACCCAGGAAGCAGAGGCTATGAGAAATGACTCAGCAGACAGAAGGCTCAGGCGCAAGCTCCATGACAAAAGCGCATGTTCAATTTTTTTTGATGTGTCTTATTGCTGTGTGAACGTACCTTCCATTATGATGGATCCAATTCCAAAACTCCACTTGCATTTCCACCCTAATAGAAATTTTATTTATTTGTCTACTTAAAAAAATGATTTTATTTCAGATTATCTTAAATATGTAATTTTTTTTTTTAATTCTAACAGAAAATCCTAGTGAGAACCCTGAGGATAACTTCACGTCTCTACTAAATTGTAAAGTAGAAGACGAAGATATCATGGAAGACGCTTCAGGAGAAAACCTAATTATCCTAAATTTTCCACCAGAATCATGTAATCTCCCAAATCACGAGGAACCTTTTCTTGACCAATCTCAGATTTTTAGCACAAGTACAGGTCACAAAGCGGGTGATAGGTTTCAATGGGGAGAAGGTGGAGAAGAGTTTACAATAAGCTCAGATCTTTCTATACATAGAATAATTAACACAGGAGAACAGACAAACTCCTGTTCTGAAAGTGGGACATTTTTTACATCAGAGTCTAGTCTTGTTATAGGAGAGGGAACTCACACAGGAGAGAAGCTGTTTCAGTGTTCAGAATGTGGGAAATATTTCATTACTAAAAGCAGTCTTAAACGTCATCAGACAATTCACACCGGAGAAAAACCATTTACATGTTCAGAATGTGGGAAATGTTTTACAAAAAAGTTCAATCTTGTTACACACGAGAGAATTCACACAGGAGATAAACCATATCCGTGTTCAGAATGTGGGAAATATTTTATCACTAAAACCAAACTCAGCGATCATCAGAAAATTCACACAGGGGAGAAGCCATTTACATGTTCAGAATGTGGGAAATGTTTTATAGAGAAAGCAAAGCTTCTTCTACATGAGAGAATTCACACAGGAGAGAAGCCATATTCATGTTCAGAATGCGGAAAGTTTTTCACAGTGAAATCAATTCTTGTTAAGCATGAGAAAATTCACACAGGGGAGAAACCATTTTCATGTTCAGAATGTGGGAAATGTTTTACAGAAAAATCAAATCTTGTCATGCATGAGAGAACTCACAGGAAAAAGATGCCATATATATGTTCCAAATGTGGGAAAAGTTTTGGAGCAAAATCAAAGCTTGTTATACATGAGAGAATTCACACAGGAGAGAAGCCATTTACATGTTCAGAATGTGGGAAATGTTTTACAGATAAATCAAATCTTGTCATGCATGAGAGAATGCACAGAAAGGAGTTGCCATTTCTATGTACAGAATGTGGAAAAAGTTTTGGAGCAAGATCAAAGCTTGTTATACATGAGAGAATTCACACGGGAGAGAGGCCATTTACATGTTCAGAATGTGGGAAATCATTTATCAAAAAATGCAGTCTTGTTACACATGAGAAAATTCACACAGGGGAGAAACAGTTTACATGTTCCGAATGTGGGAAATCATTTACACAAAAATCCAATCTTGTTATACATGAGAGAATTCACACAGGAGAGAAGCCATTTCCGTGTTCACAGTGTGGAAAAGGTTTTATTACCAATACCAAACTCAAAGATCATCAGAAAGTTCACACAAGGAGAAGCCATTTACATGTTCAGATTGTGGACAATGTTTTATAGAGACATCAAAGCCTGTTACACTGGAGAGAAGCCCGATTCACTGTGGAAATGTTTGAGTACGTTCTTAAGCAACATCAGAGAATTCGCACTGGAATTTGGAAACTCTTTTATTACTAAACCCAGACTTGATCATCAGCGACATAGAAACAATATTTTTGTTGGGAATGTAGGAAATGTTAAAAAAAAAAAAAAAAAAAACCTTTAGATTTATAGACATTAAACATTTATAGACATTAAATTTAAAGAAAACTGATTTGTGCAAGAAGTAATATTCATTTCAGATTCGGGTGGTTTGGGTCCCTGATTCGTTTGGGGTTGGACAAGTTTGGATAGAACCAGAAGTGAAATTATTATAATCTGAGGTCTCCTCCAACCCCAAAGTATAATAGGTGGAGGCCCAGCAGAGGTGTTAAAAATAAAAAAACATTTATACTCTCCCTCAACTCTTTTGGGCCTCCTTGCGATGTCCAGCCCTTTTTTTTTTTTGTCTCTTTGTGATATCATGAACCTGGATGACTCCTTAAGGCCTGTGATTGGGCCTCAGCGGTAACATGTCACACTGAGCGTCATGACCATGTGCCCATGTGAATGTTGTGGCCCAATCACAGCTCTCAACAGTGACATCTCTCAGCATGACGTCACCAGGAGAGCACTGGATGCCACGAGGAGGCCCAAGAGAGGTGAAGGAAGGTGAGTATAAATGTTATTTATGTTTTATTTCATCTTCCCTGGGCCCTCCACCTATTGTACTCTGGAGTCTGAAGAGACCCCAGAGTGTAATAATTTACTGCAATGCATGTCGCAGCGGCCATTTTAGTTCATTCAAGACATATTCCGAATTGTTTGGTTTTATTAAAAATTTGGGTCAAACCTGGCTCGTGCTCGAAGTGGTCGCCCATCTCTAGTCTTAACATTTTTTTAACCACAGCCATTTTTCGTTTTCTGATTTTTGTTTTTTACTCTCCGTGTTACAAAAACCACAACTTTTTTACTTTTCCATTCAGCTGTATGGTGGCTTATTTTGTACTTCATAGTGGTGCAATTTAATATTTTATACAATGTACTGGGAAGCTGGAAAAAAATTCAGAATGAGGTGAAATTAGAGAAAAAGTACCATTTATGCCATTGTCATTGCCATTGCAGCCTAAATTACATGTTCTTTATACTATTTGGGTTGAAATGATTACAGCAATACCAAACTTTTATCATGTTTTAGTACAGTGCCTTGCGAAAGTATTCGGCCCCCTTGAACTTTTCAGTCTTTTGCCACATTTCAGGCTTCAAACATAAGGATATAAAATCTAAATTTTTTGGTGAAGAATCAACACCAAGTGGGACACAATTGTGAAGTAGAACGAAATTTATTGATTATTTTAAACTTTTGTAAAAAATAAAAAACTGAAAAGTGGGGCGTGCAATATTATTCAGCCCCTTTACTTTCAGTGCAGCAAACTCACTCCAGAAGTTCAGTGAGGATCTCTGAATGATCCAATGTTGTCCTAAATGACTGATGATGATAAATATAATCCACCTGTGTGTAATCAAGTCTCCGTATAAATGCACCTGCTCTGTGATAGTCTCAGGGTTCTGTTTAAAGCGCAGAGAGCATCATGAAGACCAAGGAACACACCAGGCAGGTCCATGATACTGTTGTGGAGAAGTTTAAAGCTGGATTTGGATACAAAGAGATTTCCCAAACTTTAAACATCCCAAGGAGCACTGTGCAAGCGATCACATTGAAATGGAAGGAGTATCAGACCACTGCAAATCTACCAAGAACTGGCCGTCCCTCTAAACTTTCATCTCAAACAAGGAGAAGACTGATCAGAGATGCAGCCAAGAGGTCCATGATCACTCTGGATGAACTGCAGAGATCTACAGCTGAGGTGGGAGAGTCTGTCCATAGGACAACAATCAGTCGTACACTGCACAAATCTGGCCTTTATGGAAGAGTGGCAAGAAGAAAGCCATTTCTCAAAGATATCCATTAAAAGTCTCGCTTAAAGTTTGCCACAAGCCACCTGGGAGACACACCAAACATGTGGAAGAAGGTGCTCTGGTCTGATGAAACCAAAATCCAACTTTTTGGCCACAATGCAAAACGATATGTTTGGCGTAAAAGCAACACAGCTCATCACCCTGAACACACCATCCCCACTGTCAAACATGGTGGTGACAGCATCATGGTTTGGGCCTGCTTTTCTTCAGCAGGGACAGGGAAGATGGATGGAGCCAAATACAGGACCATTCTGGAAGAAAACCTGTTGGAGTCTGCAAAAGACCTGAGACTGGGACAGAGATTTATCTTCCAACAAGACAATGATCCCAAACGTACAGTAAAGCAAAATCTACAATGGAATGGTTCACAAATAAACGTATCCAGGTGTTAGAATGGTCAAGTCAAAGTCCAGACCTGAATCCAATCGAGAATCTGTGGAAAGAGCTGAAAACTGCTGTTCACAAACGCTCTCCATCCAACCTCACTGAGCTCCAGCTGTTTTCCAAGGAAGAATGGGCAAGAATTTCAGTCTCTCGATGTGCAAAACTGATAGAGACATACCCCAAGCGACTTGCAGCTGTAATCGCAGCAAAAGGTGGCGCTACAAAGTATTAACTTAAGGGGGCCGAATAATTTGGCACGCCCCACTTTTCAGTTTTTTATTTTTTACAAAAGTTTAAAATATCCAATAAATTTCGTTCCACTTCACGATTGTGTCCCACTTGTTGTTGATTCTTCACCAAAAAATTTAAATTTTATATCCTTATGTTTGAAGCCAGAAATGTGGCAAAAGGTTGAAAAGTTCAAGGGGGCCAAATACTTTTGCAAGGCACTGTATCTACAAAAATCCAAAACTTTGAAAAATTCAAAAAATTATTTTAGTTGCCTTATCCTGACAGCAGTAACTTTTTATTTTTTTCCATGTACGGAGTCATATAAGGTGTCTCTTCTTGAGACACAAGATGTAGTTTTATTTATACCATTTTGGGGAATATGAGAGGTTTTGATTACTTTTGATTTAATCTTTTTTGGGAGTTGAAATGTCGAAAAAATGTCACAGTGTTTACCGTTACAGTGTTTGCCATATGAGAGAAATATTTTTATAATTTGGGCATTTTGGGACATGGGGATGCCTACTTTGTTTATGTTAATTTTTATTTGAGATCTAGGGAAAGGGTGATGATTTAAATTTTTAGGTTTAATTTTTAAATATATTTTTAAAATGTTTTTGCTTAATTTATTTATTACTTTTTTTAATTCCTTTTAGGTCCTACAGCTACATAGTTCTACAGTGTTGCTTGTAGGTTTGTGAACCCTCAGATCAGTTCAGATCCTTCCACAACATTACAATTGTATTAAGGTAAATAATAATAATAATAGTCCTTTAATAGTCCCACAGTGGGGAAATTTCAGGAAATACAATTACAATTGTATTAAGGCAAAAACGGACAACCCTTTTAACTGTTAAATCAGCTGGGGGCATTGAAAAAAAATAAAATAAATTCATACTCACCTGACACCGATGCTTCGGTGTCCTTCCAGCGCGTTCCGGTACTTCCGGAGTTCTGCTGAAGCCGCTGATTGGTCAGGTGACCACTGAGGCCAATCAGCTGTTTTAGCAGAACTCCTGAAGAGACCCAGAAGAAGCTGTCAGAGCCGGGACGTGCCGCGAAGACCCTGGAGCATCGGGGACAGGTAAGTATGAATTGTTTTTTTTTTTTTTCAATGCCCCGGGCTGATATAAAAGTTAAAAGGGTTGTTCATTTTTGCCTGGACAACCCCTTTTAACCTTATCCTTCTTTAGGCTGAGGCCCCATGTTTCGGAAACGCAGCTTTTTTTGCTGTAGATTTTGTTGCGGTTTTTTGAGCCAAAGTCAGGAGTGGACTGAACAGAAGGTAGAAGTATAAGAACTTCCTATATATTTCCCCATTCCTTTTGTGGCCATTCTTGACTTTGGCTCAAACCAAAATCTTAAACAAAAAAAGCTGCGTTTCCGCATAGCCTTAGCCTTAACCATTCTTTGGTAGAATGACTTGTGTGCTTAGGGTCACTGTTTTGCTTCATGACCCATGTTTTCTTGAAATTCAGTTGAAGGACAAATATCCAGACATTTTCTTTTTGAATTTGTTGGTATACTTCAGAATTCATACTTCCATCAATGTTGGCCAGCCATCTTAGCCCTGATGCAGTAAAACAGGCTCAACCAGGATACTATGGCCACCGTGTTTCATAGATGGTCTTGTCACAGTCGAGTCTAGTACTCCTAAAGCAATATGATCACGTGCTCCTAGATGAATGACATCATGACGGGAGTTAGATGCAATTACACAATACACAAGTAGTAAGGTCAAAACCCAAACTCAGCATGATGGAGTGTCAAGCGTTTATTTAAGCAAAATCTTATCACACTGAAGAAGGAATAGAACATGAAACATGTCTATATGGCATCAACTTTATCTTCTTTGTGGTCAGACACATCTTGGAGTCAGCGGGGCATCTTCATGTAGGTGTAGTCTCTCTTCTTGGACATGGCAAACAATTTCATGAGTCATGATGATTCATGACTCAGGTGCCATCTTAGGTATACAGAAACATCAAAATGGAGTCCGTAGTCTAGCAATTGAGGGTCTTCCATTTCAGTCATATGCTGCAATGCAGTCTTGAAAAATAACATTTCTTATTGAAAACCTTTTGGGCTGATCCATTCACATAGCATTGTTCTAATAGCCCTCTGGCTTGTCCGTGTGATCTTTAGCGAACTGCAAATGGGTAGCAACGTAATTTTTGGAGATTAATGGCTTTCTCCTTCAATATCGCCATACACATTATTGTTGTTTTGTGTCACAGTAGACTCAAGAACATTAAGATTAGATAATGTGAAAATGTGCTGTAGTTGCTTAGAGGTTACTGTGGCTTCTTTTGTGACCTTACGGACTATTATACGTCTTGCTTTTGGTGTGATGTTTGTCAACCACTACTGGTTAGGGTACTTACCTCCATTAGTACACTATCTGCCTGTGGAGGAATGGAATCCAAACTCTTTATAGATGGTTTTGTAACCTTTTCCAGCCTGATGAGCATTAACAATTCTTCTTCTGAGGTCCTCAGAAATCTCCTTTGTTCATGCCATGACACACTTCCGCAAGTGTGAAGATCAGATTTTAATAGATCCCTGTCCTTTCAATAAAACAGGTCACCCTCTCACACCTGGTTGTCTTCCCATTAACTGAAAACACCCGAATTTAATGTCACCTTCAAATTATCTGCTAGCCTGAAAGTTCATATACTTTTGCCACTCACAGATCTGTGATATTGAATAATTTTCTTCTATAACTAAATGACAAAGTCGAATATTTGGTCTTGTGTGAAAATCTAGCCTATTTTTAGTTACATTTATTCAGATATATAGAACATTTTAAAGAGCTCACAAACTTTCCAGTACTTTACCTGTGTCTTGTGGTCCATATCATGTTCTAACACTCATATTCAGTGTCATCTCTTATCGCATTTCACCCCAATTGTAGATGGATCATCAGGAGTATAGACAATGAGATGAAAGGCAGGAATAATAGCTATGACATTAATCTTAGCAATGTTTCAACTATAACTTGTGCCAGTTTTCAGGTGCAAATTATAGTAATTCTGTTGGGCTAAGGTGTCCTTGCCATGGTCCACCCACATGACTGAAAAAGGGAAAAAAAAAGTATAATTTTTGGCACAAAGCAGCTATGCGCCAAAAACATGCTAGAAATAAATAAATACATTTCCTCCAATGTGCAGTGAAGGGAAGTAGATAAGCTGGGACTCAACCGATTATGAATGGCCCTCCCTTATACTGTACATACATAACTAGCAATAAATCCTGTTTGAAGAAATACAGCAGACCCTAGAAAATTTTGCATCTTAATATGTCTTCACGTCCCAGGATGCCGCTACACCCCTGTGTGTCATCAATCTGCCCCATGTATGCCCATTGTGCAGAAATTACAAAGGGTTTTAGAAAACTGTTGTTGGTCATTTCTTTAATTTTTCGTTAAACATTAACATACAATAAAAAGGAAGACTTTGCAGGGTGATAATCCTCACAGTCAGGTCACCCTAGTCCGAATGGAGACCAATGGAGTCTGAATGGAGACCAGCGATCATATGACCGCTGAGGCCAATCAGCGGCCTCAGCAAGAGGACCTGTGATGTCACAGGTAGTGACATTCAGGCCCTTTGCTGATTGGCCTCAGCAGTCACATGAGCGCTGAGACCAATCAGCGGCTTCAGCACAACGCCGGAAGACGCCGCCGGAGCAGATGAACGGGGAAGCGCAGGAGGACACCGAAGTAACGCAGACAGGTGAGTATGCATTTTTTTTTATTGTTTGATCATATCTGCTGATCGCTGTCTCAGAGTCCAAGACACTTTTCCGTGCACCAAGTAACGTCCAACATCTCCACTGGATGAGGTGAGCTGTGGATCTCTGTTTTTTTTGTTTTTTATTGGTTATAACGTGGGCGGTGTTTCCACCAATGTGGCGGAAACGCCGCAAAAAAAAAAAAATCACAGCATTTTACAGTCACTGCAAGGTGAATGGGATTCTAGCAAATCCCATGCACACAGTGCGGAAAAATATGTGAAGTGGACACACTGCAATTCCCAAAACGCTATTTTGGAAATCACAGTATGTCAATTATATCTATGGAAACGCCAGCAGTTTCCCTATAGGTATAATGGAAGCAGAAAGTCCACGGTTTTCCCCACAGCACTTTTTTGCTGCGGCCCGCTACGTGGGGCCTTACCCTTAAGGGGTAGTCTAATGAAGAAAACCATCATTCATATGCCCTATGACAGCGGTCCCCAACCTTTTTTTTCTCCATGGCCTGGCAGGGGGGCGGGGCAGTGAGCGGGATGGGTGGTTTAGGGGCGGGACTTTGGTCATATGGGGGCGGGGTTATACACTAAACAGCGCTGTAGACCAGGGCATACTGGCGGGACCTCGGCATACAGTGCTGTAGACCAGGTCTCCGCCATTAGCTATGCTAGGAGCCACAACACTATGGCCAGATTGCCGACACGCCCCACATAATGTGTCGAGAGCCGCGTTTACTGAGGCCAGCCTGCCACCCCGTGGACTGGCAAAAGACCCTCTACGGCCTGGACCCGGTCTGCAGACCGGTGGTTGGGGACCCCTGCCCTATGCGATATCAGAGAACAATACAGGGAGGAGGTATAAGAGAAGAGAGCTAGAACTCCCAGCATATCTAGTTGTTATGAGATATCACAGGATGTTACAGAGATGAGAGATACAATTATTTCATGTGGGCACTGTCACTCAGCAAATTTTTGGATGGGTAGAAGGAGTTGTTAAACCTTTGATGTAGGATACAGCCAGCTACCTTCAAGACACAACAGACTTATTAAACTTTTAACAATAGCAGTGCTTCAGAGTTGTGGAGCCGAAGTCAGGGCCACTTTTGCGTGGAGTCAAGAGTCAGAAAAAAGTTACAGGCTCCAACTTCAATATAAAATGATTAAATATTTTAATTTAATTGTAATTAATTATTAATTAGATGCTTAGTTTGTTAAATATTTTCATAGGAATTTAATTATTATCTTTTTCGTGAAGTAGATGAGCTTTGGCGCTTCTGTCTGACCACAGGTGTCAGCCATTTATGAAGGAGTCGGAGCAGGAGTACTTTGTTTGGCCTACCGATTCCTTCTAATCAGCTTGTCAAGTTTATTTCTATCCCTGGTTGATATATTACTCCTCCAGCAGGCCACTCCGAAGAAGATGGCTGATGCCACTACCGAGTTGAAGAAAGTCCTAAGTGCCCCCTGGACTCCAAAGGCTCTTAGCCTCCTAAGCAGGTAGAGCCTGCTGTGACCCTTCCTGTACAGGACCTCCATGTGATCTGCCCAGTCCAGCTTATTATTGAGGAGCACACCCAGGTACTTATAGGTGTTCACAATCTCAATGCCCGTCCCCTGGATGTCCACTGGTTTAGGAGGGCATCTGTATTTACGGAAGTCCACCACCATCTCCTTGGTCTTCCCCGCGTTAATCTTCAGGTGGTTCCGCAGGCACCAGGCCACAAAATCTTGGTTCAGTTCTCTGTACTCCCTGTCATCATCATCTGTGATGAGACCCACTATTGCAGAGTCGTCAGAATACTTCTGTAAGTAGCAGCTGGATGAGTTGCACCTAAAATCTGCAGTGTACAGTGTGAAGAGGAAAGGGGCGAGAACTGTACCCTGAGGTGCCCCCGTATTACAGATCACGATATCTGACACACAGTCTTGGACTGTCACGTATTGAGGTCGATTTGTGAGGTAGTCTAGGATCCAGTTGGAGAGGTGGTGGTCCACTCCAGCAAGGCCCAGCTTGTCTCTCAGTAGCCCCGGCTGTATGGTGTTAAAAGCACTGGAGAAATCAAAGAACATTATCCTCACCGTGTTCTCTGGCTTCTCCAGGTGAGAAAGAGCCCTGTGCAGAAGGTGGATGATGGCATCATCTACCCCAATGCCCGGCTGATACGCAAACTGGAGAGGGTCCATAGCCGAGCTCACTAGAGGGCGAAGATGTGTGAGAACCAATCTCTCTAAGATCTTCATCAAGTGGGGTGTCAGTGTCTGTAGTCATTGAGGACCATAGGGTGAGGTTTCTTTGGAACCAGTACCACACAAGAAGATTTCCATAATTCAGAGACTATTTCCAGCTTCAGGCTCATATTAAACATATATGTAATATCATCAGGCCCTGCGGCTTTCCCCGCCTTGATCTTTTTCAGCTTTTACTGACCCCTTCATAAAAATACAGAACAAAATTGAGGTATTGCTGTACCAGAAATCAATTGATGGCCCACCATATCTCTGATAGAACAGTCTTCATCCTAAACACATAAAGAATTCCATTGTCTACAGTCTGTCAGTCAGATACAACCACATATGTTCTGACCCTACAGATATAGACAAACACCTTGGCGGCCTCAAAAAGACATTTTTGAAACAGGGCTACCACTCAAGAACAATTGAGAACCAAATAGACAGAGTCACCAGAATACTAAGGAATTAACTACTTCAGTACAGTAAAAAAATTGGGTGCCTCAAATTGTCTCTTACAACTCATACCTTGAGATATTGAGAGGAGCCTATATTACAAAAAGATGACGATTTAAAATCAATATTTCCAGACCCCACGCTGAGGAGTCTGAAGAATTTTAAGGACTTTCTCCAATTATCTTAGTGGTGACAGGCTATTATCTTTATTAGATGCCAATGAATACAACCATGAATGCAGGAACTTTCTATAGTCAGAAACACAGCCATGATGTCCTTATTGTGGTCGGGTTATCTTCTCATACATGTAGTGTCCTCCTGATAACCAGCCATGATGTCCTTATTGTGTCCGGGTTATCTTCTTATACATGTAGTGTCCTCCTGATAACCAGCCATGATGTCCTTATTGTGGCCGGTTATCTTCTCATACATGTAGTGTCCTCCTGATAACCAGCCATGATGTCCTTATTGTGGTCAGGTTATCTTCTCATACATGTAGTGCACCTGCCTGATAACCAGCCATGATGTCCTTATTGTGGTCAGGTTATCTTCTCATACATGTAGTGTCCTCCTGATAACCAGCCATGATGTCCTTATTGTGGTCAGGTTATCTTCTCATACATGTAGTGTCCTCCTGATAACCAGCCATGATGTCCTTATTGTGGTCGGGTTATCTTCTCATACATGTAGTGTCCCTCCTGATAACCAGCCATGATGTCCTTATTGTGGTCAGGTTATCTTCTCATACATGTAGTGTCCTCCTGATAACCAGCTATAATGTCCTTATTGTGCCCGGGTTATCTTTCATACATGTAATGCCCCTGCCTAACCTGTCCCATGGTTGGGTTTCTGACAAGTCCCAGACCATAGAAAGTTCCTACATTGATGGTCATATCCATTGGCAACTGATTAAGACAAAGGATGTCACCACTAAAATGATTTAAGAAAATCTTTAAAACTTTGGAAAATTCTAAATTATTTAAATTTTCAAAAATGTTTAACACTTAATTATCTACACATTCAAATATGGTCATGTTCAGACTTAGTGGGGGCACCACAACCATGGAGCAGATCAGAGGGCATTAAAGGGGGTTGTTCAGGGAGTTAAAATTTACTTACCTGGTCCAAGTGGATACTGATGATGGATAAAATACCTGTGAGATTGGGGAAGAAGGAAGGGGACGGAATGACCTGGGGTGGCGGAATGCTGCTTCCATTCATGTGACCCAGGGGTCGTGACATGGCCGGGACTCTTGGGTCACATATTCGGAAGCAGCATTCCACCACTACCCCTTCCTCCTGCCCCGATCTCACAGGTATTTAAATATCTGTGTTATTGGAGCTTGCTGATTTTAGTAAAACCAGCCCCCATAGTACAGGTAATAAATTACCAAGTGAGATCGGAGGAAGGAGATAAGAAGGGGACGAAAGGCTGCCTCAGATCACATTACTTGGGGTTCATGATGTGGCTGGAACCCTCAGATCCATCATCAGCATCTCCCTGGACCAGGTAGTAAATTAATACTCCCTGGACAACCCCTTTAAATCCTCCTTATCTAGGAACTGCTCCAGTCTTTACTGATCTTGTTGTTTCCTCCCTCCTTATATTGATAGCCTTGCTTCATATCACTATTCCTATGACCTGTTGTGTATTAATATGTGACTCTTCAGGTATTGTGCTATACCCGATGCCTGATGAAGAGACCTAATAGTCTTCAGAGTTTGCTATCTGTCATCGTTTTGGTTAGCCATTAAAACTACTACTGAAGACTCTGTTCTTACCTTTTATATCTACTGACTAATATAACAATAATAATATATATTTATATAGCGCCAATATATTCCGCATATAACATATTCCGCATATAATATATTCCGCAGCACTTTACAAATCGGAGGACACATGAACAGACAATATGAGACATTACACAGTAATAAATCAATTCACACAATGGGACTGAGGGCCCTGCTCACAAGAGCTTACACTCTATAAGGTAAAGGGGGTGACACAAGAGGTAGAATCGCTTATAGAGCGGTGCAGCCATTTTTATGATAAAGGTTACGTTAAATACACAAGTAGATAAAGCTGTATGATCCGTCACCAGCCAGGGTCCTTTTATGAACAGATACAAAGTGCCTTGACATACAAATAATGTACAATAAGCGCACAGCACAGGAGCTCCGGTCCTTCACACGGCCAGAACTTATTCTCTTCACAGCTAAACTCCACCCACTAAAATGATCATGTGCTGGTGACATCACCATCCTATTCACAGTTGAGCTCCGCCCACTAAACTGATGATCACATGATGGTGACATCATCACAGGTCCTTCAGCTATGGCAGTGTAGTAGATACAGAGCAGGTCCTGGTCAGGTGGTCGCTGATGTTGTGCTGTTCTCTCTGTTATCAGTCAGTAGCAGAGGAAAACATAACAGAACTCCTTGTGTGACCTCAGCCCTAAGGTAAGATGATGGGGGAGGATTTTGTGGTTTTTGTTGCATTTTGTGGTACAATTTGTGTCATTGTGGTAAAATAGTGAGAAAAAAGTCTTGTGGTGAGATGAGACGTGTTCTATGGGATTATTTCCCTCCAGTGTCCTTCAGTATACTCCCCGCTGTATAGTATGGTTACCGAGACAACTGACCTGTAACTCCAGTGTCCTCCAGTATACTCCCCTCTTGATCTGACATCACTGCTGCCCGCTGCACAGTATGGTTACCGAGGCAACCAACCACCGGCACATCAGGCAGGAGAGGACGATCGGAGGACACTTTATAGAGGATCTGTCACTTCTCCTGACAGGTCTACTGTACTACATACTTATAGTCTTCATAAAATAACAATTCTGGATCATCTTCTTGCTCTACATTGTGCCATCCCTCAGTTACTCCTCCTGGGAATGTATTAACACCTTAAGGACGCACGGTAGTTTCTACGTTAACCCTTGAATGATGCAGGGTGGTTTGTACGTTAATCGGTGACTTTTTTCATATTTTCCTTCCCCGTCTTCTAAAATTCATAACTTTTTTATTTTTCTGTCCACTTAGCTATGTGAGGGCTTATTCTCTGTGTGACGAGTTGTACTTTCATTTGCCACACAAAATGTTTTAATTACCTTTTATTAACGTTTTTCAGGAGGTTCATTTGAAATAACATACAATTCTATCATACTTTTTGCATTTTGTTTTTACGGCATTCACTCTGCATTAATACTGACATGGCAGCTTTGTCCGGCGCATCATTACGATTATGGTGATACCAGATTTATATTGATTTTATTGTTTTACTGTTTTTACAAATAAAACGTCACTTTTTGAAACTGAGCGATTTTCCTGGGGTCACCGTATTCTGACGCCTATAACTTTTTTACTGTTTTGTTGACGGAGATATGTCAGGGCTCTTTATTTGCGGGGCAAGTTGTACTCTTTATTGGTACCAATGTTTGGTATGTATGCAGAGGCGTAGCTAGCGGGGGGGGGGCAGAGGGGGCGGCTGCCCGAGCCCAATGAGTCTTCAGGGGCCCACCCCGGGGCCGCCATTAATACATCCTTTATTTCTAACTAGATCGGTGTCTGCAGACACCGATCTAGTTACAATGCTTCCTGGTGCTTAACTGTCTTGTAAACCGCAAGCCAATACAGGCCTGCGGTTTACAAGACGCTGAGACCACAGACGGATGTCCGCTTCTCAGCACGGGTGGCGCGATGACGTCACAATATCGCGCCGCCCGCACTCAGACACAGACGTCATGCGCGTGGACAGGGAGGAAGCGCCGGCGGCTCCATTCATCATCATCGCAAGTAGGTGAGTATGACTTTTTTTGTTGGTATATTAATAGTATAAGGGGTGGATAGGAGGGGGAAATATAACTATAAGGGAGGATTCATTAGGAGGCATTATCATTATGACGATGTCGGGGTCATTTATATAAGGGTTAATACGGGGTATTATGAATACAAGGGGGGAGGTCATTTATATAAGGAGCCATTAGGCATTATGAACATAAGGAGGTGGTCATTAATATAAGGAGCCATTAGAGGTGCAGTATTTATGTCAGGGGGAATCAGGGGCATAATATGAGGGTCAATTAATTTAATTAAAGTGGCACTTGGGCTTTATTAGGACTAAGGCCCCACGTACTGGGCTGCTGCAAAAAAGCGCTGCAGGAAAAACCATAGCGGTAACATTGTGGTTTTTCCTGCAGCGCTTTTCACAGAAGGTCTGCACAGGTTTCCTCTGTGGACTTTCTGTTTTTAATACACCTATATGGAAACCGCCGGTGTTTCCATAGATATAATTGATATGCTGCAATTTCCAAAACTGCAACGGTTTTGGAAATCGCAGTGCGTCTGCTGCACATATTTTTCCGCTATGTGTGAATGGGATTTGCTAGAATGCCACGGTTTTTTTCCCCACATGGGGCCTCTATCCCATCCCGAATTTGCAGTAAAATATGCGCAGCGGAAACGCTGCGATTTCCAAAACAGTCGCAGTTTTGGAAATCGCAGCATGTCTATTATACCTACAGAAACGCCAGCGGTTTCCCTATAGCTATAATTGAAGCAGAAAGTCTGCAGAGGAAACCTCTGTGAACTTTCTGTGCAAAATGCTGCAGGAAAAACCACAATGCGTCGCCGCTGTGGTTTTTCCCGCAGCTGTTTTTTTCTGCGGGATGCTACATGGGGCCTTAGGCTGTGTTCACACGGCAGAAAATTTTCCACCCCCGGAGTTTTCGCCGCGGTCAGCCGTTACAGGATTCCGATGCCGTGCATCAGCATTCCGTCGCGGCTAACCGCTCCTGATTAAGCCCAGATAAATGGGCCTAATCAGGAGCGCAGCTCGAGCCGCGGGCGGAATCCGCGGCAAGATAGGTCATGTTGCTTTTTTTTTCCGCTAGCGGAAAAAAAACGCTACTGACTCCCATTGAAATGAATGGGAGGAGTTTTTTCAGGCGGATTTTGAGGTGGATTCCACGTCAAAATCTGCTGCCAAAAAACTCCATGTGAACACAGCCTAAGCTTTAAGGAGTTTTCCAGCTCATTTTTATTGATGGTCTATCCTCAGAATAAAACATCAATAAGAGATAAGTGATTCCCCACTGATCAGCTGTATGAAGGGGCCCCGGCGCCTGTTTATATCACAAGCTGTCTGTTTATAGTGACCGTGTGATGTAATTACAGCCTTGTCACATAGACGTGTATAGGACGAGGCTGTAGTTACATTACATGGTCGCTATGAAAAGAATGATACTATGTAAACAGAGACGTTATCATTGGCGCTTACACAGGTATCACGGTTCATTCAAACAGCTGATCCTGGGGGTTCCGGGTATTGGAACCCCAATAATTTTTTTTCCCTTGTTTTTTGTTTTTTTCCCCCTTTTCAATTAGGAAACATCTGGGGCATTATTAATAAGGGGCACTATTTAAAGGGGGTGCACAGGGAAGTTATTAATTTAAAGATGCACTTGGGGGTATTATTCATTATGGGGGGTTATATTATATATTTTATAATTGGGGGTAGCAGCAGGATGGGGGCTTTGTGTAGGTGAGGACAATGTGGGTCGGGTGCCTTGAAAAGTGAGGAGCCAAAGATGTCTGTGCTGCAAACTTTACAGAGACTGGAAGAAGTGGTCATGGCCGTCCAGATAAAAGAGACGGGGAATGTGAAGGATTAGTCAGAGACGTCACTGGTAAGTCACTAAATGCTACTGCCCTGTATTCACCTAAATCGTCTGCAGAGCCCTGTGTAGAGCTGCTATATACCACTATACACTCACCGTATACTGATAGTATCGGTATACGAACATGTCCAAGTTGGGGGCCCACTTGGACATGTTCGCCCCCCTGTGCTGAACCCCTAGCTACACCTCTGTATGTATGACTTTTTGATCACTTTTTATTGCTATTTTTGTAGGGGAAATTGAGATGAGCAAAATACGTTATTTTGTGCATTGCAGTTTTTATTTTTTTTTACAGCGTTCACTGTACGGGATAAATGAAGCTATTTTTGGATAGTGGGGACTTATACGCACATGGGGATACCTAACATATGTGGTTTTTTTTAACTTATTATTTGTTTATTTTAAACTTTTTGAACTTTGAACTGTGCGTAGGGACACACCACATTGACAAGGTAAATGGTAACACCCAGTTGTCAATTTATTTATCATTTCTAGAAGCAATAACACAAGAATAGCACAATGCAGAGTTATGAGAAAAGATAGGACAGAATTGTTATTTTGTGAAGAATGACGATGACTAATAAAGATGAGCAGGCCTTTCATAGTTCGATACGTCTTCGGGTTTGTCTTGGTTTCTACGATTCTA
This sequence comes from Leptodactylus fallax, assembly GCA_947044405.1. Taxonomy (NCBI): domain Eukaryota; kingdom Metazoa; phylum Chordata; class Amphibia; order Anura; family Leptodactylidae; genus Leptodactylus; species Leptodactylus fallax. Next base: position 348,295 of record CAMRHE010000375.1, on the reverse strand, counting down.
TCTGACCACCTTCTAGATCTCTAATGCAAACCCAGCTTTAGTCATGGTAAAGTTACAGCAACAGATATGGCTAAGAGTAAACGGATGGTAGTCAGAGGTAATAAGCAGCCCCTTTAATACACACGTACCTGTAGGATTTTTTAATATTTTTTAAAAATATAAAACAGTCCAAATATTATCCCTAATATTGGTGCAGATGCCCGTGGATGCCTGTACACACGTTGCTATGGAAGAAGCAAAAGCTTTTACAAGCACTCAAAAAATACTTTTTTTTTTTTTTTTTTTAAAATCCATCCAAAAATGATTACTAGTAGGAATCTAGCCATTTAGCAAGCAACAAATTTGCAAAGTAATTGAACTATTTTTATTTATTTATTTTTTTTTTAAATGAGCATTTCTTGAGTTTTTCTGTCATCGAATACCTGTAATATTAAGACCTGTGTATATATATTTTTTTTATTTTTCTGCCACTGTAAGTGTAACAAGCTCATGTTTTTTTTAAAGGACAAGTGGTATTGTTTAATGGCACTATATTTAGGTAGATATATATGAATTAACTTTTATTAGCTCTTTCTGGGAGGGAATAATAAAAAACATCAATTTTTTCATTGCCTTTTTAGGCTATAAATTTTGTGCCATTTACTGTGCAGCTTAAATAACCTGATAAATTTATTCACTGGGTTAATATAATTAAACTGATTATATATTTGTATAGTTTTTTTTTTTTTTTTAAGTTTTACCACTTTTGCAGAGTAAAAACCCATTTTGTAATAACTTTTTCTGCATCGCCACATTCAAGACTAATAGTTTAATTATTTTTTTGGATGGCCCCTTGTCACTGTCACCAGCCTAGGAGTAAAAAGACCATTAGAAAGTTCCTTGTTCTATCCCTTCATGTATTTGTATATTGTGATTAGGTTTCCCCATAGCAATCTTTTTTTCTAAACTGAATAACCTCCAAATTTGTTAATCTGTCTCTGTACTCCAATCCACCCATTCTCCTAATTTTACTCGCCCTTCTCTGCACTCTCTCACTACTACTAGTTAATTAATTAAACCTAAGTCGTCTTCTCCAGTCCTAAGTACGCTAATCATCTGAACCTCCTCACTCCGATCTATCTCATTCTGACTGTCTGAGAACTTATCTCTCTAATCTTTCCCCACAAAATGGACACCACCTCCTTCTGCCTGAGTTTTTCCTACTGCCTATGAGTCATCAATCACCTTAGACCTATAGTCCCTCAGGATTGACTGTGCCTTGTTATGAGGGCAGCTTGCAAGACATTATGGATGAGCCAGTCCGGTCTCTGAAGTCATGTGATCCCTTCAGATGGCAGATGCCATTTTATTCAGTTTGTACAAATTGGAGATGAAAATGTTCAAATCTGCCATTTTCAAAAATTCGAAACAAACCGATTTGCTCATCTCTAGTCACTAACTTCAGCAAACATTTCACAAATCAGTAGTTAAGTCGAATAAAATAATCTCTTATCATTTACTCTGAAATCTTTGCTGATTCTGTCTTATGACAGCATGGGACCCCCTTTCTCCACATAGGCATAGGTTCCTGAGTTGGGACCCCATTTATAAAATATTTTGTCATATCCTGTGTATGTTGTCCTGCTATATAATTTAAAGCCTCTCTTAAAGGTACCAGCAGTACTCAAAGCCACTAGTGGATCCAGTTTTCTCACCTTGAATGACCCCAAGAATGGAAAATAACTGGAAAGAAACTACCAAACGAATATTAAACTTCACCTTGGAGATCATCTACCTGCTGACCGGAAAGGTAAACTAAATATTATATCTGGAGTTCCACTTGTATAATCCAACACAAGGGAACAAAAATTAATACAATGATAGTTTGAATGAAGAAGCTCTACAATCCAGTTTTATTGAAAGTAGAGCTCAATATTTTGAAGGGGGAGTCCAGTAACACTTATAACGATCCTTCTGAAGTGTTTACATTTCTAGAGCTTTTTACTGAGAAACTGAAGGAATATCTGAATTCTGTTGAGTTCCTTACTTTGTTGAAGGAACACAGGATAGCCCTGAATGATCTCTTAGAGCTTACTTACATATCAGGGCCATGTATTCAGCCGAATGTAGACTTGAGTCTATTGCGGAATCCATGAAAACAGATCCATTATTTTCTATGGTGCCTTGTGCTAGCGAAACAACTAGCAAACGACCGTGACAGCCTGTGTGAATAAGCACTTAGCATGAAGTCATTCTGAATCTTTCTTGTAATAAATCCTCTGGTTAGACAGGGTACCATTTGACTTTCTTTGATATTTTAATAGGGTATGTTTGGATGACATTTTGACAATGTTTAATTATAATTTCTTTTGGGGTATTCTAACCAGTTCAATGTGGGATGTCCTCATGGTGATGGTCCCGAAAAAAAATAAAGTTGACTCAGGCTGGGTTCACGCCAGCGTTGGCTCTCCGTATGGGGATTCCGTTCCCCTGCAAGCAGTGCTTTTCTCTCTGCATTTTTCGCCCTTTTCAGGCGGAAACCGAGTGGGGTCCGCGGGTAAACGCTTTTTTAAGCAGATTAGCTTTCCGTTCAGGGGGTCTCCAATCAGACCCCCTGAACGGAAACCCCAACGCAGATGTGAACCTAGCCTCACACCACCAGATCTCTTTATTGAATTTAGACATAAAAATTTTAGCCAAAGTTTGGGCAAATCTATCATCATCTGTTTTGCATGTTTAGAAGGGTCTGATCAGATAGGATTTATAGGTGGTCAGTCGATCCCTTATAATATACATAAGGTATTTACAAAGTTGAAACATGCAGTTTAAAGATGAGGTGCTCTTGTCCATAGATCCAGCAAGGTCATTTTGTGGGAGGTAGTAGAAAAATTTTGGATTGGGCCAACATTCATTTCATGAAGAAACTTGTTATAATATAAAACCCAAAAATGGAATTAAGCTAAATGGACTACATTTTTGAATCCTAAGTTTAGGAGTTTTGTCTTCCCAGAGGAGAAGGAAAAGATAACTTTATACATGGAAAACATGCTCCTGTATCTTAGTGATGTTGTCTGCATGTATCAGGAATATGGTATTTATTCTGGAATTCATGTTAGTTGAGCAAAGTTCTAGAAGTCTCTCCTAAAAATTTTTGTAAGTACCATATGGGAAAAAAGAAGTGAGCAGTGATTCATAAGCAGGAGAACAGCAGCAATTTGATCCTAGTATGCTGTAGATGTTGACACACTCGCCAAATAGTGACAGGGACAACATCTACAATAGGGTGGAGTCTACCTTAAAGGCTGAAGATCCTGAATGGTGAACACCTTCCAGTTCCAGTATCAATCAAAATTATATCGCTCAAAGGGGAATTTTCCTTTGACTTGTCCCGGGCAAATTCTTCAGGTTAAGTTCATAAGTGGCATTTATAGATCATAGCCATTTTCTAAGTTACAAAGGTGTTTTGAGTCCTTAAGGGCAAGACCAGGAGATGATCCTCCTTTGATCCAATATAAGTTGTGTGATTGATATCTTCCACCATTTTTGTATCACGTATTTGGTTCCATTTTATTAGTCTTTCTGTAGCTAAAGTCCACAAAACTGAGTATTCCAGATGTATTTATTCTCCTTAAAGCTCTATACAGCAGGATCACAATGTTCAGTTCCCTAAGTGTCTCTCTCTCTCCTTACACAGGAATACACAGCGGTGAAGAAGACATCGGGTGACTGTGTGACTCCCAGCAGCCATGTCCATGAGTCAGGAGGATGGAGCAGGGGCCACAGCCCCATTACAGAGCCTCCCCCTCACTCACCGATACATGAACAGATCCTGGAACTGACCAACAAGATCACTGAGCTGCTGACTGGAGAGGTGAGCGCTGCTGGGAATGCTGGGACGTTATACAGTAACACCATGGAGGGGTCTGGTGATGACCGTATCATTGTGTTTTCAGGTTCCTATAAGGTGTCAGGATGTCACGGTCTATTTCTCCATGGAGGAGTGGGAGTATTTAGAAGGACACAAGGATCTGTACAAGGACGTCATGATGGAAAACTACCAGCTACTTACATCACAAGGTAAGAAGAGATCTATTTATACTATGGGCACAGGCTGGAACTATTGGCCTTGTTGAACTTATCCCATCATGTGCACTGTATACCCAGGATTTGTATGAACTTCCCAATTTAAGCTCTTTTCTCGTCAGGTTGGAGCACTATATCTATCATTCATATCTAACATATCCATAGGATGTATGTGATGAGCTTGGTTTTATACTGACATTTCATGGCCTAACAAAGACCTCAAAGCCTGTAGGCATGGTTTAACAGATGTCTGTGAATTACAAAAACAGCAGTTCTCTGATAAAAGATGGCCAACTCTTCCGCCATGTTTGTTGCTGGCATTGTAGTGTTGTATTGCAGAGTGTCATGTTTCAGTTAGACCAAGGAAGTATAGATTCAGAGATATGAAGATGTTGTGCACATTTTGGTTATTTCCTTTGAACGGGTCAGTGCAATTGTGGTGGAACCAAATTTCCTTAGCATTTACACACGTGGACAAAATTGTTGGTACCCCTCGTTTAATGAAAGAAAAACCCAAAATGGTCACAGAAATAACTTGAATATGACAAAAGTAATAATATATAAGAATTTTATGAAAATGAACAAATGAAAGTCAGACATTGCTTTTCAAATAGGCTTCAACAGAATTTTTTAAAAAAGAAAACTTGTGAAACAGGCCTGGACAGAAATGATGGTTCCCTTAACTTAATATTTTGTTGCACAACCTTTTGAGGCAATCCCTGCAATCAAACGATTCCTGTAACTGTCAATGAGACTTCTGCACCTCTCAGCAGGTATTTTGGCCACTCCTCATGAGCAAACTGCTCGAGTTGTCTTGGGTTTGAAGGGTGCCTTTTCCAGACGGCATGTTTCAGCTCCTTCCAAAGATGCTCAATAGGATTTAGGTCAGGGCTCATAGAAGGCCACTTCAGAATAGTCCAATGTTTTCCTCTTAGCCATTCTTGGGTGTTTTTAGCTGTGTGTTTTGGGTCATTACCCTGTTGCAAGACCCATGACCTGCGACTGAGACCAAGCTTTCTGACACTGGGCAGCACATTTCTCTCTAGAATCCCTTCATAGTCTTGAGATTTCATTGTACCCTGCACAGATTCAAGACACCCTGTGCCAGATGCAGCAAAGCAGCCCCAGAACATAACAGAGCCTCCTCCATGTTTCACAGTAGGGACAGTGTTCTTTTCAAGATATGCTTCATTTTTCTGTCAGTGAACATAGAGCTGATGTGCCTTTGACAAGCTTTGTGGCTTGTCAACATGTAGTTTGGCAAATTCCAGTTTTGTCAGATTCAAGTTATTTCTGTGACCATTGTGGGTTTTTCTTTCATTAAACGAGGGGTACCAACAATTTTGTCCACGTCTGAATGTTCTGATACCATTTTGGGAAAAATTTCTAGGCATCACCATCTTTGATACCCGTGACTTTTTTTTAGACTTCCATCTACATAGCAGGGTAAGGGCTCTTTTTATGGGGCAAATTGTAGTTTTTAATGATAACATTTTGGGGAATGTATGAAGGGATGATTACTCTTCATTCTGCCTCAAATTTGCCTCCTGATTTTAGTGGAGTCAGTGGTGGATGCTTTGTTCAAAGCACTTAAAGAAAACCTTTCATATCCTCGGAGGCTGCAAACAGCAGCAGAAATTTCTCCTTCTGGATCCATTTCTGGCTTTGGTTTTAAAAAAAAACAAACACATCTTAATCCTAATAGAAATTTCAGAAATTTGTATATTTTGGAATTTGATATTTTTTTTTTATCTTAAAAGTTTTAAATGTAATGCTTTTTAAATCCTAACAGAAAATCCCGGTAAGAACTCTGAGGACAGCGTCATGTCATTGCTAAATTGTAAGGTAGAAGATGAAGATATCATGGAGCACTATGTAGAAGAAAACCTCATTACCCTTAATCTTTATCCAGAATCATGTAATTCCCCGAAGCATGAGGAACCTTCTGCTGACCAATCTGATATTGTTACTACAAATACAGAACAGTTTGAAAAAAGCTCAACTCTTTTGATACATAGAACTCACAAGAGAAAACTTCCAAGCTTCTCTTCTGAGAGTGAGAAAAGTTTTACATCAAAATCTAAGATTGTTACACATGAGAGAATTCACACAGGAGAGAAGCCATTTCAATGTTCAGAATGTGGGAAAGCTTTCACGACTAAAGAGAAACTCAAGCATCATGAGAGAATTCACACAGGGGAGAAACCATTTGCATGTTCCGAATGTGGGAAAGCATTTGCAAAAAAGTTCAATCTTGTTACGCACGAGAGAATTCACACAGGAGATAAACCATATCCATGTTTAGAATGTGGGAAATATTTCATTACTAAAACCAAACTCAAAGATCATCAGAAAATTCACACTGGGGAGAAACCATTTGCCTGTTCAGAATGTGGGAAATGTTTTATAGAGAAATCAAAGCTTGCTATACATGAGCGAATTCACACAGGAGAGAAGCCATTTGCCTGTTCAGAATGTGGAAAAGTTTTTGCAGTTAAATCAATTCTAGTTAAGCATAAGAGAATTCACACAGGAGAGAAGCCATTTACATGTTTGGAATGTGGGAAATGTTTTACAGATAAGTCAAATCTTTCTATGCATGAGAGAAGGCACAGACAAGAGTTGCCCTTTTTGTGTTTAGAGTGTGGGAAAAGTTTTGCAGCAAAATCAAAACTTATTGTACATGAGAGAATTCACACAGGGGAGAAGCCATTTACATGTTCAGAATGTGGGAAATCATTTACAAAAAAATCCAGTCTTCTTACACATGAGAAAATTCACACAGGGGAAAAACCATTTACATGTTCAGAATGTGGGAAGTGTTTTACACAGAAATCCAATCTTATTACACACAAGAGAATTCACTCAGGAGATAAACCATTTCCATGTTCAGAATGTGGGAAATGTTTTATTACTAACACCAAACTCAAAGATCATCAGAAAGTTCATACAGGGGAGAAACCATTTACATGTACATATTGTGGGAGATGTTTTATAGAGAAAGCAAAGCTTCTTATACATGAGAGAATTCACACAGGCGAAAAGCCATTTTCTTGTTCAGAATGTGGGGATTGCTTTCGAGTGAAATCGCAGCTTGTTATACACGAGAGAATTCACATAGAAGAGAAGCCATTTCCGTGTTCAGAATGTGGGGAAATCTTTACAGAAAAACCATCTCTCCTTGAACATGAGAAAATTCACACAGGGACAAGCCATTTTCATGCTCAGAACGTGGAATATTTTTAACAGCAACTTCCACATTGGTAAATGTTTTATTAATAGAAGCAAACTGCAAGGTTATCGGAGAATTCACACAGTGGAGAAGTATTGATGTTCTATATGGGGAAAAAGAGTTCACAAGGAAATCAAAGAAGCCACTGAGAAAAAAAAATACATTTTTGTTAGAAGTGGAAGAACTGTTAAAACATCAGCTTTATAGACATTAAATTTATAGAAAACTGTGATTGATGTAAAAAATGCATAGAAAAGTCTTCGAACAGCATCAACAACCTGTTAGTCTGGATCACCCAAAGTATGTTTACCTGAGGCCAACTGTAGCTCAACCAGGATCCATGGAGAAATTTTTCAAGAACCTTCTATTTCTTATAAAGTAGATACCTTCAATATGTAGCATTAGACAAAAGACAGCTTTCTTCCGCTTGCAGGAGTACTCTTCCTCATAATTTTTTTTTTCCCCAGAGGGCCTTATCTGGCCTATAACTAACTCTGCCAGCTGACGATGACCACAAAAACAAAAAGGATCACTCAAGACAAAATGATGACCGTGTAGGCTCTTAACGAGTCAGGTTTGTTATGAGGTTTCCAAAAATTTCAAATTTGGCTGAATCCCAGGTTTTCGGGGTTCACCATCCACAAATCAACTCTTCAGGTCCCCAGTGTATAATAATAGGAGGTGCCAGGGAGGTGCAGGAAAATAACAGCTCATACTCTACTTTCCTCACCTGTTCAGGGCTCCACCACAGTGTTTGGGCTTCTTTCCTGGTGTCTTTTGGCCTCCTGGATGATGTCAGTGGCCCTGGTGGGACAGCTAAAGGCTGTGATTGGGCCTCAGCAGTCACACGGTGTGCAACATCATCATGACTACGTTGCTCCATGTTAATCTACTGAGATTCATCCATCAGTACTTATCACCAAGGATAAGGAGTTGGGGTGAGTTTTTGTTGGAGTCGTAGAAAGGAACCAACTCTAACTTCAAAATAAAATTTAATATATGATTTGTTTTGTTTTTTTAAACTGTAGTTTTTATTAGAACATTCAGTAATAAATGTAGACAAAGCAAAACATATCACAAGGCATTATGGGAAAGGAGCTGGGAGCTCATGCGCCCTCTGTTGGATGTAACAGATCCTCAATTTGCTTTTGACTCACCGAGTCTTGAGACAGCAAAAGGGATTTTAGCCAAGCCAATTTCATTTATCTGCATACAGCGCCGTTTCGGGATATTTGTCCCTCATCAGTGCAGAGCAAAATGAACTCCCACAAAGCCAGCCAGTTCATTTTGCTCTGCACTGATGAGGGACAAATATCCCGAAACGGCGCTGTATGCAGATAAATGAAATTGGCTTGGCTAAAATCCCTTTTGCTGTCTCAAGACTCGGTGAGTCAAAAGCAAATTGAGGATCTGTTACATCCAACAGAGGGCGCATGAGCTCCCAGCTCCTTTCCCATAATGCCTTGTGATATGTAGATGCTTAGTAGAGGGCGAAAGGCAATTTAAAACTCTACACACCTTCACTGGTGCTCTCCTCAAGGAGAGATGTCTCTGTCCATAAAGCAAAACATAATCACCAGCGTACTGAGAATCAATATATATCAATATAGCAATCATAGCAAACCATCAATAAAAGACTGCTAGTACAGCAGTAGCAGAATAACAACCCAAAATCCAACTAGAACCAGACTGACAAAGTCACTGTTTCTGCAGTAGGCACCCCACAAATCTCATACAGCTTGGAATGCATCCAAGGTATCATTTAGTAAGGCTGTCAAGTTCTTCCGTTTTTCAATATTGAAGCTCCAAGCCAGTGGAGTGTACAGTTTACCTCCAATATTTCGGCATAAGAGTCTTAGTAGCTGTGCAGAAGTGCAAGAAATGCCAGCCAGTTTTTTTGTCCAATTGGGGGAAGATTAAGCATATAAAGAAGGTGATCTGTGGGGAAGCTGCTCTGAACTAGATCCCGCACATCAGGCCAAAATCAGGCTATGAAGGGGCAACTCCAGAATATATTGAAAAGTGTACCAGCTCAGATTGCAAGGTGTATCTAGGATTGGCTTGAGGGGTTGTAGGTCAGGGATGTCTGTCTATAGTTTCCAAAAAAAAAGTCATTGCCTATAATTCACGCAGTCAAGGGAAAAGTCTGCAAGCTCTGGAGGACACTGTGGACAAACACGTTTTGAGAGGTATTGGGAGTGTAAAGATTGCATAAAATGACAGCCCATGGAGAATGAAACACCCATGTGGGTTGAGGTAGTAATCATAATAGGGTAGGAATATCAGAGCAGAATGGTGACAGCCGTCCTACAGCAATCATGGAAAGTCGAATAAGCTATAGCGATGTGGTATTAGGAAAAGCCAAGGACTTGTCATAGAAGGCCTCCTAGAGAAAGGTGACATTCACTCAAAGTGATCTAAGATCATAAGATCAAAAAGAAGAAGATATCCATACATCCACTGTGTGCCATGTCTGTCGACCTCCATGCTTGAGGTAGAAGAAAGACAAGGAAGATGGGAAACATGGATAAGGAAAAACAGACAATGATGACAAACAAATTCTGCCACAATAGAAATTTCAGCATCAAAATCAAAGGGTATAGATTTAGTAAAGTGGGCCGGAGAGTCCTCAGTTCAGGGCCGCTGTGGTGTAGAGTGGAGGTTAGAGCATCAATGTCTTTTTAGGCTGTTTGAGCTGCCTGACTTGTAGCAGTGGTGGGGGAAGATAGGCCAACTTCACAGTGTTAGGGTAACCTATGAGAGATCAGGCAGCAGTTGAATACATGCATCAAACTTGAACTCTCTTAAGATTTCTAATTTTGGTCATTATAGCTTCCTTTAAAGGTAAAATGATGAACAAAACATACAGTGCCTTGCGAAAGTATTCGGCCCCCTTGAACTTTTCAACCTTTTGCCACATTTCAGGCTTCAAACCTAAGGATATAAAATTTTAATTTTTTTGGTGAAGAATCAACAAGTGGGACACAATTGTGAAGTGGAACGAAATTTATTGGTTATTTTAAACTTTTGTAAAAAATAAAAAACTGAAAAGTGGGGCGTGCAATATTATTCGGCCCCTTTACTTCCACCCCACCCCACCCCCCCCACAAAACCAATACACAACTCCAATCTATCCTATATTAATTAAAAAAATAAATAAAAAATAATAATACACCCAACCCACAACCCCCCACACCACACACAACCAAAAAAAAAAAAGAGAAAAAAAAAACAAACTCATACAAAAAAACAAAAAAAATACATCTTCACACACCCCCCCCCACCCACCCAACACACACACACAACAGGGGGGGGGGGGGGCGCGCAAAAAAAAAAACCAACCCCTCCCCCACACAACACAATAAAATATATCACACACAACCACCACACCCCACCCCCCCCCCCCCCCCCCCCCCCCCCCCCCCCACGGGGGGCGGCGGCGGCGGCGTCGCCCCCCCCCTCTCCCCAAAGGGGGGGGGGGGAGAAGAAAAAAAAAAAAAGGAAAGAGGAAGGGGGAAAAAAACAAAACCACCCAAAAAAAAAAACAGGCGGGCGACACAAACCAACGACCGGGGGGGGGGATGTTTTTTCCCCAACCAACAAAACAACCACACCAAAAAAAAAACAACAAAAAGAATGGCCCCCAAAAAAAACCAACCCGGGGTGTTAAAAGGGCCACCACAACCCCCCCCCCACCCCCAACCAGAAAATTTGGGGAAGAGCGAAAAACCCCCTTCCCCCCCCCCCCCCCCCCCCACCCCCCCGGGCCCCCCCCTTTTTCCAAGAAAAAAAGGGCAAAAATTTCAGTCTCTCGATGTGCAAAACTGATAGAGACATACTGTTAAGGAGTGATAATATTAACAATTGCTATTTCCTCCCTTTTGACTTGTTTCACCTTTAGGTATGAGAGATCTGGGTGTTACTACTAATTAATATTCACCGATTTCCCTCCTTTCTCCTTAGGTATATCTACTTATCTGTTTCCTTGACTGGTTTGCATGTACGATAATTTACCCCACAATATTAATCATAAAATACGTTTATTATTAATATGATGGAACTAGGTTATAGAATAATACAAAACAGTATTAACACAGTGCAATACAATAAGTACAGAACCCAATTAAAAACCTACAGATATCGCTACATACACACCCACATACAACCACACACACAACCCCTGGACAATTTACTAACTGACCCTTTCTGTAAGGAACACAGCAGTAGTAATACAGATTAATAAAGGGTGACTGATAGATAGATAGATAGATAGATAGATAGAGAGAGATAGATAGATAGATAGAGAGAGAGAAAGGTATACTTAAGTCTTATTAAGCATGCTCTGGTGGTATATGGAGCTTGTCTAGGTGAAGCTGGTCAATCCATGGGGTCTGGTGAAGAGAGAAGATCAAGAGAGCGAGAAAGGGCTTTTGGCCCATTATATATATGGCCCACAACTCCGCCCACCTAGATGTTGTCACTCCAATCAGGCTCTTGGTATTGTAATATAAGTTTAGATGCAATACTTCTTATGAGTCTTGGGATGGCGCTCTAACACTTAAAATTGATCCGTGGCCTAGGGCTAATGACCTACCTCCCCCATCTGCTCTGGGTCTGATTTAACATCACTATGGTGGCCTCATTAGCATATTCCATCTCATTATGTTAAACAAAAGACTTCCTGGCCCATGCGGGATGTCTGTTAGAAAACCGGTTTTGTAGCCTGCAGACAATAGCTCAGAAGTTCTGAATGGACAGCTAGATAAATATATATATATTAATGTCTGTGGTAAGCACTTCCCTTTACAATCCCCCTGTTGTCGGGAACACGACAATGTAATTTGAGGAAGTGTTTGTTTGGTCGTTATTGCCCCCTCAGCCCTATTCATTCCTGGCAATGGTTCAGGATGGAGTGAAGTATAATTTGGATTTAGGTACCAAGACATCGATCGTTTCCAGGGACACTTTCCCACCTATGACTGTCGCCCAATATCCTCTGCTCACAGAAAACGTCTTTTGCGCGTCCTGATTTACGGTGTCAGTGATACTTTCTACGGTCCACCCCAATATGTCACACTGACCTGGACGGGAACATTTTTATCCATCCCACAGATAGTCAGGTAAGACCTTTAAACCACAGTCCATTGTCACGGTACATGCAGCACCACCTTTTGGTCCGGACTGAAGCTCTCGCAGGGTTAGACCACCTTGCCACATGACACCAACTGTCCTATAGGACCGCTACCTGTACTTAAGCACAGGTCACCAGTGAAGTTGTCACCGGCCTCCATGAACAGAAAAACCTGGACTTTTATCAAGGCAGGTCTGTGAACCTGCATCTGAAATGATGTCTCAGAACCTAAAATCGAATTGTGGGGAGAGGCACTGCTTCCCATGTCCCCTGTACCTGACATTCAATCCATCCATTATGAACCATACCATTTTATATGGCCGAGGTGGCAATTACCTTACAGTGTAGGGGTACCTTACCTGTCCCTAAGGATCCTTACACCCCTTTACCTAACAGAAATTAATGTAACATATATATATATATCCCACTCATCCGCCAAACACACAAATTCCCACCCCCCCTATAGATCAAGGCGATAAAAATAAAAGGATGTGCTGGTATTGGTGCACATAGAGACTCCTGCCACAAGAGCACATGTTTCCTACTCATCCATAAACACATGAATCTTCAGACCCAGGTGTAGATGGGAATTACACTAAAAGATGCAAATGCAAGTCTGTCTATACACAAACACACTCAGTGTTCAGTGTGGGAGGCGTATGTTGTTGTACAGACCATAACAGGCACTTACACCTGAAGTGTCTATGTGCACACACAAAAATGCAAAATAATACAAGAATATGAAAATTATATTGAAAACATTATTTACAAGTTAAGGCTGGGACTGTATTGGTATCAAGTCCTTAGTCCCTGCTTTCGGGTAAGTTCGTGATGTACGGCCTGGCCCTTTTGAAGCTGACGGGCAAGGCCTTTTATCTTCCTATAGATGAAGATCATTCCTATATACATAATGGCCACTAGGACGAGGAGGACTATGACTGGGTGTACAAGCAGATTGAAGAATGATGTTGCTTTGGGGCTATATCCGAACAGACTCTCCCACCAAGATACGGCTGAGTCCTTCTCCAGGGCATGAACCATCTCTGTTATCTTTGACTGGTCATGTTTCAATAAGATGGTGGCCTGCTTTTCAGAGTCTTTGAGCTTGTCTATGACACTTTCCTCCTTAGTGAAGTCTAGTAGCAGGTGTCTCAGTTTTCTGCCAAAACCAAGAGGGATCCTCTGGAGCCTTACAGGAGTATCTGGACGGATATCCAACCTCTTCTCTGGGGTAATCGGTGTTCTCCCCTTCTGCTCTGCTACATCGACACCTAGAACGGGATAAAGGGTACAATATGCTCCTGGGAGGAGTTCACCTCTTTCGGTGCAGTTAGTTGTATAAATGGTATATGATACATTAACGGACTGGTACCAACACCAATAACCTTGACCCAAGTACTTCAAACTAGATGGAGGTATTGAGCTGCTTTTCATCTCACAGAACCCCTCATTATCCCAACACTGGTGTCTGAGCACCCGATCATGATCCCCTTGGCAGAGGATAGCATCCTCTTTCCTCCAACATCCATCTGTATCAAACAGATAAGGATGGCCGGTCTCATAGGTCAGGATATCTGAGGAGAGCTGTGGATGTAACACTGTTCTGTTATTCATCATTATACCTAGGTTGATAGCACCATACCCACGTCTCACGTTGCCAGAGACAGGTGCCAGGGATGAAGCAGTGCAAGTGAGATTATGGCACCCATGCCACTGAATGACCCACCAGTTAGTATGGTTGGCAGCAAAAGGAGTGATAAAAGGACTCACCCTTTGCTGGAGGTTAAAAGGGTAGTGTCCATTATACAGTGAGGACACAATATGTTTAAGGTTGCTGGAAAGTTCACCCTGAACCTGAGTACATGCCAGAGCAAGCTGAGCTCTATCCTGTTCTTCCAGGAGACCCACGACTAATAGTCTAAACTTCTCTCGTAACGCAGAAGATAGGGAGCTAGTGGCATCTATATGTGAGTGTTGTAAATCCTCCAAAACATGATTTACATCAACCTGGGTCTTGAGGCCTTCCCCAGTATGTTTCGCCAGATTCCCGATTTTGTTTCTCAGGACTTCCAGGTCCATAGTGTTCAGTGCCCCTATTCCCATTGCACCTCCTCCTAAACCCATGGCAATCAAATCCCTTCTCCCCCTGTACTTCCTGTATCTGGTAGCATCCTTCCTTACTTCTTGTCCCATCTCTACCCATCCTTTTATCATATCGATCTGATTCCTCACAAACTCCTCACATCTATGGTCCCAGTGGTCTACTCTAAAATCATCAACCGAAATCCTCCAGGTATATAGGACGAATTTGGTTTTGGTGATGATTTTCCAGGGAGATGCTAACTGTGGAGCTATGGGATCAGCCATTTGATAGGTTGGGGCATTACAGGAATCCCTGTGGGGTTTTACTGGCTGAAGAACTTCAGTTTCATAAGGGACCCTTACCACAGTCACACATACTTTACCTCTTCCTTTAAATGGATACCATTGGTCACCTTCTCCAGTCTCTAATACGAGATTCCGGATGGGTTTAGTTGTGGAAAGATAAACCCACTGTGTAAATGTCCAACACCCCTCATCGACTGCCTCACAAAATGGCCATTTAAATGAACCATCAATATTGATAGCAAAGTTAATATCTCTGCCTCTGGGATCCTTCCAATCAGAAGATACATATCTATTCCGGTATTCCTCAGTCATAGGGGTCCCATCCATCCATACATCAATTATTGGAGAATCCACTCCGTTACAGACTATATCCCATCTCCATGGGTTAGAGTCTAACATTACCATCTGAGTGTCTGGTTCCCAGTGTGCATAGGTGATGAAATAATGTCCTGTCACATCTGGTACACAAGCATCCCTCATAATGGTAATCATAAAAGATCGAATGGATGGAGATCCCTCCAGCTGAGTATACCTCTGATCCTTCGCATCAGCTCGTACCTTCAAAACTGTGGCTCTGTATAGGCCTTCAAGTTTTACTGGGCCGCTCTGATTGTTCCATAATACTTGTCCAGATTTACTGCAGTTTAATTTTAAAATCAATATGCTGGTCCTTAAATAGTCCGTGGACACATGTCCTTCGGCATATTTGGATTCCCTAGTTATTACCATATGAGAATCCCTTAGCATACAGTACGCCTTCAGGGTGCCCTTTACTGGTATGGGTCTATCAAAGTATGTCCTAACTCTTAAGCTATCCTGACTGGTATGTTTCAGAAAAGTGGCTTTTAGAATGTACCATCCACTGTATTCTGCCCCAGTGACATCTTCAGGACTCAGGACTCCTGCTTTGGTGCACAGCACCTTTGTTGTGTTTACTATCACTGGCCTATAAGGATGTAAGTGGGGATTTCTAGACACCCATCTTACTGATTTGATAGCTGTAGGTTCTGAGTCATGGAAATGTCTGTACTCCTTGAGGCATAGAGCATGTAGGTCATGTTGTATGGCAGATACGTTCTCCACCGGGGTATAGTGCTGAACCACACCATTGGCAAAACCCTCCCTCTGGAAACCATACAAGTACCACTGCCCTGGTACAAATGTAAAGTTGCTGTATGGTTCCAGGATTTTTCCTTCCAGACATTCTACTGAGAGAAGACCTGGAAATTCGGGTGATCTCTCATCTGAGCCAAATGTGGGTTCAGAACTATTCCCTGCAAAGGCTGAATCCGCCAGTGCCATGCTTACCGCTATTAATACAAGGAAGGTACACTCTGCTGGCATGATCCCTACCTTTTATGGTTCCTTGTATGCAGGTAACCCTTCGTTCTGTGATCTGGTAAAGAATAACATGATAATATGAAATGTTTTGATACACCTTTGACCTACTACCCCCCCCCCTTCACCCAACTCTATACTCATGACCTTATTGAGTTGGGGAGGCACGGGTAGCCTTTGCTTGGTCAATGTGGATCCAAAACCCTGCCTTACGTCTATGTGAGCGTTTTTTTGTTGAGATTGGCCTTTGTACTTTCAGCATAGTGCTACCCATTACTTCCAGGACCTGGTAGGGTCCTTCCCAGTTTGCATCCCAGGGCCCGGCCTTGCGGAATACTTTGACCATGACCATTTCCCCTACAGAGGGCATGGGAGTTTCCCCCTGTAGGTACGGTTTATTCATCTTTATTGCTGCATACGGTAGCAATTCCTTCAGGTTCTGCTGAACCTGTTGGAGAAACACATCTCTAGCAATAGCATCTTTCATGGGTGTAGAAATTTGGGGTTCACTTGGCCAACATATAGACATCTTGCGCCCGGTCATAAGTTCAAATGGTGTTATGCCGGTTGTTGTTGCCTCTGTGGCCCGGATACCCATCAGTACTGCTGGAAGGGAAGTTACCCAAGTGGAACCCCTTTCCAACAGTGCTTTGGAGAGCCGAGTTTTGATAGTTCGGTTCATCCGCTCCACAATGCCTGCTGACTGTGGATGATAAGGTACATGAAATCTTTGCTTTATGTCCAGAAGTCCACAAAGTGCTTTCATAACCTTGCCTGTAAAATGGGTTCCCCGATCTGATTCAATCACTCGGGGGGATTCCCCACCGTGATAGAATGTGCTCCCACAGAACCCGAGCAGTAGTAGTAGCGGAGTCATTTACTGTAGGGATGGCTTCTACCCATTTTGAGAAGACATCCACCACCACCAATGCATAGCGACAGTTACGGCTGCCTGCCGGTAATGGTCCTATGTAATCAATTTGTAAAGTAGACCATGGTCCCTCCGCTGGAGGAACCCGCTGCAACACTGGCTTCAGGGCGGATGCCCTTGGGTTTACCTGAGCACACGCCAGGCATTGTTGCGTAACTTCCTCTACCGTCTTGGACATACCTGGCCAGTATAATTTGTCCTTGAGTAGGGTCAAAAGTTTGTCCCGACTCAGATGACCCAACAACTGATGATTGAGTCTTGTTAGTTCTGCTTGCAGATGCTGTGGGACCACCGGTAGAGGGAGTGGTTTGGTTCCAGTGTCATAACACAAGATGCCCTGTTGGACTGTCCAGGGATCTTGTGGGCTGGTAAGGTGTGCTGCCAGCAAAGGATCCTTTGACTGTTCCTCTTCAAATGACACTGGACCATCTTTGAGTTGTTTGTTTCTGATTTTAATCTGGTGTACGGGTATGGCTTCAGTGTCTGATTCCTGGAGGACTCCAGACACTGCAGCCAATTTGGCAGACTCATCTGCTTTGTTGTTACCCCGGATCAGAGGGTTATCACCCTTCTGGTGTGCTGGAATTTTTATGATTGAAGCATTCCCAGGATGTGCCATGCCCCATTCCCACAACTCTTTCAGGACTGAGGCATGAGCTAAAGGTTTATTTTGGCTGTCCACAAACCCTCGTCGTTTCCAAGTGTCCAGATGCAAAGTGAGAGATCGGACTACATATGAGCTGTCGCTATATATAGTACGATTCCCTGGAGGCTGAATGAGAAGGGCTTCTCTGACGGCCTCCAGTTCAGCCCGTTGTGCTGACATGTGACCAGGCAACTTTACCAGCTTCTGAGTACCCATGGTCTCATCCAAAACTGCAAATCCTGTCATGTAGGTGCCGTTCAAGCAGAATCGAGAGCCATCAACAAAGATGACTCTGTCATCGGGATTAGTGGTCATCCTGAATAGCTGGGGATCAGTGACCTGCGTTAGTTGACCACAATCATGTTCTATCCCTGTCATATTTAACAACTGGGAGAGAACATATTTTGCTTTGTGGTCCACTGTCAGATTTCGCCCACTCAGCTCCATGATCCACTTCCCAAATCTCTGTTGTGAGACTCCAGGGAGTGTATCTCGAAGCAAGAGTGCCAGCGGGGAATGTGGAGTCTGTACAGTGAGGGGCCTGAAACCCACAATATGCTCGGTAGCTTTAACCGCATAGTGTATGGCTGTCAGTTGTTTAGCACATTCATCAAAACCCCTTTCAACTGGTGAAAGGAGCCTGGAGAAGTACCCTAGAGGTCTATACTCAGATCCTATCTTTTGAAGAAGGACCGTAGAAATAGACTCTGCGCCAGCATGGGCTTGTATGGCCAGTTTTCCTTCTGGGTGGGGGGTGGCTAGGACTGGGGCGGATGAGAGATCTCTTTTCAGAGTTGAAAAGGCCTCTTCCTGTGTCTCTGACCAGTCCTTCAGAGAAGGCTGTTCCCCTCTAAGAAGTTCATAGAGTGGTTTTGCTTTGACAGCAAAATCCTCTATGAACTCCCTCATGAAGTTCGCTACTCCTAGGAACTTGCGTAAGTTCTGTAGAGATTCTGGCCTGGGTATCTTCACCATGGCTTCCACACGGGCAGCCAGGATGCCCTTGGCTCCATATGAAATCTGGACACCAAGGAAGGTGACTTCTGTCCTAGCCAAGTTTGCCTTATGAGGGCTCAGCTTGAGTCCAGCCTGGGCCAGGAGTCCCAACAGTTCCTTCAACAGAACCAGATGGTCTTCCATGGTTTCTGTGTGAAGGAGAAGGTCGTCTACATATTGCAGCAGACATTCTGGCCGTGAGAACACACTTAATACAGCCGCTAATGCCTGGTGAAAATATGTAGGACTACTGTGAAACCCCTGGGGCAGTACACAGAACATATACTGCTTGTTACCCACTGTGAAGGCGAACTTGTACCTGCAGCTCTCTGTCAGTTCAATGGAAAAGAATCCATTGGCGACATCGATGGTTGAGAATATGCGACTTTTGCCGCTTACCCTTGCCATTATGTCGGGAGTCTGAGCGACCACAGGTGCAGACATGGGGGTGTACTTATTAAGGATGCGAAGGTCTATTGTAAGCCTCCATGTAGTTTCAACACCTGCACCCTTCTTTTTCACAGGCCATAAAGGATTATTGCACTTTGAATTACCCTCTATGACCACACCCCTTACTTCCAGGTCTTGGACTGTCTCTAGAATTGATTGTGTTGCCTCAGGCGGAAAGCGGTATTGACGCTGAGGTGGAGGGTCTGGCCCTTGTATGTCCACCTGAACGTCAACCATTCTTCCACAATCATTTTTGCTTTGAGCCCACAAGTCTGGATATTCGAACACAATAGGTTCAAGGTCTATGTTGTGTGAGACCTCTGGCCATTTGTGTTCCAGCACATTGGAAGAATTCTCAATTGCTGGTAGGGGTGGTCCCAGACATTGGTGCTGTATGACATACACCTTTGATCGTCTTGGACCCCTCCAAACAATACAGTTTGCCAAATCGATTATCCATCCATTTTGTGTCATTACATCGGTACCGATGATGTTATCAGTACCAGGGTAATACCACATTGGGATCTTCAAGGTCCTATTTCTGTCAAGCTCAACTAGAACTTCATCTATCCTGTGGGCTCTCACCCCCCCCTTGTTGGTGATCAAATCCGATCACCATACACTGAGGGCTGTTGGGGTGTAGATCATGTTTGACATTGGTAATAGAAATTTCTGCTCCAGTGTCGAGCATGATCTTGGTATCGTGGTCTTTTATCCTGGCTTTAATGTGGGGTCTCCCTGAAGAATCCAGTATGATGTGACATATTGGAGCCAGATCTTTAGGGATCCCTGACCGTCAGTCAATCTGCACCAGATTCTCAGTAGGTACCTCTGAGGTACGTACTGCCACTTGTGGTTGCTGAGTTTCAACATTCTGTGCAGACTTATGATGTTCTACACCTAATGTTCTATCCTCTGGTCTATCAGGGGCATTTACAAGTGCCACACGTTTCAGTGCCTGTTCTGGCAAATGTCCCTGATTGCTATCTGTCTGTTTCCCAGCTTGTTTGGCGTAATTAGGCTTCATCTTGAAACCATTATTATTACCATTTTTCTCTGGGTTTGTACGATTGCGAACTACTTGAGGGCAGTTTCTTTTAATGTGTCCAACCTGTGAACACAGAAAGCATCGTATGTCTCCCATCTTTTCTGCTGGAGGAGCTGTGGGGTAGACAGACATGTGTGGCTTAGTGTGGTGTCCACGTTCATCTTGTGATTTGACATGGACCTTTCCACGCTCCCTGATTTTCACAGACTTTTTATTGCGCAGTAGATCTTGTCTATACTGTTCAATAATCATGGCTGCATCAGTGAGCGTTGGCTCCCTTGCTGCACTTAGCCGAATTGCGGTGTCAAGGTAAGGGAATTTGTACACAAACATGCGAACCATGCCTTGTGGGACTCCTATACCTTGATCCTTTGTGATCTTCCTGTACATTGCTTCAAACCGACCACAGAGGGACAAAGGTTCGTCCTGTAAGGTGGGTTTGAATTTTGTCAGGATTTCTGGAGTAACATCCCAATGTCCTGTTGCCAGTTTCATGAGTATTGAAAGGCGTTCTTCCTCATCATAAAATAGGCCATTCTTGGGACTTGTTCTCTCTGTTGCCTCATACCTTTGGTTGAGGTGTGTAGGCAACCACAATTTAAACAGCTCCATACGATATTCTGGAAGCACAGAATATTTCCTGCAATGTCCTTCAAACATATCACAGGCTGTAAATGGATCTGTATTAGGGTCATACTTAGGGATCTCTTTGCAGATCCGTAACAGGAAATTTATCTTTTCCATGTTGTTATGGCTAGGATAAAATTCCACTGACCTTCCAGGACGTGTAGGTAGGTTGGAAGCCGTATGTACAGTTTCCCATCCACTACTTAGTCCCCAATTTGAGTCCTGTCCATGGAGGCGTCCGCTGTCTCTCCTCTCCAAAGGTGTTGGAGAGAATTGTAGTGCACGCTCCACTGGACTCCTACTATCACAAAATGGACTAATGGATCTCTGATCCACAGGAGCCGTGGGTCTGATCGCCCCAGTCCCCTCCTGTGCCATTCCTGAGACACAAATCTGTTTAGTTGGCAAGGGTACCGTGCTGTTAGTTCTAGGCCGTGACAAGTCAGAGATGATCTGCTGCAAATTCGCAATGATTTGCGAGTTTGCCGCTTGTTCCTCTCTTAGTGTCACTAACATTGCTTCTGTGGAAGTAATTTTACTTCTAAACTGATTGTTCTCAGTGTATAATCGAAGGAGTTCTTTGTCCATGTCAGAATAATAATTCTCTTTGTCAGAGAGTTTGGATTCCAACACACAAATCTCCTTTCCTCTCTCAATTATACAAAGTGCCTCATCTTTCAATTGAGTTTCTAACATGTGAATCTGCTTGACATTGTCTACACAACAATGACAGTGGGGGTTTGCATTGTTAGCTCGCTCCACTGTCCCTTTCATGTTTGCTAGGATCTCAGCATGCTCTGGCTTCCAGATTGTATCCTCAAAAGTATATACAAGTTTTGCTAACATTTGTAATCTTTTGGAAGTTTTGTTAAAAACTGTCCGTTTACTAATACAGTTTTTATCATGAGCATAGGCCTGATCCAGCAAAGCAGACCACAACATTTCTCCTGATTTATAGGTTGTGGGTGGTACTGGGTTGAATGTACTGTGTTTAGCTAGGTGTTTTAATGTTGAGAAATCCATACTTACTTTTCCTGCTGTAATCTTGGTCACCGTTGTCTTCCTACTTGTCTTTTGCTGCTTGAAAAAGTATCCTTTTCGTACCGGAAAGCCTTTTCCCGACCAGCTGGACTTCTCCTGAAGAACCTTGACTTTGATATTACAGAGGCACAAATGGATTTCTCAGTCTCCCAGCGAGTTGTTTGTGGAGGAAACAGACAATTGTTAATACCTTCAGATAAATACAAATAAACAATAGGTTCACTGTTATTAATTATTTTAAGTGAAGCTTTAAGCAAACTGGGTTAGCCGTGCAAACTTCAATCTGGGCATACAGTGTAACTCAACACTTCAGTGTGTACCAATATTACCTGTCCACGCCCCTCCACTTGATAGTTCACGGTATAACACAGTTTTGCCAGAAGACAACACGCAAAAATATTAAAACAGTACGGGCCGGCTCGCCATTATGTTAAAGATGAATATTAATAATTAATATTCATCACTCCTGGCTGACTCGCCAATATGTTAAGGAGTGATAATATTAACAATTGCTATTTCCTCCCTTTTGACTTGTTTCACCTTTAGGTATGAGAGATCTGGGTGTTACTACTAATTAATATTCACCGATTTCCCTCCTTTCTCCTTAGGTATATCTACTTATCTGTTTCCTTGACTGGTTTGCATGTACGATAATTTACCCCACAATATTAATCATAAAATACGTTTATTATTAATATGATGGAACTAGGTTATAGAATAATACAAAACAGTATTAACACAGTGCAATACAATAAGTACAGAACCCAATTAAAAACCTACAGATATCGCTACATACACACCCACATACAACCACACACACAACCCCTGGACAATTTACTAACTGACCCTTTCTGTAAGGAACACAGCAGTAGTAATACAGATTAATAAAGGGTGACTGATAGATAGATAGATAGATAGATAGATAGATAGAGAGAGAGATAGATAGATAGAGAGAGAGAAAGGTATACTTAAGTCTTATTAAGCATGCTCTGGTGGTATATGGAGCTTGTCTAGGTGAAGCTGGTCAATCCATGGGGTCTGGTGAAGAGAGAAGATCAAGAGAGCGAGAAAGGGCTTTTGGCCCATTATATATATGGCCCACAACTCCGCCCACCTAGATGTTGTCACTCCAATCAGGCTCTTGGTATTGTAATATAAGTTTAGATGCAATACTTCTTATGAGTCTTGGGATGGCGCTCTAACACTTAAAATTGATCCGTGGCCTAGGGCTAATGACCTACCTCCCCCATCTGCTCTGGGTCTGATTTAACATCACTATGGTGGCCTCATTAGCATATTCCATCTCATTATGTTAAACAAAAGACTTCCTGGCCCATGCGGGATGTCTGTTAGAAAACCGGTTTTGTAGCCTGCAGACAATAGCTCAGAAGTTCTGAATGGACAGCTAGATAAATATATATATATTAATGTCTGTGGTAAGCACTTCCCCCCCCCCCCACCCCCACCCCCCCCCACACCAACAAAAAAAAAAAAAAAAAAAAAAAAAAAAAAAAAAAAAAAAAAAAAAAAACAACACCCCCCAACTTTTTTTTTTTTTTTATATTTAAAATATATAAAAAAAACAAATACCCCCCCACCACCCCCCCCCCCCCCCCCCCCCTCCACCCCCAAAAAAAAAATTTTAAATTTTATTTTTTAAAATAAAAAACAAAAAAAAAAAAAAAAAAAAAAAAAAAAAAAAAACCAAACACACCCCCCCCCCCCCCCCCCCCACCCCCTCCCCCCCCCCCCCCCCACCAACCCAAAACTTTTTTTAATTTTTTTAAATAAAAAAAAAACAAAAAAAAAAAAAAAAAAAGAAAAAAAAAAAAAAAAAAATAATTAAAAATATAAAAAAAAAAAAAAAAAAAAAAAAAAAAAAAAAAAACCCACCCCCCCCCCCCCCCCACCCATACTACCCCCACCCCCCCCCCCCCCCCCTCCCGGCCCCCCCCCCCCCCCCCACCACCACCCAACAACAAAAAATTTTACACCTTTTTCTTCAAAAAAAAACCCCACCCCCCCCAACAAAAAGGGCCCCCCCCCCCCCCCCATTTTCTCTCCCCCCCCCACAACCCCACAAAGATTTAAACCTCGACACTGACAGAGTTTTACACACACACAAAATTTTTTTAAACCAAACCCCCCCCCCCCCCCCCCCCCCTATATTTTAGGGCCATTTTTTTTCCGGAAGGGAGACCCCCCCCCCCCCCCCCCCCCACCCTTTTCCCCCCCCCCCCCGGTTTTCCTCCCGGATTGCCCTGTATTTAACCCCACCCATCTTCCCCCCAACTCTGAGCAGCTTCCCTATCCCTGCTGAAGAAAAGCCTCCCCCCAGCATGATGCTGCCCCCTATGTGTCACAGTGGGGATGGTGTGTTCAGGGTGATGAGCAGGGTTACTTTTGCGCCACACATAGCGCTTTGCATTTAGACCAAAAAGTTCACCTTTGGTTTCATCTGACCAGAGCACCTTCTTCCATGCTTGCTGTGTCCCTTATATGGTTTGTGGCAAACTGCAAACGACACTTCTTATGTCTTTTTCAACAATAGTTTTCTTCTTGCCGCTCTTCCATAAAGGCCAGATTTGTGGAGTGCACGACTTATAGTTGTCCTGTGGACAGACTCTCCCACCTCAGCTGTAGATTTCTGCAGCTCCTCTGGAGTGCCCATGGGCTTCTTGGCTGCTTCTCTGACCAGTGCTCTTCTTGCTTGATCTGTCAGTTTAGTTGGACAACCATGTCTTGGTAGGTTTGCAGATGTAGAACACTTTTTCCATTTTTGGATGATGGATTGAGCAGCGCTCATTGGGATGGTCAAAGCTTGGGATATGTTTTCAGAACCTAATCCTGCTTTAAAGTTCTCCGCATTTTATCTCTTGCCTGTCTGGTGAATTCCTTGGTTTTCATGATTCTTTGTTCACTAATGTTCTCTAACAAACCACTGAGGCCTTCACAGAACAGGTGTATTTATACTGAGACTAAATAACACACAGCTGGACTCTAACTAATTAAGTGACTTCTGAAGGCAATTGTGTGCACTGGATTTTATTTAGGGGTATCCGAGTACAGGGGTGTGATGATTCTGCTTAAATATGGCTATAACTCAAAGCTGCATTTAAATCTCTGGGTAGCGTATTTCCCTCTTAGTTCCATTGATTCATAAGGTGCACAGCCATAAGCCTAGTTGTATTGTATGCATTGTTTGGCCTGCCCTGATAGATCAGATATGGCTGATAACATTGTATCATTTCACTTGGTCTCAGTTCTTTACAAAGGATCTGGACTTGAGTGCATTATTCAATCAGACTTGCTGCCGCCGATGACCTCATTCTGGGAGGTGGCATAAAGGGTATAAAAGATGAGGTAAGAGGCAATGGGAGATTATGCTAGAGATTTTGTGTTGGGATTACAAGAGAACACCATGAGGAGATTTTTGTGATGAGACTACTGGACTAATGCTGAGAGACTATTACTGACAGACCACTGTGAGGAGCATGCAGGCTGGGATACTGTGATGCCACATGCTAGGAGTTAATGCTGAGAAGCCTCCACTGATTATTCACACATGACAGAGCATGTGTGAGTGTTGGACTACAGAACCACATCAAGGACATGTGTGGTAAAGTAATTATTTCACCTTTATTCCCTTTTATTTTAAGTACTGTATATTGTAACTAGTAACTGTTAATGCTTGCATATATCTACATATCTGTTCTGATCTGCATGTGTTAGATGTTAATACCGACCCATTTAGGGGTTAATAAATATATAAAATTTAGAAAGCTTGTCTTGTATTTATCTTGTGAACCCGACATTCACTGGGGGTGAGTGTGGTTTTTATATGAAAGAAGACTCAGGTGGGGCCACAGCGGTGTTGGCGCACTGAGGATCTTTCACAAGGGGGCTGAATACTTTTGCACATCGCCCTTTTTCAGATTTTTATTTGATTAAAATTTTGAAAACCATATATCATTTCCCTTCCACTTCACAATTATCTCCTACTTTGTGTTATCACTTAAAATCTCAAAATACATTTAAGTTTGTGGTTGTAAGGTGACAAAATGTGAAAAAGTTCAAGGGGTATGAATAACTTTTGCAAGCCACTGTAACATCCTTAAGGTGTGCAGAGGTACTGCTTGGCTTCAGAGCCCTATGAGCCCCATCTAGCTTGATTTTATGGGAGGCTGGCTCATCCAGAATGAGGTTAAAGATTGTTTTTAATTTAATGGAGATGTGTTCCTCTTCAGTAGCCTCAGGGAGTACATGGATCCTAATGTTATTCCTTGTTCTTCAGTTATCAAGACCATAAAAATAATGCATGTCACGGAGTGTGAAGTTACTGTAGTTTGTACTACGATATAAACTTGTGGTGTCTTGACCTTCCTCAAGAGTCTCAAGATCCTGTCAAACAACAAATGTCTGCCCAGTGACCCCAGGCTGCCTGGAGACCCAACTACCTGGTTGATCCTGCCGAGACCTGCGGAAGTGAGCACTATGCGTCTGCATAGCCTCACTTCCTGTATAGACTGCAAGACACTTGTAAGCTCGTGTCTTGCAGTCTAAAGTGCTGAGCCAGCAATCAAAGCATTGCTGGCTCAGGTGTCCTAATGGGACACATGAAAAAATAAAAAAAAAGTGAAAAAAAATAAAATAAAGTGTTTGAAAAAAATTAATAAAAGAATAAAGCCCCCAAAATTCCCTTTTCCTATATAAAATGAATTATATAAAAAAAAAAACTAAAAATTTATAAAAACAATGCATATTTGGTATCGCCGCGTCCGTAACAACCTGTACAATAAAACTGAAACAATATTTAATGTACACGGTGAACGTCGGGGAAAAAAAAACGGAAAAAACTCGCCAAAAGTAATGATTTTTTGCCATCTCACCTTACAAAATAAGCCATAAAAAGTGATCAAAAAGTCATATGTACCCCAGAACAGTACCAATAAAAAGCACAGGTTGTCCCGCAAAAAATAAGCCCTAAACCAACTCTGTAAACCGTAAAATAAAAATGTTACGCATCTCAGAAGATGGCGATGCAAAAACAATTAATTTATGTCCCCAAATGGGTTTTTGTTCTGCAAAATTAGTATCCCATAAAAAAAACAGTATAAATGAGGTATCGCCGTAATCGTACCGACCCGTAGAATAAAGGTAACATGTTACTTATGCTTTATACTGCATGGTGAAAAATTTAAAAGGTAAAACGCAGTGCCAGAATTGATGGTTTTTTTTTTTAATCCAACAAGAAAGAGTTAATAAAATTTATTCAATAAGTTATAGGCGCCCAAAGATGATGTCATTACAAAATACATCTCACCCCGCAAACAACAAGCCCTCATATGGCTACATCACCAGAGAAATAAAGAAAATATAGCTCATACAATGTGAAGACAAAAACCCCAAAAAAATCGCCAAATCATTAGAACATACCTGGCTGTGTCAGGAAGGGAATGTATAATCTGTGCGAGCGTATATCAGGGGAAACCCCAGATTTAGAGCTTACGAGGGAAAATAAACCAGAAGTGACCCCCAGAGTGACCTCCCCAATAATAGGAACTACTGGGGAAATAGTAGGGAATTTGGTGTTCCCAATGCACTCCGCACAGCTTACCTATTCACTTTTCCCCATCCGCTGTGCAGTCACGCCTGGGATACTAATGTTTACTACACCCCTTGATAAATTCTTTGAGGGGTGCAGTTTTCAAAATGGGATCACTCCTTTGGGGAATCCACTGTTATGGTACCTTACAGGCTCTGCAAACATGACATGGCGTCCAGATATCAAACATCTGAATCTGCACTCCAAAAGCCACATAGCGCTCCTTCTCTTCTGCGCCCTGCTGTGTGCCCAAACTGCAGTTTATGCCCACATGTATGACACTGGTGTACCCAGAATAACGTACTTAATGCCATATGTGGGTATAAACTGCTGTATGGACACAGCTGGGCACAGAGTGGAAGGAGCGCTATTTGGTTTTTGGAGCACAGGCTTGGACGGTTTGGTTTTTGGACGCCATTGCACTTTTGCAGAGCTGAAACGCCAGTAAAGTGGAATCTCCTGACATGTGACCCCATTTTGGAAACTACACCCCTGAAGGAATTTATCCAGGAGTTCAGTGAGCATTTTTAACCCCCAAGTGTTGCTATAATTTATTATCCACAAATGAATACGCAGCTGATGGTGAAAGGTGAAAATGACAATTTTTCCAGGAATACATCATTTCAGTGCGTAATATGTTGTGCCCGGCTTGTATCAGAGATGTACGCCCCAAAAGCTGTTGTGCCCGGGATACCCGCTTAACAGTTTTTGGAGTGTTTGTCTCTGCAGACATAAGCTGGGCACAACATATCGGACACTGAAATGGCGTATCTCTGGAAAAATGTTATTTTTAACTTTTCATTATCAGCTGCGCATTCATTTCTGGAAATTAAAAGAATGCAACACTTAAGGGTTAAAAATGCTCGCTACACCGCTTGATAAATCCCTTGAAGGGTGTAGTTTCCAAAATGGGGTCACAAGTCTGTGGTTTCCACTTTACTGGCAATTCTTGGGCTCTGCAAAAGTGACATGGTGTCCATAAACCAAACTGTGCTCTAAAAACCAAAATAGCGCTCCTTCCATTCTGAGCCCCACCATGTACCCATACAGCAGATTATAATCACATATGGGGCATTTCTGTATTCAGAAGAAATTGTGTAACAAACTGTGGGGTGTTTTTTCTTCTTTAACCACTTGCAAAAATTAAAAATATGTCGCTAAATGGACGGTTTATTGGAAAAAAAGTAATTTTTCATGTTTACGTCCCAATGATGATAAAATCTGTGAAACAGCTGTGAGGTCAAAATGCTCACTATACCCCTAGATAAATTCTATGAGGGGTGTAATTTCCAAAATGGGGTCACTTTTGAGGGGTTTCCATTGTATTGGTACTTTAGGGGCTCTGCAAATGCGACATGGTACCCGAAAACTATTCCAGCAAAATCTGCCCTCCAAAAGCTAAATAGCGTTCTTTCCATTCTGAGCCCCACCATGAACCCATGCAGCAGATTACAACCACATATGGGGCATTTCTGTGTTCAGGAGAAATTGTGTAACAAACTTTGGGGAGCTTTTTCTCCTTTGTCCTCTTGTGAAAATGAAAAATTTGGGGCTAAATTGACAGTTTATTGGAAAAAAAGAAATTTTTAATTTTCATGTCCCAATGTTAATAAAATCTGTGAAACAGCTGTGGGTTCAAAATGCTCACTATACCCCTTGACATGTTCTGTGAGAGGTTTGGTTTCCAAAATGGGGTCACTTTCAGGGGGTTTCCATTATATTGGTACTTTGGGGACTCTGCAAATGCAACATGACACCTGAAAACTATTCCAGCAAAATAGCGCTCTTTCCATTCTGAGCCCCACCATGTACCCATTCAGCAGTTTATGATCACATATGGGGTATTGCTGTGTTCAGGAGAAATTGTTTAACAAAGTATGGGGTCCTTTTTCTCCTTTAACCCCTTGTGAAAATGAAAACTTTGGGGATAAAGTGACGTTTTAGTAATTTTTCATTTATACATCCCAATGTTAGTAAAATCTATGTGTGAAAGATCCTCAGTGCGCCAACACCGCTCTGGCCACACCCTGAGTCCTCTTTCATATAAAAACCACACTCACCTCCAGCGAGTGTCGGGTTCACAAGATAAATACAAGACAAGCCTTCTAAATTTTATATATTTACTAACCCCTAAATGGGTCGGTATTAACATCTAACACATACAGTTCAGAACAGATATGCAGATATATGCAAGCATTAACAGTTCCTAGTTACAAGATACAGTACAAATAAAATAAAAGAGATTAAAGGTGAAATAATTACTTTACCACACATGTCCTTGATGTGGGTCTGTAGTCCAACACTCACACATGCTCTGTCATGTGTGAATAACCAGTGGAGGCTTTTTAGCATGTGGCATAAACAACAGTAATCCAGCCTGCATGCTCTTTACACAGTCTCTCAGCATTAGTCCAGTAGTCTCATCACAAAAATCTCCTCATGGTCTGTCTGTAACAACTCTGTAGTCTGTGATGGTCTCAGCCCAATCTTCATAGCATAATCTCCATAGCATAATCTCCATAGCATCATCTCCTCCCACTGACTCTTACCTCATCTTTTATACCCTTTATGCCACCTCCCAGAATGAGGTCACCGGCGGCAGCAGGTCTCATAGAATAATCCACTCAAGTCCAGACCCTTTGTATGTAGATGAGACCAAGTGACATGATACAATGTTTTCAGCCATATCTGGTCAACCAGTGCAGCTGGACAATGCATGTTTGTTTGATCACTCAGAGCTGTGTAGGAATACAATGGGTCCCTGCTGTGATGGATACAAAGCCCTATTGTTCCAGCCCGGCCACTACTGCCAATATACCTATGAGTAGGCTGTGCACATTATGAATGAGTGCAAGCAAGAAGGGAGACCCTATACCCAGAGACCAAAATACAACTTTGAGTTACAGCTATATTTCAGCAGAATCATCACACTGTGAAACAGCTGTAAGGTCAAAATGCTCACTATACTCCTTGATGAATTCTGTGAGGGGTATAGTTTCCAAAATGGGGTCACTTTTTGGGGGTTTCCATTGTTTTGGTACTTTGGGGGCTCTGCAAATGCAACATGGCACCTGAAAACTATTCCAGCAAAATCTGCTTTTCAAACGTCCAGTGTCGCTCCTTCCCTTCTGTGCACTGCCGAATGCCCAAACATCAGTTTATACCCACATGTAGGGTATTTCTGTGCTCTAGAGAAATTGTATAATAAACTAGGAGATGCATTTTCTCCTTTAACCCTTTGTGAATGTGTTAAATTTAGGGCTAAATGAAGGGATTAGTGGAAAAAAATGAAATGTCTAAATTTCACCTCAATATCGTTTTAATTCTTGTGAAATGCTGGAAGTTAAAAAACTTCCCAAATGCTGTTTTGAATTATTTCAGGGGTGCAGTTTTGAAAATGGGGTGATTTATGGGGGGTTTCTAATATATAGGCCTTTATAATCCCCTTCAGAACTGAAGTGGTCCCTAAAAAATTAGTTTGGGAAATTTTCTTGTAAATCTGGAAAATCGCTGTTACATTTGTAAGCCTTCTAACATCCAAAATAAATTAAAGGCCGATTAAAAGATGATGTCAATATAAAGCAGAGATATGGTAGATAATATTTATTAATGTATTTGGGTGGTATGACTATCTGTCTGAAAAGCAGAGAATTTCACATTTTGAAAATTGCGATTTTTTTTTTTCAAAATTTCCATCAAATATCCTATTTTTTTATAAATAAATACAAAAATATTGATTAGTGTTTACCACTAACATGAAGTACAATGTGTCACGAAAAAACTATCTCAAAATCACTTGTGTAAGTTAAATCGTCTCAAAGTTCTTGCCACATAAAGTGACATATGTCAGTTTTGAAAAACAAGGCCTGGTCCTTAACGCACTTTTGGGCTGTGTCCTTAAGGGGTTAAAGTGCCGCTTAGTGGGTAATTGTGAAATAAATTGTACCCAATTGAGGGGTAGTTGAGGGAATGCTAGAGGTGGATAGCCTGGATCAGGGTCGGATGAAGGAGCTCAGCAGATTGGGCGAATTGAGACAATGAGGGGGTCATCCCAATGTTATCTTCTTGCTCCCCCATTGGGCTAAGGAGGCATCTGAAGCTGGATATCTCATCTGAGATGGCAATGTGAGGATGAATATGAGCTGGGGGCTCCTAGTTAGTCTGTTGCTGTAAGTTCCTGTTGCAACCTCACCAGCTCTGAAGGAAAAAGAGAGAGGGTTTGCTGTGGTGAGCTGGAGTGCCTGCAGGGGAGGAGGGAGCCGTAACCATCTTTGGAGCCATGAGGTCCCCCAAAGGTAAACCGTTGCGTTTTTTGGAATTCACAGCATGTCAATTAGATCTACGGAAACACCTGCTGGAAAAACCATGATGCGTTTCCGCCCTGGTTTTTCCCGCAACAATTTTTTGCTGTGGCTCGCCAACTGTCTTAGCCTTAGACAGTATTAGTTTATCTGCGTCAAATAGTAGTCAAGCACCAGGGAGTGGAGCAGCAACTCATAGGGAGAGGAACAAGTCCTGAAGTAGAACAGGTGGGTAGTAAATGGCTCTGGTTGTCGTGAAAGAAGTCGTGGCAAGGTCCAACACCTGTTCATCCCAAGATGGCCACAGTAAAGTTAGGGGGCGTTCACACTACCGTTGGTGTCCGTCAGTAGTGTCCGTTGCTATTGTCCGTTACAAGATTTTAGGAACGGACACTAGTAGAACCGTCAGAAATCCGTTAAAATTTCCATTCATTTCAATGGGTTTTTATATTGTGTCCGTTTACACCCTATCCGTCAGAAGTCCGTTATTTTTTCGCGGACAAAAAATCCTACATGCAGGACTTTTTGTCCGTCTGAAAAAAACGGATTCTTGACAGACAGCAAGTGTCCCTTATTTTTTTAACATTGAAGTCTATGGGTAACGGACTTATAACGGACAGTAACTGATAGCCATCTGTTACTGTCCGTTATTTTATGTCCGTTTACTTTCCCTGCGCATGCTCAGAAAGGAGAAACAAACAAAAAAAAAAAAACTAAGTGTTAAAGAGGACATTTCGTGTCCTCAGGCACATGCGATTTTACATACCGCTAGAAAGCCGACAGCGCGCTGAATTCAGCGCACTGCCAGCTTTCCCGGTATGTGCCCCGGGGCTGGAGATATCAGCGGTGTAAGTTATATGTTTTACTGTTAGAAGGGCGCTGCGAGGAACTCCCTCCCTGACACTTCTCTTCGTTCAGAGACTTGTACTGAGGGGCGTTCCTCACAGCTTGAGCGTCATCGCTGGGCAGTAAGGAACGCCCCCTCTCTCTGTACTGGTCTATAGCCCTGTACTGTCAGAGGGGGCGTTCCTTACTGCCCGGCGATGACGCTGAGCTGTGAGGAACGCCCCTCAGTACAGCGCTATGGACGAACGAGAAGTGTCAGGGAGGGAGTTCCTCACAGCGCCCTTCTAACAGTAAAACATATAACTTACACCGCTGATATCTCCAGCCCCGGGGCACATACTGGGAAAGCCGGCAGTGCGCTGAATTCAGCGCGCTGTCGGCTTTCTAGCGGTATGTGACATTAAAAAACGGACACTACCTGATGCTCATCAGTTAGGGTCCGTTATGATAGGTGTCCGTTTATTTTTTTTTAACGGACACCTTCATAACGGACTCCAACAGTAGTGTGAACCCTGCCTAAGAGAGTTAAGCAGTTATCAGAACAGGAATACTCCAGTGTGCCACACATTTGTAGATCTGAGGGTGCTGGGGGGTCTCCTAGAGAGCTTTTCCCCATGACTTTGGTGGCAGAAATGCTTTGGCCCTCAAGAACGCAGCACGAACTTGGAGCTCCAAGTTCACACGTCTGACTTTATCGACATTCAGGCCACACCTATGATATATGAATGCTTAAATACTTAATTAAATGCAAGGCTTGTTCCATATTTACTTTCTTTTGAATTTAGGAGAGTTTATTTGATGTAAAATTAAAAAATTGTAACACAGATTGTGTTTTGTGACATTTCCCTTTTAATATCCTCTTCCACTCCAAATTGTTCAATCTTAACCCTTGATTATGCCAATCTGAATTTTCATTACACTTCAAAATGGGAAATATACAACAGGGGTGTGAACTTCAATACCCCTACCTCTCGTGTCAAAATACTTCCCTGGTCCTCCAATGTCTCTCACATAATCTGCTCCCTATAGTTCCCTGTCTCACATACTGCCCATAGTTCCCCCATCTCTCACAGTCAGGTCTCCGTCCCCACTACCTTCCCCATTGTTAGTAACATCAGTTGCTGCAGCTTTATAAGGACCTTCCAGTATCTTTTGTACCCCCGTCTCACCTGGGTCCTGTAAGGTCCTTTTTTTTTTTTTTTTATAAATGTAGTTTTTATTAGAACTTTTCATAAAGAGGGCAAAACAAGGTAACAAAAATAAATTCAAGCAACAGCGAGGTTTAAACAATAACCAGCAATAAGTGACAAAATGCAAAAAGACTTTGGACTTGTGCAAAAAACACATGGGAAGGAGCTTGGAGGGAAGGGGAGAATTGAGGAAGTAAGTAAGGGGGTGTAATGGGACACCCTATAGAAACAGTGCATCAGTCATTTCCTTCACCTCCGTCCAGAAGCCCAATATCGGGACAGTCCCAGAAAACATGATGAAGTGTACCTATGGTATTGCAACAATGCCAACATTCAGAAGGGATTGCTGGATTTAAAGCATATAAGAGAGCAGCGGTGTGGCACCTGTGCATCAGAAACTTGTATTGTGTTTCCTTATACGTCACACACATGGAAGACTTGTCTATATCATCTGCCATTGCCCTGGTGAAATTGTCTCCCCAAGATCTTCCTCCCAGCTAGTCATATGAACAGGAGTATCTCGTCCCTCTGATGAGGAGAGAAGCTGATATAGAGTGGAGATCAGCCCTCTTGTGGAGGTGCCTGCTCGGCATAGTTTCTCACACATAGTTGGGAGAGACTTTCATGGTACCAAAAAGAGCTATTCATTGGTAATGGAACCATTCAGTCCTAGGGAGGTTCAAGGCAGAGCTGAAGTAATCGAAGGGCCTGAGCTCCAAGGTCAAAGGATCTACCATGTCTGAACAAGCCCACCGTGGACCATGGTAGCCATCAATCCCTCTGGAAGAGGCAGGTTATATATGAAAAAAATCAAATGCAAGGGTAACAGTTTGCTACAAGTAATCCAGATCTCTGGTAAATCAGATGAGGAGGGGGTTGAGGGAAAGGGGTTTTTGAGCAGGCCCACATGAGAGCATTTGGGTACATAAAAGCAAGCCAAAGCTTCTCAATCTCCACCCACCTCGTATATGCCCATGGAGCTGCCGAAAATTGGATGCACCGGAGGTGGGTCGCCAAGTAATAATGAAGAGCAGGTGGGATCACCATCAGCTCCCCGACCCCATTCCCAGCCTGCATCACCGACTGAAGTATCAGGTGTCATTTAGCATTCCTGATAGAGTTAAATATAGTCTTTTGTAAGCTAGGGAGATCCGAGCGAGGGACAGCTATGGTAAGTGTCTCAAAGTTAGGGTGGGTTCACACCTGCGTTTGAGTCTGTCCGCTGCCAATCCGAGTGAAAATCTCGGGGACGGGATTGGCATCAGATACCGACAGGTTAGGGACACATTGGTTAAAAACCCATTCATTTGAATGGGTTTTTAAAGCAATGCGTGGGTGTCCGATTGCACCCTCTGCGCTACGAACCCTTTTTTTTTCGTCGGAAACAAAGTCGGACATGCAGGACTTTGTTTTTTTTTCGTCGGACACGAAGTCCTGCATGTCCGACTTTGTTTCCGACGAAAAAAAAAACGGCTTTGCAGCGCAGAGGTTGCAATCGGACACCCGCGCATTGCTTTAAAAACCCATTCAAATGAATGGGTTTTTAACCAATGCGTTGCTACCCTGTCGGTATCCGATGCCGATCCCCAAGATTTTCACTCGGATTGGCAGCGGAAGGACTGAAGCGCAGGTGTGAACCTACCCTATATATATATATATATATATATATATATATATATATATATATATATGTGCAAGGATTTCCATTTACCTAAGAGGGTCCTAAGCACACAGAATAGTTGACGATAGTTAACCCCATACCATAAAGCTCTGGCTTTTTGCTGCGAGTTCCACAAAGCTTAAAATTTAGAGAGGAATTCAGTAGTCAAAAACTGCTGTCCAAATTCTGCTGTGTGAACTTAGCCTAAGAGCAGTGAACTACAAGACCCTGCAGGCCCAGGCAATTATTAAGGGATATCGGACAAAACATCGGAGGGAGGACGGAGAGAAAGAAAACGCTGAATCCATCTGTGATGATGAGACCCTCAATTTATGTATCTTTCTTGGACATGTATCATTCCTCATTCGTATCAGTCACATATCTGTAGGAATGTAAAGCTGTGTTTACATTGGTGGTCAATTCGCTCCAATGATTTTATGTGCATACCATGGAGAGAGGGCCTGTCTGGCCCGTCAGTGTGATATCCCAGATGTCCGTCCTTCCCCCACTTGTTGGAATGTGGTGCTTACCCATCTGTCCGAGGATTCTGCAAAGGAGAGAGAGGGAGGGCTGGCTAAGGGGGAGGTGAAGGGTGTGGTTGGAGAGGGTCTCACATGGAGGTAGGGAGTTTTCTCAGAGTCTATTGTGTTGAGCATGGAAGAGAGACAGCTAGGACAGGGCTGTGTGCTCAGGTATCTTTTCTAATCTTTTATTTCCCTTTTATTTTGTTTTGTATTGTATCATCGCCCCTTTGCTTGTATGTTTATGCTTGATCATATTAATATTGTATATTTCTGTATATGCTATTAATTCACACCGACCCACTTGGGTTATTAAACATATAAAATTTATATCGCTCATTTCGTTTTATCCTATGACCCGCTCTACTCACGGTGTGTGAGTGGGAGGTTAAGAAAGAAGTTTGATCGCAGGCGTGCCAGGCGGCTGGGCGAGGCGATATCCTTCACACCATCACTTTTCCATCTTCTCCGTAAAAGCAAAGAGCACGGAGCTCCACCCCGACACATAAGGCGATGTGAAGAACTACATCTACCAGCATGTGGAAGAGTGAAGAAATCAGGCGATACCTTTTAGAGGCTAACTGAGTATATTTAGAAGTAAGCTTTCAGTAGTACTAGCTCCCTTCATCAGACATGGTGTGATACAAGAACTGAAAATTCACAGATTTTTATACACATGGTCTTCAAAGCATTTTAGAGTCCTTAAAAAAAACCCAAAACAAAATGCAATCTAAGTAGAGAAGTTATTTACAACAGGTCAAAAAACAATCTGGAAAGTTGTGGTGCGTGACAGAGGGATCTGTTATCTGTTTGCTATCAGGAGGTGATTTGTGACCCTCACAGGTCATACTTAGTGTGACATGAAGCTGGCATGAATATTAAGTCCAAATTGCAGAGTTTGAAATTTTTCCATAAACTTGTATTCTGATTCTTTCCTTTTTTCCTGCGTCTTAAAATGTCCCTGTGATGATTCCGCTTAAATATGGCTATAACACAAAGCTGTATTTTGGTCTCTGGGTAGCGTATCTCTTTACTCATAAGGTGCAGCTATAATCCTAAGTGTATGTTGTCATAATGTGGCCACACTGTAAACAATAGGGCTCCATTGTATTCCTATACAGCCCTGAGTGATCAAAGAAACAATAGTGCATTGTTCAAGCCTGGGCTGTTGATCAGACCTGGCTGATAACATTGTATCATTGTTGCCTGTGACCTCATTCTGGGAGGTGGCATAAAGGGTATAAAAGATGAGGTAGGAGGCAATGGGAGGAGATTATGCTATGGAGAGTTGAGACACACCATCACAGACTACAGGATATTACAGACTTCCACTGAGAGAGATTACAGAGAGAGACTAATACTGAGAGACTGTGTGAAGAGCATGCAGGCTGGATTATTGTGTTAATGCCACATGCCAAGAAGCATGTGTGAGTGTTGGACTACAGAACCACATCAAGGACATGTGTGGTAAAGTAACTATTTCACCTTTATCCCTTTTATTTGTACTGTATCTTGTAACTAGTAACTGTTAATGCTTGTATATATCTGCATATCTGTTCTGATCTGTATATGTTAGATGTTAATACCGACCCATTTAGGGGTTAATAAATATATAAAATTTAGAAGGCTTGTCTTGTATTTATCTGTGAACCCGGCACTCACTGGCGGTGAGTGTGGTTTTTATATGAAAGAAGACTCAGGTGGGGCCACAGTGGTGTTGGCGCACTGAGGATCTTTCACAGTCCCATTAAAACCACAACTGTTACTGTGAAATATCAGAAAACATTACAGGGAGGGAGTATAAGAAGACATGTGATATCAAAGAACAACAGGAGGTGTGGGTATGAGGAGAGAACTACAACTCCCAGAGTCGCCTGAGTACACTAAATCGCGCTGACGATCACCTCAGAATTTAGTCTCCTCACGGCTAAGCTCCGCCCACTGTACTACGTCATCACAGGTCCTTTAGTCACTACTTGGCATGCTCACTGCTGAGCTCCTCCCTCTATTGTACTGATCACATGATGGTGACGTCATCACAGGTCCTTCAGCTATGGCTGTGTAGTAGATACAGAGCAGGTCCTGGTCAGGTGGTCGCTGATGTTGTGCTGTTCTCTCTGTTATCAGTCAGCAGCAGATTTCCCATTATACAGAGGAGATATAGAGAGGAAAACGTAAAAGAACGCCTTGTGTGACCTCAGCCCTAAGGTAAGATGATGGGGAGGGTTTTGTGGTTTTGTTGCATTGTCTGGTACACCCATAATGCCTTGCAAGCAGCTGTATTGACGGAGGACAGCCAGTCCTGAGCGTATACAGGGCTAAGGTCACCTGGGACTCAGAGGCAGTATATAAAGCCTAGGTGGGGTGAGAGAAGATGTCCTGGAGAAAATTCGAGAAATAGGGTCTTTGTCCTGACAAGGTTTCATGACTGTGTGCTAGACGATTGTATAACGGTTATCACACGGCCCCTTATAAAACAATGGGTCTATTCACACACCTGTTTTTTTTTAAGGGTCTGTATTACGCTAGGTTCACACTAGCACTAGAGTCTCCATTGTTCAGGTCCACATGGGAACCCGAAAGACAGAGACCCTGTCCGCTTAAAAAGCAGTTACCCGCAGAAACAATGGGGTCTGCATCGCAAGTTTGAATCCAGCCCTAGGATAAGGCCCCATGTTGCGGAAACGCAGCTTTTTTTGTTGCAGATTTTGCTTCGTTTGTTTGAGCCAAAGCCAACAATGGGAAATATATCGGAAGTTCTTATACATCTACCTTCTACTTAATCCACTCCTGGCTTTGGTTCAAAAACTGCAACAAAAAAAGCTGCTTTTCCGCAACATCGGACCGTAGCCTTAAAGAGGACCTTTCACCATCACTGCTAAGTCCAGTCCAGGACCAGGCAAAGGGGGTGTTATTCAGAGCTCTGTATCACGCCCTGTGATGATTCTGCCTAAATATGGCCATAACTCAGGTATTTTGGTCTCTGGGTAGCGTATTTCTCTCTAGTTCCATTTATTCATACTGTGTGCAGCTATGAGCCTAGGTGTATATTGGCAGTAGTGGCAACACTGGAACAATAGGGCTTCATTGAATTCATACACAGTCCTGGCTGATCAAACAAACATGCATTGTCCAGCTGCACTGGTTGACCAGATATGGCTGATAACATTGTATCAGGTCATTTGGTCTCAT
Source organism: Leptodactylus fallax (assembly GCA_947044405.1). Taxonomy (NCBI): domain Eukaryota; kingdom Metazoa; phylum Chordata; class Amphibia; order Anura; family Leptodactylidae; genus Leptodactylus; species Leptodactylus fallax. The sequence goes on along the minus strand of CAMRHE010000375.1, from coordinate 309,090 downwards.
CTGGACTTGATTGCATTAACTCATCAGACATGCTGTTGCCGGTGATCTCATTCTGGGAGGTGGCATAAAGGGTATAAAAGATGAGGTAAGAGTCAGTGGGTGGAGATTATGCTATGGAGATTGTGCTATGGAGTTGAGACAGACCAACACATTGTTGGGATTACAAGCGAACACTATGAGGAGATTTTTGTGATGAGACTACAGGACTAATGCTGAGAGACTGTGTAAAGAGCATGCAGGCTGGATTACTGTTGTTGAAGCTACATGCTAAAAAGCCTCCACTGGTGATCTCCACATGCTATGTGTGAGTGTTGGACTATAGAACCACATCAAGGACATGTGTGGTAAAGTAATTATTTCACCTTTATCCCTTTTATTTTATTTGTACTGTATCTTGTAACTAGTAACTGTTAATGCTTGTATACATCTGCATATCTGTTCTGAACTGCATGTGTTAGATGTTAATACCGACCCATTTAGGGGTTAATAAATATATAAAATTTAGAAGGCTTGTCTTGTATTTATCTGGTGAACCTGACATTCACTGGCAGTGAGTGTGGTTTTTATAAGAAAGAGGACTCAGGGTGTGGCCAGAGTGGTTTGGCGCACGGAGGATCTTTCACACGCCCCCTTGCCTGCTTCTGCCTGACACCACCCCCCTGATGATACAGAGCCAAAATAGCAAATCAGACACCAAAACTAACAGAACTGATTGCTCAGGAACGGTGGGGGGTAGAGGAAAATTTCCATCTGTGCTAGAATCAGTGGAGTGGCAGCTATTAAATCATATAAAGCACTTGGGTTGTTGAAGGTGGTGAAAGGTCCTGTTTAACCAGTTCTGGACCTCCCATAGACTATATATGTCCAGGTAGTCCACTCTTATCGCTGCGAGGACCTACCCATACGTCGGTGCAGTGTTAAGCAGCTGCGCAATTTTGTGGGGACCCAGATCAGCTCTGCAGTTAGGATAAGGAGGATTCCTCCTGTAACTGGGGCTAAATGTACGCAAATGTGTCTGGTCCTGAACCAAAAAAAATAGCCCCAGGTCTGAAGTGGTTAAATGATGGAACTTGCTATTTCCCGCGCCGTTTTCACAGATCCCTCCATAGACTCAAGTCTATGGAGGGATCCATGATAACTGATTACCCTCGGGTATATACTATCATGGCCAAGCACACGGCCCTATCGTATGAATAAGCATTTAGGCTGCGAAACTGAGAGAGATTGTAAATAATACACAAATACTACAGCGTGGGGGTTCCAATTTTTGTTTTTTGGCAGTAGAGCTGGGCGATTAATTGAATTAATTTGATTAATTTGCCCAAAAGAAGCCTGACAATTTTGGTTTTCAACAGAATCGTCAAATTGATTAATTCAGATATTAAAGATAACCTACCACCACCTCCACTAATTCTAGTTCTTAGCATCTATTAATAGTCTCTGTTCCACTGAATCCAGCACAGTTGGAATTTTCTCTCTAACCCACTCCTTTCCCAAGCAACAAGCGCAGTTAGTTTTGGTGCCTTGGAGCTCTGTAATGTCAGAAGATGTCAGGCAGGGGGCGTGGCTCAGAGCTCCAATCAGAGGCAGCCAGTGTCAGGACTCAGAATCACGCCCCATGGTCTGCTCCTGCCTGACACCGCCCTCCTGACAGTACAGAGGCTAAATAGCATATCAGGCACCAAAATGAACAGTATTGATGTTTCAGGAACGGTGTTTGCTAGAGAAAAAATTCCAACTGTGCCAGAATCAGTGGCAGCGACTATTAACATATGCTAGGAACTGGAGGTGGTGAAAGGTTCTCTTTAAAATGCTAATGCTAGCTTAAAGGGATTGTCTAGGATAATTTTTTTTTTTTTTTTTTTTTAATTAGGCCAAGGGAGGTGGCAAAAAAAAAAAAAATTCAGGTGGACAATCTCTTTAAGCAATGAAAATGCGCTGCCCTGTCTGCTATGCCACATTCTGGTGTCTTCAATGAGTATTAATTGAAACTGTTCAATGGCGGAGAACAGGTTAACAGAATTTGTAATAAGTTAACCCTTACACAACATCTGGTCCAGCTCCCGCTCCACAAGACCATGGGAGCCGTCTGGTTAATATAACAGTGGGGAGCCTTCTGAAGGCTCGCAGGCCTGTCATAGTATTATAGTTATTGAGGCCTTTGACAGGCCTCAATAGTTATACAAGAAGTCATAGGCTGGAAAAACAATAGTATTACATTCTATGGTACAAGTTGTCATTATTTAGGGCTTAATTGTAATCTCAGTGGTTTCCATAACGCCCGTCAAAGTCACTATACAGCATGTGCACATGGTGTTCATGGTCTACCTGTATGCAGCAGCAGGGAGCCTTTCCCTGTTCTTCATAATAGGTATGGGTTCAAGAGTTGGGAGCGCCATTTATAAGACATTTATGACATATCCTGTATTTGTTGTGCTCTATATGATTTAGGACCTTCCATACATCTCCGGTGCCAACAATACTAGAAACCTCCGTTGGATCCAATTGTCTCACATTCTCATCCTGAATTGCCTTCCAAGAATGGGCAAAGATTGGAATAAAGTTACCAAAAGAATATTAAACTTCACCTTGGAGATCATCTACCTGCTGACCGGAGAGGTAAACTTTCTATATTTCTGTATTGTATTATTTACCAAGAAACACAACGAAGGGAAAATCCAGAATAGACAAGTAGGAGCGTTGTAATGAGAAGGAAAGGGCCGGCCAGGAAGAAGTGTCAGATGGCCGGAGAGTGGCCTGGAGGAGAGGGTTTTGACTATTAGTTTGGCATCTATATAGGAACCTAGAAGACTGATGTAGGGCTGGGCAATTAATCAAAAAATAATTGAAAGTCAGCTCAAGTAATTGATGAACTCGCTCACATGGATTGATCTGCATTCATGTATCCGGTCTCACTACCATTGGTTAAAAGATGTAACTGTACGCTACCCAGTCAGGATACGAGAATGACCGAAACCAAAATTCAATGGCATATTTAGGGCACTCCCCTTTGTATGCCAAAAAGGGGAGTGCCCTAAAAAAATCCTTCATTAATCGTAATCGAGGTAAAATGGTCAATGAATTGTTATTTTGGTTTGGGTCTTAATCGCCCAGCCCTAGGTTGACGGTAGGAGGAGAACTCATGTTCCCATCTCGTCTGCCCACATATTATATACCTGTATTTTATCTGAGGATAGATATATGGCTATCCCGGGTTTACGGTCACTTACTTTAGATTTCCCTACCACATGTACTGGAGGTTTCTTCCGAGCCTCTACTACTCTTTCAGTAAAATAATATTTCCTGATATTGCTGCCGATCCCCACTTCTCTCTCTAGCAATAATGATAGATTGTGCACCCTTTGTTCTTGTGTTTACTTTCTTCCCTCCTGTAACATATGTAAAGGTTTCAGCACTTATACACTACAAAGCCCTCAATATATACCCAAGGATAGTAGAATAAAATAACCCACAATTGCGTGTAGGGAAATTACAAACAGGTATCACAGGCATTAACAAATTGAGTGCGTATGATGGAGGAGGAGGTCGGTACACAGTGTTATGTTTAGGGAGGACCTTTCATGTCCTCAAAGATGTGCGGAAGGCTATGGAAGTGTACTGTCGGAATGGGTGTTCCTCGCAGGCCAGCAATGACGCTAGGCTGTAAGGCGCACCCTTCTGACAGTGGAGAGATATCTGTGCCGAAACTAACTGCACAGATTTCTCCAGCATCGAGGAGCATACTGGGAAAGGCTTTCTAGTGAGATCATAATGTTCAGTTCGCTAAGTGTCTCTCTCCATGCACAGGAATATGCAGCGGTGAAGAAGACATCGGGTGACTGTGTGACTCCCAGCAGCCATGTCCATGAGTCAGGAGGATGGAGCAGGAGCCGCAGCCCCATCACAGAGCCTCCCACTCACTCACCGATACATGAGCAGAAGATTCTAGAACTGACCAACAAGATCACTGAGCTGCTGACTGGAGAGGTGAGCGCTGCTGGGAATGCTGGGACGTTATACAGTAACACCATGGAGGGGTCTGGTGATGACCGTATCATTGTGTTGTCAGGTTTCTGTAAGGTGTCAGGATGTCACTGTCTATTTCTCCATGGAGGAGTGGGAGTATTTAGAAGGACACAAGGACCTGTACAAGGACGTCATGATGGAAAACTACCAGCCGCTTACATTAGAAGGTGAGAAGATATATATATCTTGGGCACAGGTTGGTACTGGTGGCCATGTTGACGCTCTTATACCAATGGCAATGAACTATCGGTATAAAACACTGGATATATGGTGTGTGCCATGTCTAATATGGGTGGTAAAGTGCACCGATGCATCCCCATTATCAGCCATGTGTCAGTTTGTCAGGACTACATTGTCAGCTCCGCTGTTATTCCATACCTTAGTCAAATAGAAGTAACACGCACATTCATGGCCACCTCTCGGTTCATAATCTGCCTGAATGTGGCAGCAGGGCCTCATCCCATTCTCCACATAGGTATGGGTTCAAGAGGCGGGACCCACACATATCCTGTGTGTGTTGTCCTCTATCATTTAGAGGTTCTTATAGTGTCAACAGATTTAGAAGCCTCTATTGGATCCAGTTTTCTGACACTCTTATCCTGACTGACCTTCCAGGGATGAAGAAGGACAGGAATGAGATTACCCAAGGAATATTAAACTTCACCTTGGAGATCATCTACCTGCTGACCGAAGAGGTAAACTTTCTATATTTCTATAAAGTTCTAGAAGTCTCTTGTGATAACTACCATAGGAAAAAAGCTAGAAACGCTTCATAGGCCGGAGAGTATCAATAACTTGATTCCAGCAAGTTGTAGGTGGTACGTGTCTCTCTCTCCATACACAGGATTATACAATAGTGAAGAAGACATCGGGTGACTGTGTGACTCCCAGCAGCCATGTCCATGAGTCAGGAGGATGGAGCAGCAGCCGCAGCCCCATCACAGAGCCTCCTCCTCACTCACCGATACATGAGCAGAAGATCCTAGAACTGACCAACAAGATCACTGAGCTGCTGACTGGAGAGGTGAGCGCTGCTGGGAATGCTGGGATGTTATACAGTAACACCATGGAGGGGTCTGGTGATGACCATATCTTTGTGTTGTCAGGTTCCTGTAAGGTGTCAGGACGTCACTGTCTATTTCTCCATGGAGGAGTGGGAGTATTTAGAAGAACACAAGGACCTGTACAAGGATGTCATGATGGAAAACTACCAGCCGCTTACATTAGAAGGTGAGAAAAGATATCTTGTTTCACATTATTAAGGGCACAAGCTGGCACTGGGGGCCATGTTGAAGCACTTATCCCACCATGTACAGCATACCTGCATGTCATGTTGGAGCTACGTCCACCATATACATCAAACCTATTCATAGGGCTTAATTTATTTGCTGAGTATACTACTTTTGGCATCCATTGATCTGGTATATATTTTTATTTTGGGGTTTTCAGATTGCTGTAAATTTACCTCTTTCCACTGCAGCCGTTTTTTGCTTTTGCATTATCATTTTAAGCTTCCCGCACTCTAAAACTGATAATTTTTTTTTTCTATTAACAGAGCTATGAGGGCTTGTTTTTTGTGGGACAACGTGTACATCCTAGTGGCACCATTTTATATTTAGTAAGATGTACTAGGAAGCTGGAAAAAAATTCACAACTGGGGGGGAAAAACGCAGTTGTGCTGTATTCTTACATGTTTTTTTTTTTTTTTTTTACGACATTCACTGTGTGGTTAAAATGACAAGTTACCTTTATTCTGCTTGTCACGTCTGCTGGACGTCCTTTATCTTTTAGTCCTTAGCATTAATAAAAGTTACGTTTTATCAGTAGTTCTGTTTAGACCATTTGCTACAGTTAAGTTATGCATTATTCTGAATGGTGAATACCTCTGTGGGGTTGGGCTGATATGCTGTGGGCAGATCAGACTTCATCAACAGGTGAAAGAAGTACACTTGCATGGTAGCATGGAGGAGCAGGAACCGTGCAGCATGCAAGTTAGTAAGCCAGCGAGCACAGAGCACTAGTTCAGTACGTAGTCACGATCCAGCTGGTGGGACCCTGAGTGGCACCCAATGGGCACGTTCCATCAAGCAACAGACAGAAGATCTTTTTGTCAAACTATTTGGATGATATCTAAAATCTTGCTTGACAATTAAAGTTTGGAACTTTTTTTTTTTTTTTTTTTTTTTTTGTTAACCCTTTGTGAATTTGTAAATTCTAGTGCTAAATGAATATATTAACAGAAATTGAAATATATAAATTTCACCTCCCATTTTATCTCAATTCCTGGGAAATGCTGAAAGGGTTAAGAAACTTCCTTAATGCTGTTTTGAATTATTTCAGGAGTGCTGTTTTGAGAATAGGGTAATTTATGGATGTTTCTATTAGGGAGGCCTTTCAAGGCCCCTTCAGAACTGAACTGGTCCCTTGAAAAATGGGTTTGACTTGTAAGCCTTATAATATCTGAAAAAAATGAAAGGGTGGTTAAAGTTTGATCCCGAGATATGGTAAATTCTATTTATGAAGTAATTTGGGTAGTATGACTTTCTATATAGGCATGTAATTTCAAAGTTTGAAACTGCTTTTTGTCCCCCATATTTTCATCAAATTTCCTATTTGTCCATAATTAAAGACAAAACATAACCAAAATTTACCACTAACACAAAGTACAAGAGTCACGAAAACAATCTCAAAATCAGTTTGAGAAGTTAGTCACAAAGTTATTACCACATGAAGTGACACATGTCAGATTTGAAAAACGAGGCCTTCAGGTACTTTTATGCTGTTTCCTTAAGGGGTTAAATATCCCTCCCCTTGCATGTGATGCTTTTATTTTTTGGGTTTTGAATCTAAAAATACCCTTATATCCTTATAGAAATGTTATAAAGTTATCTAATTTCTTGTTTTAATTCAGATTTTTTTTAATCCTAACAGAAAATTCCAGTAAGAACTTTGAGGAAAACTTCATACCACCGCTAAATTGTAAAGTAGAAGATGAAGATATCATGGAGCACTATTCAGGAGAAAATTTAATTACCCTTAATTTTTCTCCAGAATCATGTGATCCCCCAAATCATGAGGAACCTTCTCCTGACCAATCTCAGATTGTGCCCATCAATACAGGTCAGACAGAAGATGATAGGTTTCAATGTGGTGAATGTGGAGAAGAGTTTACAAAAAGCTCAGATCTTTCTACACATAGAAGAATTCACACAGGGGGAAAGCCACACGTCTGTCTTGATTGTGGGAAATGTTTTACATATAAATCCCTTCTTCTTAAGCATCAGATAAGTCACACAGGACAAAAACCATTTCATTGTTCAGAATGTGGGAAGAGTTTTAGAGATAAATTCCATCTTATTATACATCAGACAAGTCACACAGGAGAGAAGCCATTTTCATGTTCAGAATGTGGGATGTGTTTTAGAGAGAAATCAATTCTTGTCGCACATGAGAGAATTCACACAGGGGAGAAGCCATATGTATGTTCAGAATGTGGAAAATGTTTTACACAGAGATCAACTCTTGTTAAACACCATATAATTCACACGGGGGAGAAGCCATATTCATGCTCTGAATGTGGAAGACGTTTTAGAGGGAAATCTACGCTTGTCAGACATGAGAGAATTCATACGGGGGAGAAGCCATTTTCCTGTTTAGAATGTGGGAAATGTTTTCCAGATAAACCAAGTTTCAAGAAACATAAGAAAATTCACACTGGAGAGAGGCCATTTTCATGTTCAGAATGTGGGAAATGTTTTATAGAGAAATCAAATCTCATCACACATCAGGGAATGCACACTGGGGAGAAGCCATTTTCCTGCTCAGTATGTGGGAAATGTTTTAGAGGGAAATCAACGCTTGTTAGACATACCAGAACTCACACAGGAGAGAAGCCATTTTCATGTTCAGTGTGTGGGAAATGTTTCATAGATAAATCGGCCATTGATAAACATATGAAAATTCACACAGGGAAGAAACCATTTTCGTGTTCAGTATGCGGGAAACGTTTTATAGAGAAATCAAGTCTTATTACGCATGAGAGAATTCATACGGGGGAGAAGCCATATTCATGTTCTGAATGTGGGAAATGCTTTACAGTGAAATCAAAGCTTCTCGTACATGAGAGAAGTCACACAGGAGAGAAACCATTTTCGTGTTCAGATTGTGGAAAATGTTATTCGGATAAATCAAGTTTGATTAAACATAAGAAACGTCACACTGGGGAGAAGCCATTTTCATGTTCACAGTGTGGGAAATGTTTTATAGAGAAGTCAAAGCTTGTTAGACATGAGAGAATTCACACAAAAGATAGGTCATTTCCATGTCCAGAATGTGGGATATGTTTCACAACAAAATCCGAACTCAGGGATCATCAGATCATTCACTCGGGAGTAAGGTGTTTTGATGTTCTATATTTAGTAAATGTTTCATAAGGAAATTCCACCTGTGCTGGAATCAGTGGAGCAGCCCCTATTAACAGATGCTAAGAACTTGGTGGAGGTGGTGAAAGGTCCTCTTTAAAGGGAACCTGTCAGGGTGATTTGAGACACTAAACCATCCACAGGTCCTTATGGACCAGAGTTTTAGTGTCCCAAATAGCTCTTTGTAAAGCTGTCTGGAACCGCATTTATAAAACACAAACCTTTATACTTACCTAAAGATGGTTCTGATGAGTCTCATCTGACTCTAGTGCTCCCGGCGCCTGCACTCTTCTTCAATGAAGCCAGGCATGTTTACCCCGTTTTCACTGCGCATGTGCCCGAGGTCAGGCACATGCGCATTAAAGCCACGGTGTACTCCTCTGGCTTCACTGAAGAACTGAGCCAGCAAGAAGAGTACAGTACTCCCTCACTGGGTGAGTAGAAGAGTTTTTAATGTGGGAACGGATTGGTTTATTTGGAAAACTGAACACCTGATCCATAAGGACCTGTGGTTGGTTTAATGTCTCAATTCAGATGTGTCTAATATGGCTTCGCACTAGAGTCCTCCTTGCTGTAAACCTCACTTGTAAGAAGTGGCAGACATGTTTTAACCAGGATTCTGCTAGATTTTCATCAGCATATTTCTGTGTATTGAGTGCTGCCACCTGTAGGCCAGATTTACTTGAAGCATCAGACACTGTTTCTTGATACTGTCTATCAAATAAACCGTCTGCCATTTGTGTCAAATCATTTTGTTGAATCTGAAGTCAGAATTTGAGATTTTGCTTATAACATTTTATCTTGTGGAAAAAAATATCTGACTTTCTTTTAATAAACTAATGAAAAGTTTTTTTGCTTCTGCATTTTTTTTATACTGTTCGATCAAAAATTGATGTCTGCATATGTAAAAAAAAAATTAAATAGTGCAAGACTTTTCTCTCTGCCTATTTTATATGAAATCTGCAGCAGACTCCAACACCTAGCCTGAGACGCTTTTCCAACTTGACCTAAAAAACACGCCAGATTTATGTTTAATACATTTTTATTAAAGATTTTTCAAATACAGTAGAAGACAAGAAGAAATTAAACAAACCGTGTGAAGGCACGCAGGCCTCACCAGTGTAGAAAAGGCTAGGGGGCCTTTATAAAACAATAAATGAACAACCTAGTGAGTAGAACAAAGGGACGAAAGGCCCGGTTATGGGGGACCATGAAAACAACGTCCTCAAACAAATGGGAGACAAACAAAGGGGACACACAGTGGTAAGGGCCACAAACTAGACTAGACACTACAGGGAATCAGAAGGCCACTTATGGGAGAGAGATAAGGGAAGGGAACAACGGGGAGAGTAGAACAACCAGAAAACCTACGAAGTAAAGGAATACAACCCACGGCCGGCAGAGGGTGTCAAATTGGGAAGAATCAGGAGAGTCCTCTGCCACCAGGGCTTCCATTCTCCTTATTAGGAGAAACACCTGCAGGAACTCAACCAGGGAAGGCACATTAGGGCTCCGCCAATGCCTGGGAATGATGGTTCTGGCAGCTGTAAGAAAGTGCCACAGGAGATCCTTCTTTACCACAGAAATCTTGCCAGGCATAACTGAAAGAAGGGCCAGTTGGGGAGATGGTGCGATCGCTCACTTTATTATATAGAGTGAACACGGCAACTCAGAAAGGCCTGAGAGCATCGCACTCCCACCAGATCTGATACAGGGTATCCTTCTCAGAACCACAGCGCCAACACTGGTCAGTCACAGCAGGATAGATTCTGTGGAGAAGATCAGGACAACGGTATCATCAAGACTTTTGAAATTCTTTTCTTGCTCACCGCAAGGCAACGGGAGTTTATGCGTGAGCAGGTCTGACTGCCAGGGGCCTGTATAAGAAGGGGTCCCAGGGGTAACATCCCGGAGAAGAACGCTGTAAAGAACCGAGAGTGTTCGCAGGGTGGTGTCAAGATGGGAGAGGGCGGACTGCAGGTAAGTCATCGTGGAGGAAAGAAGGGAAGATAGAGAGAATTTCCGCAAAATGGCTGTAAGTTGACCGTACTCCAGCCAGAATAAATGAAGGTCTGGATAAGAAGCGCGCATCTGGGCCAGCGATGGGAGGGGCGGCTCTCCAGCGACTCGTCTCAATCTGACATCATCGCTGCTCCACCAACAAAAAAATCTGTCTGTGGAGCAGCCCGGGGGGAACACAGGATTACGGAAGAGGGGACTAAGGGAGCCAGGAAACACGCCAGATTTATCAAACGCTTTGATAAATCTGGTGCTGTTCAAGACTGTTTAGTGTAAGTTTGCACTACATAGATTTTAGACCAGCAATCCTCAACCAGGGTGTTGTAGAGACCCCCTAGAGGTAGTGATGCCTGCTGAAGACCTGCTGCATCGATCTGCAGAGGAGGATCACAGAGTTCCGGGGGACCAAGGATGGGTAAGTGGTGGTTGTTTTTTTTTTTTTTTTTTTTTATATACACATCACAGCTACACAGCCACTGGGAGACATTACTTGTCTGGGGGCCACTGTTAGTTATCTGGGGGCCACTTGGGGAACATTACTAGTGGTCAAGGGGCCAATGGGGGATATTTTTTCTTGTCTGGAGGCCGTTTTTACTTGTCTGAGGGATATTATTACTTGTCTGGGGGCCACAGGGGGACAAAATTACTTGTCTGAGGGACACTATTTAGTTGTTTTGGGGGCTACTGCTTACTTGTTAGGGGGCCAGTGTGGAACATTATTAGGTTCTGTGGGCTACTATTACAAGTCTGGGGGCCACTGGTGGACATTAATACTTGCCTGGAAGCTTCTGGGGAGCATTATTAGGTGTCTGGGGCCAACTAGGGAGCATGTATTGTGTGTTGAGCCATTGGGGACCATGATACTATGTGGGACCACTAACGGAGATTGGTGATGGTAAAGATATTTTTGTATGTGCTGGGTGGAAAGTATAGGATGGTGTAGCTTTGAGGGTGCATTCACATGGTGCAGTTTTGATGCAGTTCCAGCTGTAATGTCAAAGCCTAAGCTAAAAAAACAAAACAATTAAAACTTTTTTTGTCTTCTGGTTAAAATTATTTTGTATGGGTGCCCCAAGGAAAAAATTTTTTTTCCAGGGATGCCCTGAGTTTGGAAAGATCAGGAAACTTTGTTTTAGGCTGAAGCCCTACAGTGGAAACCTCAGAGTTTTACAGTCCCTGCAAAGTGTATAGGATTCTAGCGAATCCCATCCACACAGAAAAATACACTCAGTGGAAATACTGCGATTTCCAAAACCGTTGCGTTTTTGGAATTCACAGCATGTCAATTAGATCTACGGAAACGCCTGCTGGAAAAACCATGATGCGTTTCTGCCCTGGTTTTTCCCGCAACACTTTTTCGCTGTGGTTTGCCAACTGTCTTAGCCTTAGACAGTATTAGTATATCTGCGTCAAATAGTAGTCAAGCACCAGGGAGTGGAGCAGCAACTCATAGGTAGAGGAACAAGTCCTGGAGTAGAACAGGTGGGTAGTAAATGGCTATGGTCGTCGTGAAAGAAATCGTGGCAAGGTCCAACACCTGTTCATCCCAAGATGGCCACAGTAAAGTTAGAGAGTTAAGCAGCCATCAGAACAGGAATACTCCAGTGTGCCACACATTTGTAGATCTGAGGGTGCTGGGGGGTCTCCTAGAGAGCTTTTCCCCATAACTTTGGTGGTAGAAATGCTTTGGCCCTCAAGAACACAGCACGAACTTGGAGCTCCAAGTTCACACGTCTGACTTTATCAACATTCAGGCCACACCCATGATATATGAATGCTTAACTACTTAATTAAATGCAAATCTTGTTCCATTTTTACTTTCTGTTGAATTTAGGAGAGTTTATTTGATGTAAAATTAAAAAATTGTAACACAGATTGTGTTTTGTGACATTTCCCTTTTAATATCCTCTTCCACTCCAAATTGTTCAATCTTAACCTGTGATTATGCCAATCTGAATTTTCATGACACTTCAAAATGGGAAATATACAACAGGGGTGTGAACTTCAATATCCCTACCTCTTGTGTTAAAATACTTCCCTGGTCCTCCAATGTCTCTCACATAATCTGCTCCCTATAGTTCCCTGTCTCACATACTGCCCATAGTTCCCCCATCTCTCACAGTCAGGTCATCCTGTCCCCACTACCTTCCCCATAAAGAGGGCAAAACAAGGAAACAAAAATAAATTCAAGCACCAGCGAGGTTTAAACAATAACCAGCAATAAGTGACAAAATACAAAAAGACTTTGGGCTTGTGCAAAAAACACATGGGAAGGAACTTGGAGGGAATTGAGCAAGTAAGTAATGGGGTCTAATGGGACACCCTATAGAAACAGTGCATCAGTAATTTCCTTCACTTCCATCCAGAAGCCCAATATCGGGACAGTCCCAGAAAACATGATGAAGTGTACCTATGGCATTGCAACAACGCCAACATTCAGAAGGGATTGCTGGGTTTAAAGAATATAAGAGAGCAGGGGTGTGGTACCTGTGCATCAGAAACTTGTATTGTGTTTCCTTATACGTCACACACATGGAAGACTTGTCTATATCATCTGCCATTGCCCTGGTGAAATTGTCTCCCCAAGATCTTCCTCCCAGCTAGTCATATGAACAGGAGTATCTCGTCCCTCTGATGAGGAGAGAAGCTGATATAGAGTGGAGATCAGCCCTCTTGTGGAGGTGCCTGCTCGGCATAGTTTCTCACACATAGTTGGGAGAGACTTTCATGGTACCAAAAAGAGCTATTCATTGGTAATGGAACCATTCAGTCCTAGGGAGGTTCAAGGCAGAGCTGAAGTAATCGAAGGGCCTGAGCTCCAAGGTCAAAGGATCTACCATGTCTGAACAAGCCCACCTTAGACCAAGTGTGGACCATGGTAGCCATCAATCCCTCTGGAAGAGGCAGGTTATATATGAAAGAAATCAAAAGCAAGGGTAACAGTTTGCTACAAGTAATCCAGATCTCTCTGGTAAATCAGATGAGGAGGGGGTTGAGGGAAAGGGGTTTTTGAGCAGGCCCACATAAGAGCATTTGGGTGCATAAAAGCAAGCCAAAGCTTCTCAATCTCCACCCACCTTGTATATGCCCATGGAGCTGCTGAAAATTGGATGCATCGGAGGTGGGTCGCCAAGTAATAATGAAGAACAGGTGGGATCACTGTGAAGAATATCGCCTCGCCCAGCCGCCTGCGATCAAACTTCTTTCTTAACCTCCCACTCACACACCGTGAGTAGACCGGGTCATAGGATAAAACGAAACGAGCGATATAAATTTTATATGTTTAATAACCCAAGTGGGTCGGTATGAATTTATAGCATATACAGAAATATACAATATTAATATGATCAAGCATAAACATACAAGCAAAAGAGCAATGATACGGCACAAAACAAAAATGGAAATAAAAGAGAAAATAACGGCATAGGCTCGTATTCCGTTTCTCTAGGCCACAGCAGAGTTTTGGGCCTAGGGCGCAAGCTTAAGCAAGTTGCATAAAACAATCCTTCTACATGTTGTCCAGAACAAAGTGAAAGGCTTCAGGCCTCAATGCTAGGCCCTCAATGCATTCCTCAGTAGGGCAAGCTCTCTCCTCTTCTCCCAGATCAGAGCTCCTTACTGCCTCTTTGCTGAATGACCCCAGAATCCAGGTCTGCCCACAGCATATGGCTAGTGCTCCACCCACCCCTTGCACCCAGGCAGCCCCCCTTCTCCCTCCTTTGCAGAACCCTCGGAGAGATGGGTGAAGTTAAGGTCACTGGCTTGCTATCCCCATCACCATCTGGCCAGGGATAATAAAAGTGCCTGGCTAAAGCAAGCCATCTCCCATGAACACACATAAAACCAGTGAAGTGTATCATCAGCAATGTAGACTCAACTAAAGCACCACATTCCAACCAGTGGGGGAAGGACTGACCTAAGCAAGTAAAACACACTTCCAAGAAAGATATAAAACTGAGGGTCGGTTCATCACACCTCCCCCTTTTAGAGCGTGTCGGGAGGAAGGACGATCCTAAGATCACCTTCCGCGGACACCTTGGCGACCTCACCCCGCCAGGACCTGCGCTGGTCCCTGACCATATTCCTGGCGTACTGATACCCTCTTCCTCTCCTGTCTGAATGGAGACTCTTCTAAGGTTCAGGCTCTGAATTAAGTAGACCTGGCTACCTCCTGCTTGCCCTGGGTCCCTTCCCCGCGTGCTGGCGTCCCTCAGACCCACACTCACTACCCCAGGCCCTTGTGGTATCGGTGCTGAGACCCCATCCCAGCAGTCTCCGCCCACCTGGCTACCCCCGGCCTGCACTGGGACCTTGTTCTGAGTGCTGGCATCCCGCAGATCCACACTTGAAACCCCAGGCCCTTATGGTACCAGTGCTGAGACCCCATCCTGGCAGTCTCCGCCCACCTGGCTACCCCCGGCCTGCACTGGGACCTCGTTCTGAGTGCTGGCATCCCGCAGATCCACACTCACAACCCCAGGTCCTTGAGATACCAGTTCAGAAACCCCTTCCCGGCAGTCTCTCAGGGTCTCTCCCACACTAGCCGCTATTTGGGAGAGTTCTAGGGGATTCTGCACCTCCCCCTTTGCTTCCAAACCTACATCCTGTTCCTCCTGTACTTGGGTGGGTGATGGTGATACCTTGGGCAAATGACTGAGATCATGCTTCCCCAAACCATTCCTCCACAATACATTGACAGGTAATACATTTGACACACCCCCTTCTTGGGTCCCACCTCCAGCACCCCATGCCGTCTGCACTTGGGCCATGGGCATGACTGGCACACCTTGGATGGCCGTTTCTCCTTCCCAGGACTCTTTCACAAGAGTTAGGGGCCCACGTACACGTCTCCCGTACAAGAGCTCAAAGGGGGAGAACCTCGTTGAGGCTTGCGGCACCTCCCGGTAAGCGAACAGCAGGTGCAGGAGATAAGGCTCCCAGTCGCGCCTGTGGGACTTGACTAACATCCTGAGCATCTGCTTCAGGGTGCCATTGAACCATTCACAGAGGCCATTGGTCTGTGGGTGATACGGGCTGGACACCAGATGTTGCACCTCTGTTACCTTACACAGGCCTTGCATCAAGGCAGACATGAACTGGGTACCTTGGTCTGTGAGCATCTCTGGGAAATCCAACACGGGAGAAGATGCCTACCAGAGCCTTGGCCACTACATCAGCCCGGGTGGAAGACAGAGCGACAGCTTCCGGGTACCTAGTAGCATAGTCTACTACCGTCAATATGAAACGTTTCCCGGTGCGGTGGGAATGGACAGGGGTCCAATGAGATCCACAGGCACCCGCGGAAAGGTTCGGTTATGATGGGCATAGGTATCATTGGGGCTTTTGAGCCTTGCCCCACCTTGCCCATCCTCTGACAAGTGTCACATGAACGGCAGTATTTAGCTACATCTGTCCCCATTTTACGCCAGTAGAATAAGTGGCTGAGGCGAGGCTTGGTCTTAGCGATCCCCAGGTGGCCTGCCAGTGGAATATCATGAGCAATTCGCAACAACTCCACCCGATAGGGTTGGGGTACCACCAAATGTTTCTCCCTGAGCCGACTTTCTTTTCCCTTTGTGGGGATCGTTTCCCGGTACAACCTCCCTTGCTCCTAGTACACGCGGTCCTTGTCCGACTCCAAGGGAGGTTGATCGGCACGCTCCTTCAATGCGCCCAGACTGCGGTCAGCTTGGACAGCGTCTTTGAACTCCTGACTGGAACCAGACAGAAGAGATGTGCATGTCACATACCCGCCGGGCTCCTCCGGCTCCAGTGTGGGGAGGCTAGTCACGGCGGCCTCAGTGCCATCTCCGGGTGACAGAGGGAACGGCTCAGGGGTCGGAGCGCCTTCCACCCCTCTAGCACTCTGGCTGCGGGTTACAACCGCAACACCAGCATCCGGATCGGCCCTGAGATCCCCGTGACCCACCTGACCATCTGGCACATTGTCCTCAGTTGGGGTTGCCCCCAGCATCTCAGAAGAGCTATCCTGTAAACCTGCAAGGCAAGAATTAGCAATTACATTTACATTGCATTCATTCATTGATTCACAGTGAACTGCATGGGTGAATGGCTCAGCCTGGGTCACACTGAGGGGGCCATCATCACCCGCAGATGTGGGCGGGGCTACAGCCAGGTCAGCATTCCACAATGCCTCATTCACAGGCTCACTGATTACTTTAGCTGGGCACACAGCAAGGGGAGACAAAAGGCTGACCCCTCCCTCTGCCTGCGTGACAGGCTTCAACACCACATTAAAATCATCCTTCAGTACAGACATTTTGTCACAGCGAGGTGGGGCTACTCCCACCCCATATTGGGACACCAAGGGCCCCAAATCTCTTCCTAATAGTACATTGGCAGGCAGATCAGACATTAGCCCCACATCACGCATCCCTTTTCCCGCACCCCAGTCCAAATGGACGCAAGCCATGGGCACAGTTACGCGTTCTTGTCCAATACCCCTCAGGGTCAGAGTCTTTCCAGGGATAATACTGTCCGCAGGGACCAAGTCAGGTTGCACCAGAGTAACATCCGCCCCAGTGTCCCG
The DNA here is from genome assembly GCA_947044405.1 of Leptodactylus fallax. Taxonomy (NCBI): domain Eukaryota; kingdom Metazoa; phylum Chordata; class Amphibia; order Anura; family Leptodactylidae; genus Leptodactylus; species Leptodactylus fallax. Next base: position 292,074 of record CAMRHE010000375.1, on the reverse strand, counting down.
AAATCCCATGACCACTTTACCCCCCACAATGACCTGTTGACGGTTGGCATCGGATTGCAACCCCTCCCTCCCCACCAAGTATACAGATGGGCCAGCTGCCGTGGCTGGGGAAACAGGGGGGGGTTCTTAGAGCGGTTGGGGCACTCCGCCTTGAAATGTCCTGGCTGGTTAAAGGCATGACACCGCCGGACCTCTCCTTGGGATTTAGAGGTGGTCCCTGGGGCACCCAGAATTCTTGGGACAGGGGGAAGTAGAGGGGGCACCCGGAACAGAGTTTGTCTTACCCCACTTGGAGACCGCAGGCTGTGGTGAACTCCAGCTTTACCCCTCCTTCCCGCTTGGGGGTCTCTGCAGTGTGGCTCCTCTCTTGATCCCTTGGTCCCTGGTGGACACATAGTCGTCAGCAATCTCTGCAGCCTTGTCTGCTGTTTTGGGTTTCCAATCACACACGAACTGGCGGACCTCTAGAAGGCACACCTGGAGAAATTGTTCCTTTATCATAAGATCCCCAATTCCCTCAAACGTAGTGACCGTAAGTCCTTGGATCCACTGCCAGAATGTAGCCTGCAAGTGGTGCATAACATCCGCATAGTTCTCTGTGGGACCCCGCTGGATATTCCGGAACTTTTTGCGGTACACCTCCGGCGTGAGCCGGTATCTCCGGATCAGCGCCGCTTTGATGGTCTCATAGTCCGCGTCCTCTGGTAAGTTTGTGGAAAAATCCAGGCCTTTTCCCTTCAGCCGGGGAGACAGGTAACGGGCCCATTCTGCCTGTGGAATATGATGCTGCTTACACGCCCTCTCAAATCCCCGCAAGAACGAGTCCAAATCCCCGTTATCTTCCAAGATTGGAAAGTCCTCAGATCGGATCTTTAGTGCTTGGGCTCCTGGAGTTTGTGCAGGGGAAGGTTGCACCTGCTGGCGAAGTTCCAGCTTTTTTAGCTCAAGCTGATGCTCCCTCTCCGCCTGGCGTTCACGGGCCTCTCGCTCAGCCTCTCTCTCAGCTCGACGCTCTGCAGCAGCTTGGTACTGGTGAATCACCTCCAGACGGGTGCTATAGTCACTGGCGTCTATCTGCTGTAAGGCCATTTGCAAGTATAAGTCCGTTACCCCCACAGAACTGGGGTTACTGGTCCCTCCAGGCACAGTTACCTCTGGGGTCCGGGCACCTGAGGAACCGTCTGGCATGGTGATGTTTTCTGGTGCCAGCCTCTCAGGACTTTGCTCCGCCTCCTGCATGGCTATGGTAGCTTCCATATCCGCCATCTCCTGGAGTTCAGCAGCAACCAAGTCCTGCAGACGTTTGGTTATGCTTCTGGTCCCACCAGCCATCCACTGGAAGCCGTTGCCAAATAAAAGATAGGACAGAAAAAAGAAGAAGGGAGGGAACAGTACTGTACCAAACTTTCACCGTATTTTAAGCTTGATCTCATACCGCGCTCGTTCCATAGGATTGCCGCAATCCCCAGTGTCTGCGTGATACCACACCCACACACTGTTATCCTAAGATCCCACAACGCTGCCACCACTGTGAAGAATATCGCCTCGCCCAGCCGCCTGGCACACCTGCGATCAAACTTCTTTCTTAACCTCCCACTCACACACCGGGAGTAGACCGGGTCATAGGATAAAACGAAACGAGCGATATAAATTTTATATGTTTAATAACCCAAGTGGGTCGGTATGAATTTATAGCATATACAGAAATATACAATATTAATATGATCAAGCATAAACATACAAGCAAAAGAGCAATGATACGGCACAAAACAAAAATGGAAATAAAAGAGAAAATACCGGCATAGGCTCGTATTCCGTTTCTCTAGGCCACAGCAGAGTTTTGGGCCTAGGGCGCAAGCTTAAGCAAGTTGCATAAAACAATCCTTCTACATGTTGTCCAGAACAAAGTGAAAGGCTTCAGGCCTCAATGCTAGGCCCTCAATGCATTCCTCAGTAGGGCAAGCTCTCTCCTCTTCTCCCAGATCAGAGCTCCTTACTGCATGACCCCAGAATCCAGGTCTGCCCACAGCATATGGCTAGTGCTCCACCCACCCCTTGCCCCCAGGCAGCCCCCCTTCTCCCTCCTTTGCAGAACCCTCGGAGAGATGGGTGAAGTTAAGGTCACTGGCTTGCTATCCCCATCGCCATCTGGCCAGGGATAATAAAAGTGCCTGGCTAAAGCAAGCCATCTCCAATGAACACACATAAAACCAGTGAAGCGTATCGTCAGCAATGTAGACTCAACTAAAGCACCACATTCCAACCAGTGGGGGAAGGACTGACATAAGCAAGTAAAACACACTTCCAAGAAAGATATAAAACTGAGGGTCGGTTCATCACAATCACCATCAGCTCCCCGACCCCCTCCCCAGCCTGCATCACCGACCGAAGAATCCGGTGTCATTTAGCATTCCAGATCGAGTTATAGTCTTTTGTAAGCTAGGGAGATCCGAGCGAGGGACAGCTACGGTAAGTGTCTCAAAAGTTAGGGTGGGTTCACACCTGCGTTTGAGTCCGTCCGCTGCCAATCCGAGTGAAAATCTCGGGGAACGGGATCGGCATCAGATACCGACAGGTTAGCGACGCATTGGTTAAAAACCCATTCATTTGTGAACCTACCCTAATTCAGAAGTTTCTGTAAGAGGGTCATTTTTATTGCCGATATATGTGCAAGGATTTCCATTTACCTAAGAGGGTCTTAAGCACACAGAATAGTTGGAGATAGTTAACCCCATAACATAAAGCTCTGGCTTTTTACTGCGAATTCCACAGAGCTTAAAATTTAGAGAGAAATTCAGTAGTCAAAAACTGCTGTCCAAATTCTGCTGTATGAACTTAGCCTAAGAGCAGTGAACTACAAGACCCTGCAGGCCCAGGCAATTATTATGGGATATCGGACAAAACATCGGAGGGAGGACGGAGAGAAAGAAAACGCTGAATCCATCACTTTTCCACCTTCTCTGTAAAAGCAAAGAGCACAGAGCTCCACCCTGACACATAAGGCGATGTGAAGAACTACATCTACCAGCATGGCCAGACTGTTACTGTGGAATATCAGAAAACATTACAGGGAGGGAGTATAAGAAGACATGTGATATCAAAGAACAACAGGAGGTGTGGGTATGAGGAGAGAACTACAACTCCCAGAGTCGCCTGAGTACACTGAGTCGCTCTGACGATCACCTCAGAATTTAGTCTCCTCACGGCTAAGCTCCGCCCACTGTACTGGTCATGTGATGGTGACGTCACCACAGGTCCTTTAGTCACTACTTGGCACGCTCACTGCTGAGCTCCTCCCTCTATTGTACTGATCACATGATGGTGACGTCATCACAGGTCCTTCAGCTATGGCTGTGTAGTAGCTACAGAGCAGGTCCTGGTCAGGTGGTCGCTGATGTTGTGCTGTTCTCTCTGTTATCAGTCAGCAGCAGATTTCCCATTATACAGAGGAGATATAGAGAGGAAAACGTAAAAGAACGCCTTGTGTGACCTCAGCCCTAAGGTAAGATGATGGGGAGGGTTTTGTGGTTTTGTTGCATTGTCTAGTACACCCATAATGCCTTGCAAGTAGCTGTATTGAGGGAGGACAGCCAGTCCTGGGAGTATACAGGGCTAAGGTCACCTGTGACTCAGAGGCAGTATATAAAGCCTAGGTGGGGGGAGAGAAGATGTCCTGGAGAAAATTCGATTAATAGGGTCTTTGTCCTGACAAGGTTTCATGACTGTGTGCTAGACGATTGTATAACGGTTATCACACGGCCCCTTATAAAACAATGGGTCTATTCACACACCTGTTTTTTTTAAGGGTCTGTATTACGCTAGGTTCACACTAGCACTAGAGTCTCCATTGTTCAGGTCCACATGGGAACCCGAAAGACAGAGACCCTGTCCGCTTAAAAAGCGGTTACCCGCAGAAACTACAATGAGGTCTGCATCGCAAGTTTGAATCCAGCCCTAGGATAAGGCCCCATGTTGCGGAAATGCAGCTTTTTTTGTTGCAGATTTTGCTTCGTTTGTTTGAGCCAAAGCCAACAATGGGAAATATATCGGAAGTTCTTATACGTCTACCTTCTACTCAATCCACTCCTGGCTTTGGTTCAAAAACCGCAACAAAACAAAGCTGCTTTTCCGCAACATCGGACCGTAGCCTTAAAGAGGACCTTTCACCATCACTGCTAAGTCCAGTCCAGGACCAGGCAAAGGGGGTGTTATTCAGAGCTCTGTATCACGCCCCCTTGCCTGCTCCTGCCTGACACCACCCCCCTGACGGTATAGAGCCAAAATAGCAAATCAGACACCAAAACTAACAGAACTGATTGCTCAGGAACGGTGGGGGGTAGAGGAAAATTTCCATCTGTGCTAGAATCAGTGGAGCGGCAGCTATTAAATCATATAAAGCACTTGGGTTGTTGAAGGTGGTGAAAGGTCCTGTTTAACCAGTTCTGGACCGCCCATAGACTATATATGTCCAGGTAGTCCACTGTTAGCGCTGCGAGGACCTACCCATACATCGGTGCAGTGTTAAGCAGCTGCGCGATTTTGTGGGTACCCATATCAGCTCTGCAGTTAGGATCAGGAGGCTGCATTCCTCCTGTAACTGGGGCTAAATGTACAAAAATGTGTCTGGTCCTGAACAAAGAAAAATAGCCCCAGGTCTGAAGTGGTTAAATGATAGAACTTACTATTTCCCGCGCCGTTTTCACAGATCCGTCCATAAACTCAAGTCTATGGAGGGATCCATGATAACTGATTACCCTCGAGTATATATTATCATGGCCAAGCACACAGCCCTATCATATGAATGAGCACTTAGGCTGCGAAACTGAGAGAGATTGTAAATAATACACAAATACTACAGCGTGGGGGTTCCAATTTTTGTTTTTTGGCAGTAGAGCTGGGCGATTAATTGAATTAATTTGATTAATTTGCCCAAAAGAAGCCTGACAATTTTGGTTTTCAACAGAATCGTCAAATCGATTAATTCAGATCATAAAGAGAACCTACCACCACCTCCACTAATTCTAGTTCTTAGCATCTATTAATAGTCTCTGCTCCACTGATTCCAGCACAGTTGGAATTTTCTCTCTAACCCACTCCTTTCCCGAGCAACAAGCTCAGTTAGTTTTGGTGCCTTGGAGCTCTGTAATGTCAGAAGATGTGTCAGGCAGGGGGGCGTGGCTCAGAGCTCCAATCAGAGGCAGCCAGTGTCAGAGCTCAGAATCACACCCCATTGCCTGTTTCTGCCTGACACCGCTCTCCTGACAGTACAGAGGCTAAATAGCATATCAGGCACCAGAATGAACAGTATTGATGTTTCAGGAATGGTGGGGGCTAGAGAAAAAATTCCAACTGTGCCAAAAAATATTCAGGTGGACAATCTCTTTAAGCAATGAAAATGCGCTGCCCTGTCTGCTCTGCCCCTTCTGCTATGCTACATTCTGGTGTCTTCAATGAGTATTAATTGAAACTGTTCAATGGCGGAGAACAGGTTAACAGAATTTGTAATAAGTTAACCCTTACACAACATCTGGTCCAGCTCCCGCTCCACAAGACCATGGGAGCCGTCTGGTTAATATAACAGTGGGGAGCCTTCTGAAGGCTCGCAGGCCTGTCATAGTATTATAGTTATTGAGGCCTTTGACAGGCCTCAATAGTTATACAAGAATTCATAGGCTGGAATACAATAGTATTACATTCTATGGTACAAGTTGTCATTATTTAGGGCTTAATTGTAATCTCAGTGGTTTCCATAACGCCCGTCAAAGTCACTATACAGCATGTGCACATGGTGTTCATGGTCTACCTGTATGCAGCAGCAGGGAGCCTTTCCCTGTTCTTCATAATAGGTATGGGTTCAAGAGTTGGGAGCGCCATTTATAAGACATTTATGACATATCCTGTATTTGTTGTGCTCTATATGATTTAGGGCCTTCCATACATCTCCGGTGCCAACAATACTAGAAGCCTCCATTGGATTCAGTTGTCTCACATTCTCATCCTGAATTGCCTTCCAAGAATGGACAAAGATTGGAATAAAGTTACCAAAAGAATATTAAACTTCACCTTGGAGATCATCTACCTGCTGACCGGAGAGGTAAACTTTCTATATTTCTGTATTGTATTATTTACCAAGAAACACAATGAAGAGAAAATCCAGAATAGACAAGTAGGAGCGTTGTAATGAGAAGGAAAGGGCCGGCCAGGAAGAAGTGTCAGATGGCCGGAGAGTGGCCTGGAGGAGAGGGTTTTGACTATTAGTGTGACATCTATATAGGAACCTAGAAGACTGATGTAGGGCTGGGCAATTAATCAAAAAATAATTGAAAGTCAGCTCAAGTAATTGATAAACTCGCTCACATGGATTGATCTGCATTCATGTATCCGGTCTCACTACCATTGGTTAAAAGATGTAACCGTACGCTACCCAGTCAGGATACGAGAATGACCGAAACCAAAATTCAATGCCAAAAAGGGGAGTGCCCTAAATAAATCCTTCATTAATCGTAATCGAGGTAAAATAGTCAATTAATTGTAATTTTGGTTTGGGTCTTAATCGCCCAGCCCTAGGTTGACGGTAAGGGGGAGAACACATGTTCCCATCTCGTCTGCCCACATATTATATACCTGTATTTTATCTGAGGATAGATATATGGCTATCCCGGGTTTACGGTCACTTACTTTAGATTTCCCTACCACATGTACTGGAGGTTTCTTCCGAGCCTCTACTACTCTTTCAGTAAAATAATATTTCCTGATATTGCTGCCGATCCCCACTTCTCTCTCTAGCAATAATGATAGATTGTGCACCCTTTGTTCTTGTGTTTACTTTCTTCCCTCCTGTAACATATGTAAAGGTTTCAGCACTTATACACTACAAAGCCCTCAATATATACCCAAGAATAAAATAACCCACAATTGTGTGTAGGGAAATTACAAACACAGGTATCACAGGCATTAACAAATTGAGTGTGTATGATGGAGGAGGAGGTCGGTACACAGTGTTATGTTTAGGGAGGACCTTTCATGTCCTCTAAGATGTGCGGTAAGGCTATGGAAGTGTACTGTCGGAATGGGTGTTCCTCGCAGGCCAGCAATGACGCTAGGCTGTAAGGCGCACCCTTCTGACAGTGGAAAGATATCGGTGCTGAAACTAACGGCACAGATTTCTCCAGCATCGAGGAGCATACCGGGAAAGGCTTTCTAGTGAGATCATAATGTTCAGTTCGCTAAGTGTCTCTCTCCATGCACAGGAATATGCAGCGGTGAAGAAGACATCGGATGACTGTGTGACTCCCAGCAGCCATGTCCATGAGTCAGGAGGATGGAGCAGGAGCCACAGCCCCATCACAGAGCCTCCCCCTCACTCACCGATACATGAGCAGAAGATTCTAGAACTGACCAACAAGATCACTGAGCTGCTGACTGGAGAGGTGAGCGCTGCTGGGAATACTGGGACATTATACAGTAACACCATGGAGGGGTCTGGTGATGACCGTATCATTGTGTTGTCAGGTTCCTATAAGGTGTCAGGATGTCACTGTCTATTTCTCCATGGAGGAGTGGGAGTATTTAGAAGAACACAAGGATCTGTACAAGGATGTCATGATGGAAAACTACCAGCTGCTTACATTAGAAGGTGAGAAAAGATATCTTGTTTCACATTATTATGGGCACAAGCTGGCACTGGTGGCCATGTTGAAGTACTTATCCCACCATGTACAGAGCATACCTGCATGTCATGTTGGAGCTACGTCCACCATATACATCAAACCTATTCATAGGGCTTAATTTATTTGCTGAGTATACTACTTTTGGCATCCATTGATCTGGATCTTTTTTTTTTTTACGACATTCACTGTGTGGTTAAAATGACAAGTTACCTTTATTCTGCTTGTCACGTCTGCTGGACGTCCTTTATCTTTTAGTCCTTAGCATTAATAAAAGTTACGTTTTATCAGTAGTTCTGTTTAGACCATTTGCTACAGTTAAGTTATGCATTATTCTGAATGGTGAATACCCTCTGTGGGGTTGGGCTGATATGCTGGGTTCTAGTTATAGAACACACGTCCACCCTGTGGGCAGATCAAACTTCATCAATAGGTGAAAGAAGTACACTTGCATGGCAGCATGGAGGAGCAGGAATCGTGCAGCATGCAAGTTAGTAAGCCAGCGAGCACAGAGCACTAGTTCAGTACGTAGTCACGATCCAGCTGGTGGCACCCAATGGGCACGTTCCATCAAGCAACAGACAGAAGATCTTTTTGTCAAACTATTTGGATGATATCTAAAATCTTGCTTGACAATGAAAGTTTGGAACTTTTTTTTTTTTTGTTAACCCTTTGTGAATTTGTAAATTCTAGGGCTAAATGAATATATTAACAGAAATTGAAATATATAAATTTCACCTCCATTTTATCTCAATTCCTGTGAAATGCTGAAAGAGTTAAGAAACTTCCTTAATGCTGTTTTGAATTATTTCAGGAGTGCTGTTTTGAGAATAGGGTAATTTATGGATGTTTCTATTAGGGAGGCCTTTCAAGGCCCCTTCAGAACTGAACTGGTCCCTTGAAAAATGGGTTTGACTTGTAAGCCTTATAATATCTGAAAAAAATTAAAGGGTGGTTAAAGTTTGATCCCGAGATATGGTAAATTCTATTTATGAAGTAATTTGGGTAGTATGACTTTCTATATAGGCATGTAATTTCAAAGTTTGAAACTGCTTTTTTTCCCCAAATTTTCATCAAATTTCCTATTTGTCCATAATTAAAGACAAAACATAACCAAAATTTACCACTAACACAAAGTACAAGAGTCACGAAAACAATCTCAAAATCAGTTTGAGAAGTTAGTCACAAAGTTATTACCACATGAAGTGACACATGTCAGATTTGAAAAACGAGGCCTTCAGGTACTTTTATGCTGTTTCCTTAAGGGGTTAAATATCCCTCCCCTTGCATGTGATGCTTTTATTTTTTGGGTTTTGAATCTAAAAATACCCTTATATCCTTATAGAAATGTTATAAAGTTATCTAATTTCTTGTTTTAATTCAGATTTTTTTTAATCCTAACAGAAAATTCCAGTAAGAACTTTGAGGAAAACTTCATACCACCGCTAAATTGTAAAGTAGAAGATGAAGATATCATGGAGCACTATTCAGGAGAAAATTTAATTACCCTTAATTTTTCTCCAGAATCATGTGATCCCCCAAATCATGAGGAACCTTCTCCTGACCAATCTCAGATTGTGCCCATCAATACAGGTCAGACAGAAGATGATAGGTTTCAATGTGGTGAATGTGGAGAAGAGTTTACAAAAAGCTCAGATCTTTCTACACATAGAAGAATTCACACAGGAGAAAAGCCACACGTCTGTCTTGATTGTGGGAAATGTTTTACATATAAATCCCTTCTTCTTAAGCATCAGATAAGTCACACAGGACAAAAACCATTTCATTGTTCAGAATGTGGGAAGAGTTTTAGAGATAAATCACATCTTATTAAACATCAGATAAGTCACACAGGAGAGAAGCCATTTTCATGTTCAGAATGTGGGATGTGTTTTAGTGATAAATCAAATCTTGTCATACATGAGAGAATTCACACAGGGGAGAAGCCATATGTATGTTCAGAATGCGGAAAATGTTTTACACAGAGATCAACTCTTGTTAAACACCAGAGAATTCACACGGGGGAGAAGCCATATTCATGCTCTGAATGTGGAAGACGTTTTAGAGGGAAATCTACGCTTGTCAGACATGAGAGAATTCATACAGGGGAGAAGCCATTTTCCTGTTTAGAATGTGGGAAATGTTTTCCAGATAAACCAAGTTTCAAGAAACATAAGAAAATTCACACTGGAGAGAGGCCATTTTCATGTTCAGAATGTGGGAAATGTTTTATAGAGAAATCAAATCTCATCACACATCAGGGAATGCACACGGGGGAGAAGCCATTTTCCTGCTCAGTATGTGGGAAATGTTTTAGAGGGAAATCAACGCTTGTTAGACATACCAGAACTCACACAGGAGAGAAGCCATTTTCGTGTTCAGTGTGTGGGAAATGTTTCGCAGATAAAACGGCCATTGATAAACATATGAAAATTCACACAGGGGAGAAACCATTTTCATGTTCAGTATGCGGGAAACGTTTTATAGAGAAATCAAATCTTATTACGCATGAGAGAATTCATACAGGAGAGAAGCCATATTCATGTTCTGAATGTGGGAAATGCTTTACAGAGAAATCAAAGCTTCTCGTACATGAGAGAAGTCACACAGGAGAGAAACCATTTTCGTGTTCAGATTGTGGAAAATGTTATTCGGATAAATCAAGTTTTGTTAAACATAAGAAACTTCACACCGGGGAGAGGCCATTTTCATGTTCACAGTGTGGGAAATGTTTTATAGAGAAGTCAAAGCTTGTTAGACATGAGAGAATTCACACAAAAGATAGGCCATTTCCATGTCCAGAATGTGGGATATGTTTCACAACAAAATCCGAACTCGGGGATCATCAGATCATTCACTCGGGAGTAAGGTGTTTTGATGCTCTATAGAAAATGTTTCATAAGGAAATTCCACCTGTGCTGGAATCAGTGGAGCAGCCCCTATTAACAGATGCTAAGAACTTGGTGGAGGTGGTGAAAGGTCCTCTTTAAAGGGAACCTGTCAGGGTGATTTGGGACACTAAACCATCCACAGGTCCTTATGGACCAGAGTTTTAGTGTCTCAAATAGCTCTTTGTAAAACTGTCTGGAACCGCATTAATAAAACACAAACCTTTATACTTACCTAAAGATGGTTCTGATGAGTCTCATCTGACTCTAGTGCTCCTGGCGCCTGCACTCTTCTTCAATGAAGCCAGACATGTTTACCCAGTTTTCCCTGCGCATGTGCCCGAGGTCAGGCACATGCGCATTAAAGCCACGGTGTACTCCTCTGGCTTCACTGAAGAACTGAGCCGGCAAGAAGAGTACAGTACTCCCTCACTGGGTAAGTAGAAGAGTTTTTAATGTGGGAACGGATTAGTTTATTTGGAAAACTGAACACCTGATCCATAAGGACCTGTGGTTGGTTTAATGTCTCAATTCAGAATGTCTCTAATATGGCTTCAGCACTAGAGTCCTCCTTGCTGTAAACCTCACTTGTAAGAAGTGGCAGACATGTTTTAAGCAGGATTCTGCTAGATTTTCATCAGCACATTTCTGTGTATTGAGTGCTGCCACCTGTAGGCCAGATTTACTTGAAGCATCAGACACTGTTTCTTGATACTGTCTTTCAAATACTGTCTGCCATTTGTGTCGAATCGTTTTGTCGAATCTGAAGTCAGAATTTGAGGTTTATAACATTTTATCGTGTGGAAAAAAATATCTATGACTTTCTTTTAATAAACTAATGAAAAGTTTTGCTTCTGCATTTTTTTTTTATACTGTTCGATCAAAAATTATGTCTGCATATGTAAAAAAAAAAAAAAAAAAAAAAATTATATGATGCAGGACTTTTCTCTCCGCTGATTTTATATGAAATCTGCAGCAGACTCCAACACAGATGTGAACCTAGTCTGAGACACTTTTCCAACTTGACCTAAAAGGGGCATGGTCCCAGGAAAGGGGCACGGTTTCAGAGCAAATGAACGTGGCCTAAGTTGTGCCAGCTAATAGGAGGTGTCTACACAGTCTAAGAACACGTCAGATTTACGTTTAATCAATTTTTATTAAAGAGTTTTCAAATACAATAGAAGAAGACAAGAACAAAGTAAACAAATAAACCGTGCGAAGGCACGCAGGCCTCACCGGTGTAGAAAATTCTAGGGGGCCTTTGGAAAACAATAAATGAACAACCTAGTGAGTAGAACAAAGGGACGAAAGGCCCGGTTATGGGGGACCGTGAAAACAACGTTCTCAAACAAATGGGAGACAAACAAAGGGGACACACAGTGGTAATGGCCACAAACTAGACTAGACACTACAGGGAATCAGAAGGCCACTTACGGGAGAGAGATAAGGGAAGGGAACAACAGGCAGAGCAGAACAACCAGAAAACCTCCTACGAAGTAAAGGAAAAAAGAATAATGAAGAAATTAAAGCAGGAGAAAAAAAAGAGGAGAAGTCAGCAGACTTCTGAAATACAACCCACGGCCACCAGAGAGTGTCAAATTTGGAAGTATCAGGAGAGTCCTCCACCACCAGGGCCTCCATTCTCCATACTAGGAGAAACGGCTGCAGAAACTCAACCAGGGAAGGCGCATCAGGGCTCCGCCAATGCCTGGGAATGACGGTTCCGGCAGAAGTAAGAAAGTGCCGCAGGAGATCCTTCTTTACCGCAGAAATCTTGCCAGGAATAACTGAAAGAAGGGCCAGTTGGGGAGATGGTGCGACTGCTCACTTTATTATATAGAGTGAACACGGCATCTCAGAAGGGCCTGAGAGCGTCGCACTCCCACCAGATGTGATACAGGGTACCCTTCTCAGAACCACAGCGCCAACACTGGTCAGTCACAGCAGGATAGATTCTGTGGAGAAGATCAGGACAACGGTATCACCAAGACTTTTGAAATTCTTTTCTTGCTCACCGCAAGGCAACGGGAGTTTATGCGTGGCCAGGTCTGACTGCCAGGGGCCTGTATAAGAAGGGGTCCCAGGGGTAACATCCCGGAGAAGAACGCTGTAAAGAACCGAGAGTGCTCACAGGGTGGTGTCAAGATGGGGTAGGGCGGACTGCAGGTAAGTCATTGTGGAGGAAAGAAAGGGAGATAGAGAGAATTTCCGCACAAAGGCCGTGAGTTGACCGTACTCCAGCCAGGATAAATGAAGGCCTGGATAAGAAGCACACATCTGGGCCAGCGGTGGGAGTGGCGGATCTCCAGCGACTCGTCTCAATCTAACATCATCGCTGCTCCGCCATCAAAAGAAATCTGTCTGTCGAGCAGCCCGGGGGGAACACAGGATTACGGAAGAGGGGACTAAGGGAGCCAGGAAACACGCCAGATTTATCAAACACTTTGATAAATCTGTTGCAGTTTAAGACAATTTAGTGTAAGTTTGCACTATCTAGATTTTAGACCAGCAATCCTCAACCACAGTGCCGTAGAGACCCCTAGGAGTGCTGCGACAATCCGGTGGGAAATGGCCGCATGCCTCTTTTTAACTATATCTGCATTCTTAGGATGCTGATGTAGTTGAATAGAATAGTTTCCTTCTATTTTACTCAGGCATCAGCTAGTGATGCCTGCTGAAGACCTGCTGCCTCGATCTGCACAGGAGGATCACAGAGCTCCGGGGGACCGAGGATGGGTAAGTGGTGGTTGTTTTTTTTTTTATTTATATATCACAGCTACATTTTGGGGCCACTGGGAGACATTACTTGTCTGGGGGCCACTTGGGGACATTACTAGTGGTCAAGGGGCCAATGGGGAATATTTTTTCTTGTTTGGAGGCCATTTTTACTTGTCTGGGGGACATTATTACTTGTCTCAGGGCCACAGGGGGACAAAATTACTTGTCCGAGGACCACTATCTAGTTGTTTTGGGGGCTACTGCTTACTTGTTTGGGGGACATTATTATTTGTTAAGGGGCCAGTGTGGAACATTATTAGGTTTTGTGGGCCACTATTACATGTCTGGGGGCCACTGGTGGACATTATTACTTGCCTAGGGGCAACTGAGGACATTACTATTTGTCTGAGGATCACAGGGGACATTATTACTTGCCTGGGGGTACTGGAGAATATTACTACTTGCCTGGAGGCTTCTGGGGAGCATTATTAGGTATTGGGGGGCCACTGGGAAGCATTATTAGGTGTTTGGTGGCCCCTGGGGAGCATTATTAGGTGTCTGGGGGCCACTAGGGAGCATGTATTGTGTGTTGAGCCACTGGGGAGCATGATACTATGTGGGACCACTAAGGGAGCTTGGCAAAGGTGTATTTTTGTATGTGCTGGGTGGAAAGTATAGGATGGTGTAGCTTTGAGGGTGCATTCACATGGTGCAGTTTTGATGCAGTTCCAGCTGTAATGTCAAAGCCTGAGCTAAAAAAACAAAACAACCAAAACTAGTTTGTCTTCTGGTTAAAATTATTTTGTATGGGTGCCCCAAGGAAAAAAATTTTTTTCCAGGGATGCCCTGAGTTTGGAAAGATTAGGAAACTTTGTTTAGGCTGAAGCCCCACAGTGGAAACCTCAGTGTTTTACAGTCCCTCCACAGAGAAAAATACGCACAGTGGAAATGCTGCGATTTCCAAAACCGTTGCGTTTTTGGAAATCACAGCATGTCAATTAAATCTACGGAAATGCCTGCTGGAAAAACCATGATGCATTTCTGCCCTGGTTTTTCCCGCAACACTTTTTCGCTGTGGCTCGCAAACTGTCTTAGCCTTAGACAGTATTAGTATATCTGCATCAAATGTTTCTGTTCTATCGCACACTGTCCATAAATATATCATAAAAGGCATGCACCATAAATTTTGGCATAAATGTAGACAATAAAGTGTCGGAATCTATTGATAAATATGACGGCCTCAAACACCCTGCATGCCCAGGCAATTATTATGGGATATCGGAAAACATTACAGGGGGGAGGTATAAAAAGGAGAGGAACTACAGCCCCCAGAATGTCCAAACTGTTAGGCCCCTTGCACACGACCATGTGCAAGCCACCGGCCGTGTTTGTTGGTCCCAATGACTGGGGCCGTGGCCGGTTCAGGGCTGGAATAAAACCTGTCCTGAGTTTTGCGACATGGACTGTAGGCCCGCACACAGATCCATGGAAATCACAGTAGTGTGCATGTGAACATTACATGATGTAGATATGGGGAGACTACTACTCCCAGCATTTCCTTAGTTCTGATCCAATAGAAAAAGAAAATGTTGAATCCATCACTTTTCCACCTTCTTCACCATAAAATTAGCACAGGAGCGCCGCCATTCTCACGTCACATGAGGGGGAAAACAAAAGAAGTACAACTTCCAGCATGTCCAGACTGTTACTATGAACTATCAAAAAAAAAAAAAAAAAATTACCGGGAAAGAATAGAAGAAGACACAACTACAACTCCCAGCATGTCCAAAATATTATTTGAGCATTAGTAGGTGTGGATATGAGGAGAGAACTACAACATTCATCGTTACCTTAGTTCTCGTCCTTCTCCTCAAAACTCCACACAGAACAGGAGCCGAGCCCTGCCCCTTCTGTCACATGACCACATTTTCTTCACTACAGAGCTCCACCCCCTCATGTGACTGATCACATGATGTGAGATTACCACAGGTGGCAGTGTAGTAGATACAGAGCAGGTCCTGGTCAGGGGGTCACTGATGTTGTGCTGTTCTCTCTGTTATCAGGCAGCAGCAGATTTCATATTATATTATACAGAGCATTTATATATTTTTGTGCAGTAACAGAACTCTGTGTGTGAACGCAGCCCTAAGGTAAGCTGATGGCCTGCAGATGGATTTTGTTTTAGGGGAATAGGACCACCACCTAGCTACAGCGAGTGGTTATAAGTGGCTGCCTCCCGATCTGTCTATAAACACAGACTGCTCAGGCTAGATTTATGTCCGCTGCAGATTCTGCCTAAAATCTTTGGAAACACGGAAGACCACATTATAGTCTATGGGGTCTGCAGGTAACTGCTTTTTAAACGGACAGGGTCTCCGTCTTTCAGGTCTGAACAATGGAGACCCTAATGCTAGTGTACTCTGGGGCCAGCGATCCGTACCTATGACAGCCGGGAGCCTATTGAAGGCTCCCAGGCTTGCCATTGGATAGATTCTGTTACAGGGGGCGCTAGGCAGCCTGTATTACAAACATAGGTTGTCTCACTAGATTGCAATGCATTATCATTGCAGTGGATTGAATTAGTGATCAGACCACTTGGGATTCAAGACCCCTAGGGAGTCTAAAGTTATTTAAAAAAAAAAAAAAAAAAAAAAGGTAAAAATTCAAGTCCCCCCTTTCCCTAAAACACATATAAAAGTACTTAAAGGGGTTGTCCAGGAAATACAGTTTTACGAAAGGAGATCAGAAAAGGTGAAAAATGAAATGAAAAAACATACCTGTACTGGGGCTTGTTCTGGTGGAAGTCCTCGCCACACATGACCGCTGAGGTCAATCAGCGGCCTAAGGAAAGGAAGACTGCGGCGTGACTTCTGCCAACTGAACCACTGGACTGGAACTGGAACTGAACTGGACAACTGAACCAGTCCACGGTGGGAGATATTGGGGTGAGTGTGTGTGTTTTTTTTTTTTTGTTTTTTTTTAACTTCACCAGCTACCTTGCGGAAAACTGTATTCCCTGGACAACCTCTTTAAATAATGTGAAACACAATTACATTAGGTTATCCCTGTGTCTGAAAATGTCCGACCTACAAACATATAAAAATTTTTTCCCAAATGGTGAAAAAAAAAAAAAAATCTAAAGAACCGAACTGTGTTTTGTTTTTTTTTGTTTTTTTACTGTTTTGCCTCTCATATCAATTTGGATAAAAAGCGATAAAAATATAGACATTCCCCAAAATTCTATAAATAAAAAGTAAATATGACCCCGTAAAAAAAAAAAAAATACAACTTATGCATCCCCATACACAGAAATATAAAAAAGTTACAGGTGTCAGACTATGGCAATTCCCACTAGCCACTAGCCGGAGCTAAATGGCTGCCTCCTTCATGAACAAACAGAGGATCCATCACCTCTCCTGACAGGTCTGGTTTACTAAATATTTGTACTAACTTATACAACATTGTCCTGTTCCTCTTTTATTCTTCCTGGAAATATATTAAAGGGTTATTCCAACTTTTATTATTTTATACAGCGCTAGTGGCCCAATAATCATAACCCACAAGTACTCACCTGTCCCCGGGCCTCTACACAGGTCCAGTGGTTTGTATACAGGTCCCGACCTGCGGCCGCTGCAGACGGAGGCCCGAGGACAGGTAAGTACTCGCTTGTTATGTTTATTGGACCGCTAACCGCTACTATAAAATAGTTTAAAAATAGGAGGAATATCCCTTTAATGAATTGACAGCTGGGTGTTACCAGTCATCTGCATGTAGAAGCAGGGCACCCCCCCATTCTTCATAATAGAACGGGTTCAAGAGTTGGGCCCCGTATTTATAAGGCATCCTGTATATGTTGTGCTCTATATGATTTCAGGCCTCCCATGTGTATTAGGTTCCAACAATACTAGAATCCTTCATCTGTAATGTCCCCAAGGATGGACAAAGAATGGAATAAAGTTACCCAAAGAATATTAAACTTAACCTTGGAGATCATCTACCTGCTGACCGGAGAGGTAAATGTTCCCTATTTCTGTATTGTATTGTTTACCAAGAAACACAATGAAGGGAAAATCCAGAATAGACAAGTAAAGCGTTGTAATGGGAAGGAAAGGACCGGCCAGGAAGAAGAGCGTCAAATGGCCGTAGTGTGGCCTGGAGGAGAGGATTTATGGTCTCTATATAGAAACCTAGAAGACTGACGACAGGAGGACAGCACGTGGTCCATCTCATCTGCTCACATATTATATACCTGTATTTTATCTGAGGATATACTGTATATACAATTATCCAGGATTACAGTCACATCTGCTGGAAGTTTGTTCTGAGCCTCTATGATGCCCACTTCTTTTGCCCCAGCACTAATTTCAGATTTCCCCCATGCTCTTGTTTAGTTTCTTCACTCCAGTGACTTATACACCAGACATATGTACCCAATATATACCCAAGGACAGCAGAAAACAATGACTCGAGTAACCACAATCATGTGCGGGGAAATTGCAGACACAAATATGGCGGGAGGGAGGCCAATACCAAATGCAACCAGTCAGGACGATTTGGCACACTAAACTATGCAAAGGACCTTATAGTGTGAGGTTTCAGTGTCCCACATAGCTCTGTTATAAAGCAATCTGGAGCTCCATATACTCTCCTATCAGATGTACGCCCCGCACCGGTGCAGTTCTTCAGTGAAAACAGAGGAGTACAACTTGCGCCAGACCTTGGTCACATATACAGTGAAGCCGGGGCCTACAACTCTGCTTTCACTGAATAGTAGCGCAGGCATCGGGAGCACCAGAGATGAGTCCGATGAGAATCGTGGGACTCCTCTCTAGGTAAGCATAAAGATTTTTTTTTTTTTTTTTCAGCTTTATAATAGAGCTATTTAGGACACTAAACCCCCGATCCATAAGGACCTTTGGGTGGTTTATTGTTTCAAATCTCCCTAACAGGTTCCCTTTAAATTGCTACACTAAAGCTATACAGTAAAAAGAAAAAAAACAAAATACTTAATCACAGAATCCTTATAGGGCGGTGGGTTTAGTGTCCCAAATAGCTCTATTATAATACAATCCGCAGCTGTATTAAAAATAAAAATTCTTTATACTGACGTTTCAGCTGTACTTCCCGCACCGGTGAAGCCAGAGGAGTACACCTTGGCTCCGAGCGCATGTGCAGTGAAACTGGGGTGTACAACTCCACATCCACCTTCACAGTCATTGACAGCTTTACAGTAGGGCATTTGGGACACTAAATCACCCACAGGTTCTTATAGACCAGAGGTTTAGTGTCACAAATCACCCTGACAGGTTCCCATTAAAGTGATACAATAAATATCAGAAAAAAACATGAATACTAAATCGTTGAGTTCTGTTATGTGCTACATAGTTTAACAATACAGTGCTATTACCAACCAGGGTATGACCTTATAATAAGCACTGGGTACCGGAAACAGAAAGCCCAGAAGGAATAGAGTGCATGTGTTCATTGTGTTCAGCCCTGTTTTGCAACTGCAACTTTTGCACCAACCCAGTGCACATCGTGTGGAACCGGTCTGAAAAAGAGCAATTTCCCTGAGCCTCCATATAATTGGGGTCAGTTCACATTACATAACACCTCCCTCCTCTATCATGTATTTTTGATGGTTTTTAGATGTCAGTGATAGTTGTGTCTGTATTATGTATGGAATAAAGAGAAGAGATTTTACTACACAAGACTGTAGGTTGCAAGTAG
This sequence comes from Leptodactylus fallax, assembly GCA_947044405.1. Taxonomy (NCBI): domain Eukaryota; kingdom Metazoa; phylum Chordata; class Amphibia; order Anura; family Leptodactylidae; genus Leptodactylus; species Leptodactylus fallax. The sequence goes on along the minus strand of CAMRHE010000375.1, from coordinate 273,071 downwards.
TAGGTGGTAATGTACTTACTGTACCAAATAGTGAGAGGCACAACATGTACAAGAGGGTGGAGTCTACCTAAATGGCTGCTGCTGAGGATCCAAGTAAGTTTATTTATTGAGCTACAAGTTCATATTAAGATCGAAACAATAATAAGGTGTTTTGAGCCCTTGGCGGCCGCACCAGGAGAAGATTCCATTTCAATCCATTTGTTCGTAACTGATCAGTTTTTTGCTTGAGATCTTCCACTATTTTTTATTCTATCTTGGCACTAGTTCCATTTTATTCTAGGTGAGGTCTCCAGAACTGACCCCAGTATTCCCGATGTGATCTCACTACAGCTCTATACAGCAGGATCAAGTAAGAAAGTATCTTTCTCTCCATGCACAGGAATACACAGTGGTGAAGAAGACCTCGGGTGACCGTGTGACTCCCAGCAGCCATGTCCATGAGTCAGGAGGATGGAGCAGGAGCCGCAGCCCCATCACAGAGCCTCCCCCTCACTCACCGATACATGAGCAGAAGATCCTAGAACTGACCAACAAGATCACTGAGCTGCTGACTGGAGAGGTGAGCGCTGCTGGGAATGCTGGGACGTTATACAGTAACACCATGGAGGGGTCTGGTGGTGACCGTATCATTGTGTTGTCAGGTTCCTATAAGGTGTCAGGATGTCACTGTCTATTTCTCCATGGAGGAGTGGGAGTATTTAGAAGGACACAAGGACCTGTACAAGGACGTCATGATGGAAAACTACCAGCCGCATACATCACAAGGTAAGCAAAGATACACACACACACATACAGTCATATGAAAAAGTTTGGGCACCCCTTTAATCTTAATCATTTTTAGTTCTAAATATTTGGGTGTTTGCAACAGCCATTTCAATTTGATATATCTAATAACTGATGGACACAGTAATATTTCAGGATTGAAATGAGGTTTATTGTACTAACAGAAAATGTGCAATATGCATTAAACCAAAATTTGACCGGTGCAAAAGTATGGGCACCTCAACAGAAAAGTGACATTAATATTTAGTAGATCCTCCTTTTGCAAAAATAACAGCCTCTAGTCGCTTCCTGTAGCTTTTAATCAGTTCCTGGATCCTGGATGAAGGTATTTTTGACCATTCCTCTTTACAAAACAATTCCAGTTCAGTTAAGTTTGATGGTCGCCGAGCATGGACAGCCCGCTTCAAATTATCCCACAGATGTTCAATGATATTCAGGTCTGGGGACTGGGATGGCCATTCCAGAACATTGTAATTGTTCCTCTGCATGAATGCCTGAGTAGATTTGGATCATTGTCTTGCTGAAATATCCATCCCCGGCGTAACTTCAAATTCGTCACTGATTCTTGTACATTATTCTCAAGAATCTGCTGATACTGAGTTGAATCCATGCGACCCTCAACTTTAACAAGATTCCCGGTGCCGGCATTGGCCACACAGCCCCAAAGCATGATGGAACCTCCACCAAATTTTACAGTGGGTAGCAAGTGTTTTTCTTGGAATGCTGTGTTTTTTGGATGCCATGCATAACGCCTTTTTGTATGACCAAACAACTCAATCTTTGTTTCATCAGTCCACAGGACCTTCTTCCAAAATGTGCTTTTGCATACCTCAGGCGACTCTGTTTGTGGCGTGCTTTCAGAAACGGCTTCTTTCGCATCACTCTCCCATACAGCTTCTCCTTGTGCAAAGTGTGCTGTATTGTTGACCGATGCACAGTGACACCATCTGCAGCAAGATGATGCTGCAGCTCTTTGGAGGTGGTCTGTGGATTGTCCTTGACTGTTCTCACCATTCTTCTTCTCTGCCTTTCTGATATTTTTCTTGGCCTGCCACTTCTGGGCTTAACAAGAACTGTCCCTGTGGTCTTCCATTTCCTTACTATGTTCCTCACAGTGGAAACTGACAGGTTAAATCTCTGAGACAACTTTTTGTATCCTTCCCCTGAACAACTATGTTGAACAATCTTTGTTTTCAGATCATTTGAGAGTTGTTTTGAGGAGCCCATGATGCCACTCTTCAGAGGAGATTCAAATAGGAGAACAACTTGCAATTGGCCACCTTAAATACCTTTTCTCATGATTGGATACACCTGACTATGAAGTTCAAAGCTCATTGAGGTTACAAAACCAATTTTGTGCTTCAGTAAGTCAGTAAAAAGTAGTTAGGAGTATTCAAATCAATAAAATGATAAGGGTACCCAAATTTTTGCACTGGTCAAATTTTGGTTTAATGCATATTGCACATTTTCTGTTAGTACAATAAACCTCATTTCAATCCTTAAATATTACTGTGTCCATCAGTTATTAGATATATCAAATTGAAATGGCTGTTGCAAACACCCAAATATTTAGAACTAAAAATGATTAAGATTAATAGGGGTGCCCAAACTTTTTCATATGACTGTATATATATATATATATATATATATATATATATATATATATATATATATTTACATATTATAATGGACGCAGGCTGATATTGGTGGCCATATTGATGTAGTTATATCATCATGTGCAAAACGCACCCATGACATGTAGTGTAGGAGACCTCCGATTTAGGCTCTTTTCACATCAAGTTAAAGCCCTACGTCTGCCATATATGTTAAACATATCCATTGATCTGGTATGTGTTGGTATAATCTTTTATTTGGGTTGTTAGATTGCTGTAAATTGTAAGTTAACCCCACCACAGCCATTTTTTCACTTTTGGTTTTCATTTTAACCCCTTCCCACTCTACGCTGTAGTATTACGTTGAATTGGAAAAATATAAAAAAGAAATAAATAAAAAGTTAAAAAAAATCTCATCTTTTAATTTCAAAAACACATAACGTAAACCATATTGGATATCCCCATGTGTGTATAAGTCTATCCAAAAATAGCTGCATATTAGGTTCACATTCCAGACTGTGTGTTTAGCTATCTCAGATTCTATTATAGCTATAACCAATTTTCTTGGTGGCATAAAACCGGAGATACAGCCATTTGATTTTCCCTGGTAACAGCTCAGTTCGGGTAAGTTCACACGGCGGAAAATGAAGATGAATTCCTCTTCATTTTCCACTGTGGTCTATGTCCTGCATTGGCATTCCATCGTGACTTTCTGCTACTGATTTAGACCAAGATGAATGGGTCTAATCGGCAGGGAGTCTTGAGCTGCAGAATCCTCTGCAAGATCGAGCCGAATCCTTTTTTTCCAGCATCCTGCTGTGATCTTTGCCTCCTGTTGAAAACAATGAGAGGCAGATGCCGGGCAAATTCCTCCGTGTGAACGTACCCTTACAGTCTGTTTTCTATTAAAAAGGAAGTTAGATAAGTTAATAAAGTATATTACAAAAATAGTCACCAAATAACCACTGACACAATGGAAAAAATAGTAAAATTAAAGTTACACTTTAACAAAAATTCTAAACTTTAAAATTAACCGATTAAGTCAACAGACGGTCACCACTCAGATGGTTAGAGAAATCTTTAAAACTCTGTAAAATTTGTAATTACTTATATTTGCAAAAATGTTTAATCTTAAAGGAGTTGTCCGGGATAACCACTTTTTTAATATGAGGCCAGGGAAGGTGTGGCCCTGCTGCTCCGGTGTTTTCTGCCGGCAGAAGTCCCCACTGAATGTGACTGCTGAGGCCAATCAGCGGCCCAAGGAAAGGGACACGGGATGTCACAGTGCGGCGGGAACTTCCACTGGAAGAAAACAACGGAGCAGCAGGACTGGACCACACTGGGAGACATCGAAGCCAGGGCTGTTTTAATACATTAAAAGGCCCTGTGCAAACTTTTACTGATGCAAAACATATTGATGACCAAGTTCTGTCCCCTAAAAATTGATCAGTCGGTTGGGTCAAAAAAGAAAGACCAATGAAATTGAAATTTATTTAAAAAACTGATGCAAAACGGATGACAATCGGGCATCAAAACAAGCTGCCACTAGTTCTGGATTTAGTTTAAAAAAAAACAAAAAAAAAAAACTGTATACACAATGTAATTTTCCATTATAATATTGCTGGATTTATAGAAATGTTATAATTTTTAATTTTAGTTTGAAATAAAATTATGAAATCCATTTTTAATCTTAACAGAAAATCCCAGTAAGAACTCTGAGGGAGACGTCATATCATCACTAAATTGTACAGTAGAAGACGGAGATATCATGGAACACGATTCAGGAGAAAATCTCTCTAGTCTTAATTTATCTCCGGAATCATGTAATTCCCCAAAATACGGAGAACCTACTCCTGACCAATCTCAGATTGTTCCCACAAGTACAGGTCACAAAGAATGCTCACAGCTTTCTGTACACAGAAAAATTAACACAGGAGAAAAGTCTCACTCCTGTGCTGAATGTGGGAAATGTTTTACATCAAATTTTAATCTTGTTAAACATGAGAGAAGTCACACAGGAGAGAAGACATTTGTATGTTCAGAATGCGGAAAATGTTTTATGCACAGATATGCTCTTGTTAAACATCAAATGATTCACACGGGGGAGAAGCCATATTCATGCTCAGAATGTGGGAAATGTTTTAGAATAAAACCAGGGCTTGTTACACATATGAGAATTCACACAGGAGAGAAGCCATACTCATGTTCAGTATGTGGGAAACACTTTCCAGATAAATCAAGTTTTAAAAAACATGAAAGAATTCACACGGGGGAGAAACCATTTTCATGTTCTGAATGTGGGAAACGTTTTACAGACAAATCGAATCTTGTTGTACATGAGAGAATTCACAGCGCGAAGAAGCCATATTCATGTTCAGAATGTGGGAAATGTTTTTCAGATCAATCAGCTTTGGTTAAACATAAAAAAATTCACACCGGGGAGAAACCATTTTCATGTTCACAATGTGGGAAATGTTTTATAGCTAAATCAAATTTTGTTAGACATCAAAGAATTCACATGGCGAATAAGGCGTTTTGATGTTATGTTATAAGTTTTTAACATTGGGTTTATAGACATTAAAGGGGTTTTCCAGAACTTTAATATTGATGATCTATCCTTAGACTACTATTACTATCTGCTGACTATTACGGTAGGATCACATGGAGGAAAAAATTTGCTGCAGATTTGGGGGCAAATTTCACCCCTGAATACGTGGTAGATTCCGCTCTGAAAGCAATGGGAGGCTGAGATCGCGGAAAAAAAATCAGTGTCCTGCTCGAGCTTTTAGTGTATTCCGCGGCTTGGAACTCTATGCTAATCAGCAGAGGAAAGCCGCGACAGAATGCCGATGCAGGCCTACAACACGGTTGAATACGACAGTGGAAAATAAACAGAAATTCGTCTGTGTCTGAACATACCCTTAATGTCAGCAGATAAGCGGTTTGAAGAGCTTGTGGTCAGACCAGCGGTCACATGGCTATCTACAACATCATCGGTGTTGATCAACTTTCCTTCATCAATATCATTCATTACTAGTACTTATTTTTGGGTGGAGTTCGGTGAGAGGGATCCAAAAAGCTAAAGTATTCAAGAACATACCAGTTCTTATTTTCTCCCACCATTCCTTGGTGGGTTTTACTTGTATGTTTAAGGTCTACTTTAAGCCGAGCTTCGATCTTTCTTACCCGTGATGTCTCATTATCCTCAGGCCGCCTATGATACAATGAAGAGTTCATAATGGGTTGTATAATAAGTGTCCCCCACCCAGATAAAGTAAAGCTGCCCAAAACCATTAAATTTGTACCACTATGTCCTCAGTCAGTATCACTTTTTTCTGCCACGAGTCTTCTCCTCCTTTGGCCAAATAACTGCTGCTTCTTTCCATTATAGATTGTTCCAGAAGTCATGTTGCTTGCCTAACTGTTCTGGGACAAACTATTGTCTAATGTTTTGTTTTTTTTTTGGACGGCAAAGTTTTCCTTCGGCACACTCTCAATGTAGTTTTTGTCATGGTAGACATCAAAGGTGGCAGAAGGTTGTATGATGAAGAACTTTGCGTTCTTGTCTCAGGCTTATTTGGTTGGGGCAGACTAGTTTGGACCAAATGGCAGTTGTCTGGAATATCCACTTGTAGATGGTTTTCTGGACAGTGGAATGGTTTATATCCAATTATTTGGCCATCTCCCCTTGCCATGACCCTTCTGAAGGCCTCGAAGTGCACTTGATCTAGGCCTCGTGACACCACATATTTCATTATCAAAGAGCAAACAAATGTTTACCAACTCTGCAACATTTACTTATAGCGTTTCATTTTACAGTATACTGTTTGATCAAAAACTGATATTTAATGTATTGAACATATTTTAACATGTTAAAAATAAAAAAATGTTTTTGTATTTTTACATGACTGTACTTAGACACTACTGACTCCATAAATATGTCCTTGAAGGAGGAGTATGCAATGTCTCAGAGCAAGCAGTGTGGAGATGGCACTGTGGGGTAGGCACAAGATGGTGGATGGTCCTACCCTCTCCTATCTAGTCACTTTGGTGCCAAATCCTCTTGCACACCCTAGGTGAGCAGAGTGATGAGGGGGTCACACCTATGTGGTTGATACATATAGGTTTCCACTGGGCAACCTAGTGTGGGTCTCCTAGATGTTAGTGTTTTGGGGCACCTTTTAAGGATGGTGCGATTGAGGCTAGGCTCACATCTGCCACAGATTTCGCTGGAAATCGGTGGAAAGAAAAGTCCTGTTCGTTATAAAACCAGCAGAACCCGGCAGATCTCATTACAGTCTATGGGATCCTCGGCTTTCCCCATGTGGAACCAAAGGATGGAAACCCAAACGGTAGTGTGAACCAGATATAGGAGATGCAGTGGTCGTTGAACAGGTGTTGCTTGCGGCACAGTTTACTACGGCAAATCTTCCAGTTACAAGCAGCATGGAGGTAGAGTTTCTTTAACAAGCAGTATCCACACAAAGAGAAGTGGTGTCTGCCATTCACTCCCTCTTCTAGTCCTGTCCCTTTCCACCATGGCGCATACAGAGCGATGCTGGCTCTAGGTCCCCATTCCTAGGACTTTGTCCTTTGCTTTAGCCACCATTGGGGAAATGCAGGACTCATTTCAGCCATGGATAGTGGTTTTCTGACTGGTAGGCAGTGAAGATCTTCTCTCATCGTGGGGCTCAGTGTTGGGGCAGCCTGAAGTCTAACTGCCACTAACTAGCGACTAGAGAGTTGAAGGTGCACTCAGAAACATGTAGGTACTCTTCTGCACCTAACAGGCCATAACTTTTTAAACTTTTCATTCAGAGAGCTCTACGAGGGCTTACTTTTTGCAGGACAGATTGTACTTAATACTGATACGATGTAATATTCTGTACAATGTCCTGGGAAGCTGTTTGCATGCAGGACTTTATCTTTCGTTACAAAAGTAAACATGATGATAGCTTCCATCATGTTGTTTACATTAGTGTCAATGGGAACGGACACAGAATCAGTCTGTGAACGTTCTCTGTGACAGCTAAAGTCCGTTGCTGTCATCCTATGACTGAAGACAGCAACAGACATTAGCAACGGTAGTGTGAACTCCCCCTAATTCCACACCATTCTGGAATTTTCAGCTTCGTAGTACATTGTACGGAATAATAAATAGTACCATTCCGAAATACAATTTGTCCTACAAAAATGAGGCCCTCCTATGGCTCTGTGAATAGAAAAATAAAAAAAATTTGGAAGGTGGAGAGGAAAAAAAGAAAATTGAAAAGTAGCTGCAGTGGGAAGAGGTTAAAGAGGCGATCTCATGTAGGCAGCCCCCAATTATATGTCTTATTAGGACATAGCAACATAGTTAGGACCCTCCGCTCTCTACATGGAGGGGCATTCATTTCAGTGGCCGCACGTGATGCTACATTACCCCTCCAGTATTATCTCTATGGACGTCATAGGAGCACAAAGTGCAGCAGTGAGATACATAGTAGACTGGACACCGAGGCAAGGCAAGAGCTGCCAAATCTCTCAGGGATTTACACAGAAAAGAACTAAAAGTCCCAGCATGCCCAGGCTGTTAGATAGATAGAGATGTTGGATATCAGAGAACTACAAATCCCAGCATACCTAGACTGTTATTATAAGAGATCAAAGAACATTACAGGGAGGTGGTATAAGAGGATAGAACTACAACTCCCAGCGTGTCTAGGGCTGATATTATGGAACATCAGAAACTACTCCAGGGAGAGACTATAAGAAGAGACAACTACAACTCCCTGCATACCCAAGCTCTTAACACATCATGTCAGAGGATATTACAGGAGGTGGATATGAGGAGAGAACTGCCACTCCCATAAAAGCTAATAGTACAAGGAAGCACCCCCTGCTGTCACATGAGCATCACCACAGGTGCTTGAGCCGCAATTTACCCTCATCAGTGGTCAGCTGTCATGTGATAGTGACATCATCACAAGTACTGTCATGTGACAGTGACATCATCACAGGTCCTTCAGCTATGGCAATGTAGTAGATAGAGAGCTGGTCCTGGTCAGGTGGTCACTAATGTTGTGCTGTTCTCTCTGTTATCAGTCAGTAGCAGAGGAAAACCTAACAGAACTCCTTGTATGACCTCAGGCCTAAGGTAAGATTATGGGGGAGGATTTTGTGACCTACATTATTATATTAACCCTTTACATACACAGGGTAGTTTGTACGTTAATGCTCAGCGACTTTACTCATTTTTCAAAACTGACGTGTCAATTTATATGGCAATAACTTTGAGACGCTTTAACTTACATAAGTGACTTTGAGATTGTTTTTTCGTGACGCATTGTACTTCATGTTAGTGGTAAACACTGATCAATATTTTTGTATTTATTTATGAAAAAAATAAGAAATTTCATGGAACTTTGGAAAAAATAGCACTTTTCAAAATGTGAACTGCTCTGCTTATCATATAGATAGTCATACCACCCAAATAGTTTAATAAATATTATATACCATATCTCTGCTATATATCGGCATCATCTGTTAATTGTCCTTTAATTTATTTTGGATGTTAGAAGGTTTACAAGTGTAACAGCGATTTTCCAGACTAATTTTTTAGGGACCTCTTTAGTTCTGACGAGGATTATAAAGGCCTATATATTAGAAACCCCCCATAAATCACCCCATTTTCAAAACTGAACCCCTCAAATAATTCAAAACAGCATTTGGGGTGTTTTTTAACCCTTTTAGCATTTCACGGGAATGAAAACAATATGGAGGTGAAATTTCAACATTTCATTTTTTTTTCACTAATACATTCATTTAGCCCTAAAATTAACACATTCACAAAGGGTTAAAGGAGAAAATGCATCAGTTTGTTTTGCAATTTCTCCCGAGCACAGAAATACCCCACTTGTGGGTGTAAACTGAGGTTTGGGCACACGACAGCGCACGGAAGAGAAGGAGCAACGCTTGGAATTTGAAAGGCAGAATTTGCTGGAATAGTTTTTGGGTGCCATGTCTCAATTGCAGAGCCCCTAGAGTACCAAAACAAAGGAAACCCCCCAAAAGTGACCCCATATTGTAAACTACATCCCTCACAGAACATATCAAGGGGTATACTGAGCATTTTGATCCCACAGCCATTTTACAGATTTTATTAACATTGGGATGTGTAAATGAAAAATTACTAAAACTACACTTTATCCCCAAAGTTTTTGTTTTCACAAGGGGTTAAAGGATTAAAAGCACCCCATAGTTTGTTAAACAATTGCTCCTGAACACGGCAATACCCCATATGTGGTTACAAACTGCTGTATGGGTACATGGCAGGGCTCAGAATGGAAATAGCGCTATTTGGCTTTTGTAGGGCAGATTTTGTTTGAATAGTTTTCAGGTGCCATGTCATATTTGCAGAGCACCTAAAGTACCAATACAATGGAAACCCCTAAAAAGTGACCCCATTTTGGAAACTACACCCCTTTATAGAATTTATCTAGGGTTATGGTGAACATTTTGACCCTACAGCTGTTTCACAAATTTTATTAGCATTGGGACCTAAAAAATGAAAAATTATTTTTTTCCTATAAACTGTCTATTTAGTCCCAAATTTTTCATTTTTACAAGGGGTTAACAACGAAAAACACCCCAAAGTTTGTTACACAATTTCTCCTGAACACGGTAATACCCCATATGTGATCGTAAACTGCTGTATGGGTACATGGTGGGGCTCAGAATGGAAAGAGCGCTATTTGGCTTTTGGAGGTCAGATGTTGCTGGAATAGTTTTCGGGTGCCATGTCGCATTTGCAGAGCCCCTAAAGTACCAATATAATGGAAACCCCCCAAAAATGACCCCATTTTAGAATCTACACCCCTCAAGGAATTTCTCAAGGGGTATTATCATTTTGAGAACAAGAGTGCTTCCTGAAAATTAATGTACAAAGTGAAATTTTAAATTTTTAGAGAAATATGCCATTTCATTGCCCAATATGCTGCGCCCACTTTGTGTCATCAGAGGCATGCACTCCTAAAACTATTAGGTGGGCTATCTCGGGGACAAAAAAGTTGTACATATGGGCGTAAACTGCTGCTTGGGCACACAGCAGGGCTCAGATGAGAATGAGCACTGCGCTTTTTAGCTTTTGAAGTACAGATTTAGAGGGACTTTCTGGACACCATCTTGTTTTGCAGAGCCCAGAAGGTGCCAATAAATTGGAATTCACCAAGAAGTAACCCCAATTTGTAGTACAATTTTAGGGTTTCTGCAAACATTACATGGCGTCCAAAAACAACATCTAAATTAGTGGGCCAAAAGCACATAGGGCTCATTCACATGTGCGCCCTGCTGTGTGCCCAAACAGCAATTTATGCCCACATGTATGACACTGGTGTACCCAGGATAACGTACTTAATGCCATATTTGGGTTTAAACTGCTCTTTGGGCACAGCCGGGAAGGAGAGCTATTTTGGTTTTTGGACGTCATACCACTTTTGCAGAGCCACTGAATTGCCAGTAAAGTAGAATCTGCAGATATGTCACCCTACTTTGGATACTAGACCCCTCAAGAAACTTATCAAGTGGTGTAGCAAGCATTTTTAACCCTTCAGTGCCCAATATGTTGTACCCAGCAGAGAGACACACTCCAAAAACTGGTAAGCGGGTATCCGGGGCACAACAGCTTTTGTAGCATTCATCTCTGATACCAGCTGGGCACAACAAATTGCGCACTGAAATAACGTATTACTGGAAAATTCTAATTTTCTCCTATCACCATCCTCTGTGTATTCATTTCTGGAAAATAAATGATAGAAACACTTGGGGGTTAAAAATGCTCATTGTACCCCTGGATAAATTCCTTCAGGGGTGTAGTTTCCAAAATGGGGTCACGTGGCAGGGGAATCCATTTTACTGGCATTTCAGGAGCTCTACAAAAGTGTCATGATGTTCAAAAACCAAACCGTCTAAATCTGTGCTCCAAATACAGTGGGGAAAAAAGTATTTAGTCAGCCACCAATTGTGCAAGTTCTCCCACTTAAAAAGATGAGGCCGGCCTGTAATTGTCATCATAGGTAGACCTCAACTATGAGAGACAAAATGAGAAAGCAAATCCAGAAAATCACATTGTCTGATTTTTAAAGAATTTATTTGCAAATTATGGTGGAAAATAAGTATTTGGTCACCTACAAACAAGCAAGATTTCTGTCTCTCACAGACCTGTAACGTCTTCTTTAAGAGGCTCCTCTGTCCTCCACTCATTACCTGTAGTAATGGCTCCTGTTTGACATTGTTATCAGTATAAAAGACACCTGTCCACAACCTCAAACAGTCACACTCCAAACTCCACTATGGTGAAGACCAAAGAGCTGTGGAAGGACACCAGAAACAAAATTGTAGACCTGCACCAGGCTGGGAAGACTGAATCTGCAATAGGCAAGCAGCTTCGTGTGAAGAAATCAACTGTGGGAGCAATAATTAGAAAATTATTATTATTATTGTTTATTTATATAGCACCATTAATTCTATGGTGCTTTACATTTGAGGATTTACATACGGTACACAAGATGTACAAAACAGATAATACTAACAGTGACCAACTGGCACAGGGGGACAGAGGGCCCTGCCCGCAAGGGCTTACAATCTATGAGAGAAGAGGGATAGAGACAGAAGGTGGGGGCAGAGGCTGTTCTGGTGGTGGTGTGGTGACAGTAGCATTATTGGAGGTTGTAGGCCTTCCTGAATAGGTGAGTCTTCATGGCCTTCTTGAAGCTTGTGATTGTGGGGGTCAGTCTTATGTGTCTTGGTAATGAGTTCCAGAGTATGGGAAGACATACAAGACCACTGATAATCTCCCTCCATCAGGGGCTCCACGCAAGATCTCACCCCGTGGGGTCAAAATGATCACAAGAACGGAGAGCAAAAATCCCAGAACCACACGGGGGGACCTAGTGAATGGTCTGCAGAAAGCTGGGACTAACGTAACAAAGGCTACCGTCAGTAACACACTACGCCGCTAGGGACTCAGATCCTGCAGTGCCAGACGTGTCCCCCTGCTTAAGCCAGTACATATCCGGACCCGTCTGAAGTTTGCTAGAGAGCATTTGGATGTTCCAGAAGAGTATTGGGAGAATGTCATATGGTCAGATGAAACCAAAGTAGAACTGTTTGGTAGAAACACAACTCGTGGTGTTTGGAGGAGAGTGAATGCTGAGTTGCATCCAAAGAACACCATACCTACTGTGAAGCATGGGGGGGCAACATCATACTTTGGGGCTGTTTCTCTGCAAAGGGACCAGGACGACTGATCTGTGTACATGAAAGAATGAATGGGGCCATGTATCGTGAGATTTTGAGTGCAAACCTCCTTCCATCAGCATGGGCATTGAAGAGGAAACGTGGCTGGGTCTTTCAGCATGACAATGATCCCAAGCACACCGCCAGGGCAACGAAGGAGCGGCTTCGTAAGAAGCATTTCAAGGTCCTGTAGAGGCCTAGCCAGTCTCCAGATCTCAACCCCATAGAAAACCTTTGGAGGGAGTTGAAAGTCCGTGTTGCCCAGCGACAGCCCCAAAACATCCCTGCTCTAGAGGAGATCTGCATGGAGGAATAGGCCAACATACCAGCAACAGTGTGTGCCAACCTTGTGAAGACTTACAGAAAACGTTTGACCTCTGTCATTGCCAACAAAGGATATATAACAAAGTATTGAGAGGAACTTTTGTTATTGACCAAATACTTATTTTCCACCATAATTTGCAAATAAATTCTTTAAAAATCAGACAGTGTGATTTTCTGGATTTGTTTTCTCATTTTGTCTCTCATAGTTGAGGTCTACCTATGATGACAATTACAGGCCGGCCTCATCTTTTTAAGTGGGAGAACTTGCACAATTGGTGGCTGACTAAATACTTTTTTTCCCTACTGTAACTCTCCCTCCCTTCTGTGCCTGGTTGTGCCCAAATATCAGTTTATACCCACATATAACATTAGGTACATTATCCTGGGTACACCACTGTCGTATATGTGGGCATAAACTGCAGTTTGAGCACACAGCAGGGGGCAGATGTGAAGGAGCGCTATGCGACCTTTAGAGTGCAGATTTAGATGTTTGGTATCTGGGCGTCATGTCATGTTTGCAGAACCTCTAAAGCAGTGGTCCCCAACCTTTTTTGCACCAGGGACCGGCTGCCGTAGAGGATGGCCCAGCAGGGAGGGGTGGGGCAGGGGCGGGGCTTCGGTCATATGGGGACGGGGTTATAGGCGGGCTCCACCATGTGGACGGGAAGGCTCTCCGCCGGGATGCTGTGGTAAGCGACACCAAGGCTGGATGTCTTAGCTGGATACTTTGCACTAGGCCACGTTGCTATATTAACTTGTAAACTATCGGGTAACACGGCGTCCTTAGCAGCTACAGGACGCCGCGCTATCCGATAGTTTACACGTTACCATAGCAACGTGGCCTAGCGCAAAGTATCCATCTAAGACTGAGGTCAGCCCGCTGCCCCATGGACCGTCATGTTTGACCGCGGCATCTAAGGGGTTAACACCCGTGATCGGAGCTCAGCATCCGCCGCGGGTGTTACACGCAGGTGTCATCTGTTGCTTATAGCTGACACCCACTCTCAATGTCACCCGCTCAGCTTCTGAGTTTGCCATTAGGTATTCATTCCTATGACGTACCGGTACATCATTTTGCGTTAAGGGGTTAATAATGATATGGCATCTTTGTCCGGCAGGTCATTACAATTACGGCAATACCAGATTTATATTGGTTTTATGTTTTACCGCTTTTACAAATAAAACGTCACTTTTTGAAATGGAGCGATTTTCCTGGGATCACCGTATTCTGACAACTACAACCTTTTTACTGTATTCTTGACAGAGATATGTCAGGGCTCTTTATTTGCGGGACAAGTTGTACTTTCTATTGGTATCAATGTTGGGTATACAGGACTTTTTGATCACTTTTTATTGCTATTTTTTGGGGGAAACCGAGTTGACCAAAATATGTTAATTTGTGCATTGTGTTTAATTGTTTTTTTACGGCTGGATAGTGGGGGCTTATACACACACATGGGGATACCTAACATGTATTTTTAATTTTTTTTGCTTACATTATGTGATGACTGCACAGTGTACAGATCAGGAAGAACATGGCTCCATACACTGTGTAGTGGCCCCAGGGTACTGTCATGGGAATCAGCTGATCGATGAGGGACTATGACCCACTTTGAATTGATATTGATGACCTAGGAATTTGGTGCTAAAATTAACAGTACCAATTGCTTAGGAACAGTGGGATCTAAAGAATCAGTACCTATTGAAGGATGTAAGGAGTTTGTGGAGGTGGTGAAAGGTCCTCTTAAATGAATTAAAATAAATTTCAATCCTGGTAGGTGCCATCTGCAGCTGGTAGTATTTGCCTGCATTAATAGGGAGCTGTGTTCCTGTATACCTCCTTTCAGTCACTTTGTCCAAATGACAATTTTTCAATTAAATGTACATTTAATTTAAATACAGTTTACTACATAATGGAACCCCCCCATTTCTTCAATCAGGTATGGGCTCAACAGTTCTGACCTCAATTTATAAGACATTTATGGCATATCCTGTGTGTGTTGTTTTCTATATGATTTAAGGCCTCTGATATACCTCAGGTGCCAACAATACTACAAGCCTTCAACTTGAATGACCTCAAGGATGGACAAAGACTGGAAGAAAATTACCGAAAGAATGTTAAACTTCACCTTGGAGATCATCTACCTGCTGACCGGAGAGGTAAACTTTCTATATTTCTGTATTGTATTATTTAGCAAGAAACACAACAAAGGCAAAATCCAGAATAGACAAGTAGGAGCGTTGTAATGAGGAAGAAAGGATCGGCCAGGAAGAAGAGTGTCGGATGGGCGGAGATTGTAGGTTGCAAGTAGTAGATGGTAATATACTTACCAAATAGTGAGAGGCACGTGTACAAGAGGATACAGTCTACCTAAATAGCTGCTGCTGAAGATCCCAAACAGTGGACACCATCCATTACCAATATCAACTGGCTCATCGGGGGATCTTCTCCTGACACACTATCAAGGACTTGGCATAGGCAAATTCTTCAGGGTAAGTTTATTCATTAAAGAGTTACAAGTTTGTTTTATTAGCTGCCCGGATTCACATCGCCTCCAGTTGGAGAAAATTGTTTCTCTTATTGGCTGAGGTTGTGCAACAGGTTAATACTATTATGCTTCATGAGAAAATTAATTCCACTATTTTTGACACCTGCTCGATCTTTGACAAGATTTAGGCACCCTGGGTCAACAGGTCTCGCATCCCGGGCCTCCCATACTGTTTCCAGCTTTAGTCCTGTGACTGGATTGAGTCATCACTCTCCTCCACCCTTCCCCACTGGTGGATTCTTAGTTGTCATGTTTGCTGCTCTTGTCCATTGTAGTGCTACTTTTCTCCCCCTCCCGTCCTGATTCAGGTTGATTTTTTTTATGTTTATGTTTTTGTGTTCTTATTTTTCCCTTGTTTTCCTTGTACGCTATCATTTGTTATACAATGTTCTCTTTGATATTTGACACATTATGCAGATTTCTTACCGTTTTTGATCGATATGCTGTTTACTGTGCCTTTTGTGCTATTGTCATTTAATAAATACCTTTTACCATTAAGTTACCGTGAAGATCGGAACAATTTCTTCTCTAGCTTATAAAGGCATTTTGAGCCCTTGACTGCCGCACCATTAGATTTAATTTTGATCCATTTGTTCCTGACTGATACGTTTTGTACTTCCACCATTTGTGTATCCCATCTTGTTATGGATGAGGTCTCCAGTTGTGATCTCACTACAGCTCTATACAGCAGGATCACAATGTTCAGTTCCTTAAGTTTCTCTCTCCATATACAGGATTACACAGTAGTGAAGAAGACATCGGGAGACTGTGTGACTCCCAGCAGCCATGTCCATGAGTCAGGAGGATGGAGCAGGAGCCGCAGCCCCATCACAGAGCCTCCCCCTCACTCACCGATACATGAGCAGAAGATTCTAGAACTGACCAACAAGATCACTGAGCTGCTGACTGGAGAGGTGAGCGCTGCTGGGAATGCTGGGACGTTATACAGTAACACCATGGAGGGGTCTGGTGGTGACCGTATCATTGTGTTGTCAGGTTTCTGTAAGGTGTCAGGATGTCACTGTCTATTTCTCCATGGAGGAGTGGGAGTATTTAGAAGAACACAAGGACCTGTACAAGGACGTCATGATGGAAAACTACCAGCCGCCTACATCACAAGGTAAGCAAAGATATATCTTTTTATGTATAATGGGTACAGGCTGATACTGATGGCCACGTTGATGCGCTTATCTCATCATGTGCAGAGCATACCCACGACGTAGTGTAGGCGTTTCCCAATTTAGTCTTTTTCACATCAATTTGAAGCCCTACGTCTGCCATATGCACCAACATATCCAAAGCTTTTAGAACGTGGGGGGTTTCCCTGCCAGACCGACCCTCTGCATCTGCAACTCACTCTATCTTCCTCTCTCAGAAGTAGCAAAGGAACAAGTAACCACCTCAGACTCCCAGTCTACTTCCTGTGGAAATTCAGAGAACCCAAGAGCAAAAGCACTTGAAGAGGCATGTGCCTGTATATGGTGTTTTGTGACAATGGGTGTATGACCCCTTTTGTCAAACCTCAAACAAAGAATATGGGCGTCAGACTCCCACAGAGTCAGAATCTAAATGAGGGGATAGAATAGCCCTGTGTTCCACAGTCGCTATTTTTTAGACATTGTGTCTTCCTCCTGAAGAGGAGAAGCTGGGAGAGGACTGGACATGTATGTTTAAGGACACTAGGTGGAAACCCCCATTGACAGGCATGCTGCTGTGGGGCAAACATCCTCCATTACAACCTAAATAATTTCTCAGGTAGCACCTGTGCACCTGTTGTCTCGCCAGATTGATCACTTCACCACCAGTGCTCCCTGATGACCACAGATGAACCACAAACACCTATACCCATTCGCACTAGTACAATTTGGCTTGCAAACATTAAAGGGAGTCTATCATTAGAATAAACACTTTTTAGCTAATGGCACGTTGGAATGGCCTTTAAAAAGGCCATTTAACTCCTACCTTTCCTTGTTTTCTTCTCCCAGCCAATGCTAAGATTCTTTTCTTCATTTTTGTTAATGAGCACCACGGAGCACCCGGGGCCCGAACCTGAAGTGGCATAGCTAATTGCGCATGTGCGAGAATTCGATTACGTACAGTGCTGCCGGCGAGAACTGAGAGGAAAGAAGAGAAGACCAAGAGAGCGTCACCGCAACGGACGAAGGGGCGGCGAGAAGAGATGACGAGATGGGTGCTCGCAGAAGAGGAGGAACGCCTCGGGTGCTCCCTGGTGGTCATTAACATAAATGAAGAAAAGAATTATCTTAGGATCGGCTGGGAGAAGAATACAAGGAAAGGTAGGAGTAGAATGACCTTTTAAAGGCCATTCCAACGTGCCATTAACTAAAAAGTGTTTATTCTAATGATAGACTCCCTTTAAGCCCTCATATGGCTCTGTGAACGGAAAAATAAAAAGTTGGGGTTTGGAAGGCGGGGAGTCAAAAACGAAAATCAAAAAATACCTGTGGTGGGAAGGGGTTAAAGGGTTATTCCAACTCTTTTTATTATTTTTATTGTTATTATTATTATTTTATACAGCAGCTAGTGGCCCAATAAACATAACAAAGCATACACACTTGTCCCCAGGTCTCCGTCTACAGCGGCGGCAGGTCCTGTTGTTTGTATACAGGTCTCTAACCTACCGCCGCTACAGACAGAGACTTGGGGACAGGTATGTAGTTATTTCTTATGCCACTAGCAACTGTATAAAATAATAATACAAAAAGAGTTGGAATAACCCTTTTAATTGACACCAGGGTGTTACCAGTCCTTCTGGATATGGCAGCAGGGCACTCCCATTCTTCATTATAGGTATAGGTTCAAGAGTTAGGACCCCCATTTATAAGACATTCTGTGTATGTTGTGCTTTATATGATTTAGGGCTTCTTATATATCTCAGATGCCAACAGTACTAGAAGCCTCTACTGGATCCAATTGTTTTACAAGCTCTTCCAGAATTACCCTCCAAGAATGGAGAAGGACTGGAATGAGATTACCAGAAGAATATTAAACTTCACTTTGGAGATTATCTACCTGCTGACCGGAGAGGTAAACTTTCTATATTTCTGTATTGTATTATTTACCGAGAAACACAATGAAGGGAAAATCCAGAATAGACAAGTAGGAGCGTTGTAATGGGAAGGAAAGGACCGGCCAGGAAGAAGAACGTCAGATGGCCGGAGAGTGGCCTGGAGTCGAGGATTTTGGCTACTAGTTTGATATCTATATAAAAACCTAGACCAGGGGTAGGCAACCTTCGGCACTCCAGCTGTTGTAAAACTACAACTCCCAGTATGTATACTTGCTCTGCTGTTCTGGGAGCTCCCATGGGAGTTGTAGTTTCACAGCAGCTGGAGTGCCGAAGGTTTCTGATCCCTGACCTAGACTGACGACAGGAGGACAGCACATGGTCCATCTCCTCTGCCCACATATTATTTCCTTTTTATTTTATCTGAGAATACATAAGGTAATCACAGGTTTACAGTCACTTACTATAGATTTCCCAACCTACTACTCTTTCAGTAATATAATATTTCCTAACATTGCCTCCTTGTTCTTGTGTTTAGTGTCTTGTCTCCTGTGACTTATGTAACTATTTCATTCACTTATACACCACAAATCCCTCAATATATACCCAAGGACAGCAGAATACCACAAGTAACAACAATAGTGTGTGCAGACGCAAATTGAAAAATCATTAAAAATGCATTACAGTAGGGGGAGGGAGGACGGTACCAAATGTAATATTTCATTTTAAGGGAACCTGTCCCACATAGCCTTGTTATAATGCAATCTGCGGCTCCATTAAAAATAGAAATACCTTATACTCTTCTATCAGATGTACTCCCCGCACCGGTGCAGTTCTTCAGTGAAATCAATCTTGCGTCAGACCTTGGTCACATATACAGTGAAGCAGGGGTGTACAACTCTGCCTTCACTGAAGAACAGAGCAGGCAACGGGAGCACCAGAGATGAGTCCGATGAGAATCGTGGGACTCCTCTCTAGGTAAGCGTAAAGATGTTTTTGTTTTGTTTTTTTTTCTCAGCTTTACAATAGGGCTATTTAGGACACTAAACCCCCGATCCATAAGGACCTTTGGTTGGTTTAGTGTCTCAAATCGCCCTGACAGGTTCCCTTTAAAGTGCTACACTAAAGCTATACAATAAAAAGAAAAAAACAAAAATGCTAAATCTAAATTGTTGAGTTCTATTATGTGCCAACACAATGCTACTACCACCCAGGGTGTGACATTATTATTACTATTGTTATTGTTAATTTATATAGCACCATTAATTCCATGGTGCTTTACATTTGTGGATTTACATACGGTACACAAGATATACAAAACAGATAATACTAACAGTGACCACTGGCACAGTGGGATAGAGGGCCCTGCCTGCAAGGGCTTACAGTCTGAGGGAAGAGGGATAGAGAGAAGGTGGGATAAAGCTTATTCATTAAAGAGTTACAAGTTACCATCAAGATCGAAACTATTTTTTCTTCAGCTTAATAAGGTGTTTTGTGCCCTTGACGGCAGCACCAGGAGAAGATCCTCTTTTTATCCATTTGTTCTTAACTGATCAGTTTTGTGCTTGAGATCTTTCACTATTTTAATATCCCGTCTTGGCATTAGCTCCAATTTATTATAGATGAGGACTCCAGAACTGACCCCAGTATTCCATTTATGATCTCACTACGGCTCTATATAGCAGGATCATATGGTTCAATTATCTGAACAAGTAACTTTCACTCCATATACAGGATTACACAGTAGTGAAGAAGACATTGTGTGACTGTGTGACTCCCAGCAGCCATGTCCATGAGTCAGGAGGATGGAGCAGGAGCCGCAGCCCCATCACAGAGCCTCCTCCTCACTCACCGATACATGAGCAGAAGATTCTAGAACTGACCAACAAGATCACTGAGCTGCTGACTGGAGAGGTGAGCGCTGCTGGGAATGCTGGGACGTTATACATTAATACTCTATTACTGCTCTACTGCAGAATACCAGTGACTGTCTCTCAGCTGTCTCTCTATATCTAAATATCCCACTACCGTCTTCGAGACTATTTTCGAGCTGCACCGGTGTTCTGGAACGCTTTACCGCAGACAATCAGATTACTCCCCAACTACAGCAGC
This sequence comes from Leptodactylus fallax, assembly GCA_947044405.1. Lineage (NCBI taxonomy): Eukaryota > Metazoa > Chordata > Amphibia > Anura > Leptodactylidae > Leptodactylus > Leptodactylus fallax. Next base: position 252,387 of record CAMRHE010000375.1, on the reverse strand, counting down.
TTCGAAACTGCCCTAAAGTCACATATTTTTAGACTGGCTGATCACATGACCTGATCACAGTGTTCTACACTTCCGCACACTACACTAACATTTCTTATCTTAAGCTATATACTCTATTCCTCAGAACCTGTCCCCTCCATCTAGAAGTTACCCTGCACTTTGCGCACTTAGTATCTGTATATTCACATATACCAGCGGTTGACAGCTCAGACAGCTTCACTTATGAGCTTATTTATTAATAGATGGTTGGACCATTGTACCAAACAAGCTCTAGCGAGCAGGGCCCTCACTCCTATTGTTTGATACGTTAATTCTTTGTCACATTGTAATGTCTCATATTGCCTGTTCATGTCCCCTGTGATTTGTAAAGTTCTGTGGAATATATTGGCACTATAAATAAAGTTATAATTCATTATTATTAGCACCATGGAGGGTGATGACCATATCATTGTGTTGTCAGGTTCCTGTAAGGTGTCAGGATGTCACTGTCTATTTCTCCATGGAGGAGTGGGAGTATTTAGAAGGACACAAAGATCTGTACAAGGACATCATGATGGAAAACTACCAGCCAGTTACATCACAAGGTAAGAAAAGTTACTTATATATCTTTTTATGTATTACTATGGGCACAGGCTGGCACTGGTGGCCATATTAAAACACTTATCTTATCCTATGTGCAGTGCATAGCCATGACATGTAATGCAGGAGTCCCCCAGTGTAGGCTCTTTTCGCATCAAGTTGAAGCCCTACATCTGCCGTATATGTCAAACATATCCATAGAGCTTTATTTATCCTTTGACCCATTGACTTGGTATATGTTGGTATAATTTTTTATTTTGGGTTCAGATTACTGTAAATTGTCACTGCAGCCATTTTTCACTTTTGCGTTTTCATTTTAAACTTTTTATGGGACAAGTGGCACCATTTAAAGGGGTTTTCCCATCTTACTCTCTCACTAGTTTGTCTGCTGCCTCTTCTTCTCACTTTCTGTATTATTCCACAAGCTGGGGGGAGGCGGCTCTGACTCCTTGATGAACAGGACACTATGAAGTACCATGTATCTAGTATCACTAGATATAGACATTGCCTTTACCATGAGATGTTTATTATCTTTATGTTTACTGCTGTTACTTTTACGTTGTCATGCCAAGACATGACGCTTTCTGTAGCTGTCAAAGCTCTGTTATGCTGAACAATATCAGCCGTTGAGGAAGGATACTTAAGGGCTGTTCTCAATTTCCCATGGTTACTGTTTGGCTCCTGAGCTCTGTTCATATCTGTTTGTTTGCTGTTGTATTTACCCTGGCTTGTTTACCAGATATTCCCTTGTCTTCTGATTATCCACAGGTAATAGTCTCCCCTTCATAGGTAAATGCCCCTCCACATCAGTAATGCTATTACCTTGGATCTCTGCATTACGTCTGGTAATATCGGATCAGTGGGTTTAGTCAAAAAAGAAAGACCAATGAAATTCATGCGTTTTTTTTTTTGTTTTTTTTTTCACGGACAGTAAAAAACTGAATCAAAATGGATGATTCTCAGCCATTAAAAACAGATGTAAAACGGCCATTAAAATAATGTGAATAAGGCCTTAGACTTCTAAGCTGCATCCAGTTATGGCTTTGGTTTAAAAAACAAAGTGTACAAAAAATGTTTCCATCCTAATAGAAATGTAATAAATTTTGTCTAATTTCTTGATTTAAATAAAATGATTAAATCTATTTTTAATCCTAACAGAGAATTCCATTAAGAACTTTGAGGAAAATAGCATATCAACGCTAAATTATAAAGTAGAAGATGAAGATGTCATGGAGGACTCTTCAGCAGAAAACCTCACTAGACTTAATGTCTCTCCACAATCATGTAACCCCCCGAATCCGAAGGAACCTTCTGACCGATCTCAGATTGTTACCAAAAGTATAGGTCACAAAGGGGTTAATAGGTTTCAATGCAGTGAATGTGGAGAAGAGTTTGCAGAAGGCTCACAACTTTCTATACACAGAAGAATTCACACAGGGAAAAAGCCAAACTCCTGTCCTGAAGGTGGGAAATTTATGACATCTAAAACTAAGCTTGTTAGACATGAGAGAATTCACACAGGAAAGAAACCATTTTCATGTTCAGAATGTGGGAAATATTTTGCTTATAAATCAGTTCTTGTTAAACATGAGCGAATTCACACAGGAGAGAAGCCGTTTCAGTGTTCAGAATGTGGGAAATGTTTTAGCGACAAATCAAAGCTTGTTAGACATGAGAGAACTCACACAGGAGAGAAGCCATTTACATGTTCAACATGTGGGAAATGTTTTACATGTCAAACACGTCTTGTTAGACATGAGATAATTCACACAGGAGAGAAACCATTTCAGTGTTCAGAATGTGGGAAATGTTTTGCATATAAATCGCGTCTTGTTAAGCACCAGAAAATTCACACAGGAGAGAAACCATTTCAATGTTCAGAATGTGCGAAATGTTTTACCTATAAATCACGTCTTGTTAAGCACAAGAAAGTTCACACTGGAGAGAAACCATTCGCATGTGCAGTATGTGGGAAATGTTTTAGAGATAAATCGTGTCTTGTTACACATGAAAGAATTCACACGGGAGGGAAGCCATTTGCTTGTTCAGTATGTGGGAAATGTTTTATAGAAAAATCAAGGCTCATTAAACATGAGACAATTCACACTGGAGAGAAGCCATTTTCATGTTCAGAATGTGGGAAATATTTTAGGGATAAATCACTTCTTATTAGACATCAGAAAAATCACACAGGAGACAAGCCATTTTCATGTTCAGAATGTGACATATGTTGTCCTGATAAATCAAGTCTTATTAAACATGAGAGAATTCACACAGGCGAGAAGCCATTCTTATGTTCAGAATGCGGAAAATGTTTTACACAGAGATCGACTCTGGTTAAACATGAGAGAATTCACACAGGAGAGAAACCATTTGTATGTTCAGAATGTGGAAACTGTTTTACACGGAGAACAAATCTTGTTAACCATCAGAGAATTCACACGGGGGAGAAGCCATTTTCATGCTCAGAATGTGGAACGTGTTTTAGAGGGAAAGCAACACTTGTTAGACATATGAGAATTCACACAGGAGAGAAGCCGTATTCATGTTCAGAATGTGGGAAACGCTTTCCAGATAAATCAAGTTTTAATAAACATGAGAAAATTCACACAGGGGAAAGGCCATTTTCATGTTCTGAATGTGGGAAACGCTTTATAGAGAAGTCAAATCTTGTTGTACATGAAAGAATTCACACAAGAGAGAAGCAATTTTGATCTTCAAAGTGTGGGAAATGTTTTATAGAGAAATCAAACCACCTTGTACAGCCAAGACCCGGAGGTCATACCACAAACACAGCTCCTGTGCCCATGGCATGAATGCACAGTGCTATTATGGCGCCAAGTGTTAACTATATGCTCAGTGTGATGTAATAGTACGAGGCAGGGGGAAGGGCTTAAAGGGTTTTTCCAGAGCTATGATATTGATGACCTATCCTTAAAATCATCCTTACATCATATCCACTGGTCACATGACCATCTGCAACGATCTGATATTGATGAGTCATTAAGAGTGCTTATTTTTGGGTAGAGTTCTGTAAGTAGAAACCCTGGAGGTAAAGTATTCAAGTACCTTCTATTTCTTATTTTTTTCCCACCATTCCTTGGTGGGTTTTACTTGTATGTATACGATAATTGATTGTTGCAAGTTCTACTTTAAGCTGAGTTTCGATCTATCTTACTCATGGTGTCTCATTATCTTCAGGCCGCCTCTGATACAATGAAAAAATTCATAATAGGTTGTGTAATGATAAGTGGTCCCCACCCAGATGAAGTAAAGCTGCCACAGGCCATAAAATTTGTACCACTATTTCCTCAGTCACTATCACTTTTTTTTTTTTTTTGGTGAAATGCCATCTGTATTTTCTACCATACATGTGTTCTGGTCCTATGGCCACATAATTGCTGCTTCGTTCCATTGGAGATTGTTCCATAAGTCTTGTTGCTTGCTTAGCTGTTCTGGAGAAAACTATGGTCTGATGATGTTTGTAGACAGTGAAAGTTTATTTCTTTTGGCACACTCTGAATGTTAGACATCAAGGTTGGCAGAAGGTTTTATGGAGAACAACCTTGCGTTCTTCTCTTAGCTTGTTGGGGTAGACTGGTTTGGGACAAATTATAGTTGTCTGGAATAACCACTTATAGATGTTTTCTGGACAGTGGAATGATTGATATCCACTAGTTTGGTCATCTTCCCATTCCAGACACGGGCTTCCATAACCTTTCTGAAGGCCTTCAAGAGTTCTTGATCTAGGCCTGGTGACTCCACACATTTCATTAACAAAGAGCAAACCATACCAAATGTCTGTGGTTTAGAGAATAGACATTCCTCCTAGATCCTCACATATCTTCTAGAAAGACACAGAAGGCTTCCAAAAGGCCCTTTCCATTGCTATAATTGAGTTGCTATGCTGTACGTGAAAATTTATAAAAAAAAAAAAAAAAAAGTCTGCCATTTATGAGAGAGTCGGATCTGAAGTCAGAATGTGAGCTTATTGACTATGAAGTTTTTGCATTCCATGAAAAAAAATCTATGAATTTTTTTTTAATAAAGTGTTGAAAAGTGTTTGTTCAGCATTTTTTTTTTAAATCTTTTTATACGGTTTGATCAAAAACTGATATGTTTACATATGTTAAAAATTTTAAAATAATATACATGATGTTACCTTGCATTTTTACGTGACACTGCAGACTCCCTGAAGGATAAGTAAAATGATCATGCAATGTTTCAGGGCAAGTAATATGGAGATGGCACCATGGGGTAGGTCCAAGACGGTGGCTGGTGCTACCCACTCCTGTCTGGTGGCTTTGGTGCCAAATCCTCTTGTACGCCCTAAGTCAGTAGAGTGATGGCTGATTAACCCCGCACTGCTTTCAGTCATTGACCCTATAATGTGTCGGTCAAACGTGACCAAGGAACCATTTTTCCAGTGGTGCCTGGGCACCGTCATTTTGGGGTGCATTGCTGGTCCCAGGAGTGAGATCCGGGTGCGGCGATCCATTGCCTAAGCTGCCAGGAGCCTATTGATGGCTCCCTGGCTGGTCTTCAGTAGGATTCTATGACAGGCTGCAACAGAACTTTTCTCTCCGACGATTTTCTGCGGCAGAGTATCCAACAGAGTCTAAATGCAGATGTGAACCTAGACATAGTATTGCAGTATATTGTATAGTAATCAGAACCCCTAGAGTTCAAGATCCCAGGGGAAGGGGGGTTTCTAAAAGTAACAGTAATAAGTTAAAGTATATAACATTTTTTTAAAAGAGAGACAAATTCAAGTTACCCCCCTTTCCCTAGAAAGCATATAAAAATAAAGTAAAAAATAAACAAATTGGGTATCCCTGCATCCGAAAATGACTCAGCTACAAACATATACAATTATTTTTCATCGCAGAAAAAAAAAATCAAAAGAGACAAACTGCTGTTTTTTTTTGTCGTTTCACTCCCATAAAAATTTGAATAAAAGAAGATCAATTCCCCAGTAGCTGCTGGTGAACCCTGGCAGAAGGGGAACGACAAAACAGTGAGTCCTAAGCTGAACCCGAACCCCTGTCCCTGCCTACTTGCCTCAATGCCCTAGGCGACAGAGGACAACTAGGTGGCAATCCCTTCTTAGCATATAGGTGTTGACACAGAACGAAGACAAGACAAACAACAACAAAGGGAGATCAGCTAGCCAAGGGGTCAGAACCAATTGAGCGGCGCAATACAAAATCAGAACCCAAGAGAGTAGTCACAAGAAAAGCCAAAGGTCAGAAACGTAAATACAAATAGGAACAGTATAGAGCCAGCACAAACAGAAAAGGCAGTAGCAAGCGCTAAGGTGAATGTGGGAAAACAATAAATAGGAAGGAAGAACCTACCCCAGACTTGATTGGAAGGAAACATGTCAATCACCCAAGTAAGGCTGAGATTAACTATTTGAGGAGCAGAGGGAAACAAGGGTGTGAGATGGGTGTGGTGGAAAATCAATTATAGTGGTGAGGGAATAGAGCAGTGTTCAGACAGAGTACAACAAGAACCTAAAGCAAGGAATCATAGCCGGACACATCTCCTGTGCCGTAGCATGCGATGAGAGAATGGCGGCGAAGTCCGAAAGGGTAAGGATGTTACAATAACCACAGCTTTTTTAGAACTGCTTTATATCTATGTTGCATAGAGTCAACCAACTTCTGGCACCTGTCAACTGGTATTCCAGCCCAGGATGCTTTGACTACATCCCACAATTTATTTGCATTTGTTGGTTTTGCCTAAGAAACGGCATTTTTAATGTCACCCCACAAATGTTCTATCGGATTAAGGTCCAGGGATTGGGCTCCATAACCTCAATTTTGTTGGACTGGAACAAAGATTTTGCTCGTTTACAGGTGTGTTTAGGGTCGTTGTCTTATTGAAACACCCATTTCAAGGGCATTTCCTCTTCAGCGTAAGGCAACATGACCTCTTCGAGTATTTTGATATATGCAAACTGGTCGATGATCCCTGGTATGCAGTAAATAGGCCCGGCAGCATAGTAAGAGAAACATGCCCATATCATGATGCTTGCACCACCATGCTTCACTGTCTTCAGAGTGTATTGTAGCTGGAATTCAGAGCTTGGGGGTTGCCTGACGAACTGTCTACGGCCCTTGGACCCAAAAAGAACAATTTTACTTTCATCAGTCCACAAAATCTTTCTCCATTTCTCTTTAGGTCAGTTGATGTGTTCTTTGGCAAATTGTATCCACTTCAGTACATGTCTGTTTTTTTAACAGTGGGACTTCTTGCTAAAAGATTAGCTTCACAAAGGCATCTTCTAACTATCCCAGTACTCACAGGTACTGTAACTTGAGTCTGTCTTTGATCATCCTGGAGCTGATTATTGGCTGAGCCTTTGCCATTCTGGCTAGTCTTTCATCCATTTGAATGGTAGTCTTCTGTTTTCTTCCACGTACAGTGGGGAAAAAAAAGTATTAAGTCAGCCACCAATTGTGCACGTTCTCCCACTTAAAAAGATGAGGCCGGCCTGTAATTGTCATCATAGGTAGACCTCAACTATGAGAGACAAAATGAGAAAACATATCTAGAAAATCACATTGTCTGATTTTTTAAGAATTTATTTGCAAATTATGGTGGAAAATAAGTATTTGGTCACCTACAAACAAGCAAGATTTCTGGCTCTCACAGACCTGTAACTTCTTCTTGCCGTAAACTGCTGCTTGGGCACACAGCAGGGCTCAGATGAGAATGAGCACTGCGCTTTTTAGCTTTTGAAGTACAGATTTAGAGGGACTTTCTGGACACCATCTTGTTTTGCAGAGCCCAGAAGGTGCCAATAAATTGGAATTCCCCAAGAAGTAACCCCAATTTGTAGTACAATTTTAGGGTTTCTGCAAACGTTACATGGCGTCCAAAAACAACATCTAAATTAGTGGGCCAAAAGCACATAGGGCTCATTCACATGTGCTCCCTGCTGTGTGCCCAAACAGCAATTTATGCCCACATGTATGACACTGGTGTACCCAGGATAACGTACTTAAAGAGTATTTGGGTTTAAACTGCTCTTTGGGCACAGCCGGGAAGGAGAGCTATTTTGGTTTTTGGACGTCATACCACTTTTGCAGAGCCGCTGAATTGCCAGTAAAGTAGAATCTGCAGATATGTCACCCCACTTTGGATACTAGACCCCTCAAGAAACTTATCAAGTGGTGTAGCAAGCATTTTTAACCCTTCAGTGCCCAATATGTTGTACCCAGCAGAGAGACACACTCCAAAAACTGGTAAGCGGGTATCCCGGGCACAACAGCTTTTGTAGCATTCATCTCTGATACCAGCTGGGCACAACAAATTGCGCACTGAAATAACGTATTACTGGAAATTTCTAATTTTCTCCTATCACCATCCTCTGTGTATTCATTTCTGGAAAATAAATGATAGAAACACTTGGGGGTTAAAAATGCTCACTGTACCCCTGGATAAATTCCTTCAGGGGTGTAGTTTCCAAAATGGGGTCACGAGTCAGGGGAATCCATTTTACTGGCATTTCAGGAGCTCTACAAAAGTGTCATGATGTTCAAAAACCAAACCGTCTAAATCTGTGCTCCAAATACAGTGGGGAAAAAAGTATTTAGTCAGCCACCAATTGTGCAAGTTCTCCCACTTAAAAAGATGAGGCCGGCCTGTAATAGACATCATAGGTAGACCTCAACTATGAGAGACAAAATGAGAAAACATATCCAGAAAATCACATTGTCTGATTTTTAAAGAATTTATTTGCAAATTATGGTGGAAAATAAGTATTTGGTCACCTACAAACAAGCAAGATTTCTGGCTCTCACAGACCTGTAACTTCTTCTTTAAGAGGCTCCTCTGTCCTCCACTCATTACCTGTAGTAATGGCTCCTGTTTGACATTGTTATCAGTATAAAAGACACCTGTCCACAACCTCAAACAGTCACACTCCAAACTCCACTATGGTGAAGACCAAAGAGCTGTGGAAGGACACCAGAAACAAAATTGTAGACCTGCTCCAGGCTGGGAAGACTGAATCTGCAATAGGCAAGCAGCTTGGTGTGAAGAAATCACCTGTGGGGGCAATAATTAGAAAATGGAAGACATACAAGACCACTGATAATCTCCCTCCATCAGGGGCTCCACGCAAGATCTCACCCCGTGGGGTCAAAATGATCACAAGAACGGTGAGCAAAAATCCCAGAACCACACGGGGGGACCTAGTGACTGACCTGCAGAAAGCTGGGACTAACGTAACAAAGGCTACCGTCAGTAACACACTACGCCGCCAGGGACTCAGATCCTGCAGTGCCAGACGTGTCCCCCTGCTTAAGCCAGCAAGTTCCATCAGCAAGGACATTGAAGATGAAACGTGGCCGGGTCTTTCAGCATGACAATGATCCCAAGCACACCGCCAGGGCAACGAAGGAGCGGCTTCGTAAGAAGCATTTCAAGGTCCTGGAGTGGCCTAGCCAGTCTCCAGATTTCAACCCCATAGAAAACCTTTGGAGGGAGTTGAAAGTCCGTGTTGCCCAGCGACAGCCCCAAAACATCACTGCTCTAGAGGAGATCTGCATGGAGGAATGGGCCAACATACCAGCAACAGTGTGTGCCAACCTTTCCATTTTAAAGCGTTGGAGATCATTTTAGCTGAATAGCCTATCATTGTCAACAGTTCTTTAGAAGTTTTACCCTCTCCAATTTTAATCAAAGTACTCTGTTCTTCTGAACAATGTCTAGAACGACCCATATTTCTCAGGCTTTCAAGGTGAAATGCATGTACAACATGTGCTGGCTTCACCCTTACATAAGGGCTACCTGATTCACACCTGTTTCTTCACAGAATAATTGACCTCACTAATTAACTTCCACACTGCTATTATTCTGAACATGCCCCTTTCAATTAATTATTCAAATACACAGACTTAAAAACCTGTATATCATAAATGCAGAGTCTGGTGGTTTTCCAAGACTCTTCTGCAGCAACTGGTAAATTGTTTGACGTGGTAATATAATTTATACCAAAAACAGTGATTAATCTGGTTAGTCATATTGGACTGCTATTATTTTGGACACTACTGTAAATTTAGTATTGCCGTCATTGTGCTACTCACAGCATATAGGTTACATGTCAATTTGGCCACACAGTAAACACCATGAAAACGAAACCCATAAGAATGTATCGCAAAAGCAGTTTTTCTTGAATTCCACCTTATTCTGATTTTTTTTTTCCAGCTTACCAATACATCATATGGAATATTAAATGGTACCATTACAAAGTAATATGTGCCCCACAAAAAATAAGCCCCCATACAGCTCTGTGAATGGAAAAATAATAGCTTTGGGAACGAGGGGAATAAAAAAGAAAATAAAAAAAATGGCTGCAGTGGGAAGAGGTTAATGAAGTGATCTCATGGAAACAGCACAGTGGCTCAGTGGTTAGCACTGCAGCCTTGCAGCGCTGGAGTCCTGGTTTCGAATCCTGCCAAGAACAACATCTGCAAGGAGTTTGTATGTTCTCCCCATGTTTGCGTGGGTTCCTTCTGGGTACTCCGGTTTCCTCTCACACTCCAAAGACATACTGATAGGGAATGTAGATTGTGAGACCTATATGGGACAGTGACTGTCAATGTCTGTAAAGCGCTGTGGAATATGATGGCGCTATACAAGTAAGCATAATAAATAATAACCCCCATTTATATGTCTCACTAGCAGAAGGACCCAGCTTCGCACGGGTATATTTCATTTTAGTGTAGTGGCCCCATAAGAATTGGTCAGTTTTGCACTTGACATCCAGTATAGGTACAGTCTATTTATGGCTGTGTTGCTATGGAAACCTGGTAAATGAAATGTGAACTTATATTGGCTGATACACGTCATATGACTGAATATTTAAGGACCTGCAAGCTGCTATTGACTTATACGGGTCATAAATAGCTTGGTTGCTATGGAAACCTGGAGTAAAGCTGTGTTCCTGAGGAGAGTAAGCAACTGCGAACTTCTATTGGCTGATAAGGGACATGTGACCGTGTGTATGGCAGTTGGAATATGGGTGAAAGACTTGAAGGCTTGTACTCATTAATGCAGGTCATTTTTTGGGAATACTGTATCCCACGAACAGTACGTCCCAGAGAGCTGAGACCCGGTCTAAAATCTTCCTGGACATCTGATGTACCTTTGTGCCAAATTTGGTGAGGATCGGTCCAGTTGTTTGGTCGCGCATAAAGAACAGACAGAAACTCATTTTTATATATATAAGAGATTAGGACATATCGACATAGTTAGGACCCTCCGCTCTCTACATGCAGGGGCACTCATTTCAGTGGCCGCACATGATGCTACATTACCCCTCCAGTATTATCTCTATGGAGGTCATAGGAGCACAAAGTGCAGCAGTGGGAGACCGGACACTGATAACCGAGCCAAGACAAGAAGCGGAGTGTAAGGAACACTAGGCAAACCTCCTGAGCACAGAGAGAAGGAGGAACTTCCCCAATCTACCACAAGAGCTGCCAAATCTCCCAAGGGGCCACAGAGAATACAACTACAAGTTCAAGCATATCTAGGCTATTATGAGACATCATAGGACATTACAGGGGGGCCGTATAAAAGGAGGGAACTACAACTCCCAGCATGTCCAGGCTGATATGTCAGAGAATATTACAGGGAGGCAGTACAAGAAGAAACAACTACAACTCCCAGCATGCTCAAGTTCTTAACATGTCTTGTCAGAGGACACTACAGGATCTGGATATGAGGAGAGAACTACAACTCCCAGCATTCCCTTAGCCTTCATCCAAGAGAGGAAGAAGGGACAATATTAAATCCATCACATCTACTTTCTTCTCCTCAATAAAAAGCCAAGAACACAGGAGCCCCGCCCCCTCCTGTCACATGACCATCACCACAGATCCTTCAGGCACCATCTACCCTCTGCAGCACTCAGCTCCGCCCACAGTACTGGTCACCTGATGGTGACATCATCACAGGTCCTTCAGCACCACAGAGCAGCTCCTGGTCAGGTGGTCACTGATGTGCTGTTCTCTCTGCTATCAGTCAGCAGCAGATTTCCCATTATACAGCAGAGATATATATACGTATATACGGCAGTTACTTTCTGCAGCAGAACATAACAGAACTCCTTGTGTGACCTCAGCCCTAAGGTAAGCTGATGGGGGAGGATTTTGTGTTTTTCAGAAGAATCTGCGTAAGGCTCTGTTCACACTACCATTAATAACGTCTGTTGCTGTCATCCACTTTAAACTAGTGTAGTAACAGACTGAGCCCCAGCCGTCTGTGTCCGTGCCCATTGACTCTAATGTAAACAGCATGGCAGACACTTTCTCCTATCATGTTTGTTTACTGTCGTGGAAGAGTGAAGAAATCAGGCGATACCTTTTAGAGGCTGAGTATATTTATGAGTAAGCTTTCAGAAGCACAAGCTTCTTTCATCAGACATGGTGTTATACAAGAACTGAAAATTCACAGATTTTTATACACATGGTCTTCAAAGGATTTTAGAGTCCTTAAAAAAAATCAAAACAAAATGCAATCTAAGTAGAGAAGTTATTTACAACAGGTCAAAAAGGACTCTAAAATCCTTTGAAGACCATGTGTATACAGTATAAAAATCTGTGAATTTTCAGTTCTTGTATAACACCATGTCTGATGAAGGAAGCATGCGCTTCTGAAAGCTTACTTATAAATATACTCAGCCTCTAAAAGGTATCGCCTGATTTCTTCACTCTTCCACTACTTTCAATGGCTAACACGGTACAACATTATACTACTGTTTACTTTCGTAACAGCTTCAGTCATGTTTTTACAATGGGGTGAACGCAGACAGACGCCAGACTTCATTTAACCCTTTCCTGACATCCTCCGTACTATTATGGCATAGAAGCCCCCATAAGTGTAAAGCACCATGGAATTAATGGTGCTATATAAATAAACAATAATAATAATAATAAGTGGCTTTTTAAGACAATTTCTAATGGCAGTCTACAGTAGACGGTCACAATGCCTTCCCTGTATCGGCTAGGTGTCTGGTTGTCGTTATGTAAGGCTTCATTGTCAACCCAATGGTTTCTGTAACGCCCATAGAAATGAATATAGAGAGACACAACCATGGCCTCCTCTCTAGGGAATCCCCTCACCATACTCCACACCGATGGGTTCAAGAGTCAGGACCTCCATTTATAGGACATTTATGGCATTTCCTGTGTATGTTGTTCTCTATATGATTTAAGGCCTCTCATATCTCAGGTGCTAGCAATACTACAAGCCTCCATCCTGAATGACTCCAAGGATGGACAAAGACTGGAATAAAGTTACCAAAAGAATATTAAACTTCACCTTGGAGATCATCTACCTGCTGACCGGAGAGGTAAACTTTCTATATTTCTGTATTATATTATTTACCGAGAAACACAACGAAGGGAAAATCCAGAATAGACAAGTAGGAGCGTTGTAATGGGAAGGAAAGGGCCGGTCAGGAAGAAGAGCATCAAATGGCCAGAGTGTGGTCTGGGGGAGAGGATTTTGACTTCTATATAGAAACCTAATAGACTGGCGGCAGGAGGAGAGCACATGGTCCATCTTGTCTGCTCGTGTATTATTCCCTTTTATAGATATATGGCTATCCCGGGTGTACAGTCACTGTAGATTTCCCAACCACATGTGTTGGAGGTTTCTTCAGAGCCTCTACTACTTTCTCAGATAATTAATATTTCCTGACATTGCTGCCGATCCCCACTTCTTTCCCCAGCAATAATATCAGATTGTGCGCCCTTGTTCGTGTGTTTAGTTTCTTCTCTCCTATAACATGTAAAGGTTTCAGCACTAATACACTACAAATACCTCAATATATATCCAAGAACAGTAGAATACAATACCCCAATAACCCGAGTAACCGCAATCGTGTGCACACAAATATCACAGACATTAAATAAAATCCTCAATAATGCCTAATGAAGGAGGAGGCCGGCACACAATGTAATATTCATTAAAGTGCTACAAGTACAGTCTGTACAATAAGTAACAGGAAGTAAAACAAAATTACTTCACATCAGTCTAAATTCTTGAATTCTGTTATTTAACAATACTGAGAGAGAGCCTCCATATAATAAGGGACAGTTCACATTACATAACCCCTCCCTCCTCCGTCACGTATTTTTGATGATTTTTAGATGTTTTTGATAGTTGTGTCTGTATTATGTGTGGAATAAAGAGAAGTGATTTCACTATACAAGATTGTGGTTACTTGTGTTATTGGCTAAACACAGATAGTTCTAGAAGTCTCTCTTGATCAGAGAGGGAAAAAGTGAGTAGTGCTTCATAGGCCGGAGAGTAGCAATAACTTGATCCTACCAAGTAGTAGATGGTAGTGTACTCAGTAAATAGTGAGAGGCACAACATGTACAAGAGGATGGAGTCTATCTAAATGGCTGCCGCTGAAGATCCCGATCAGTGGACACATTCCTGTACCAATATCAGTCGAGAGTAAATGGCTCATAGGGGGATCTTCTCCTGACACTTTCATCAAGGACTTGTCACAGGCAAATTCTTCAGGGTAAGTTTACTCATTAAAGAGTTACAAGTTACCGTCAAGATCGAAAGAATTTATTTTCCAAGTTAAGCAAAACATTTTGAGCCCTTGGCAGCAGCACCAGGCGAAGATCCCCCTTTGTGATCTATTTGTTCCTAAATGAGCTTGTGCTTGAGATCTTCCACCATTTTTGTATCCCATCTTGGCAGCCGTTCTATATTGAGGTCTCTACAACTGACCCCAGTATTCCGGATGTAGTCTCACCAAAGTGCCATACAACAGGATCATATTCGCTCCATGTGTCTCTCTCCATACACAGGAATACACAGCGGTGAAGAAGAAATCGGGTGACTGTGTGACTCCCAGCAGCCATGTCCATGAGTCAGGAGGATGGAGCAGGAGCCGCAGCCCCATCACAGAGCCTCCCCCTCACTCACCGATACATGAGCAGAAGATCCTAGAACTGACCAACAAGATCACTGAGCTGCTGACTGGAGAGGTGAGCGCTGCTGGGAATGCTGGGACGTTATACAGTAACATCATAGAGGGGTCTGGTGATGACCGTATCATTGTGTTGTCAGGTTCCTATAAGGTGTCAGGATGTCACTGTCTATTTCTCCATGGAGGAGTGGGAGTATTTAGAAGAACACAAGGATATGTACAAGGACGTCATGATGGAAAACTACCAGCCGCTTACATCACAAGGTAAGAAATACAACTTGTTACACATTACTACAGGCACAGGCTGGTACTGGAGACCATGTTTAAGCACTTATCCCATCATGCGCAGTGTATACCCATGACATGTATGTAGGAGCTCCCAAATTTATGTTCTTTTCAGATCAGGTCATCCAACATATCTGTAGGGATTTATTCACCTGTTGGATACCAAAAGAGTATCATTTTGGAATCATTTTTTACTTTGGGTTTTCAAATTGCCTTGAATTTTAAATTAGCCCCTTCCCACCGTAGCTATTTTTCATTTTTGACAGCCATAGGGGAGCCTTTTTTGTGGGACACATAGTACCTCCTAATAAAATCATTTAACCCTTTGCCGCAGAGGCATTTTTCAATTTTCATTTTTGACACCCTGCCTTCCAAACCCTATAACTTTTTTTATTTTTCTGTTCACCGAGCCATATGAGGGCTTGATGTTTGCAGGACAAGTTGTTCTTCATACTGGTACCATTTATTATTCTGTACAATGTACTGGATAGTAGGAAAAAAAAATCAGAATGGGGATTGGAATTGGAATTGTAGAAAAACTGCATTTATGCGACTTTCTTATGGCCTTTGTTTTTACGGTGTTCACTATGCAGGCAAAATGACATGTCACCTGTGTTCTATGTTTCGGTACGATTCCAGAGATACCAAATTTACGTACTTTTATTTAAATTTTAACCTCTTAACCGAAATCTAAAACATTGCAAAAAATAAAAAAATTCTTTAGTCGCCATATTCTGACACTCGTAACTTTTTTAGCTTTCTGTGTACGGGGATGCATAGGGCATCTTTTCACAGTATTTAAGTACTTTTATATGGGTTCTAGGGAAAGGGGGTGATTTGAATTTTTAATTTTTATTATTTATTTATTTTTAGTTTTATTTATTTATTAGACCATCTAGGGGTCTTGAACCCCAGGGGGTCTGGTCACTAATGCAATGCATTGCAAAATACCAGCATTTGTATGACAGACTGTATAAAGCAGCCTGTCATACAAATGAATGCCAGACAAGCCTGGGAACCTTCAATAGGAAATATGTCCTTGGCAGATATAGAGTTAAAGATGTGTATCGGAGGGCAAAATAAACTCACCTCCTTGCCTTGAATTGGGAGTGTGTCTGCTTCTACCAGGGAAGCGGCTGTCTTCACCGTGGCTCTATTCACAAAGGGGGTACAGCCCCACCGTTTTCAGGATTGGTGAGTGTGTCACGTATGGACCGCCAAAACACGTGACGTGGTTGAGGCGGTTAGTGGTTAAAGGGATTGTCCAGACTTAATGGGTTTTTTTTATGGCCTATCATCTGGACAGGTGTTTTGCCAAGTTTTTTCAACACAGGTTCTAGATACGCTTTAAAGAAGGCCGGTCAATTAGGATATAACGCAACTTTATTTAAAATAGTATAATGACAAATCAATTATGGTAAAATGATAGTATATAAGTGATATAATAAATTGATTACAATTAATTACAAGAAATAGTGTGATATTGCATACGCTTTTGTAAAATTTTAGCTACAAAGATTAAAATACAAAGATTAATATGCAAAGATAAGGATACAAAGATTAAGATACAGAGATTATTTACAATCATCACCAAAAGCTTACATCATCATCTGCCCGGAAAATAAATCATCACCCGGAGAAGGCAGAGAACCCTTGGGAAACAACACTGAAGCTTCATCAGCTTCCCCTAAACTTCTTATACCCATTAAACAAAATGCCTGATACAACCTACTGTTGCATAAGCTTGAACTGTGCAAGTGCTGTTTGTCTACCTCATCCGGTAACATGGAGTGGCCAGTTCCAAAGCCTCAGATAAGGTAGCCAAAGCAACCTTCAAAAATGAAAATAGGCTCCTGGGTGAGAAAGATCCCATACATTTTTTCACTTAGATCTGTGAAATAAACAAAATAACTAAGATATCAAAGATATGCAAGGCTGTGCAATTTTGTTGAATAACAGAGTTCACACAGCAATGAGAAATTTTGCTTAAGGCACATAATGGACTCTATAATACAAAATGGAGACTATAATATGCTTCAAATAGCCATCAATTTTACTAGCACTACAATAGGCCATGAATAACTGATCAGTAGATGGCCGACACCTTCCCTCTGGACCGATCAACTGTACAGTGCCACTTCTGGCGCCCGTCCTATACACAATACGGGACCAGAAGCAGAAAGCTCTGTCTGCTGTATCACAGCTGGGTGCTGTCACTGTAGCTCAACTTCCATTGAAGTCAGAATCGGAAGTGGAAAATATCTATGTCCTCAAGGGGCTAAAGATGTAAATAGTTCACTGTTGTTTTTTGCGTTTTTGGATTATCCAGTCTTCTAGATCCATGATTATGAGCAAGTGACTATTCACATTGAGCTATTACATATATATTAGTCAAACAAGGAGTGGATTGAAAGAGAATAGGAAAGGACTTCATGTATGTTCACGTAGAGTTTACTCTGATACCAAAATCAAAAACACATCAGGACTAGCACTGAATATGCCTCCTGTGGATTTCAAGAAAGTGATGCTTATAGTTATATATATAGTTATATAGTTATTTTTGGGGTTTTGAAACTGGCAAGATAGTGTAGGACTCCATTTCTGGCTTTGGCATAAAAACTGCACTCCTGTTTTCATACAAATAGAAATGTTATAAATTTGTCTAATTTCTTGTTTTAAATAAAATTATGAAATTCATTTTTAATCCTAACAGAAAATCCCAGTAAGAACTCTGAGGAAGACGTTATATCAGAGCTAAATTGTAAAATAGAAGATGAAGATATCATGGAGGACTCTTCAGGAGAAAACCTCATGACCCTAAATTTTCCTCCAGAATTATGTAATCCCCTGAATCACGAGGAACCTTCTCCTGACCAATGTCAGATTGTTACCACAAGTAGAGGTCACAAAGGGGTTAATAAGTTTCAATGTGGTGAATGTGGAGAAGAATTTGCAGAAGGCTCACAACTTTCTATACACAGAAGAATTCACACAGGGGAAAAGTCATACTCTTGTCTTGAATGTGGGAAATGTTTTACATCAAAATCTAAGCTTGTTGTGCATGACAGAATTCACTCAGGAGAGAAGCCATTTGTATGTGCAGAGTGTGGGAAATGTTTTGCATATAAATCACTTCTTGTTAAACATGAGAGAATTCACACAGGGGAGAAGCCATTTGTATGTTCTGTATGTGGGAAATGTTTTATAGAGAAATCAAAGCTTGTTACACATGAGAGAATTCACACAGGAGAGAAGCCATATTCATGTTCAGAATGTGGGAAGTATTTTAGGGATAAATCACTTCTTCTTAAACATCAGAAAAATCACACAGGAGAGAAGCCATTTTCATGTTCAGAATGTGGGATATGTTTTACTGATAAATCAAGTCTTGTTATACATGAGAGAATTCACACGGGGGAGAGACCATTTGTATGTTCAGAATGTGGAAAATGTTTTACACAGAGATCAAATCTAGTTAAACATCAGAGGATTCACACAGGCGAGAAGCCATTTTCCTGCTCAGAATGTGGAAAGTGCTTTAGAGGGAAATCAACGCTTGTCAGACATATGAGAATTCACACAGGAGAGAAGCCATTTTCCTGTTCAGAATGTGGGAAATGTTTTCCAGATAAACCAAGTTTTGATAAACATAAGAGAATTCACACAGGGGAGAAGCCATTTTCATGCTTTGAATGTGGGAAATGTTTTATAGAGAAATCGAATCTTATTATACATGAAAGAATTCACACAGGAGAGAAGCCATATTCATGTTCAGAATGTGGGAAAGGTTTTATAGAGAAATCAAAGCTTCTTATACATGAGAGAAATCACACAGGAGAGAAACCATTTTCATGTTTAGAATGTGGGAAATGTTTTTCAGATCAATCAAGTTTTGTAAAACATAAGAAAATTCACACCGGGGAGAGGCCGTTTTCATGTCCAGAATGTGGGAAAAGTTTTATAGAGAAATCAAAGCTTGTTAGACATCAGAAAATTCACACAGGGAATAAGGCGTTTTGATGTTCTATATTTGGAAAATGTTTCACAAGTAAATTAAATTATGAAAATTCATCAGAAAATATATTGTTTGCAAAGTTGAAAATTTTAAAATAAGACTTACTTTACATCAGGTTTATAAACATCAAAGGGGTTTTCTGGAATGAAGATATTTATGACTTGTCCTTCAAGACAGCAGATAAGCTGTTTGAAGATCATGCTTTCCGATAAGCCGTGAAGAGGCCACAGCACTCTTCCAACTCTTCAGCTGCATCAATCAACTCAACTGTGGGTGGTTCTAGGTGTCAGAACTCCAACAATCTGATATGATGACCTACCCTAAAGAAATGTGATAAACATCAGATGTTAAGAGTACTGCTTTACAGGGTTACAGTGAAACGGGGTCTACTGAAGCTGAGCTTCGATCTTTCTTACACATGGTGTCTTGTTATCCTCCGGCAAAATGAGGAATCCATAGTAGATTGTGTAATCTGTAAATCCGCCTCAAATCATGTCTTCAACTGAACATACTATCTGACAATAAATACTACACCGAACTGTCTCATGATCCTACAAAAACTAATTTATGTGAATATTATAATCTCATTCAAGAAGCGGCAAGGGCAGGGATACTTAAAAAGAAAGAGAGAGAGTTACTTACCATCAAAAATCCCACATTAGCTCTGTTTTACCACCTGCCAAAAAATCATAAGGATATAAAGAATCCCCCAGGAAGACTAATTATATCTGGAATGAATTCTATAACTAGAAATCTTTCACGATATATAGATATCCAACTCCAGCGATTTTGTAATAAAATGACCTTCTTATCTAAGAGATTCAACCAATCTATTAGAAAATTAGTTATCCCTAGAATGGAAACAATCATATATATGGGCTACCCTGGATGTTTCTTCTTTATATAGCAACATTCCTCATGAAAAAGGTCTAATAGCGATCTCTACTATATTAGAAAAAGATAACCTTATACCAACAATACAAAAAGAATTTCTGGTAAAAGGAATACAATTATTTTACAACATAATGTATTTCAATTTCAAAAGAAGGTCTATCTGCAAACCATGGCACAGCGATGGGAACCAGGTTCGCCCCCAGCTACGCCAACTTGTATATGGGTTGTTTTGAAGATATATATCATATATACAATACTCACCCTTGGTCTGGATGCATTATATACTATAAACAGTATATTGATGACCTCTTGTTTGTCTGGGAAGGCTCTCCTGACACTGGAACACTGAATAAAAAAGAAATTGAATATTTAGATTTATGTTTGGTTGGCAAAGATAATAAGATCTGTATGAAAACCTTTTTCAAAAAGGTAGATTGTAATAGTCTCCTTGATTATCATAGTTTACACCATAAGAAATGGAAGCAGAATGTACCATATGGGCAGTTTAAGAGGGTACGTAGAAATTGTGCTAAAGATGTAGATTACCAACTACAAAGTAGAATATTGACTCAGAGATTTAAAGAAAAAAATTACCCTAAAAAACTGATCTCTGATGCACAACAAAAAGTTAAGACTCTACCCAGAGGGAATGTTTGGTTCCCAAAATTAAAAATATAGATAACCCATTAACCATAATTATATTACAACATACAACAGAGCACATGCAGAAAAACGTTCTATCCTAGGCAAACATTGGTCAGTTCTGTTAAACGATCAATATCTTAAGACCAGCATATCAAAACAACCAGGGGTCACATATCGAAGAGCCAAAATACTTAAGAACATGCTAGCCCAAGGCAAATTGAGAGCAGCAAAAAAAGACACACTACCTACGATTCTCTGTAAATCCAGTTACAAATGTAACCATGCCAGATGCAAATGTTGTTCATGTATTCAACATCGCATTGACAGTTTTGTGAGCTGATCGACAGGAGAAATTTTTTCCACAAAGACCTGTTTGGATTGCTGTTCATCATTTGTTGTATATGTATTGTAATGCCCCTGTAGACTCCAATACGTTGGACGTACAATTATGTGTTTGAGAGAACGGATTAAAAAGCATCGGTCAAATGTTTGTAATAGTTATCTTAAAGTGGACCTTTCTCGGGCGGTCCGGCCTCTCTGATCCGGCTGCTGTGTGGCCCCTTCCTTCCTGGATGTCCTTCTGTCACCCTTCTGTCCTCCTGTCTTGTCTGCCCCTGTTTGTTGTCGGATTCCTTGGCCTTTTTGGGGCCATCTCTGGCCAGTTTGTTTAAAACTTTGTAATTTATTGAGAATGCTGAGTAATCCCCGTCTGTCCTATGTTTCAGTTACCTTCAGTTCTCTTATGTTTCTCGTATATTGTTATTCTCTCTGTATGACAAAAACTTTTAAAATAAACAGTTGAAAAAAAAAAAATGTGGACCTTTCATGTCCTCATGCACATGCGGTATTATATACCTCTAGAAAGCCGACTTCAGCGCACTGTCGTTATTTGCCTCAGGGCTGAAGATATCAGTGCCGTTAGTTTCGGTACCGATCTCTTCCCACTGTCAGAAGGGCATTCCTGACAGTCTAGCTGGGCTGTAAGGAACGCCCCTCCCCCTTGGCAGTGCTCGTCCATAGACTTGTACTGGGGGGGGCGTTCCTCACAGCTCAACATTATTGCTGGGCGGTAAGGAGCGCCCCCTCTGACAGTACAGCCTATGGACGAGTACAGTCAGGGGGTGGCATTCCTCACAGCCCAGCTAGACTGTTAGGAACGCCCTTCTGACAGTGGGAAGAGATCTGTACCGAAACTTACAGCACCGATATCTTCAGCCCCGGTGCACATAGAGGGAAAGCCAACAGTGCGCTGAATTCAGCGCACTGTCGGCTTTCTAGCGGTATATAATACCGCATGTGCATGAGGACATAAAAGGTCCTCCTTAAACATAGTATCTCAAGACATGCTACTTTAATCCATAACAGCAGTTTTGAGGGATTTTCTGTTCTCCTTATCGATCACATTTTAGCCAACTTAATCGATTTGAACTCCTGAAGAAAAGGGAGATGTTCTGGATTTTTAAACTTAATACACTCTTGCCAGATGGGTTAAATGAGGCAACAGAAGATGTGACACATTAATTTTAACATATTTTAATTTCAATATGAATTTTTTACATATTCGTTATTCATATGTTGATGCATTTATGTTAATTGACCCCAATAGAATAATGCCTCCATATAAGTTTTTATATTGTATTTACATGTGTATTATATGTACTTTTATTTATAGTTATCTAACTAGATGTGGTTACATGCCATTATATTATTGGGTAAGAAATCCAAGGTTCAAAAGTCCTGTTCATTTTCTTTTCAGTCCCAATGAGCTCAACACTGAGACATTAGCAGAGAAAGTGGGCGGAGCATATGCGCAGACCATATGAATCCTGGAAAACGATCTTATGCCTAAAATCTACTGAGCATGCACAGGTTAGCCCTGTGCTCTCTCTCCCCCTGCCCCGTACAGCAATTCGCTGATGGTGATAACTTGGGCTTGCGCATATCCTCAGGACCATACACACCCTCATAAACTCAGACAGCTCTTCCATCCTTACTTGGATGACTGCATGGGCAGTAATTTACGCATGCTGAGACACTGAGCTACAATACCATTCCTTTAGCACCCTCTGCTAGTGCATGTGCGTTTGAAGACTAAAAACACCGACATTTATCGGCGAAGTTTACAGAGGAATGCTGGTTTGTATTATCTTGTATATTTATATAGTAACGTCATGTCGATGTATTTTCTATTTTAAGACCTCGGTATCCCAATATTGTGAATGCTATTGGCTGTTCTATATTAATTGAGGGACACTCCCTGTGGGTGTTTCCTTTATTGCACACTCTTGATTTAAAGCATTGTTTGCTATAGTGGCGATATGTTTTATTTTGCTGCACAAAAAAGGAGCAGTGTTGCTCCGAAACGCTTTTAGTGTTGTGTTTTTTTTACTTGGCAACAAATAAAGAATTCTTCAGTACCTGGACAAGGTTTGGATTTCCTTCTTTTTTTTGCATCCAGGTTGGAGCAGGTCCCATATATGGTACTATTACAGACGTCCTTGAGATTTCCAGAGGAAATCTACTGGTGATCCACCAGATTTTGCATCCAAGGCAGGTGTGGCCATAATCACAACAGAAAAAGGTGTAATTATTAGTAATCTACACATAGTATCAACGGTATCAAACTAGGCACGGCTCGGTGCATTTTTTTGTCTTTTCTATTGAATATCAAGTTTTTGTCTGGTGAAATTTCCTTTGTATTTTCTACCATGCCTTCTTCTGGTCCTGTAGCCAAATAACGGCTGCTTCTTTCCATTGCAGATGAATTCATGTTGCTTTCCTAGCTGTTCTGGGGTAAATTATGGTCTTTCCTTTTTCTTTTTTAGGAAAGCGAACGTTGTTTCCTTTGGTACACCCTCAATAGTTTTTGTCATGGTAGACATCAAGTGTGGTAGAAGGTTTTATGGAGAAAAGCCTTGTGTTCTTGTCTCAGGCTTATCTTGTTGGGGCAGACTGGTTTGTGCCAAATGGGAGTTGTCTGGAATATTGACTTGTAGATGGTTTTCCGGATAATGGAATGATTGATATCCAGTCATTTGGCTATCTCCCATTTCCAGACACATAGGCATCCAAGACCTTTCTGAAAGCTGCAAAGAGCTCTTGATCTAGGCCTGGTGACACCACACATTTCATTAACAAAGAGCAAACCATACCAAATATCTGAGGTTTAAAGCTAGATTCACACAACCAAGTTTCACCGGTGAAACTCGGTCCATGTATTCACCGGATTTTCCGGCCTGAATAGTATGCTGGGAGCGGGAGTCCTAACTAGGAGTTCCTTCCTGCCAGCAACATACGTTCCCATACTATAATCTGCTGGGAGACAGGGACTCCTTGCATTATAGATAACTATACTGATAGGAGCTCCTCTCCCAACATGAAGTTCAAGCCGGTAAATCAGACTAACAAACATGGATCAAGTTTCACAGCTTAAACTAGGTCGTGTGAATCCAGCCTAATAGATTCTCGCACACCTAGAAAGATTGAGGATTCTTTTCTTTTTTTGCTATATATTAAAAACGTTATATAGAAAAAGTTTGCCATTTATGAGGAAGTCTAATCTAAAGTCAAAATGTTAGGTTACCGATTTTGCAGCTGTGCTTATAACATTTCATCCTGTGGAAAAAATATTTATGACTTTCACTTTTAAGAAAGTATTGAAAAGTTTTTTGTTTCAGTTAAATGGAGTAAATTGGCCTAAATGTCTCTTTGGAACTCTGACTGGCCCTTGAATTATTATAATTTACCAGTAGTTGAAGAATATAATATCTAGGTACAGTATATACATTACCAAAACCGCTAGCAAGTGCCACTGGAAGAATGTCTATCCACTGCTGGATTACCTTTAAATGCAGGATATGGGGGTACCCTCCCGCTGTCCACTCTAGATGGCATCCTATTGATCAAAATGATGCTCCTTCCTAAGAGCCTATACATATTGGCACATGCCATAGGACCGTTCCCCAAGTCTTTCTTTAACCTCTTCCCACCACAGACATTTTTCAATTTTAGTTTTTGACTCCCTATACTCCAAGAGCCATAACGTTTTCATTTTTCCGTTCATAGAGCTATATAAGGGCTTAATATTTCGGACAAATTGTACTTCATAATGGTACCATTTAATATTCCGTGCGGTTTAATGGGAAGCTGGAAAAAAAATTCAGAATGGGGTGGAATTGGAGAGCTGCATTTGTGGAACCTTCTTACGGCCTCATTTTCACTGTGCAGCAGAAATGACACGTCACCTGTATTCTATGGGTCAGTATGATTCCAGTGATACCAAATTAATATTTTTCTTTTTACTTTTTAACCTCTTTAACAAAAAAAACTTTGCAAAAAAAAAAAATTCTTAGAGTCACCATATTCTGACACACGTCTTTTTTTGCAGGGCCAGATGTACTTTTTAGATATACCATTTAAGGGATGTCTGTAGCTTTTATCACTTTTTATTAAATTTTTTTATGGAAGGCGAAATGGCAATTTGATCATTTTGATTTTTTTTTCCGGTTACAGCATTTGCCATATGGGAAAAATATTTGTGTGTTTGTTCACCGGGCATTTTCAGATGTGGGGATGCATTTGTTTGTTTGTTTATCTTTATTTGAGATCTAGGGACAGTTCTTGCGATCTCAGCGTGTGTGAGCCATACCTGTAGAAAAAGCCTAAGATGTGGCATGGGCACAACTGGTAGAGCACTTTTTTTTTTTTTTAGGGGCTGTAATGAAAGGATTAATACCCGCGATTGGAGGAGGCTATGATCACAGGTATTACTGCCGAGTCTGTGCTGCACAATACAGTGGAGACCCTGAAGCTATGGTGGCTGTTTTCAGCTCCTGAACGCCCACCATATTTAAACCTCTGACTTTGACCATAATACAGTAGTACGGAGAATGTTGGGAGAGGGTTAAACCAACAATGTTCTCCTTCTATTATTTCATAAATTGGCAATACAGGTGTGGAAGACTACTAAAAAGATCCCTTAATACTATGCTCTGCCCCCTGAGATACCCTTATGGCAAAATCCTGTGTTTCCTCACTAACTATGGAGGAGGCTACATTCTGGATGTCCCATAATGTCCTTACGTTGGACGATTTATATCAGGATGATGTCCTCAAGTTTCTTGTTGGGAATAGAATCTATCCTCTGCACTTTGTATTCAGTTCCCAGAAGCGCAGAGCCTACTATCAGACTACCCCATAGGCCGGTTGTGCGACCATGTGCTTACAGCTGGCTGTGAATTAAAGGCACGGGCAGTGCATGGGGGACACGCGGATGTCGCCTGTGTGCCGCCCATGCTTCTTTGACCCCTTTCATTAAATGAATAGGAGCCATGGAAACAGGGCTGGAAAGGAATAGGACCTTTTCTATATTTTGCGGCCTGGACTGTCAGTCTGCACACATAACTGAAATTCATCGTCATGTGTACGGGCCCATAGAAATGAATGGGTCAGTGTGTTGTCCAGGAAAACACCGGATAGCACACTGATCTTGACCACGTTGTCTGCAAGAGGCCTTAATAGGAGTATTTACTTCTCATTGTCCACGGGGGATAATCGGCTCTATATATTTATCTTTTGGGAACAAAATTGAAGTCCACGCAACTAGCGGTAGAGGGCAAATGGAGATCACACCAAAAATGATAATGAATGTCACTATTCGGTGGATGACACTTGGCATAGCAATACATGGAGTTGGGTGATATTATGGACTGTATAAACGGTGTCATGTATGCTCAATGAATGATCAGTTAAGCCATATCTGTATAGGTGCGAACTGAAATACACTGCTCAAAAAAATAAAGGGAACGCTAAAATACCACATCCTAGATATCAATGAATTAAATATTCCAGTTGCAAATCTTTATTCATTACATAGTGTAATGTGTTGAGAACAATAAAACATAAAAATAATCAATGTAAATCTAAATGAATATCCTATGGAGGTCTGGGTTTGGAATAATCCTCAAAATCAAATTACAGGCAGATCCAACTTTAGTGGAAATGCCTCAAAAATAAGGAAATGAGGCTCAGTAGTGTGTGTGGCCTCCACGTGCCTGTATGACCTCCCTACAACACCTGGGCATGCTCCTGGTGAGGCTCAGTAGTGTGTTTGGCCTCCACATGCCTGTATGACCTCCCTACAATGCCTGGGCATGCTCCTGATGAAGCAGAGGATGGTCTCCTGAGGGATCTCCTCCCAGACCTGTATTAAAGCATCAGTCAACTCTTGGACAGTTTGTGGTGCAACATGGTGGATGGAACAAGACGTGATGTCCCAGATGTGCTCTATTGGATTCAGGTCTGGGGAGTGGGCAGGCCAGTCCATAGCATCAATGTCTTCATCATGCAGGAATTGCTGACACACTTCAGCCACATGAGGTCTAGCATTGTCATGCATCAGAAGGAACCCAGGGTCCACTGCACCTGCATATGGTCTCACAATGGGTCTGATGATCTCATCCCGGTACCTCTGGCTAGCCCATGGAGGGCTGTGTGGTCCTCCAAAGAAATGCCTCTCCACACATGAGGTAAACATGAGGAGAGAACAATTTTCAGCATTCCCAAGCCGTTAACAAGTCACGTCACAGGGCATTACATGAGGAGAGAACAACTCCTAGCATTCCCAAGCCATTAACATGTCACGTCACGGGCATTACATGAGGTGAACATGAGGAGAGAACAACTCCCAGCATTCCCTTAGGTTTCATCTCAAATAGAAAGAAGCGAACACAGTGAAGCCATCCATCTTCTCCCTACAAAGTACACAACACGGGAGCCCCGCCTGTCACATGACCATCACCACAGGTCCTTCAGCCACTATTTATCCTTTTCACTGCTGAGCTCCGCCCCTTATCTGACTGATCACATTATGGTGACGTCATCACAGGTCCTTCAGCTATGGCAGTGTAGTAGATACAGAGCAGGTCCTGGTCAGGTGGTCACTGATGTTGTGCTGTTCTCTCTGTTATCAGGGAGCAGCAGATTTACCACTATACAGAGGAGATATATAGAGAGGAAAACGTAACAGAACTCCTTGTGTGACCTCAGCCCTAAGGTAAGCTGATGGGGGGGTTGTATTTTGTGGTTTGTTGCATTTTGTGGAACAATTTGTGTCATTGTTCTAAAATAGTGAGAAGAAAGTCTTGTAGTGAGATGAGACGTGTTCCATGGGATTATTTCCCTCCAGTGTCCTCCAGTATACTCCCCTCCTGATCTGACATCACTGCTGCCCGCTGCACAGTATGGTTACCGAGGTCAGGCAGGAAAGGATGATCGGAAGACACCACGTAGCGAAACGCAGCAAAAAAAAAAAAAAACGCTGCGGAAATGACTTGAGTTTTTTTTTCGCAGCGTTTTCATTGTGTTTTTGCAGTTTTCCTCTCCGGACTTTCTACCCTTATTATACCTATATGGAAAATGTAAGCATTTCCGCAGGTATAATTGACATGCTGCGATTTTCAAAACCGCGTGCATTTTTGAAAACGCACCTTTTCCGCTGCGGATTTTTTTCTGCCATGTGTGGCTGAGATTAGCCAGAATCTCATTCACTTTGCAGGTAACGTAAAATGCAGGGGTTTTTTTGCCCATGGTGTTTCCGCAATGTGGGGATTCAGCCTTAAGGGATTGTCCAACTAATTTTTATTGATGAATTAATATACTAATATAATTATTAATATAATTAACCTCTCCTAAACATCCGCCATAGTATTACGTAAAATCTCACATGATGAAAAAGTGGTAAAAAACAAAAAAATCAGAAGAGCTGAGTTCTGTTATTTTTGTTCTTTAGCCTCTCAAATAAAATTGTGATCAAAAAAGTGATCAAAACATCTGATATTCCCCAAAACAGTATAAATAAAAAACTACATTTTGTGGCGCAAAGAAAGACACCTTGGACAGCTCCGTATCTGGAAGCTTAAAAGGTGTAAGTGTAAGAGTATGGCGACCAAAAATTTTATTGCAATTTTCAGTTTTGGATTTTTGTAAGGGCCCTTGCACATGACTGAGTCCCATCCGTGGGAAATGGTCTGTGTGAGCAGTAGGATCTGGGTTGATCTCTATAGTACTGAAGTGATAACATTATGTCAGTTCATTGCTGTAGCGATCGGGCCGTTTGGGAGCTCACTGTATCATAACTGACTATGATGTAGTGACTCCAATGCACTTGGCCCAGTTTAGTCGGGGTCCTGTTGTGCACACACTCCGTCATGTGCAAGAGCCCTAAACTTGTTCAAATATGACAAATACTGTATAAATTTGGTATCGCTGTGATCATGCCAACCCAAAGAATATAAGGAACATGTCATATTAGCTGCATAGTAGACAAAAACGAAAACCCATAAGAAAATTGCAAATGCAGTTTTTCTCTACTTCCACCCAGTTTTGATTTTTTTTTTATCTAGCTTCCCAGTACATCCTACAGAATATTATATGGTACCATTGCAAAGTACAGTCTGTCCCGCACAAAATAAGTTCTCATACAGCTCAGTGAATGGAAAAATAAAAAAGTTACGACTTTTGGAAGGTGGGGAGTAGAAAACAGAAATCAAAAAATGAATAATCTCTATTGTGGGCAAGGGCTAAAAAAAAGATGTTTACCAAACAGTGAACACGCAAAAAAAAAAAAAAAAAAAAAATCAAAATTACTGAATCGCTGTTTTTCACTGTTTAACCTACCAAAATGGTATAAAATAAAAACTAAAACTTGCCCTGGACTTGCATGATTCCATAACTGCAGTTTTTATTCTACCCCATTCTAGAAGCCATTCTAACAGTTCTAGAAGCCTCCAGTGGACCCAGTTTTCTCACGTTCTCATCCTGAATGACTCACCAAGGATGGACACAGACAGGAATGAGATTACCAAAAGAATATTAAACTTCACCTTGGAAATCATCTACCTGCTGACCGGAGAGGTAAAATTTCTATATTTCTGTATTGTTGTTATGGTATTGATGCAAGGCCTCACAAAAGCAACAGCAGGAGCGAGCAGTAGAGACAGCTGTTTAAAATTAGCACAGTACTGCGAGCCAAGACAGACCCCCAGACATCTTCACCAGAGCCCACCACAAGGCCAGATGAACTTTAGCTGAATCTGAGAGTATGAATTTTCACCAACAGGCTTTACCAATAATAAACGCATTGCAAGCTGAAACCAAAACAAAACCCACTATTGACTTAAAGAGCAGACCAGTAGCTGGTAAACAGTCATACAGGCAGGAGAGGACATCAGAGGCTAAATCAGAAGGCAGAAACAATATCCAGAAGAAGGCCAAGGGTCTAATCCGAGCGGGCACATCACTGGCAGAATCAGCAGACAATAGAGTATCCAAAAACAAACCAAGAGTTAGTATGAAGCAAATATAATAATAATAATACATTTTATTTATATAGCGCCAACATATTCCGCAGCACTGTACAACTTGTAGGGTTCAAGTACTGACAAAAAAAGATACATTACAAAGAAATAGTCAATTCACACACTGGGACTGAGGGCCCTGCTCACAAGAGCTTACAATCTATGAGGTGGAGGGGGTGACACAAGAGGTAGCAGGGGCGGCATCGGAGGTAGCAGTGCTTATACAGAGGTCAGACAATTCTGTAATAGAGGTTACTGTCATTACACATATATAAAGCTGTATGAGCTGTCACCAGTCCTTTAACGTGCAGATGGTGCCTGGACATATAAAGTTAGTCTGATACGGCATCATATCCTGTGAGGTAATGTTGAAGCATACGGAAGGATTTACATTAGGACATGTAATAGGCCTGTCTGAAAAGATTTTCTTTAGTTTACGCTTGAAGCTGTGGAAATTGGAGAGAAACTCAGGAGAAGTCTTGTATACGAGCGTGGGAGGTTCTGATAATATGAACACAAACAGGAAGCAGAGCCAAATTAGGAAGCAGAACAACAATTAGTCGTCAACCTGAGTCAGGATGGAGGGGTCTGCCTCCTCAGCCGCTAATTGGCCAAGCCAGGAAACTTCTTTTTTTTTTTCTTAATTAACTTTTTATTAGATTTTCAAATATCACCAATGAATATAGACAGTAACATAAAATGTGCATGGCACAACAATCAATAAGTAAACAATCGGATAAGCTATATTACATATCACGATTGACAAATAACACAATATTGAATGGAATGTTAGCATTGAAAAGATACAAAAAAAAAAAAAAAAAACTTCGGGTGGAAGGCCAAGGGTCTCAGTAAATTATTTGGTTAAACAGGAGGTTCCCACAAATATGTCTTAGTAGTGTCTTTAGAGAACTCATACCAAGGCGCCCAAATATCGCAAAACTTCTGGTAGGTACGAAGTTCTAAGTGGGAAAGTTCCTCCATCCGTGCAACTTGAGATACTTTCCGCAGAAAGTGGGATACTGGAGGAGGGGAATCGGATGCCCAGTATAAAGGGATCATAGATTTGGCGATAGTTATCAGTTGAAGCCAAAGACGCTTGTGGGACCTAGGCGGGGAAGTGGGCCATAAATTCAAGAAAATTCCTACAGGAGACAGGTGTTCAGTGAATCCACAAACCTGGTTCAGTATCTGCTGAACTAGTGACCAGTAAGGGGCTATTTTTTCGCATTCCCACCAAATATGCAGGTAGGAACCTGCGGACTTATGGCAACGCCAGCACAAAGGGGATACCTCCAGGAAACTTCTGAACTACAGAAACTTCTCCAGGTTGACCCGGCAACCTTAAATGTGTAGCAGCTGAACTGACAATTTCCTGACAATTGTATTATTTAAAGGGTTTATCCAGCTTCCAAAAATTATCTGCAAATACATCCACAGCAGTGCTAAATTCTCACTGTTCCCTTGTGCAGCCTTTGCGTAGCTTTATTTTACTTGCTGCTCCTTGTATCACTGTTATTTACATGCAGTGAATCTGTGGAAAAACTACATTTCCGATGATTCATGTGCTGGCTCTCACTCTGTGTACCCCTCCCTTCTCCAATCTCACTTGGAATGGAATCAAACTCCCACCCAGCTACTGCGTCTGTGACGTTTTATTTGCTGGCTGAACTGCTCACAGAGAGGGGTGGTGAGCTTGCAAACGAAACGTCCCAGCTAAGGTCAATTACCTAAAAATAAATCAGAAAAATGGTGCTGAATTTAAACAGGATATATATTAGGAAGTGTTTTGTATTGATGCATCCTGTTATTTGGCCCATATTTTTTAAAATCTGGATAACCCAGGGGCTCATCCTAGATGCATATTGAGCTGTATAGCTATGATGTGCCACTGCCATGCCAGTTTTAGAAACATAGAAGACTGATGGCAGGAGAGCACATGGTCCATCTAGTCTGCCAACACATTATTTCCTCTTTATTTTATCTAGGGATAGATATACGATTGTCCCCGGTTTACAGCTACTTCCTGTTGATTTTTCCAACCACATCTGCTGCCAATATGTTCTAAGACTCGACAGTGTTTAGCTTCCAGCTTTTTTAAGAGCTGCAAGGTGTAGTTAACCTATAATATGCACAAAATTTGGAGAGCATCCATGCAGTCCCACTTTGACAGCGCATGCACCAACCAAGTGCACGCACAGGATAAGTAATTTCCCAGAGGCTTATTTAGTTAGTTTGCTTACTTATATAGCGCCATCATATTCCACACCACAGCGCTTGTACAGACATTGCCAGTCACTGTCCGATATAGGGCTCACAATCTACATTCCCTATCAGTATGTCTTTGTAGTGTGGGAGGAAACCAGAGTACCCGAAGGAAACCCACACAAAGACGGGGAGAACATACAAACTCCTTGCAGATATTGTCCTTGGCAGGATTCGAACCCAGAGACTTCATATAGTTCACATAATGTAACACCTCTGTCATGTACTTTTGATGATTTTTAGATGTCTGTGATAGTTGTGTCTGTATTATGTATGGAATAAAGAGAAATAATTTCACTACACAAGATTGTGGTTACTTGGTTTATTGGCTATACACAAAAAGTTCTAGAAGTTCTTTACTGAAGCCATAGGAGTATACCTTGGCTTCAGTGCGCATGCACTGTACCGCCTGGGCACTTGTGCAGTGAAACTGGGGTGTATGTCCTTGGCTTCACTGAAGAAATGCGCAAGTTCCGGGAGCATCAGAAATGACTAGAAAGGTGTATTTTTTTGAAATGCAGGCACGGATGGCTGTAAAACATTTGAGACACTAAAGCTCCAGTGTATAAGGATCTGTGGGTAGTTTAGTGTCCCAAAACAACCTGTCAGGTTTTCTTTGAAGAAGAGCTTTGATCAAGGACTTGTTACAGTCAAATATTTTAGGGTAAGTTCATTTCTTGACATGTTACAACTCATTTCAAAATATAGCCCTTTCTTCAGGATTAAAACGCATTTTGTGCTCTTGACAGCAGTACCAGGAGAAGATTCCCTTTTAGTCAATTTGTACCTGACTGGTAATTTTCGTGCTTAAGATCTTCCACCATTTCTGTATCCTGTCTTTGGATTTGTTCTATATTATTACTGTCTTTTTGTAGGTGAGATCTCCAGAACTGACCCCAGTATTCCAATTGCAGTCTCACTAGAGCTCTATACAGCATGACCACAATGTTTATGTTACTCAGTGTCTTTCTCTACATACACAGGATTACACAATATCGAAGAAGACAACGGGTGACTGTGTGACTCTTAGCAGCCATGTCCATGAGTCAGAAGGATGGAGCAGGAGCCACAGCCCCATCACAGAGCCTCCCCCTCACTCACATGAGCAGATCCTAGAACTAACCAAAAAGATCACAGAGCTGCTGACTGGAGAGGTGAGCGCTGCTGGGAATGCTGGGACGTTATACAGTAACACCATAGAGGGGTCTGGGTGATGACTGTATCGTTGCGTTGTCAGGTTCCTATAAGGTGTCAGGATGTCACTGTCTATTTCTCCATGGAGGAGTGGGAGTATTTAGAAGAACACAAGGATCTGTACAAGGACTTCATGATGGAAAACTACCAGCCTCTTCCATCACTAGGTAAGAAGAGATAGATAGATCGATCTTCACCAGACATAGTTAGCTCACCACTCTTTATGTATATCCCGCCGACTCCAGAGTAGGATGTCATACAACATCAAATATGAAAAACCAGTCTCTCAAGGCGTGGTTTAAAATTTTCTTCTTTATGGAACGATTAAAAATGCTGCAGACCGGGTGTCTGTGTGTTTCGGCAGAATGCCTTTGTGAAATATAGAAACTATTTGTTGGCAAAGTTTGGGTCAATGGTCAAGTAAGAGCCTGCTTGGTACACTGAGTCAAGGAGCAGGACGTAAAATGTAGTATACTAGGTCAGGATGCAGAATATAAGATGTCTTACGCTTGATCAAGATATAGAATAGAAATTTATTGGATCCTATAGGGAAATTGGGTTTTCTACCAGCTCCAGTAGGGCACAACCAATCAGAATATTAAAAACAAAAGGAGAGTTGAGGCCTGAAGATGTGTTCAGACTGCTCCCTACACAGCAGGTGCCATCTCTGTTGTCCTAACACCCTAACATCCATGGCCGTCAACAGTACAATTCATAGCTGTTTAACTAGTCAGATACTGCAGTCAATAGTGACCGTGACTTCTAAGCCGATCAGCATCCCTTCGACTTCATCATCGGACAACTACCAGGTATCATGACAGCTAGGAACCTATTAAAGGCTACCAGGCCTGCCATCCTAGTAGTTCTATTACACCCTGCCACAGGCTGAATGTAATGGAACAGTGGTAATATGATAATATACTGCAGTGCCGAAGTATTGCAGTATATTGTATCAGTGATAAAAAAATTATCAAATGTTCAAACCCATAACTTATTATATATTTTTAAATCAATGTAAGTCTGCTTTTACACCACGTTTTCTGTTTCAGGCAGGGAATCAATTTTTTTAGACTGATCAGTGAAAAAACTGATAAGTTGTATCAGTTTGAATGTGTTTTTGGGGGAAAAAAAAATCTGAATTCAATAGCACAGATATCTGCACTCTTCCTATGCAATTAAAAAACTGATAGGAACACAATATAGCAGTGCACTTTTCGCATGCGTTTTTGTATTGAGGCCTATGTAGAGTATCCCTTAAAGAGGAGCTACATAACATGCAGACCTGTGAAATTTCAAAATTGCAACGCACATGTATTATAGCTGTGTGAATGTGCCCTTATTTTTCCTCCTGCTGCATTCAAATTTGGCTAAAAAAAAAAAAAATTGCATTAAAAACGCATATGTTCATCCTAAGGCTACTGTAAGTATTTGTAAGCCAAATACTTACTGTGCGAAAGTAGCTTAATAGAAATATTCTAAATTTGTCTACCATGTTGTTTGAAATATAATCATGAATTCCATTTTTAATCCTAACAGAAAATCTCAGTGAGAGCTCTGAGGAAAACGTGATATCATCGCTAGATTGTAAAGCAGAAGGTGAAAATATCATGGAACACTATTCAGGAGAAAATCTCATGACCCTTAATTTTCCAACAGAATCATTTAATTCCCTAAATCACAAGGAACCTTCTCCTGACCAATCTCAGATTGTTACCACAAGTACAGAACACAAAGGGGTTGATAGGTTTCAATGTGGTGAGTGTGGAGAAGAGTTTACAAAAAATTCACATCTTTCTATGCACAGAAAAACTCACAAAAGGAAAAAACCACACTCCTGTTCTGAATGTGGGAAATGTTTTATATCAATATCTAAACTTGTTACACATCAGAGAATTCACACAGGAGAGAAGCCATATTCATGTTCAGAATGTGGGAAATGTTTTACGGATAAATCAACGTTTGTTAGACACTGGAGAATTCACACCGGAGAGAGGCCGTTTATATGTTCTGAATGTGGGAAAGGTTTTATAGAGAAATCAAAGCTTACTGTACACGAGAGAAATCATACAGGAGAGAAGCCATTTCCATGTTCGGAATGTGGGAAAAGTTTTATAGAGAAATCAAGACTTGTCGCGCACGTGAGAATTCACACAAGAGGGAATCCATTTTCATGTTCGGGATGTGGGAAAGATTTTATAGATATGTCAACTTATGTTAGACATCAAAGAATTCACACAGGAGAAGAGTCATTACTTATTCGAAATGTGGAAAAATTTTTAGAGTGAAGGCAAAGCTTCTTCTACATGAGAGAATTCTCACGGTGGAAACCATTCATATGTTAAAAATGTTTTATTACAAGACGGACTTCAAAATCATCTGAAAATTCCCGAACAGAAGAAGTCATTTGGAAAATATTTCACAAGGAAATCAAATTTTGGAACTCACCAGAGAAGAAGCTACCATATTTTTCGGGCTATAAGACGCACCGGACCATAAGACGCACCTAGATTTTAGAGGAAAATAGGGAAAAAAAAATTTTGAAGCAAAAAAATGTGGTAAAATATTTAATAACAAATGGGAGGTTGTGTTTTTGCAACAGCTGCAAGGCCACATTGACAGGTGACCCTACAGCTTTACGGGGATGCATAGGGCATCTTTTTTTGCGGGGCCAGGTGTACTTTTTTTTAGTTATATCATTTTGGGGAATGTCTTTTGCTTTGATAAAGTTTTATTCAAATCAGAGACGAAACAGCGAAAAAAATAGCAGTTCGGCACTTTTAATTTTTCTCCCCACTACGACGTGTAGACTGGGCATTTTTGGACACAGGGATACCTAATGTGTATGTGTTTTACAGTAATATTTTACTTTTATATGTATTCTAGGGAAAAGTGGTTATTTAGGGGGCTTGAACCTGCAATCATTTGATTGTAAGTCTCATAGACTGCAATACAACAGTATTGCAGTCTATGGGAGATTCTGTACATTACTATTGCGGCTGGTCATAGACCAGCCGCAATAGTAATATTACTATGACAGGCCTGGGAGCCTGCATTAGGCTCCTGGCTGTCACAGGAACAGGAAATTTGGGTGGGAAAAAAATGTGTCTTATAGTCTGAAAAATACGGTATATATTTATTAGGTATAGGTATAATTTTTTATTAAAATAAAAATTTTAAAACATCAGGTTTATAGACAATACATAGCCTTTTGGGTGGATTAAACCTAGATCTGCTAAATACCCAAATTATATTTACCCGAGGTCATCTGTGACCAAGATCCATGGAGGAAAGGTACTCAAGAGCCTTCAATTTCTTATTTTTTTCCGTCATTCCTTGGTGGGCTATACTGTGTGTTTAAGGTCGTTGCATGTTTTAGGGTCTACTGTAACCTCAGTGTCATATCATGCTGTAATATTATGGTATGGACATGGCGACTACTCAGAAGCTGAGCAGGCGCTATTGGTAGCAGGTGTCAGCTATAACATGCATATGTACACTACATCAAACACAGTCAGTGGTCAGTCATGAACATGTTATCTTAGGGGTTGTACAAACTTATAATCACCTGATCGGCTGTCTGTGACAGCGTGAAGCCTGATCAGTGACCCCGGGTCTGCTTGAGATGGGCAGGATTGATTAGATAGGCTGGCAGCCTATGCACACGTAGAAATGGACAGTTGTTATACACTGCAATAAATAAAATGTGATCATAATCTCATATGGACCCATTAAAAAGTCCAGGTTGTCCTGCAAAAAACAAGCCCACAGCTAGTTTCATTGACAGTAAAATGAATATATTAGAATTGAAGGAAACTTTCTCAGTGTGAATGTAATGATATATGGAAGAAATTACAATATTAGAGCTAAAAAAGTTTATTGGGGAAAGTATACAATTTAGCAGAGGATTTAGGACCTTGTTGTTTTGCCACTAGCCAGGATACAAGATGACATATGGTTGGGCATGGAGCAATACAGGTTCTGTATGGTATCCTGCAGCACACTAGTAAGTTGGTAAAGCTGGTGTCCCATCTGGTCCCATAAATGCCTGATTGGTTATAAATCTGGTGACCGGGCAGGCCAAGGAAGTGTTATAATTTGGCAGGCACGTTCCTGGGGAACCTTTGTGTGTGTGGACGAGCATTATCTTGCTGGGGCCAGTTGTCTGCCCTGCCATGAGACAACACATGTGGCCGCAGGATGTCCTGTACATATCACTGACCCTCCTATCACTACTAGGGGTGACCAACTGTCATATGCGATGACTCCCCACATCATCACAACAGCAGGGCGCAGTGTGTCACTCCACAGCAAAGGCAGAATTAAAGCACGCTCCACAAGGCTTCTATACTCAAGACTGACTTTCATAAGATCCCAAAGAGAACCTGGACTAAAGACGACACCCAGACTAAAGATAACCTGGTTCCAGTCTGTAGCAGCTAGGTTTCTTGTCCACGACACCAGTACAAATGAAGGTGACGGTGGATGTCAACAGTATGACACATAATGGACAGTGTGACAAAAAATTTCCATCTGCTCAAAGTCTGTCAGGTGGGCTGAATGATAGTAGAGGCTTGTCTAGTAGTCAACACACTCACCAAGAGGCACACTACCCAAAAGTAGCCTAGAATGCTAGTTGCAGCTGTGCGTATAATTAGAGATATATGTATAATTCTGCTGCCACTTCTAATTGGCATATCCTTGTTAAAGTTGATGAGAGATATGAGCGGCCATGAGCCAAAGAAGGCCATACTATAATCTGCCATTGAACTTCTCACAGGACTGAATTTGTTTTAGGAATTTACATCATGTTACAACATGGAAAGAATCTATTATAGAGCTGGTGGAGTCACTGAAGATAATGGGGTTACCAGAGATATATAGCGGGGTCACTAGAGATAGATAGTGGGGTCATCATAGATAGTGGAATTACCAGAGATAGATAGGGGGGCCACCACAGGTCGTGGGATTACCAGAGATAGATAGTGGGGTTACCAGAGATAGATAGTGGGGTTACCAGAGATAGATAGTGGGGTCACTAGAGATAGATAGTGGGCTTACCAGAGATAGATAATGGGGTCACTAGAGATACATAGTGGGGTCATCATAGATAGTTGAGTTACCAGAGAGAGATAGTGGAGCCACCACAGATCGTGGGATTACCAGAGATAGATAGTGGGGTCACCACAGATAGTGGGGTTACAAGAGATAGATAATGGGGTCACTAGAGATACATAGTGGGGTCATCATACATAATGGAGTTACTGGAGATAGTGGGGCCACCACAGATAGTGGGATTACCAGAGATAGATAATGGGGTCGCCATCTCTGATCTAACATCAATTTAGAATCAGTAAATTGTTCCTCCGACCTCACTCTGATGTCATTATTAATCATTTAATTTGTATGGCACATATTTCGCATATAACATATCCCGCAGGAAATCAGAGGATACAAGAACAGACAATATGAGACATTACAGTGTGACAGAATTAACGTATTAAACAATAGTAGTGAGGGCCCTGCTCGCAAGAGCTTACATTCTATGAGGATATAGGGAGACACAAGAGGCTTGTTTAGTACAATGGTCCAGCCATCTTTATGCCACTTCTCTGTCGTCTTGTGTACATATTTTATGTTCCTTTAGATGCTTCTTTATGCCACGCCAGGGGAGGAGACCTGAGTATTCAGGAAAGCTCGCCTTGTAATACTTTTCATTTCAGTTACCCATTAAAAGGTATCATAACTGCGAGACGGCTATTTTATATCTCTTATTGAGGCAAAGGTAATGTCGGAGGAGATTACATGGCGTGGTTAGGAGGAGAGAACTACAACTCGCAGTTTTGCCTCTTTCTTCCCCCTTCACTCATGTGACCATCACTGCACGTTCTACAACCATATTTATTCACTCTGCAGCCATGCTCCGCCCACTATTCTGATCATGTGATGGTGACATCATCACAGGTCCTTCAGCCACTATTTATCCTGTACACAGCTGAGCTTCACCTCCTCATGTGACTGATCACATGACGGTGATATCATCACAGGTCCTTCAGCTATGGCAGTGTAGTAGATACAGAGCAGGTCCTGGTCAGGGGGTCACTGATGTTGTGCTGTTCTCTCTGTTATCAGTCAGCAGCAGAGGAAAACATAACAGAACTCCTTGTATGACCTCAGCCCTAAGGTAAGATGATGGGGGAGGATTTTGTGGGTTTTGTTGCATTTTGTAGGACAATTTGTGTCATTGTGGTAAAATAGTGAGAAGAAAGTCTTTTGGTGAGATGAGACGTATTCTATGGGATTATTTCTCTCCGGTGTCCTCCAGTATACTCCCCTCCTGATCTGACATCACCGCTGCCCGCTGCACAGTATGGTTACCGAGACAACCGACCTGTAACTCCAGTGTCCTCCAGTATACTCCCCTCCTGATCTGACATCACCGCTGCACAGTATGGTTACCGAGACAACCGACCTGTAACTCCAGTGTTCTTCGCTCATCTGGGCCGTTCCTGCAACTTGAAGGCCCAACGTGCACCCCATTTCTCAGCACAGCGCGTGAGCAGTATAGGATCTTAACTTCCTGCAAGGGTATCTTGGTACTGTGTTTCTGTGTGATTCTTGGCCTGGTTCCTGACTTTGCTGCTGAATATGTTGCTGTTCTACTGACCTTCTGTGTATGACCTCTGCCTTTCCCTGAGCTGCCTATCCTGACCTTTTGGCTTGTTTACGACTTTGCACACTTCCTGCCTACCACAGACCTTCGGCCGGTACTTGTCCACTGTTTTGCCTTGCCCTCTGGTCCTTCACTCTGGCATCACCTATACCAAGAAGACTACAAGAGGTTGGGACCTTGTGGTCTCCCCGCATCTAACTCTAGGTCCCCATATGTGGAGGTTAAAGGCTGATTACCGGGGAGGCTACTTAGACAATGTCCTTGGGAGTGGTTCAAAGCCAAACACGTTAGGTGGCGCAGTGGGTCTACAACCCGCTATCCATTACACAACCAACGTCACATCGGCAGGGGATGATACCTAAAGGACACTGTAAAGAGGATCCATCACCTCTCCGAACAGGCCTGTTTTAGTAAATACGATACTTGGATTCCTCATGGAGTAAAAATTCTGGAGCTTCTTATAGCTGTATATTGTGTCATTCCTCAGTTACTCCTCCTGGAAACTCATGAAAAACTTGACAACTGTTTTTTAAATCCCATAGAAGTGAATATAGAGAGGCACGCAAAAGCATAGCCTGGAGTACTAGGTTCAAATCCAGCCATGGAAAACAAGTGTAAGGAGTTTGTATGTTATCCCCATGTTTGTGTGAGTTTTCTCCCCACACTCTAAAGATATACTGATAGGGAATTTAGATTGTGCGCCCTAATTGGGACAGTGTTGACAATATCTCTGTAAAGCACTGCAGAATGTGATGGCACTATATAAGTAATAGAAGTAAATAAGTAATGTGATCCCCATTCTCCACTTAGGTATGGGTTCAAGAGTTGGGTCCCCCATTTATAAGACATTTATGACATATCCTGTATATGTTGTCTTCTACGATTTAGTTCCTCTCGTGAAGGTCTCGGTATCACTAGAAGTTTTTAGTGGATCCAGATTTATCATATCCTAAATGATCCACCAAGAATGGAGAAGGACAGAAATGAGATTACCAGAAGAATATTAAACTTCACCTTGGAGATCATCTACCTGCTGACCGGAGAGGTAAACTTTGTATATTTCTGTATTGTCTTATTTAATAACAAACACAATGAAGAGAAAATCCAGAATAGACAAGTAGGAGCTGTATGGAGAAAGAAAGAAAGGAAGAAGAGTGTCAGATGGCCGGAGTGTGGCCTAGAGGAGAGGATTTTGACATCTACAGTTGAAACCAGAAGTTTCCATACACTATATGAAAAGACACCTATGGACGTTTTTCTCACTATCTGACATGAAATCAGAATAAACCTTTCCCGTTTTAGGTCAATTAGGATTACCAAAATTATTTAGATTTGCCTAATGCCAGAATAATGAGAGAGATTTATAAGGCATTTTTATTACTTTCTGTAAAGTCAAAAATTTGCATACATTTCATTAGTATTTGATACCACTGCCCTTACATTGTATGACTTGAGTCAAACGTTTTGGATCTCCTTCCACAAGCTTCTCACAATAGTTGGTAGGAATTTGGGCCCATTCCTCCTGACAGAACTGGTGTAACTGAGCCATGTTTGGAGGCCGCCTTGCTCGCATCTGCCTTTTCAGCAGATTTTCAATAGGATTGAGATCAGGGCTTTGTGATGGCCACTCCAAAACATTGACTTTGTTATCCTTAAGCCACTTTGTAACCAGTTTGGAAGTATGCTTCGGTCATTGTCCATTTGGAAGACCCATTTGCGTCCAAGCTTTAACTTCCTGGCTGATGTCTTGAGATATTGCTTCAGGATTGCCACATAATGTTCTTTCCTCAGGATGCCATCTATTTCATGAAGTGCACCAGTCCCTCCTGCAGCAAAACAACCCCACAACATGACGCTGCCACCCCCGTGTGTCATAGTTGGGATGGTGTTCTCAGGCTTGCAAGCTTCTCCCTTTTTCCTCCAAACGTAATGATGGTCATTATGGCCAAGCAGGGCCCTCTATCCCACTGTGCCAGTGATCACCGTTAGTATTGTATTTGTTTTGTATATTTTGTGTACCGTATGTAAACCCTCAAATGTAAAGCACCATGGAATTAATAGTGCTATATAAGTAATGGCTTAGAGGGAGATTTTCTCCTGGTGCTTCCAGGACGTATCACAACCACTTAAAGAGGACCTTTCACCACCTCCTCCAAATTAAGTTCTTACCATCTATTATTAGGTGTTGCTCCATTGAACACAGTTGGAATTTATTTCTAGCCCACACCATTCCGGATCAACAAGCTCAGGTAGTTTTGGTGCCTGATGTGCTATTTAAGCTCTGTAATGTCAGGTAGGCGGTGTCAGGCAGGGTTGCTTGATTCAGAGCTCAAATCAGAGGCAGCCAGTGTCAATCACACCCCTTGTCTGCTCCTGCCTGACACCGCCCTCCTGACAGTAAAGAGACTAAATAGCATATCAGGCACCAAAACTAACAGCATCATTTGCTCGGGAATGGTGGGAGTTAGAGAAAAAAATTCCAACTGTGCTAGAATCAGTGGAACAGTGTCTATTAATTGATGTAAAGATCTGGACTTGGAGGTGGTGAAAGGTCCTCTTTAAGGATTTGTCACAGGCAAATTCTTCAGGCTAAGTTTACTTAAACAGTTACAAGTTTTCCATACATTTCAATATCAAAACCTTTTCTTCTTCAGGTTAAAAAAAAAAAGCAGTTTACGTCCCTGTTGGCAACACAAGGAAAAGACTCTGCTTTGATCAATTTGTTCTTAAATGATAAGTTTTGTGCTTGAGATCTCCCACCATTTTTGTATCCCATCTTGGGACCAGTTTTATTTTATTACTGTCTTTTTGTAGGTGAGGTCTCTAGACCTGACCCCAGTCCTCCGGAGGTGATCTCATTATTGCTCTATACAACAGGATCACAATGTTCTGTTCCCTAAATGTCTCTCTTTCTCCATACACAGGAATACACAACGGTGAAGAAGACATCGGGTGACTGTGTGACTCCCAGCAGCCATGTCCATGAATCAGGAGGATGGAGCAGGAGCCGCAGCCCCATCACAGAGCCTCCTCCTCACTCACCGATACATGAGCAGAAGATTCTAGAACTGACCAACAAGATCACTGAGCTGCTGACTGGAGAGGTGAGCGCTGCTGGGAATGCTGGGACGTTATACAGTAACATCATAGAGGGGTCTGGTGATGACCGTATCATTGTGTGGTCAGGTTCCTGTAAGGTGTCAGGATGTCACTGTCTATTTCTCCATGGAGGAGTGGGAGTATTTAGAAGAACACAAGGATCTGTACAAGGATGTCATGATGGAAAACTACCAACCTCTTGCATCAAAAGGTAAGAAGACCGTAAGGAGACGTACTTTTGGCATCCATTGGTGTTATTTTCGAAATTGTTGTCATAGGGTGTAAATGGAGCAGCCCAATTCATGATTGCATGTGAGGCCACAGACCAAAAGTGGAACCCCAGTGCGCATTGGGCCTTTATCGTATGCTATCTGGGAAGAGACGTAGAAAGATGTAGGCATCATAACAATCCAGGGACCAGAATGAATTTCAGTCATCTGTGTTTGGGCAAAGAGAACCAGGGCAGTAGAGGAAATAACTGTGTCATACTGAGTTCTAGTGCTGACAAGAGAGTAAAATGTCTTAGTTTGAGACAGAGAGCGTTCTCCACCATGTCCAAAGTATGCCTCCCCCATTCCAACCTGCCTGTGGATATCTGGTCAAAAGCCATACAATAGCAAGACCTCACTAGATAATCCTGAAAATTGCAGACAAGTTTACAGTAATTGAAAAGAGCAGCGTCCACCTCGTGATGAATTTGCATGCTTGCTCTTTTGTTACTTCTATGAGTCCTACAACATAGATGCAGAGGGCACTTTGTACATTCAGTGCAGCTGAACAGGTGTCATATCAGCTGGGAACCTAATAAAAACTCCCAGGCCTGTCATCCTACTAGTTCTATTACATCCTGGCAATGTCACAGTATCACAGAAGTATCGCTGTATATTATATCTCAGATCAATTGATCACGTTTGAACCCATAACATTTTTCTATACAGTGATAGCAAAATTTAAAAAATATAATCGTACTGACCCACCAAATAAGTCAATAAGTTATTTTTACTGCTCAGTGAGCACCATAAAAAAAAAACAAAAAAAACACAAAAACCAATGGCAGAATTGTTATTTCTTTAACTATGGGTCTCTCTAGTTGTACGGGAGATAAAAAAATAGCCGAGCAGATCGGGTTATTGTATGTTTTGGTTTTCCGAGGTTATTCAAGCCTCCAGATCCATGGTTATTAGGAAATGCGTGTTCACAATTAA
Source organism: Leptodactylus fallax (assembly GCA_947044405.1). Classification (NCBI taxonomy): domain Eukaryota; kingdom Metazoa; phylum Chordata; class Amphibia; order Anura; family Leptodactylidae; genus Leptodactylus; species Leptodactylus fallax. Next base: position 208,208 of record CAMRHE010000375.1, on the reverse strand, counting down.
TATTACTTGTATATTAGCAAAACCAGGAATGCTTTCAAAAGGAGAAAAAAAAAAAAAAAAAAATAATATATATATATATATATATATATATATATATATATATATATAAAAGGAAGGACAAGGGGTACATTCACACAATGCTCACTTCAGTTCCACATCATTTCTGTTGGATTAAAGTCAGAACTTTCACATGGCCATTCCAAAACTTTACCTTTATTCACCATTCTCTGGTAGAACAACTTGTGTACTTAGGGACGTTGTCTAGCTACATGACCCATATTCTTTTGAGGTTCAGCTCACCGACAGATGTCTTGACTTTTTTCTTTAGAATTTGCTGGTATAATTCAGAATTTATTTTTCCATCAATGATGAACACTACCATAATGATACTACGACCCCCTTGTAGGTTTATATGCTGGAACCACAGTGTTTTTCCTTTCTTCACACATTGAGCTTTTTGGTTTAAGTGAGAAGCCTTATTTTGGGCTTATCCGTACACAAAACATTGTTCTCCTAATCTTCTGGCTGGTTCAGGTGATACTTAGCAAACTGAAAGCAGACAGCAATGCTCTTTGTAGAGCAGTGAGTCTCTCTTTGCAGTCCTGCCATGTGCACCATTTAGTTCAGTGTCCTTCTGATGGTGGAATAATTTAGCATTAGCTAATATGAAAAAGGCCTTTAGTTGCTTAGAGGTTACCTTGAGTTCCTTTGTGATCTCATGGTCTGTTATACACCTTGCACTTTGTGTGATCTTTGGTCTTGAATTTCCTCCATTTGTGCGCACACTGTCTAACTTTGGATAGATGGAGTCCAAACTCTTTACAAAGGGTTTTGTAACTTTTTCCAGTCTTGTGAGAACAACTCTTCTTCTGAGGTCCTTGGAAATCTCCTTTGCTCATGCCATGATGCACTTTTACAAACATTTATTGTGAAGATCAGGCTTTGATAGATACTTGTTCTTTAAATAAAACAGGTTACCCACTCACACCTGATTGTCACCCCATTGATTGAAAACATTTTTTTTTTTTGCCTTTAAATTATCTTCTAATCCTAAAGGTGGATAAACTTCACAGATATGTGATATTGGATCATATTTCCACCCTAACAGAAATGTATTAAATTTGTCTAGTTTATTGTTTGGAATAAAATAATGAAATCTATTTTAATCCTAGCAGAAAATCCCAATATGAGCTCTGAGGAAAACTTCATATCAACGCAAAATTATAAAGTAGTAGATGAAGATATCATGGAGCATTCTTTAGGAGAAAACCTCATTACCCTCGATTTTCCTCCGGAATCATGTAATTTCTTTAAACAAGAAGAACCTTCTGACCAATCTGAGACTGTTACCACAAATACAGGTCACAAAGTGGGTGATGGGTTTCAATTCGGTGAATGTGGAGAACAATTTGCAAAAAGCTCAGATCTTTCTATATACAGAAGAATCCACACAAGGAAAAAGTCAAATTCCTGTTTTCAGTGTGGGAAATATTTTACATCAAAATCTAAGCTTGTCAGGCATGAGAGGATTCACACAGGAGAAAAGCCTTTTCAATGTTCTGAATGTGGTAAATCTTTCATTACTAATGATGTACTCAAACATCATCAAAGAATTCATACAGGGGAGAAACCATTTTCATGTCCAGAATGTGGAAAATGTTTTATGAAAAGATCGATTCTTGTTAAACATGAGAGAATTCATACAGGAGAAAAACCATTTGCATGTTCAGAATGTGGAAAATGTTTCATTACTAAAAAAGTTCTCAAAGATCATCAGAAAATTCATACAGGAGAAAAACCATTTACATGCTCAGAATGTGGGAAATGTTTTACAGATAAATCAATTCTTATTAAACATCAGAGAATCCACACAGGAGAGAAACCATATTCATGTTCAGAATGTGGGAAATGTTTTATAGACAAATCAAGGCTTGTTACACATGAGAGAATTCACACAGGAGATAAACCCTTTTCATGTTCAGAATGTGAGAAATGTTTCAGAGATAAATCACTTCTTGTTAAGCATATAAGAGTTCATACAGGGGAGAAGCCATTTTCATGTTCAGAATGCGAAAAATGTTTTAGAGTAAAATCAGAGCTTGTTGTACATGAGAGAATTCACACAGGAGAGAAGCCATTTTCATGTTCAGTGTGTGGAAAATGTTTTACAGGTAAATCAATTCTAGTGAAACATATGAGAATTCACACAGGTGAGAAGCCGTTTTCTTGTTCAGAATGTGGGAAGTGTTTTATAGAGAAGTCAAAGCTTGTTACACATGAGAGAAGTCACACAGGAGAAAAACCATTTTCGTGTTCAGAATGTGGGAAGTGTTTCACAGATAAATCAATTCTACTTAAACATGAGAGGATTCACACAGGGAAGAAGCCATTTTCATGTTCAGAATGTGGAATGTGTTTTACCGATAAATCAAATCTTGTGACACATAAGAGGATTCACACAGGAGAGAAGCCATTTACATGTTCAGAGTGTGGAAAATGTTTTAGAGTGAAATCAAAGCTTGTTACGCATCAGAGAACTCACACAGGAGAGAAGCCATATTCATGTCCAGTTTGTGGGAAATGTTTTTCAGATAAATCATATCTTGTTATACATGACAGAATTCACACAGGAGAGAAGCCATTTTCATGCTCACAGTGTGGAAAATGTTTTAGAGCAAAGTCAAAGCTTGTTGCACATGAGAGAACTCATTTTAATGTCCTATAACGGAAAATGATTCACAAAGAAATCACATTTTGAAACTCATGCAATAATTCATACAGAGAAGAAACTATATTCTTGTTTGGAATGTGGGAAATGTTAAAATAAATGTTTTTTAAAAAATCAGGTTTAAACAGACAATTTTTTTTACTTTTTTACTTATCCTGGGGGCATACAATGTATATGGAAAGTCTTCAGACCCCTCACTTTTTTTTTTTTTTTTTTTTTGTCATGTTGAGGCTGTTGTAGCAATTTGATGTGCAGACCAAATTCTGCTAAATACCCTCTGTGAAAACCTAATTAATAAAACAAACATAAGTCCCTGGAGACAGTCATACAGCCTAATGGCATGTATAAGCATCCCAATTTATTGTAATTGTTGACCTTATATGCCATTTTACAGATAAGACATCACAATACATTGACCAGACTTCAAGGTTGTATAATGTCTACATTGAGCAAGCTGGGGTCTCTTGGTCATGATACCCTTTGTGGGCCAGCTGACCAGGTCCCCCAGGTAACTGTCGTTGTCCCAATTGATATGAGCTAAGTGAAAGCGGCGAGGCATTAACACCAGACACAGAATGTTGGTATGAACCCCTCTCTCTTAGCAGAATATACTATCTGGTCACATAGCATTATATTCAGTTTTAAGGATAATAATGTTTTTTGCACACAATACACCTTAAGCAGATATGAAAATATAAAAAAGATATAAAAGTTCACTTTAATCCTTCACAGAGTCATCAAGTTAGCTTGTTTCACAGACAAATATATACATTTGGTTTTTCACATAATACTATAGTTTTAACCCTTCATTAACAAGGCATTAAACTAAAATTATGCCCCCAACATAGGACATAGTCAAAAAAAAAAAATCATGGGAATGTGAAAACAGAATTTTAGAAATTTTTGCAAATTTATTAAAATGGAAAACTAAAATTCTGCATATACATAAATAGTCAGACCTTTTCTCTGACACTTAAAATTTAGCTTTGGATGCCTCCCATTTCTCCTGATCATCTTTGACATGGTTTTACATCTGTGGTAGATTCGGTTGATTTGGCTATATAAGGTCTCACAGCTGACAATTCATATCAGAGCAAACACCAAGCCATGAGGAGGAAAGAACTGCCTGTAGACCTTATAGATAGGATTGTTTAGAGGCACAGATCTGGAGAAGGTGACAAAAAAAAAAATTGCTGCGTTGAAAGTACAGTGGCCTCCATAATTCTTAAATTGCAGAAGTTGGTTGGTAAGAGAAGTGACCAGGAACCCAATGGTCACTCTGGGTGAGCTCCAAACATCCTGTGTGCAGATGGGAAACATTTCTAGAAGGTCACCAATCACTGTAGCATCAATCTGGGCTTTATGGCAGAGTGTCCAGAAGGAAGTCTTTCCTCAGTAAAAGACACATTAAATCCCATCTGGAATTTCGGAAAAGCACCTACAGGACTCTTATAATCTGAGAAACAAGATTCTCTGCTCTGATGAAACTCTTAAGCTTCAATTCTAAGCATCATGTCTGGAAGACACGAGGCACTGCTCATCACCTGCCCAATAACATTCCTACAGTGAAGTATGGCGGTGGCACCATCATGCTGTGGGGGTGTTTTCCAGAGACTGGAATAGGGAGACTGATCAGGACAGTGGGAAATGTGAATGGAGCGAAGTGAAGAGATATTTTTAATGAAAACCTGATCCAGAGTGCTCTGAACCTCAGCCTGGGACGAAGGTTCACCTTCGAACAAGAAAATAACCTGAACCACACAGCCAAGACAACACAGGAGTGTTGTACTGACAACTCTGCAAATGTCCTTGAGTGGCCCAGCCAGATCCAGTGCCTTGCGAAAGTATTCGGCCCCCTTGAACTTTTCAACCATTTGCCACATTTCAGGCTTCAAACATAAGGATATAAAATAAAAAATTTTTGGTGAAGAATCAACAACAAGTGGGACACAATTGTGAAGTGGAACGAAATTTATTGGTTATTTTAAACTTTTGTAACAAATAAAAAACTGAAAAGTGGGGCGTGCAATATTATTCGGCCCCTTTACTTTCAGTGCAGCAAACTCACTCCAGAAGTTCAGTGAGGATCTGTGAATGATCCAATGTTGTCCTAAATGACTGATGATGATAAATATAATCCACCTGTGTGTAATCAAGTCTCCGTATAAATGCACCTGCTCTGTGATAGTCTCAGGGTTCTGTTTAAAGTGCAGAGAGCATCATGAAGACCAAGGAACACACCAGGCAGGTCCGTGATACTGTTGTGGAGAAGTTTAAAACTTGATTTGGATACAAAAAGATTTCCCAAACTTTAAACATCCCAAGGAGCACTGTGTAAGCGATAGTATTGACATGGAAGGAGTATCAGACCACTGCAAATCTACCAAGACACGGCCGTCCCTCTAAACTTTCATCTCAAACAAGGGGAAGACTGATCAGAGATGCAGCCAAGAGGCCCATGATCACTCTGGATGAACTGCAGAGATCTACAGCTGAGGTGGGAGAGTCTGTCTGTGATGAACCGACCCTCAGTTTTATATCTTTCTTGGAAGTGTGTTTTACTTGCTTAGGTCAGTCCTTCCCCCACTTGGAATGCGGTGCTTTAGTTGAGTCCACATTGCTGGACGATACGCTTCACTGGTTTTATGTGTGTTCATTGGAGATGGCTTGCTATAGCCAGGCACTTTTATTATCCCTGGCCAGATGGGATGGGGGATAGCAAGCCTTAACTTCACCCTTCTCTCTGAGGGTTCTGCAAAGGTGGGAGAAGGGGGGCTGCCTGGGTGCAAGGGGTGGGTGGAGCACTAGCCATATGCTGTGGGCAGACCTGGATTCTGGGGTCATTCAGCAAAGAGGCAGTAAGGAGCTCTGATCTGGGAGAAGATGAGAGGGCCTGCCCTACTGAGGAATGCTTTGAGGGCCTAGCAGTGAGGCCTGAAGCCTTTCACTAGTTCTGGACAGCATGTAGAAGGATTGTTTTATGCAACTTGCTTAAGCTTGCGCCCTAGGCCCAAAACTCTGCTGTGGCCTAGAGAAACGGACTACAAGTATTCATTGTGCTGAGCATGGAAGAGAGACAGCTAGGACAAAGCTGTGTGCTCAGGTATCTTTTCTAAACTTTTATTTCCCTTTTACTTTGTTTTGTATGGTATCATCGCTCTTTTGCTTGTATGTTTATGCTTGATCATATTAATATTGTATATTTCTGTATATGCTATTAATTCATACCGACCCACTTGGGTTATTAAACATATAAAATTTATATCGCTCATTTCATTTTATCCTATGACCCGGTCTACTCACAGTGTGTGAGTGGGAGGTTAAGAAAGAAGTTTGATCGCAGGCGTGCCAGGCGGCTGGGCGAGGCGATATTCTTCACACTGTCCATAGGACAACAATCAGTCGTACACTGCACAAATCTGGCCTTTATGGAAGAGTGGCAAGAAGAAAGTCATTTCTCAAAGATATCCATAAAAAGTCTCGTTTAAAGTTTGCCACAAGCCACCTGGGAGACACACCAAACATGTGGAAGAAGGTGCTCTGGTCAGATGAAACCAAAATCCAACTTTTTGGCTACAATGCAAAACGATATGTTTGGCATAAAAGCAACACAGCTCATCACCCTGAACACACCATCCCCACTGTCAAACATGGTGGTGGCAGCATCATGGTTTGGGACTGCTTTTCTTCAGCAGGGACAGGGAAGATGGTTAAAATTGATGGGAAGATGGATGGAGCCAAATACAGGACCATTCTGGAAGAAAACCTGTTGGAGTCTGCAAAAGACCTGAGACTGGGACGGAGATTTATCTTCCAACAAGACAATGATCCCAAACATAAAGAAAAATCTACAATGGAATGGTTCACAAATAAACGTATCCAGGTGTTAGAATGGCCAAGTCAAAGTCCAGACCTGAATCCAATCGAGAATCTGTGGAAAGAGCTGAAAACTGCTGTTCACAAACGCTCTCCATCCAACCTCACTGAGCTCCAGCTGTTTTCCAAGGAAGAATGGGCAAGAATTTCAGTCTCTCGATGTGCAAAACTGATAGAGACATACCCCAAGCGACTTGCAGCTGTAATCACAGCAAAAGGTAGCGCTACAAATAATTTGGCAGGCCCCACTTTTCAGTTTTTTATTCTTTACAAAAGTATAAAATATCCAATAAATTTCGTTCCACTTCACAATTTTATCCCACTTGTTGTTGATTCTTCACCAAAAAATTAAAATTTTATATCCTTATGTTTGAAGCCTGAAATGTGGCAAAAGGTTGAAAAGTTCAAGGGGGCCAAATACTTTCGCAAGGCACTGTACCTGACTTGAATCAAATTGAATCTCTGAGACCTGATAATGGCTGTTCACTGATGGCCCCCATCCAACCTGACAGCCTTGAGAGGATCTGCAGAGAAAAATGACAGAAAACCTCCAAATCCAAGTGTGCAAACCTTGTGCCATCATACTTAAGAAGACTGGAGGCTGTATTCCTTGCAAAAGCTGCTTCAACTATAAGTACAGGGTCTGAATACTTATGTCAATGAAATATTTTAGTTTTTCCTTTTCAATACTTAACAAAGATTTCTAACATTCTGTTTATTCTTTCAGTATGGGGTACATACTTGTACATTCTAGTACAAGGCTGCAACATCAGAAAATGTGAAAAAAGTGAAAGGGTCTAAATGCATTGTAACTAGTAAAGATGAGCAAACCTCCTGGGATGGGTTTGGGGTCCAGTTGTGCTGAAAAGTTGTGAATGACACTCAAAGGTCTCCTAAGGCTTTAGCCAACCCCTTTCAAGCTCTGTTAGTTTAAGTTTTTTTGCAGGTTTATTTTTGAGGCAAAACGCCTCCCAATTCTCTCATTCATTTCAATGGGAGTCCGCAGATTGTTTTCCTCTAGTTGCTTTTTTTAACTTTTAGGGAAAAAAGCGTCAAGGCTTCTTCACTACTATCATTTTGTTTGCAGTGTTTTAAAAAAAAAAAAAAAAAAAACAGATGCAAAACAATGCTAGCATTACATTTATTTCAATGGGTTATGCAATCTGCTACTGATTCCCATTGAAATGAATGGGAGAGTTGGGACGCCTTTTTTGGGGTAGATTCTACCTCAAAAAAATTTGTGAGAACATACCCTAATGCCAAAGCAGCATTAGCAGTATGAAAGTGACAGCAACTTATATGGCTAAAGGCAAACAGATGGCAGCCTGTGGTAACAAACACATTACTTTGTAGGATTTTTTTATGCTTTGTCAACTAAAAAAAAAAAAAAAAGTAGCCCTTTTTGAAGACGAAGCGTGGGTACAAAGGGTCCCACCAAAATGAGAAAAATCACCTGGCAGCTTTTGCCCTTCTTCAAGAGTTATGACTGAAGAAGCATAAGATGTTATGGGGAATGATTTATCTAAAGTGGTGGAAAAGTAAAATGAAGCAGTTGCTCACAGCAAACAATCTGTCATATATACAAGGCTCCTTCCCATATAGAATTACATAGTAAAGTGTGAAAACTGCTACTGGCAGATAAAACGTTAAAAAAACGATGAAGGACGATTTTCTACTGGTAGAACAAAGGCCTTGTTTGTGGCAATATTAAGGCTACAAATCCGGTGGTGTAATGACCTGAAGTAATTCTATCTATAATTTACTGAGTGGTGCAATCCTCTAAAAATACTTAGTCATTGAGGTTATTAAGAATGAAGGACCTGCAAAATTCCTTCATAATATGGGTCACGTGAGTTCTGTCCTCTGATAATGGCTAATAACAGAGAACAATAGTGAATGAATAGTGCAGTTCTCTGATAATAATGTATGTGAGTGAAGCTATTAAGAATGAAGGACCAGTGAGTTTCTATTGGCTAATATGGGTCATGTGAGTGCTGACAATAGCTGGTAACAGAGAACAATAGTGAGTGAGTGCTGAAATTCTCAGTAGAGAATGGAGTGGGTAAAATCAGGTGTTGTCTGGTATGCGTGGATCCAATAGGCAGCACTGCCTCTTGTTACTATTAGTGTGAGGCACCACCTGCTGTGTTCACACCCAACCCAGCAGGTTAAGGTTGCATATAGGAAAGGCATAGTAAGCCAAATCCTCTCATAATTAATAATAATAATAATAGTCCTTTAATAGTCCCACAATGGGGAAATTCAGTGTGTTACAGCAGCAAAGATAAGCAATACAAATACAACATGTACAGGAATGTTCCAAGGTGAGAGGCATTAAATTGATAGTAGACAGACAGATAGGAAGTAGCAGAGGAGGGGGGGGGATTTAACAGGCAGAAAGATATTTCAGTTCTCTGTGTGTATTGATCTCCGCTTAGGTCAGTGTTGGTTGTACAACCTAACCGTGGTGGGGAGGAAAGACGTCCGATAGGGCTCCTTCTCACACTTAGGGTGGAGCAGTCGGTCACTGACAGTACTGCCCAGCGCTATCACGGTCTCATGCATGGGATGGGAGTTATTCTCCCGCATAGAGCTCACCACAGGCAGTATCCTTCTGTCACCCACCACCTGCACTGGGTCCAGTGGGCTCCCCAGGACAGAGCTGGCCCTTCTAATCAGCTTGTCAAGTTTATTTCTGTCCCTGGTTGATATACTGCTCCCCCAGCAGGCCACTCCAAAGAAGATGGCTGATGCCACTACCGAGTTGAAGAAAGTCCTAAGAAGTGCCCCCCGGATTCCAAAGGCTCTCAGCCTCCTAAGCAGGTAGAGTCTGCTGTGGCCCTTCCTGTACAGGACCTCCATGTGATCTGCCAAGTCCAGCTTATTATTAAGGAGCAAACCCAGGTACTTATAGGTGTTCACAATCTCGATGCCTGTCCCCTGGATGTCCACTGGTTTAGGAGGGCATCTGCATCTACGGAAGTCCACCACCATCTCCTTGGTCTTCCCCGCGTTAATCTTCAGGTGGTTCCGCTGGCACCAGTCCACAAAATCCCGGTTCAGTTCTCTGTACTCCCTGTCATCATCATCTGTGATGAGACCTACCTGATTATGTGTGTAAACCTGTTAAGAGTGAAGCACTTGCAAGCTTCTGTTGCTTAGAGTAAGTGATGCAATCCTCTGATAATGGTTTATTTTCGTGAGGCTATTAACAGTGAAGGACCTGCGATCTATGGGCTAATATATGTCACATAAGTGCTGTCCGCTGATAATGGCTAATAGCAGAGAACAATAGTTAGTGATTGGTGCAATCCTTTGATAATGGGTTTATTTTCGTGAGTCTATTAAGAGGGAAGGACCTGTGAGCTTCTGCTGACAAACACGGGTCGCGTGTTGTAATGTGGAAAAAGGTCCTTGAAGTGAAAACCAGTGGTGCATACGAGAGGTGCTCAGTAAATTATCTACCTAAAAATGAAAAAAAAATTTTCTGAGAAAATTCAACTCTCTACTTTTAAGTGCAATCCCCCTTGACTTCAACACACTTATTCCAGTTCGCCTACAGTAACTGGATGCCCTTAGAATAGAAGGAGACTTCTTGCTGCTGCAGGAACCCTGTTACCACCTCTTTGACTGCCCTATCATCAGGAAATCGTTTTCCATGCAGAAATTTCTTCAGGTTACAAAAGAGAAAGTAATGACTGGGAGCCAGGTCTGGACGGTAGGGTGGATGGTTAAGCTCCATGAATATTTCTAACCCTGACAGAACATGCTAAAGTAGATAACTTAGTGATCACCCTTTCGTGATCCACATACCACTTCCACTGCCACGACTACATACACCAGTGACAGTGTGCCTGATTTTTTTTGGCCATAATTTCAGGTTTGTTGATATACTTACCCTGTGCATGGTAGGGTGGGTTCCCAGCAATAGCTATACAATATGGAACATGAATGATACAAGCCAATAAATGTCTGGCTGTGGTAGGGTAATAGTAGCAACAGCAATACAGTACGTAACATGATGGACAAGACAGGAGATGTCTGGCTGTTCAAGGGAAGTAGCAGTGGCAGCAACAGTGCAGTATAACACATGATGGACAAGGCAAGAGATATCCAGAAGATATCCAGTAGCAAAAATACCATGTGGAACATGATGGACAAGGAAGGAGAGTAATGTTTTCCACACTTGTGGAGAACAATCTTGTCTGCTACAGTTTGAATACCATTCTCTGACAGTTCACTGAAGGGTCACTAAGACAGTACACCAGTCCTTCCACTGGTCCTATGTGCTGACTCAGATGTCCATGGGGTCAGGATTTAGGATATCTGCTGAAGATCGGACACAGTCCAGGTATGACTGAATATGGTTGTTCAGTTGTTGCGTATCCGTTTGCTTATGTTCATCAGATTGCCATTGCATATTAAAATACTGTCCCACCATTGTACAGTAAACTATATTGGCTACTGACTCTGCCACTTGTTTTAGCAGTAGCAGCAGAAAACTGGTGTAGATGGGTTAATAAATTTCCCCCACTGTCTAAAAAAATAATAAAAACTAAGGCAAAGCCGCTGACAACACAAAACTGCCATCTACATGAAGATTACCGTAACAGAAATAGAAAACTATTTAAAAAAAATATTTTAATAGCACTTTGTGCTACTGAAAAAAAAAGTCAAAAAATGTTTTTTAAAATATTTGCCAGATATTAAAAAAACAAAACGGTGTAAAAATAAAGGCATAAAATAAAGCCGAATAAATCATTAATAAAAAGATCCAAACATTTTTTGAATAATCTGACTAACAAAAAAAAAACTTATTATAGCCTTCAAAACTAGAAAAAAAAAACTCTAAGGCTAGGTTCACACCTGCGCCTGCACTCTGCTGTGGGATTCCGTTCCCCATTCCGCTTGAAAAATGCGGAGAGAAAAGTGCTGCAAGCAGCGCTTTTCTCTCCGCATTTTTCACCCTTTTTGGGCGGAAACCCGGCAGACCCCATTATAGTCTATGGTTTCCGCGGGTAACCGGTTTTTTAAGCAGATTAGGTTTGGAAACCCGAACGCAGGTGTGAACCTAGAGTAAGGCTGAGGCCCCACATTGCAGAAACCCAGCTTTTATTGTTGCAGATTTTGCTGCAGTTTTTAGAGCCAAAGCCAAGAAAGGCTACAAAAGTAATGGGAAAGATATAGGAAGTTCTTATATTTTGACCTTCCGCTCAATCCACTTCTGGCTTTGGCTCAAAAAACCGCAGCAAAATGTGGGGCCTTAGCCTAAACGTGTCCAGTCATAAACCAGAGAAAATTTGGCAATTTTGGGTGGCAGAAAATACACGCTGCGGTGTGTCAATTGTCACTGCACTTTGGCACAGACTGACTGTAAGAATTGTGAATGTGATCCTGAATGCAATGGCCGCTGCCTGATTTTACCTCACAGTGACATTACCGTACTGAGGCTCTTATCTCTCTCTCCATAAAATCAATCTCTATCAATTTACTATTTGTAATTAATCTAATTTATCTGTTATTCCCGCTGAATCACACAAATCCTCACTATCTATCGAAATCTGTGTCTTTTTTAAAACTATCTCTGACGTGTTCTCGAGCTTCGTCCCCTCACTTGACCATCACCACAGGCTCCTCAACCAGCATTTATTCTCTTCACAGCTAAGCTCCACCCACTGTACTGATCATGTGATGGTGACATCATCCCAGGTCCTTTAGTCACTAGATTACCTTGTCACTGCTGAGCTCCTCCCCCTCATGTTGTTGATCACATCACAGGTCCTTCAGCTATGGCAGTGTAGTAGATACAGAGCAGGTCCTGGTCAGGTGGTCACTGATGTTGTGCTGTTCTCTCTGTTATTAGTCAGCAGCAGATTTCTCATAATACAGAGGATATATATACGTGTATATATACAGCTCTTGGTCACTGTCTGCAATAACACTTTTTCTGGGAATTTATAAACAAATGTAGGAAAACAGTAACAGAACTCCTTGTGTGAACTCAGCCCTAAGGTAAGCGGATCGGAGTAGGTTTTTGTAGTTTTGTTGCATTTTGTGGAACAGTTTGTGTCATTGTGGTAAATTAGTGAGAAGAAAGTCTTGTGGTGAGATGAGATGTGTTCCATGGGATTATTTCCATCCAGTGTCTTAGTCCTTGTAGCCCATGTAAGGGGATGTGCACACGGAGGTTTTTGTGAGCTGAAAAAATCTTCTTCATGAATTAGGAAACTGTTTTTTGTCGTGTTTTTCTTTGCGGTTTTTTGCTCCAGCACACTGTATGGACCTGGAAACTTCTCTTTAAAAAAAAACGCTAGCGGTTTTTCAACAAACACATAAAAAACCGCATCGAAAAAACGCGTTTTGTTTTTTTCGCCTCCCTTTAATTTCCATGGGTTTTTCAAAGCGGAATCCACCTAAAGATAGGTCATGTAGCTTTTTATCCCTCTCGCTGAAAAAATCAGCTAGAGGAAAAAAAAACAGCTACTGACTCCCATTGAAATGAATAGGAGGTGTTTTCTGCCTCAAAATCAGCCTGCAAAATGTGTGAATATACCCTAAAGGGCTCTATCATGAACTGAATATCAGTGGAGACAATGGGAGACAATGGACAGCCTTGGTGAATTCCATCTGCCAAATCAAAAGATTTAGCCTTTGCTTTGTTAATACAGATTGCGGCTAAAGGTTGAGTGTATTCTGAGGAGATAGTGCTCAGGATCGGGCACGCTAAGCCAAAACGTTACAGTGCCTGCCTTGTTAATCCCCAGTGTATCTGATCAAAAGGCTTCTCAGCGTTCACAGACCAAATAAACTGGGGGTTTGTTGCAACAGCACTATATGTTGAAGATTAAGAAGGTGGCAGATGCGCCTGTGGCTTGCCTACCTTGTAATACATCCAACCTGATCCCATTAAACCAAGGCAGACACTATGGAAGGGTCAGATATCAACAGAGCGATGTCCCCAGGAAGGCTCAAATGATTTGTAAGTTCCATCAAAAACTCAGCTACCCTTTAACCATTTCCAAATTTTTATTTGCTTATGGAATCTGTATAATAGAAGGCCAACTGTTCAACACATGAATCAAAGGAGCTGGGTGTCAGTATCAGCCATGTGTTAGGTTGTCATGAGTCATGTTCTGCTCAGCTCGTTCTGTAACTCCCATAGAAGTGAATAGAAAGAGCCACGTAAATGTTGACTACCTCTTCCTTTGTAAACTGTCCTGGCCGTGGCAGCCATCTCACCGAGCAGGTTGGGGTCTCCCATTCTTTCTTTCCAACTGTAATTTTTATTGAAAAGTTTTTCCCAAAACAAAGTATACATAGAAAGAAGAGAAACCAAAGAAAAGGAGAACAACAGTAGGGGAGAGGGTTATCCGCCAACTCCCCGAAATAGCAGAAATCAAATACTCAAACCAAACAGCACGGTGAAAAGGGGGTGGCGGGGAGACAACCACAAAAGACAGGGAAGAAACAAAGGGGATGGAGCGAGAAGGAAGGAAGAAAATCAGAGATCAGAGGCCTCGTAAAATACAATACGTGTCCCAAGGGGACCAGACAGAACTAAAGGCTTCCAGAGTGTTATGTAGACTCAAGGCTACGCACATCCTTCATTCTAGCCTGAAGCTCAGGACCAGAAGGAGGATTAACAGTCTTCCAGTTTCTATCAATGAGGGTCTTTGCGGCAGTACAGAGGTACAAGAAGAGTCTGGATGCCTTGCTACCCAGGTGTCTAGGAGGGAGGTTCAAGAGATAGACAAGAGGGTCAAGGGGGACCCCCTGCAGGAAAAGAGCATCTGTCAAAGCCCTGACCTCCTTCCAGAAGCCCAGAATGAGGGTCATGTCCAGAAAATATGATACAGAGTGCCCACTCAGTACCACAGCGCCAGCACCCCAAGGGAACTGTCGGATTCAAAGCATGAAGGAGGGCCGGGGTGTGATACCAATGCATCAACAGTTTATGTCTCCCATTCTTTCTATCTCAAAGGTGGGACCTGTGTCTATTGGACATTTATGGCATAGCCTGAGCATGTTGTTTTCTATATGATTTAGAGTCTCTCTTTCTCATGAAGGTGCCTGCAGTACTGGAACCTTCCAGTGAATCCAGTTTTCTCATCGAGTACTGAAACACCCTCCAAGGATGGAAAAGGACTGGAATGAGATTACCAGAAGAATATTAAACTTCACTTTGGAGATCATCTACCTGTTGACTGGAGAGGTAAACTTTCTATATTTCTATGATATATATTGTACTCTTTAAAGGCAAGGGAAAGTCCATAATACACAAGTAGGATCATTGTAATAAGGAGGAAAGGGCAAGCCGGGATGATAAGCATCAGAATGCTGGAGGGGAGGAGAGGAATTTGACTATTAGTTTGGCACTATATAGATAAATAGAGGCCTGACAGCAGGAGGTCCATCTAGTCTGCCACCAATATATTTCCTTTTAATCTTAGGACAGACGTGTTTATCCTGGATGTGTATAAGTTTTTCCAACCACATCTGCTGAAAGTTTATACCGACACCAAACCAGGCAAATGCTCCGACTCTCCTCTGGATTCGGTGTCCAAGGTCTCAATTTTAAAGGGGTATTCCCATGAACATAATAATTTTTAAATATGTAGATAATTAACCTTTAAACATTTTTGCAAATGTAAGTAATTAAACATTTTGCAGAGTCTTAAAGATTTTATCTAAATATCTTGTGGTCACAGTCACAGTCCAGTGGATACGACCATGAATGCAGGACTTTTCTAAAGTCAGAAAATCAGCCATGATGTCCTTATTGTGGCCAGGATATCTTCTCATACATGTAATGTTCCTGCCTGATAACCCAACTACAATAAGAAAGTTATTTCTGGGTTCCTGACAAGTTCCAGACCATAGAAAGTTTCTGCATTAGTGGTCGTATCCATTGGCAACCGATCAAGACAACAAACTGTCACCATTAAGATTGTTAGAGTAAATCTTTAAAATTCTTCAGAATTTTTAACTACTTATATTTGCAAAAATGTTTAACTTTTAATTATCTACAAATATAGATCTGATTATGTTCATGGGAATACCCCTTTAACTATGATTGACATTTTTAGCCTCTGTCTGCATCACAGCTGTCTGTAGGCAAATCTGGTAAATCAGCCCCACCCCCAGTGCACTGGCTGGCTGATTTGCATAACATTTTTTCTGCATTGCTTTATCAGTTTGTGTCTATATAGATATGTTTCTGCTCCTATTAAAGGTCCCTACTCAGCACTAAACACTGTTATCAGTTTGGGAGGTATTTTGGACTTAACAGATTCCTTTTACAAATGTATTTTCTGTCTTTGACAGCTGCAAAATTCCTTCTTGATTCATTTTTTTTTTCATGACTTTTGCACTTGAAACCCTCCACCATTTTTGTATCCTGTGTTTGGACCCGTTCTATTTTATTACTGTCTTTTTGTGGTTGAGGTCTCCAGAACTGACCCCAGTATTCCAGTTGAGATCTTCACTAGAGCTCTATATACCAGGATCACAATGTTCAGCTCCCTAAGGGTGTCTCTCTCTCTCTCTCCATACACAGGAATATGCAGCGGTGAAGAAGACATCGGGTGACTGTGTGACTCCCAGCAACCATGTCCATGAGTCAGGAGGATGGAGCAGCAGCCGCAGCCCCATCACAGAGCCTCCTCCTCACTCACCGATACATGAGCAGAAGATCCTAGAACTGACCAACAAGATCACTGAGCTGCTGACTGGAGAGGTGAGCGATGCTGGGAATGCTGGGACGTTATACAGTAACACCATGGAGGGGTCTGGTGATGACCGTATCATTGTGTTGTCAGGTTCCTATAAGGTGTCAGGATGTCACTGTCTATTTCTCCATGGAGGAGTGGGAGTATTTAGAAGGACACAAGGACCTGTACAAGGACATCATGATGGAAAACTACCAGCCGCTTACATCACAAGGTAAGAAAGGATGTGACATCTTGTTGACATGACGATGGGCATATGCTGGCAGTGGTGTGGACATGTTGAAGCACTTATACATGCAGTGTTGAGCTCCTTAATGTAGGCTCTTTGCACATCAGGTTGGAGCCTTATTTTTTCCATATACATCAAACTCATCCCTAAGGCAGCATTCACATGATGGATGCCAAAGGAGTGTTCTTTGCATTTTTCTGCAGTTTTCATCCAAACCAGGAGTAGGGAAGTATAAAGAATGGACTTTACAACATGGAAGACACATCAGAATCAGAGTGAATCGAATCTGCATCTCATAGATTTTTTGTCAACAATGAAAACCTTTTTTAATGCACTTAAACAGAGGCTTCCTGCTCTATCTTGCAGTGGGTTCGGCACTATAGACCGCAGCAAGATATGTCAGGACACGTCTTTTTCAATGGGTCTATTCAGTATTCAAAGTAGTGTCAATTCAAAGCTGCAAGCAGTATCAGAGACCCATGTCTCAAACTTGAATTTCTGCCTTGAATGCCATGGTAACAAATCAAATACTTTTGACATTGTATGGCCATATAAACATACCTTTAGGCTGGTGTCATACAGCCGAGTTTGGGCCAGGAAACTTGGTCCATTTACCTGCCTGAAAGAAGCTCTGCAGAACTGAACTCAACATATCAGTTCAGCTCAGGCTGGATTCACACCTGTGCTCGGTTTCCGTTGGAGGATTCTGTTCCCCATTCCGCATTTTTCCGTCAGAAACTCGGCGGACCCCATTATAGTTTATGGGGTCCGCAGATAACTGCTTTTTAAGCGGATTGAGTTTCCGTTTTTTGGGTCCCCAAGTGGACCCGAAGAACGGAAACCCGAGTGCAGGTGTGAACCTAGCGTCAGCTGAGCCAGATTCTTGACAGTAAATCTGGAAATCCAGAGTCAGAGTTTCTTGGCCCCAACTCAGCCATGTGAACCAACCCTTATACTTCTCCTTCCTCTTGGTTCCAATTATGACTCTGGATCATAAAACTGCATCTCAAACTGCATGTGTGCCTCTATCTTAATAGAAATGTTATAAATTTGTCTACTTTTCAGTTGATTATAAAATCATTAAATCCATTTTTAATCCTAACAGAAAATACCAGTAAGAACTCTGAGGAAACCATGATATTATCGCTAAATTATAAAGTAGAAGATGATCTCACGGAACACTCTTCAGTAGAAAACCTCATTACCGTTAATTTTCCAACAGAATCAGGTAATCCTCCGAATCTTGAGGAACCTTCTCCTGACCAATCTCAGATTATTACAAGTACAGGTCACAAAGGAGTCAATAGGTTTCAATGTGATGAATGTGGAGAAGAATTTACAAAAAGCTCACACCTTTCTATACACAGAAGAATTCACACAGAGGAAAAGCCAAGCACCTGTCCCGAATGTGGAAAATGCTTTACATTAAAACAACTTATTAGACATGAGAGAATTCACACAGGGGAGAAACCATTTCAATGCTCAGAATGTGGGAAATATTTTATCACTAAAGACAAACTCAGAGATCATCAAAGAATTCACACTGGGGTGAAACCTTATAAGTGTTTGGAATGTGGGAAGTGTTTTACAAAAAAGTCCAATCTTGTCACACATGAGAGAATTCACACGGGAGAGAAGCCCTTTACATGTTCAGAATGTGGGAAATCTTTCATAGCTAAAAACATTCTCAAATATCATCAGAAGGTTCACACAGGAGAGAAACCATTTACATGTTCTGAATGTGGAAAATGTTTTAGAGTGAAATCAAAGCTTTCTCTACATGAGAGAATCCACACAGGTGAGAGGCCATTTTTATGTTCCGAATGTGGGAAAGGTTTCACAGATAAGTCAAGTCTTGTTAAACATAAGAGAAGTCACACAGGAGAGAAGCCATTTTCATGTTCAGAATGTGGAATATGTTTTAGAACGAAAACAAGGCTTGTTATACATGAGAGTATTCACACAGGAGAGAAGCCATTTTCATGTTCCGAATGTGGGAAGTGTTTTAGACTGAAAAAACAGCTTGTTAGACATGAGAGTATTCACACAGGAGAGGTTCCATTTTCATGTTCAGAATGTGGGAAATGTTTTGCAGATAAATCAAATCTTGCTACACATGAGAGAAGTCACACAGGAGAGAAGCCGTTTTCATGTCCAGAATGTGGGAAATGCTTTACAGATAAATCAGGTCTTATTAGACATGTGAGAATTCACACAGGGGAGAAGTTGTTTTCATGTTCAGAATGTGAGAAATGTTTTACTGATAAATCAAGTCTTGTAAGACATGAGAGAATTCACACGGGAGAGAAGCCGTACTTATGTTCAGAATGCGGGAAATGTTTTACAGATAAATCGAGTCTTGTTACACATGAGAGAAGTCACACAGGGAAGAAGCCATTTTCATGTAGAGAATGTGGAAAAAGTTTCACAAGAAAATCAAATTTTGAAACTCATCGGAGAATTCACATATAGAAGAAATTATATTCTTGTTTGGACTGTAAGAAATGTTATAAAAGATTTTTTTACACATCAGATTGTGTATAGACTTAATAGAATTTTATGGGCACTAAGAGTGCTTATTATGGTTGGAGTTAGCCTGGATCTGCCAAACCCCCAAATTACATTTACCTGAGGACAACTGTGAGCGGGATCCATGGAGGAAAAGTATTCCTTGGTGGTTTACTTGCACGTTTAGGATCATTGCATGTTGTTAAATAGGACTTCAGTCTTTACAACAAATGGCCTCAAGTTAGCTTCAAGCAATCCCTGACATAATGAGACATTCTTTTTGGATTTTGTGATAAGTGGCTTTGGCACGGGTAAGCTAATGCTGTCCTGAATCTGAACGTTTCCACCACTGTACTCTCACGTATCAAAGTTTTGTGGCAATATGTTGTCTGTATGTGTTTGCCATTCATGACTTCTTTTGCAATTGTGAAGAGGTGAAATTCTGGGGTCATTAGAGAATTCTCCCATCATCATTCATCCTGCTCTTAGACTTATCTTGTTGGGTCAGACTGGTTTGGGCCAAAAGGCAGTTGTCTGGAATATCGACTTGTAGATAGTTTCCTGGACAGTGGAATGATTAATATCCAATCATTTGGACATCTTTCCAGACACATGGCCATCCATAATCTTGCACACTGTTTTTTGCTGAAATGTCTGCTATTGTGCCATTCTACTGAAAGAGGCCAACATAATCCATGTGCATCCTATATGGACCATATTTTTAATTTCATGTGTGAATATACTTAGGCAATGTAGTGTGCAGATTAGCTATCCTCCAAGAGAAAGAAAGTTTCTGTCAGTTAGTCTTCTTCCATCTATTGTCGGTAGCTGCCCTAGAAGTTAATGTATGGCCCTTTAATAGCTCTTCCAAAATGATGTAGGATAAATTTCATATCAGAGCCTTCGCCAAAAGAGAAATAAAGAACTCTACTGCAGTTTGGTAAATATTCTTAGTTGTGTTGCAAAACCCGTTAAAGAGCTGGACATTGATTTATGGGCTGCCTACCTCTAGTAGACAGCTCTAAAAAGACAACTTTCTTTATACTTCAAGAAGAAGTAATCTGCATATCTTTTTGCCCCAGAAACCGCATCTATAAGACACCCTGTGTCAGTATTACTTGAGACCTAAGAGTGTGCTAATCATTTGTACCAAATCTGGAGAATCTTTTCCTGGCATATCTTCTTGTGGAAAAAAAAGCTGTGAATTTTTCATTTGTGTTTAAATTATTGTTATGTTAATTTCTTATGTGTTTTTCTTTTTATACTGTTTGAATGAAAAATATAAAGTGATGACATGTTAAAGAAAATCTACATGTGGTTTCTTTACATTTTTACGTGACTCTAGTGGGAGACTTAGATACTGTAGGCTTTATAAGCATGAAACTATAACTACATTGGTGTTTTATAGCCCCTGCGATGTCTCCCCAATTCAAGCATCTTTATCATAAATCTTCTTTATTACATATATTACAGCCATTCAAGTTTAAAAACATTTTAAAGTGATGGAGGAGGGAGGTCCCAAACTGAATGCGACACAGCTTATAAGTATAAAACAACCAAAATTCCAAAACTTTTGGGACACTGTAAAATGTAGAGAAAACAAGAATGCAATGATTCAGAATTATCATCTAACCATATTTTAGTCACAGTAAAACATAGAACACAGAACACATATCAGAATGTGAAGGTTACAGAATAGAACATATATCAGAAGGCAAAATTTACACAACAGAACACATAGAAGGTGAAAGCTACACAATAGGACATAAATTACATATCAGAAGGTGAAAGTTACACAATAGAACATAGAGCACATATCAGAAGGTGAAAGCTACACAACAGAACATAGAACACATAGAAGGTGAAAGCTATACAATAGAACATAGAATACATATCAGAAGGTGAAAACTACACAATAGAACATAGAATACATATCAGAAGGTAAAATTTACATAATAGATCATATATCAGAAGGTGAAAGTAACATAATAGAACACATATCAGAAGGTGAAAACTACACAAAAGAACATAGAACACGTAGAAGGTGAAAGCTATACAATAGAACATAGAATACATATCAGAAGGTGAAAGTTACACAATAGAACATAGATATATCAGAAGGTGAAAGTGACATAATAGAACACATATCAGAAGGTGAAAGCTATACAACAGAACATAGAACACATAGAAGGTGAAAGTTACATAATAGAACATAGATCACATATCAGAAGGTGAAAGTTACACATTTCTTAATTTAATTTGAAAAAAAAAAAACATTTAGAAATTAATGGCAGCAAAATATCTAAAAAAAAAAAATCTAAAAACTGTGGAACAAATTCAGAAAAATGTTGCTCAACATAAAATTGTATAGAATTTGAATATCCCACCATCTACAGTACATAATAATGTCTTCGGTCAGGATTTGGCCCAGAATCTGATATCCAACATGTCAGGGCGAATTGTGGAAGTCTTGAACAATAAGGGTCAACACTGACTAAGTCTTTTAATAAACTTGATGTATTTGTCAGTAAAAGTATATAAAAAAAAACTTATGAAATGATTATTGTTGTACTTCAGTAAACCATAGAAACATCTGACTATAAGATTAAAAAACACAGAAGCAGCAAACTTTGTGAAAACCAAAATTTGTGGCAGTCTCAAAACTTTTGGCCACAACTGTACAGTGGACACCTCCAAACTGCATCACAAAGTTTGGAGGTCACAGGTGAAACCAAAAAGAATTCCAGGAATATTTGCTGCTGGACTGCCCATAAGGATAGCACGTAATCTCGATATAATGCCACCCGTACAATTTGCACAACCAGCTTCTTTTACGACACCCTACAGCTTCAGCACTTGATCTGAGAAACTCCCCTCAACTACTTACTGTTCTGGATACATATTGGGGCACATTTATCAATGCGGTCGAACTTGGCACTATCTTAAACTACGAATCCCGTTCATAGTTTTAGTCATATTTATGAATCTGTGGTAAGGATCTTCATAAATATGGAGTGTTCCTAGAAGCGAGAAAATTCTGACTCGAATTCCATCTGACTACATGTGTCTAGACACATATTTAGTACAAAACATGTAGAAAAAATACTTAACTTGCAGGCTGTAAGAAACAAATATTTGGCGCATGGATGAAAAACCCTACAATTTTTGGCACAAAATAAGCAGACACAAATCATGTCTCACTTATTTTAGGAGACAAATATTTGGCCCAAGAATCTCTCCATTCCTGCTGTGTCTACAGAGTCTGGACATGGCAAATGGAGTTAAAGGGGTTGTTCAGGGAGTTAAGATTATCTTTTTTTTTTTTTTTCCAAGTCAAAGGTTTTATTAATTTTCAGAAATACAAAGAGCAAAAACAAGCATAAACGCAACGAATAATGGACCTGTGGGGTTCCAGCTTGGTTCCGACCTCTGGTTCTCGTATCAGTCCCATCCCCCTGGGTTGCTCCCCCTCCTCCCCTGAAATCACTTGGTAATTAATTATCTGAGCTATTGGGTCTAGCTAGATAGTAAAAAAAAAAAAAGTTATGGCTTTTGGAAGGCTGGGAGTCAAAAGCCAAAAATTAGAAAGTACTGTGGTGAGAAAGTTGTTGAGCTTCAGGTTGAAGGTTTAAGGGACAAACCGAATCTTGCATATAACTCATTAGGGTTGGATTCACATCTGTGTTGGAGTCTCCGTTAGGAGACTCTGCTGCAGATTCCGCCTAAAATCGAGGGAGAGAATTGTCCTGCAATGAGGAAACCAGACAGTTCCCAGTATAGTCTATGGGGTCCGCAGGTTTCCATGGGTATCCACTTTTTAAGCAGATAGGGTCTCTGTCTTTAAGGTCCCCATGTGGACCCGAACGCTAATGTGAACCTAGCTTAATTTGGACTGTGGGTGTAACACAATAGTTAAAATCAATCAGTAGGACTACAAATAAATCATGGGGGTAGACAATAAACCCTCTATGCCTGAAAACTGGTATTAAAAGGTTACAATATGTGCCAAACAGTAAATTTTGCAACATAAATTGTAACTTTTTGCACTCCTGATACAGCTTTCTTGAGAAGTGGATATGTCGGGGAAAAGTGTGGACTCCCACCACCTGGCAAAACTTTCTGAGGTACAGAGGTATAATGTTCTACCATGTTAGCCATTGAAAGTAGTGGAAGAGTGAAGAAATCAGGCGATACCTTTTAGAGGCTAAATGAGTATATTTGATGGTAAGCTTTCGGGAGTACTAACTCCCTTCATCAGACATGGTGTTATACAAGAAACTTAAAATTCACAGATTTTTTTATATACCCTAAAGACATGGACCTTCAAAGGATCTTAGAATCCTTAAAAAAACAAAATCCAATATAAGTAGGGAAGTTGAGGTACAGAGGTCAGAGATGCGACTAATATCCCTCTTGGTGCGTTCCCTCCGATGTATAGCCTGCATCGATAACATGATTGTGACATTATCACAGCTCCTTCAGCCACTATTTATCCTTTTCAATGTTGAGCTCCGCCCCTTCTGTGACTGATTACATGATGGTGACATCATCACAGGTCCTTCAGCTATTGAAGCGTAGTACATACAGTCACGAGAGGGTGCGTAGACACAGGAGGTTGTGCCCAAGCAAAGGTCCTCATACAGTATAGTATTTAGCCGCTACCCTGTTGTATTGTTCTCTCTGTTATCAGTCAGCAGCAGATTTCCCATTATACAGAGGATATACACAGTGCTTGGTCACTGTCTGCAATAAGGCTACGTTCACACCCGGCCCTTGTTGCTTTATTTTAGTAGGAACTTATAACAAACATAAAAACATAACAGTGAGTGACTCCAGCATAAAGGTAAGGTTATATAATGGAGATTTAGTTTCGATTTTTTTTGCTTTTTTTTTTTTTTGCAATAGAAAGTTTTGTTGTGAGATCTGACTTGTTATATGGGGTTTATAGAGTATATATGGTCACTGCAAAGTACCTCTTCTCTTATTCTGTATATATGGTCACTGCACAGTACCACTTCTCTTATTCTGTATATATAGACACTACACAGTACCACTTCTCTTATTCTGTATATATGGACACTACACAGTACCACTTCTCTTATTCTGTATATATGGACACTGTACAGTACCACTTCTCTTATTCTGTATATATGGACACTGCATAGTACCACTTCTCTTATTCTGTATATATGGACACTGTACAGTACCACTTCTCTTATTCTGTATATAAGGACACTGTATAGTACCACTTCTCTTATTCTGTATATATGGACACTACACAGTACCACTTCTCTTATTCTGTATATAAGGACACTGTATAGTACCACTTCTCTTATTCTGTATATAAGGACACTGTACAGTACCACTTCTCTTATTCTGTATATATATGGACACTGCACAGTACCACTTCTCTTATTCTGTATATATGGACACTACACAGTACCACGTCTCTTATTCTGTATATATGGACACTACACAGTACCACTTCTCTTATTCTGTATATATGGACACTGCATAGTACCTCTTCTCTTATTCTGTATATATGGACACTACACAGTACCACGTCTCTTATTCTGTATATATGGACACTACACAGTACCACTTCTCTTATTCTGTATATATGGACACTGCATAGTACCTCTTCTGTTATTCTGTATATATGGACACTGTACAGTACCACTTCTCTTATTCTGTATATATGGACACTACACAGTACCACTTCTCTTATTCTGTATATATGGACACTGCATAGTACCTCTTCTGTTATTCTGTATATATGGACACTGTACAGTACCACTTCTCTTATTCTGTATATATGGACACTGTACAGTACCTCTTCTCTTATTCTGTATATATGGACATTGTACAGTACCACTTCTCTTATTCTGTATATATGGACACTGCATAGTACCTCTTCTCTTATTCTGTGTATATGGACACTGCACAGTACCACTTCTCTTATTCTGTATATATGGACACTACACAGTACCACTTCTCTTATTCTGTATATATGGACACTGTACAGTACCACTTCTCTTATTCTGTATATATGGACACTGTACAGTACCACTTCTCTTATTCTGTATATATGGACACTGTACAGTACCGCTTCTCTTATTCTGTATATATGGACACTGTACAGTACCACTTCTCTTATTCTGTATATATGGACACTGTACAGTACCACTTCTTTTATTCTGTATATATGGACACTGTACAGTACCACTTCTCTTATTCTGTATATATGGACACTGTACAGTACCACTTCTCTTATTCTGTATATATGGACACTGTACAGTACCGCTTCTCTTATTCTGTATATATGGACACTGCACAGTACCACTTCTCTTATTCTGTATATATGGACACTGCACAGTACCACTTCTCTTATTCTGTATTTATACCACCCAGAAAAATGCTTCTAGTATCATAAGAAAGTTGAGATTCTGCCAATTGAAGTACTAGCTGTAAAGAATTAGAGATATCACTATTTAAAAACACAGTCAGGAATGTGATTATTTGTAGCATGAACTGCTGTATATTAAGTTCAAATTCCCAACTGTATTTTTAAATAGTGATATCTCAGGCTCTCTTATAGTAGTACTTAGTGTTTGTACTTAGAATCTCAACTTTCTTATGATACCAGAACCATTTTTCTAGGTGGTATAAAATCGGAGATACAGCCACTTGAATTGACCATCCCATTTTGGTAAATTCTTCAGCGCTGCATATTCACAATACACATGTGTGCAGACTTTCTTTAGCAACAGCTCAGTTAAAGGGTTGCTAAGGAGAATATTACCACCTATTTTATAATAAAAATTATAATAATAAAGTATATTACAAAAATGGTCACCAAACATCCCCTGATACAATAGCAAAAAAAAAATGAAATTTACACTTTAAATTGTGAAACTTAGACACTATTAGTAAATCTGCCGCACTTTTTTTAAAACATGTTTGTTTGTTATGACCGGATACCATCTGTTTAGTCATAACCATATCAGTTGCTGTATTTTTGACATTACTAATGCTATCTTGGTGCTAAAGCTTAAGGCCCCACTTTTCCGCAATGTGGGGCTTTAGCCTAAAAGGGGTTGTATAAAGTCCCAGAGCGTCATACATGGCTTTTTAGGGCAATTGGAGCAGTTTTGATTCAGAACAAATTTATTTGAGCCAAAATGAATCTGGTGGCCAAATAGAACTATAGAACATGTATTACACCTTGCCTCTGACTGGATTTAAAGGAAGTGTGTCACCAGAGCCCAGCGTATCATCCCAGCCCTGCAGATAGATAGGTTAGTGTCACCAGAGCCCAGCGTATCATCCCAGCCCTGCAGATAGATAGGTTAGTGTCACCAGAGCCTAGCGTATCATCCCAGCCCTGCAGATAGATAGGTTAGTGTCACCAGAGCCCAGCGTATCATCCCAGCCCTGCAGATAGATAGGTTAGTGTCACCAGAGCCCAGTGTATCAGCCCAGCCCTGCAGATAGATAGGTTAGAGTAATCAAAGTCCAGAATATCACCCCAGCCCTGCAGATAGATAGGTTAGTGTCACCAGACCCCAGCATATCACCCCATCCCTGCAGATACATAGGTTAGTGTCACCAGAGCCCAGCATATCACCCCAGCCCTGCAGATAGATAGGTTAGTGTCACCAGAACCAGCATATCACCCCAGCCCTGCAGATAGATAGGTTAGTGTCACCAGAACCAGCATATCACCCCAGTCCTGCAGATAGATAGGTTAGGGTCACCAGAACCCAGCATATCAGCCCAACCCCGCAGATAGATAGGTTAAGGTCACCTGAATCAAATGGTGCTTTCTCCTTGTGAATCGGTGCCTCTTTTGTCAAGATATCACTGTTTATGTCAATATGCAAATGAGCTCTGGCACTGTGAGGGCATTGCCATTGTTCCAAAAAGTTAAGTGGCAACTCCCTCTTTGCTCCTAAGAGCTCATTTCCCTAATTTAAAGAAAATTATGATACTTTTTTGTATAATACAGCTGACACCTGCTGAGCCTGTTATGTAGCATCCACCGAACATTATGACGTACATGAATGTCAATTGTCAGGATTTGTGTTGTACAAAAATTTTTAAAAAATATATGGTAAAGGCTATGCATATGAAAAAAGAATAATTACGTATATCAGGAACACTTCTGACATACAGAGCAGGGCTATAATAACGCAGTGAGCAACAAGCAAAGAAGAAAACTGCTCCCTCTGTCACTCACGCACCATGCGTGTTAGAGAGCACAATGACCCAAGGGTAGTCGGGGACCAAGTAATAAAACATAGGCTTGTGCTCACACCTAACAGGGCAGATCCACTCCATATTCCCCTCTCACCTGGCAACACTTGTGTCAACTTTGAAGTATAAGAGGATAAATATTCTTTGTGGTATAACCCCTTTAATATGTGAAGATCTGTATTTCATATTGTCCTCTACCTGTCCCTCTCCTTTTCTCATGAGGGTACCTGCAGGACTAGGACCTTCTAGTTGATCCAGTTTTGGCAAACCCTCATCCGAAACGCTCCTGATTGACCCCCCAAGGATGGAGGAGGCCTGGAATGATGTTACTGGAAAAATATTAAACTTCACCTTTGAGATCATCTACCTGCTGACCGGAGAGGTAAACTTTCTATAGTTCTATGATGTTTATGGCATTGTTTAACAAGTCCAACATAGAGAAGGGAAAATACATCACAGAAAAAAAAACAACCAGCAGATATCGTGAAGATTAGCCGGCAGTATCAACTTATAACCGCGCCTAATTCTGGGGCCACAGGTGGTGTCACCAATAAGTCAGTGACACACAGATTCATCCAGGCTATTTCTCATTACTAAGGGGGTGGAGTACTATATATGGGGATGTAGATATAACTGTACTCAGTGCTGGGGCTACAGGTGGCGCCACAAGTGACACACAGATTAATTCCAGGCTATTTCTCATTACTGACAGTGACGCTTTGCTGCTAATGAGGCCAGTAATGAGAAATAGTCAGGAATTAATCTGTGTGTCAATTACTTATTAGTGACTCCACCTGTGGCCCCAGCACTGAGTACAGTTATATCTACATTCAAGTACATAATGTGTCACCCCCTTAGTAATGACAAATAGCCTGTAATAAATCTGTGTGTTGCTTACTTATTAGTGGCACCCCCCTGTAGCCCCAGGACTGAGTACAGTTATTACTACATCCCCAAATATAGTATTTCACTCCCTTAGTATTTAGAAATCACCTGAAATTAATCTGTGTGTCACTTACTTGTGGTGAGGCTGAGTTATATATGGTGCTTTTTTTTTCCGAGGGGGTGCATGTCGCTTCTATTGGTAGTAAGTCTGCATTCACATGGTGTGGTTTTGTCGGAAAAACGGCGTACTGCCTAGCGAAGGTTACTATGCATTTCACTTGGATGTTAATGGCCATTAAATTGAAAACCTTTGGTGTACTAGTAGTTATCATCTTACCATCATGTCTATCAAGTCGAAAAAATGTTAGCCTACACTAGATGTGCCATGTTTACACCAGTGTCTAGCCGTAACCACAATAGTAAATCTAAACCAGCGTGTCACCCCTGTATCCCGGCAATTATCAGGATCAGGTGATCCTAGACTCGCTCATTCCCAATAATTGCTCTAATTGTGCTGTAACGGCGATGATACATTATGTACTGATTGAACACACTCCGTTCCTGGGCCACAGGTGCTCTGCCTGTTAAATAAAGGCACACAAATCCTGGTTACTAACAAATTAGTGTAAATCATGCATAGCATTACTTTCATTGTCGAAGACCTGGGTGTACATCAGTCTACAGTTAGACATATTATCCACAAATTGAGAAACTTCAAGACAGCTGCTACTCTCACTAGTAGAGGGCATTCTGTTATCATCACTCCAAGAGTACAGGGGTAATCCTGAAAGAGGTGAAAAAGATCCGCAAGTGTAGCAGCAAAAGATCTACAGAACACTCTACAAATTGCAAAAACCTCAGTCCTTGTGTCTATTATTAGAAGAACACTGATAGTGTTCAAAGAAGGCTCTTGACCCTGACACCACAAAATAAGCTGCAGCTATCCAAAAATTTTGCAGCCTGCCTCAAGTTTGCCCAAGACCACCGAGATGTTTCTCAATGCTTCTGGGAAAAGGTTCTATAAACTGATAAGAAAAAAGTGGAACTTTTATCACAAATCCACAACGCTACGTTTTGAGGAAAAAGAACAATGTACATCAAAACCAACTGTGAAGCATGGTGGAGCAGGGCTTGAGGCTGCTTTTTTGGTTCAGGACCTGGACAATTTGTAGTCATTGTTTTAGAGTCCTGACCGTCACGCTATCAAGACTTTGTGGCATGACCTAAAAATGGGTGTGCACATAAGGCACCCCAGAAATATTGATTGATTAAAAGAAAGTTTTTTGGGTTTTTTTGTTTAATTTTTTTTCTCTTCACTTCCTTTTTCTTGCAGCTGTATATGACAACATAGAAGACTGATGGCAGGAGGAGAGCTCGTAGTCCATCTAATCTGCCCACACATTATTTCCATTTCATGTTCCCTGAGGATAGATATATGGTTATCTTGGGTGTACAGTCACTTACTACTCCTAAAATTCTGCAGAATTTTCTACCTTTAAAATTTAAAAACTTTTTAGAAACTTGCTGGCCCCAACCATATCTGCTAAACTCCACCTTAGGGTAGAAAAAAAAATGTGGGGAACCATGAGGTGCCACAAAACTGGCGCAAATAATTTAATAACTTAATAATAACTTTCCCCTAAAGTTCTTAAAGTGTCTCTCTCCATACACAGACTTATATGATAACAAAGAAGACTTTGGGTGACTGGATGACTCCCAATAGCCATGTCCTTGAGTCAGGAGGATGGAGCACGAGCCACAGCCCCATGACAGAGCCTCCCCCTCACCCACTGACACATAGACAGAAGGTCCTAGAACTGACCAGCAAGATCACTGAGCTGCTGACTGGAGAGGTGAGCGCTGCTGGGAATGCTGGGACGTTATACAGTAACACCATGGAGGGGTCTGGTGATGACCGTATCATTGTGTTGTCAGGTTCCTATAAGGTGTCAGGATGTCACTGTCTATTTCTCCATATAGGAGTGGGAGTATTTAGAAGAACACAAGGATCTGTACAAGGTTGTTACGATGGGAGACTACCAGCCTCTTCCATCCCAAGGTAAGAAGAAATATATATAAATAGATGTGTGTGTATATACACTAGTGTTTTCCAAACTTGGGAAACACCTGGAAAAAAAAATTCCTCTGGGCACCCCTACCAAATAATCTTTAAAAGACAAAGAACGTCCTAAGGATGCAGATAACGTTACATGAAGACATTTGGTCATCTTCCCAACCAGATTGTCACAGCCCCCTGGCCAGTTTTCAAGACACCCCTGTTGGAAATCGCTGTGCTAGACCATTGGGATTCACGATTGCTGTGAGTTCCCCGGCTGTGTGACATGCCGGACAGCAATAAGTGTTGGCATGCTATAGTTTGTGATTTATTCTTTAAGGGGGTGTTCACACGTAGGAATTTGACGCTGATATGGGGTTGGATTCCGCACCCAAATCAGTAGCAGATTCCACCCAGAATTTAAATGGGAGGCAGAGATCGCAGAAGGATACTGAAAAAATAAGTGTCCCGCTAAATCCTGCCTGGATGCCGAGGAGGCCGCGGCTTAAGACTCCATGTCATTTCCACCTTGAAGCTTCTAAAGGCCATACTAATTATACACACCCCTACACCCTTATGACAATAATTGGACGATTTCTCATGGCTTGTGCACCAGATGTCAGAATTTTTGCACAAAAGTTGTGATTTTTTTTTTTTGTACGTTTGTAACCCTGCATGCTAAATGGAGTGGGGTGGGGTAGGGCCATTGGGCTCCATCAGATTTATTTATCATTTACACCAGTTTTTTGAATGGGTTTACAATGCATGGAGACCCACCACAGTTCAAAATTACAAACCAGTGTATTATTGCTGTGTGAATTTACCTTAATACTTTCTGCTGCATCTAATTCTTGCTTCGGCTAAAAAAAAATTTTTAAATCTGCATGTGTGTTTCCATCCGAATAGAAATTTTATAAATTTGTCTACTTTGTAATTTGAAATAAAATCATGAAATCAATTTTTCAATCATAACAGAAAATCCCGTTAAAAAATCTGAAGAAAATTTCACACCACTAAATTGTAAAGTAGAAGATGAAGATATCTCCGAGCACTATCCAGAAGAAAAAGTCATGACCTTTAATTTTACTCCAGAATCAAGTAATGCCGTGAAGCATGAGGAACCTTCTCCTGACCAATCTCAGATTGTTACCACAAGTACAGGTGATAAAGGGGATAAAGTCATGAGAAAATTTTTTTGCACAAGTCAGAATGTTTGCAGAAAAATTGCAACTTTTTAACAAGGTTATGCCACCAAAAAATATTTATTCTCTAGCCATAGGATAGAGTGTAAATGCGGGGAAGGGATGATGACGACGGGTGTGGAAAATACCAATCTTAATAAATCAGCCCCGATGTTACTGTTGTGAACCGAGAGCAAGGCAGGTGGTTTGGACTCCGCAACCAGAAATGAACGCACACGCGGTAGTTCAAGAAAAGAATATATATTTACTATAAGTTAATAAAGGCTATTTGAAGGTAAAATGACAGGGATAAAGACAAGCAAAATATACAATATAGCATGAACAATTTCAAGGCAAATTCTGCAATGGTTTCTACTTTTACTCTGTCCACTTCTGCAGTATGGACACTGAATGAACAATATACTCAAAACTATCCCTAACTGACCCTGACTTCACATTTTGGTGCACCCCCTTTTCCCCAGTGGTCCAGGTGGACCGCTTACAGTCCGTAGAAGCGCGCGGTGGGGCCCAAAGTCGTTCCTTTCTTTTATAGTGAAGCGTCCTCTCCTCACGGTTATCAGGATCTTGGGAGAAATGAAGTCCTCTTTAACAGGGAAACCCAATGAATGCAATGTAATCCAACAGCAGATTTCACTCAGCACACTGACAGTCCTGCCGAATCCATACACTGAGCTGGGATGTAAGCCGGGATTTAGCAGGTGCTGTCCAGTACATCAACAGCACTGCGAGTCTCTATCTGTGGTATCCATATACACAGTCACAATGTCAGTCTCACTGATCAGCCACTGAGCACAGTTCCTTTCACATGGACTCACTAGTCCTGTTGTCTCTTTACACTCTGTTTGTCTCTGGACCAAGATACAGCTTAGCTGTACAGAAAAATCTCCACACCAGTTCAATACAACACTTGCCAAGATGGCTGCTGCTCTCTGTCTCGTCACTTCCTGCTGCTCTGCTCACACTCTGTCTGCAGAACAGGCAGGCTGACATAAAAGGGGGGGGTCTCACTCCAGCATCATGTCACAATTACAATGGCTGCTGTCTTAAAGGAACAGAATCACAGAAATACATTCAACATTAACAGTTTATACAGACAAATGAAGCTTAGGACAACATTGGCTGTCTCTTACACTGTCATCACATCATCAGAGCCCAATCCTCATGTTTTCCAATCGAGACCCTAAAGTCATTAGTAGCATGGGCTCCAGGATTGGTCTACACACAGCGTAGCAATCTAACTTTTGACACTTCATAGTAAAAAAGAATGGAGGGGCACATTACTTCTGGTCTGTCTCCTATATGGGTCCTATTTTTGTTTTTTCCTGGGTAATCCAGTCTTCAAGATCTATGATTATTAGGAAGCACCTATACATATTTAGTTATAATACATGTTACAGGGAGTCTGTCACCAGTCCCTATTGAGCTATAACCATAGCCAGGCTTCAGTTAAATAAAACATGCTTTTC
Source organism: Leptodactylus fallax (assembly GCA_947044405.1). NCBI lineage: Eukaryota > Metazoa > Chordata > Amphibia > Anura > Leptodactylidae > Leptodactylus > Leptodactylus fallax. Next base: position 175,274 of record CAMRHE010000375.1, on the reverse strand, counting down.
TGCTTCCCAGTCGGTGCCTCCGTTGCCGAAATATTATTAGCTTTTGACCTAGTTGGTGCAAATAGGGTGTCTCCATTGCTCCTATTGCACCATAGAGTTATGCACCCATTTCCTCCATCCCTTCCTGCTATGCTAACCATGGTGATGTCCTTGTTGCACCAAACAGCTCATTAACATATGAGGAGAAAAGCTAATATGTAAGCAATGGAGGCACCGATTGGGAAGGAGTAAAAAGTGTTTTATTCTAAACTGCATGCAAAATTGCATCTTATTCTTTTTTCTGCCGCTTCCAATTCTGCCTTTGGCTCAATAAAAAATGCATGTGTGTTTCTAAATTTTTCTACTTTGTAATCTGAAATAAAATCATAAAACCTGTTTTTAATCTTAACAGAAAATCCCATTAAGAAGGAAAGCGTCATATCATCGCTAAATTGTAAAGTAGAAGATGAAGACGTCATGCAGCACTCTTCAGGAGAAAACCTCATGACCCTTAATTTTCCTCCAGAATCATGTAATCCCCCGAATCACGAGGAACCTTCTCCTGACCAATCTCAGATTGTTCCCACAAGTACAAATCCCAAAGAGGTTAATAGGTATCAATGTGGTGAATGTGGAAGACAGTTTAAAAAAAAGCTCGCATCTTGCTGTACACACTAGAATTCACACAGGGGAAAGGCCAAACTCTTGTTCTGAATGTGGAAAATGTTTTATATCAAAATCTAAGCTTGCTAGACATGCGAGAACTCACACAGGAGAGAAGCCATTCCAGTGTACGGAATGTGGAGAATCTTTCATTACGAAAGATAGACTTAACCATCATCAGATAATTCACACAGGGGAGAAACCATTTACTTGTTCAGAATGTGGGAAATTTTTCATGACTGAAACCAAACTTGAAGATCATAAGAAAATTCACACGGGGGAAAATCCAATTACATGTTCGGAGTGTGGGAAAAGTTTTACGAAGAGATCAAGTCTTGTTAGACATGAGAGAATACACACAGGAGTGAAGCCATATTCATGCTCAGAATGCGGGAAATGTTTCGCAGATAAATCATGCCTTGTTGTACATGAGAGGAATCACACAGGAGAGAAGCCATTTTCTTGTGCAGAATGTGGAAAGCGCTTTGTAAATAATTCAACTCTTGTTAAACATGGGCTCATTCACACCGAGAAGTTGCATTCCTGTTCAGAATGTGGGAAATATTTTAGAGAGAAATCAAAGCTTGTTTCCCATCAGAGATACCACACGGGAGAGAGGCCATTTTCATGTTCAGATTGTGGGAAAAGTTTTACGGAAAATTCCCATCTTGTTAGACATCGGAGAATTCACACAGGAGAGAAGCCATATTCATGTTCAGAATGTGGAAAATGTTTTATAGATAAACCATGCCTTGCTGCACATGAGAGAAGTCACAAACAAGAGCTTCCATTTTCTTGTTCAGAATGTGGAAAGTGTTTTAAAAGTAATCAAAGTCTTATTAAACATGTGAGAATTCACACTGGAGAGAAGTTGTACTCCTGTTCAGAATGCGGGAAATATTTTAGGGAGAGAGCAAGGCTTGTTTCACATGAGAGAAGTCACACGGGGGAAAAGCCATTTTCATGTTTGGAATGCGGAAAAAGTTTTACCGAAAAATGCAATCTTGTTAGACATGAGAGAATTCACACAGGAGAGAAGCCTTATTCATGTTCAGAGTGCGGAAAGAGTTTTTCAGATAAATCGACGCTTGTTAAACATGTGAGAATTCACACAGGAGTGAAGTCATATTTATGTTCAAAATGTGGGAAATCGTTTCATGAAAAATCAAGGCTTGTTGCACACGAGAGACTTCACACAGGAGAGAAGCCGTATTCATGTTCAGTGTGTGGCAAATTTTTTACAGATAAAACATTTCTTATTTTACATAAGAGAATCCACAAAGGGGAGAAACCATTTTCATGTTCCGCATGTGGTAAATGTTTTACAAGAAAATCCATTCTCGTCATGCACGAGAGAACTCACACAGGAGAGAAGCCATACTCCTGTTCAGAATGTGGGACACGTTTTACAAAAAAATCAAGTCTTGTTAGACATGAGAGAATTCACACAGGAGAGAGGCCATTCTCCTGTTCAGAATGTGGGAAGTGTTTCATCACGAAAGACAAGCTTGGAGATCATCAAAAAAGTCATAAACGAGAGAAACCATTTTGATTTTCTATACTTGGAAGGAAATCAAATTTTTGAAACTATTCTTGTTTGGAATGTGGGAATTAATAATAATAATTTTTTTTTTACACTTCAGGTTATTTACAGACAATAAGAGAGTTTTATAGATGGAATTAGCCTGGATCTGACAGTCACCCAGATCAACTGAGACCGGGACCCATATGGAAAAGTATTAAGGACATAACGCCTCTTAATAACCCAAATTGTCAGAGACTTCAGGGTGATGTAGTAAGTAAAAAGTAAAGACACCTCATAGAATTTTTTAAAAATATTTCTTAAAAAATACATGGCCATTTATTCAAGCAGTATATAAAGAAAAGGCTAGCTAACACCCCAACTATGGACTGTAAAATTGTCAACAGATTGACAGCAGTTCTAGGAAAATTGTAGAACTGTGGTTCTGGTGTCATATAAAAGATGGGATTCTCTCTCTTCATGTGACACCAATTCTATATTGATTATTTTTGGAGATATATCTAATTGAAAACCTAGTTGGGATTGGGAGAAGCTGCAGATGTATGTATATATGCCAATGCTGACTGTGATATCACCAGAAATAATATTTATATTGCCTGAGATATAAGACTACATGCACACAACCGTGTGTGCAGGTGGAGGGGATGGGGCGTTTTTATAGAAGAAAGTACGTCCAAGTGCCGTCCGCCCCTCATTGACCTCAATGGAGGGGGATCAGTCCTGATGCCACGGAGCAGGAAAGGACCTGCTCTATAATCATCGGAACGGAATGGAACATTGGGCCGCCCATTGGGACAGCCTCGGCTTGCACACTAGGTCGTGTGCATGAGGCTTAAGTGTTTGAAGAGCCTCCTCCCAGCCTCAGCTTCTCTATATTACACCCATAGTCACAGTCAGTGAAGATTTCTGCTGAAATAGCAGGAAAAAGAATATAGAAAGGGCAAAAGTGTATTTCAGCATAGGAGCGAAAATTCTGTTTGAAACTTTACATAAGCTTTAAAGCGTAACTAAACTTTCAGACTTTTGATTTTCTGGCATTATTTATGTCATTAATACAATTTGTAATATACTTTATTAACAAATTTTGGCTCCTTTCAGTGAAATCCTGCATTGAATTTTTACTGTTTTACATTATAATGCCAGCATTTGTGAAAATCGCAGCATGTCCATTATACCTGCAGAAATGCTGGCGTTTTACCTATAGGTATAATAAGGGCAGAAAGTCTGCAGAGAAAAATGCTGCATAAAAAAACATGATGCGTTTCTGCTGTGGTTTTTCCCGCAGCGTCTTTTTGCTGTGTTTCACTACGTGGGGCCTTAGTTGAAAAGTGAAAAAATGCAGGACTTCACAGAAAGGAGCCAAATTGTATTAATGACACAAAATATGCCAGAAAATCAAGTTTGCCATTTTGCAATTTTTGCCATTTTGCTCTTTTTTTTTACCAATTGTCTTTATTCCAACCACTACTACTCTTGTGTATAGGCATCTTTACTGTCTACTCACTGTACATCAGAAAAATCTTCTAGGAAGAAGAAAACAATCTACGTAGTGTCACCTATTGGAGGTAGCTACCCTATAAGTTAAAGGAGATGTCTAGGAACTTAAAGTTTTTTTTGCTTAATTTTTTTTGTTTTGTTTGAAGCTGGATATGGGTCTGTGTCATGTTATTGGAACCAGCAACTGGCCCTCTGGTTTCCTCCCTCTTCAAGGTAGTTACCTGTGCTACAAGGGCTGGCAGACTATCGTAAAGCCAGGACCATAGCGCAGGTAACTGTGAAAACGGAAGAGGAGGGAGTAGATGGAGAAACCCAAGGGCTGGGATTGGAACCTGTCTGGAACCCCCAGGCCCAGCTTCAAAAAAATTCAGGAGGAAACCCCTTTAATGTCTGACCCTTTAATAGGCTTTGCAGACTAAAAAAAAAAAAAGCAAGGACTAACACAGTAAAATGTTGAACACACACGCTACCTCCAGTAGGTGGCACTAGACAGACAGGGGAGCTAGCCTGCATAACCTTTTTTCCAGGGTTCTCTGCTTCACAATAAGACTCCCTAACAGCTGGCGGTCTCCACAAGGAGAAATAGGAGCACTCAAGACAATCATTCTGACCATTTGTACTAAATCTGGGGTACGTGATTTTAATTTTGGGCCTTTAAAGTAGTAAAAAATATCCTGACCCCGAGAACTTTTATGCTTGCCCATGGAGTATATAACACCAGGTACCGGCCAAGGAGCCCATTTGCTGAGAAAACACTCTTGCGTCCCTTGTGGCACTCCCTGTTTATGCAGGTTCTGTTGGACATCCTAAACCTATAGACTGTGCACCCTGGAGTATAACCCTTTCTATGGACCTTGACAGGATTGAGGCATCCAGGTATCCTGGCGCTGTGTGAACTGTGTTATGGACGCTTTGTGGCTTGTCAGGAAATACTTATGACCTGGGAGAGGATGTCTGTCCCGGACCGCTGCTTGGTTGGTCCACAGCCTGCTCAGAGACTATTCCATCTGGATGTCCATGAAGAAGAGGATTGGTACTCCTCTTTACCCCCTCCCTTTAGTGTATCTGTCTTTCAACAAAGCTTCGGGCCTGTGACTCCCCTCCCTCTCCCCTTGTCCCCCATCCCTTATCACTTCCCTGTTGCTTCTTGATACATATGTGCAGCTATATTAGAATGTGGACCTGGCGCAGGGTGTAATGTATAGGGTAGGATCTGTGCCTATACTGTATGTTGTGCTTCTATACTGCTTAGTATGCATGAAACATTTATAATACTGCATTCCAGCCTGTGCTATGTCACATTACACCGTATGTGCGCCAATTGACGACTCATTGTAAATAAAGCTATTCCGTCAACCTAAAAAAAATTGTAATCCCTGCAGGGGTTCATGCCATGCAAGGATTCACAACAGCAGGCAATAGCACTTCTTCTCCTCATTTGCAGCGGACTACATTTCCCAGCACTAAATGCTTCTCTGTCCTTGCAAAAAAGAGGAGTTGCAGCAGAGGGGAGGATGGATTGGCTGAGCAAGGGATTGTGGGAGAGGAGTTATCAGGAAGGAGACATGGTAAGGAGATAGAGACTGTGTGTGCATTGCGAAGACCATAGAGTCCTGCACTGGAGGCCAACTGGAGACCGAGACCATTGTGACAGTCCTCCGGTTCACTTTAAGGTCTGCTTCGCACGGGCGGATTAGAGTGACAGACATATTTCCCGGACCAATTCATGAGCAGGACCCGGGTTCCCAGCATCATAGTCCTCTATAATGGTAGGAGTCCCTACTCCCCTGCCTCCATACTGAAAACACATTACAGTGCAGGACAGTAGAGCCAATGGGAAGCAGAGATGACTATGATGCTGGGAGCCTAGGGTTTGGTCTGCAAAATTTGTCCGACATCCCGTCTGTATCTCATGGACTGAAGACGGCCCAAAAAAAGGAAGCAATCCTGTTGCAGTATAACCTTGCAGATAATCAAGACTGCAGAGACATACTCTTGTCTGTGTCACTGTTATGATAAATATGTTATCTTAAGGAGGTTTCCCAAATCATTAAAGGTGTTGTCTAGTATAACCAGTTTTTGGCCAGGAGGACTTGGGAAGGTGAAAAAAAAATGTAAAAAAAAAACATACTCACCTGTCCCCAGTGCTCCAGTGTCTCCCATCGCGGTCCAGTCTTGACTGCTGAGGCCACGTGCGGCGAGGACTTCTGCTAAAACAAGACCTGGGAGCAGCAGGACCAGACCACGATGGGAGACACTCACCGGATAACCTGTTTTAGGCCAGGAAGTAGGGGAATGCGAACAAAAAACAAAAACCCATACCATTCCAGGAAATAGCATAGATTTCCTGTATAATTCAAACCAGAAAACAGGAAAGGGGGGACATGGTGGAAACCTTTAAATATGTTAAAGGTATAAATAAGGAGGGAGAAGAACTAGGGGGCACAATCTGAAATTAGTCAAGGGAAGATCAGAGTAATGTCAGGAAATACAATTTTACTGAAAGTTTATGAGCCTTGGAACAAACTTCCAGCAGATGTGGTTAGGAAATCTACAGTAAGCGACTGTGGACCAGGGGGTCTTTTTCTGACATCAATCTTCTATGTCCCCTTCTCTTCTTTGTATCACCACCATACTGGGTCAGTCTTTGAGAACATTTATTCGCATTGGCACCCAATACCACCGGATCAGAAGGGTTAGGCAGGGAGAGCAAGAAGTATTGGAGTTGTGATGTTCGCCAGGGGCCCAGCGGGAGTAGCTCACCGAGACTTGCCAGGTCTGAGTCTAATTGCTATTCGGTATCTTTGCGATTGTGTGACACTCGTAAAGATCTAGCCTGCAACCAGGAGGAAAATGTTGCATCTGCCTCACCAAGAGCAAATCTAGGATTACCTAAGATCTGGTAGAGAGAGATTTGTTGGGTGACAGGAGGAGCCTACTTATGGACTGAAGAGAGCCGACCTTTAACATAGGGCCAAGTGTCGGGTGGAGCCTTAGGGAAGAGAGGTGGGTTTGCTCTATCCATGAGGCCACTTAGACCGGAATGAGGTAAAACCTTAACATCTGCGAACTGTAGAGGCAAGCCCAAGATATATGACCAGCCCACACATGCCTCCAAGGTCAGTAAAAAAACAAAGGGGTAAAGCGGACATCCTTGACAGGTGCCATTAGAGATTAGCAGGTCAGTACCTTTACTATGGGGTTGGAATATAGGTAGACGATCCAGTCCAACATACAGAATGATCATGAAGGCCACTTAGTATAAGCTCTCCATGAAGAGACACTTTACCCAATCAAAGGCCTTCTCTGCATCGGCAGACAGGAGCAAGAGAAACAGAGAAGGTCTTCGATCGGAACAAGCCTTGAAAATCAGATGGCTTTCGTAGTATTGTCCCTCACCTCTCTGACTATCGTGAACCCAGCTTACTCTGCATGTATTATCTCCCCCATCAGGGGCATCAAGTTAGAGAATGTGGACCTTACTTTGTGTACTGGGGAACAATCATGCTGGAACAGAAAAGAGGCCATTGTATTCCCACAAAGTTGAAGGTGACAACTGAATAAAACGTTTTAGTCTGCTGAAGCATTAAGATTTTCCTACTCTGGAACTTAGATGACTCATGAACAACCACCCCATAGCATTATCGTTCTTCCACCAAACTTTACAGTTAGCACAATGCAGTCAGACACATCATGTTCTCCTGGCATTCACCAAACCCAGAATGGTCCATCAGATTGCCAAGTGTGATTGGTCACCGCACAAAACACCTGGTCCAGAGTCCAATGGCATCATTGTGCTTTACATCTCTTCATTCGTCCATTGGTTAGTGATGTAAGGCTTGCATGCAGCTGCTCTTCCTGTTGGGACTCAGTTTTTGTTCTGATGTTAATGCCAGAGGAGTTATTGAGTCACCACAGTATTGGTGGCTTATCTGTACTATGCTTCTTAGCACTTGGCGCCCCCACAATGTAACTTTACGTGGTCTGCCTTCACTCCGTGGCTGATGGTTCCTGAATACTTATACTTCTCAATAATATCACTCACAGATGGTGGTGGAATATCTACAGCTGTGGTCAAAAGTTTTAACGTTGACACAAATTTTTATTGACAAATACATCAAGTTTATGCAAAGACTCAGTATTGACTATTTTTCAAGATTTCTGCAATTTGTCATGGTGTTTTTTTTATACTTTATGTACTCTCTGATCTCTTGTACATATAGCCTCCCTATGTGCAGAGGCAGTCGATGTCCCTCATATAGCCCAATCTTTTTTGGTTGTATAAACCCATCCAAATCTGTCCAGCCTTGTTGAAATGAATAAACACCTACCTTAGCTGCCATATCATACTTTACTTTTGCACTTGCTTCAAGGTACAAAAATGAATTGCACAGGCAATTGCTGCCTTCTGACTAGGCCAGCTTACAGTCCGGACACTAGAACACCATGCCTCATGCCCATGTAGTGCCTCCTACCCTCCGACTTGTGTTTACATGGTCTATGAGAGCGATGGACGACATGGAGCAGCCTTAAACATTAGGGAGAGCCCTGTGCCGAATAAATATGCCTGAAGTGCCGACCTCAGACAGATGCCGGAGATTGCTGACCCCTATTCTAGAAGTTCTGTGGCTTGCAGTACTATGAGAAAAGAATTTAGAGTAGTCTCCTAAGACAAAAGGAATGTCCTTATATTGACAATATATGGTAAAATCTGCCCCCCATCCCATTATAAGGTGATAGTATGGTACAGAGTGGGCACAGTTTGCAATGTGATACATTGAGGTGTAGTACAAGATGTCTAAGCTCCAATAGGCCCTAATCGATGACGTCTTCAATAGCTCCATAATCTATAAAAGGCCCCAAGAGGAGGGTAAATAATAATAATAATAATACATTTTATTTATATAGCGCCAACATATTCCGCAGCACTTTACAATTTGTAGGGTTCAAATACAGACCAAAAAGACACATTACAAAGAAATAGTCAATTCACACAATGGGACTGAGGGCCTTGCTCGCAAGAGCTTACAATCTATGAGGTAGAGGGGGTGACACAAGAAGTAGCAGGGGCGGCATCGTCAAGCTGAATCTTTACCTTGAGGAGGATGTAAGACCAAAAAAAGTGCTACAAATAAGTGTGAACAGCACCGAAAATTACGTACTCCTTGCCCCTTCCCACTCCGGGATGGCGTCAATGGTGGTTTTTCGTGTGTGACTTTTTGTAGTATGTCTTATCGATTTTAACTATTAAGTGACAGCTGCGGCCCACAACATTTCACACAAGGCAATGCATTCATCCGGCCCACAGCTGTCGCTTCATCAATCAGACATGCCACAAGAAAAATCACAGCGTGACCTCACTCTTATTCTCTTCACCACTGATATTCTCTGCCCCCTCACTGATGATCACATGGTTGTGACATCATCACAGGTCCTTCAGCCACCAATTACCTCTTCACTGGTGAGCTCCAGCCCCTCACTGATGATCACATGATAGTGACATCATCTCAGGTCCTTCAGCTATGGCTGGGTAGTAGATACAGAGCAGGTCCTGGTCAGGTGGTCACTGATGTAGTGCTGCCCTCTTTGTTATTACTGAATCAGCAGAATACAGAGGATATATATTTATATATACAGCACTTGGTCACTGTCTGCGATAAGGCTACATTCACACCTGAACTTTGTTGCATTATTTTGCTGGGGATTTATAATACACACAGACTTAAGGTAAGCTGATGGGAGGTGGATTTTGTGTGGTTTTATTTAATTTTTGACACAATATTATAAATTATTGTAAAACTAAAAAAAATAAAAAATCTTGCCCTACAAATAGACGCATTACAAGAAATTATTACCAGATGTTTTCTGAGGATATTATTCATGCCATTGTAAAGAGTGAAATGTCTGAAATTCACATAGAAATAATAGATGCAGTCATGACCTGCATGAGATACAGAAAATGGTAGTGATAGATATGGACACTGTACAGTACCACTTCTCTTATTCTGTATATATGGACACTGCACAGTACCACTTCTCTTATTCTGTATGTATGGACATTGCACAGTACCGCTTCTCTTATTCTGTATATATGGACACTGCACAGTGCCTCTTCTCTTATTCTGTATATATGGACACTGTACAGTACCACTTCTCTTATTCTGTATATATGGACACTGCACAGTGCCTCTTCTCTTATTCTGTATATATGGACACTGTACAGTACCGCTTCTCTTATTCTGTATGTATGGACATTGCACAGTACCGCTTCTCTTATTCTGTATGTATGGACACTGCACAGTACCGCTTCTCTTATTCTGTATGTATGGACACTGTACAGTACCGCTTCTCTTAATCTGTATATATGGACACTACACAGTACCTCTTCTCTTATTCTGTATATATGGACACTGTACGGTACCGCTTCTCTTAATCTGTATATATGGACACTGCACAGTACCGCTTCTCTTAATCTGTATATATGGACACTGCACAGTACCGCTTCTCTTATTCTGTATATATGGACACTGCACAGTACCGCTTCTCTTATTCTGTATATATGGACACTGCACAGTACCACTTCTCTTATTCTGTATATATGGACACTGCACAGTACCGCTTCTCTTATTCTGTATATATGGACACTGCACAGTACCGCTTCTCTTATTCTGTATGTATGGACACTGCACAGTACCGCTTCTCTTATTCTGTATGTATGGACACTACAGTACCGCTTCTCTTAATCTGTATATATGGACACTGCACAGTACCGCTTCTCTTATTCTGTATATATGGACACTGTACAGTACCGCTTCTCTTAATCTGTATATATGGACACTGCACAGTACCGCTTCTCTTATTCTGTATATATGGACACTGCACAGTACCGCTTCTCTTATTCTGTATATATGGACACTGCACAGTACCGCTTCTCTTATTCTGTATATATGGACACTGCACAGTACCGCTTCTCTTATTCTGTATGTATGGACACTGCACAGTACCGCTTCTCTTATTCTGTATATATGGACACTGCACAGTACCGCTTCTCTTATTCTGTATATATGGTCACTGCACAGTACCGCTTCTCTTATTCTGTATATATGGACACTGCACAGTACCACTTCTTATTCTGTATATATGGACACTGTACAGTACCGCTTCTCTTATTCTGTATATATATGGACACTGTACAGTACCACTTCTTATTCTGTATATATGGACATTTCACAGTACCACTTCTTATTCTGTATATATGGACACTGTACAGTACCGCTTCTCTTATTCTGTATATCTATGGACACTGTACAGTACCACTTCTTATTCTGTATATATGGACACTACACAGTACCGCTTCTCTTATTCTGTATATATATAGACACTACACAGTACCACTTCTTATTCTGTATATATGGACACTGTACAGTACCACTTCTTATTCTGTATATATGGCCACTGTACAGTATCATTTCTCTTATTCTCTATATATGGACACTGCACAGTACCACTTCTCTTATTCTGTATATATGGACACTGTGTACAGTGCTGTAGACCAGGTCCCTGCCATTAGCGTAGCTAATGGCGAGGACCTGGTCTACAGCGCTGTACACCGAGGTCCCGTCAGCACACCCTAGTGTACAGAGCTGTTTGGTGTACTATAGAGAGTGTAGAGGGGGGATCATATTTAGTATAGAGCTAGGAGCCACAACACTGTGGCCAGATTGTCGACCCGTGGACAGCAAAAGACCCCCAACGGCCTGGTTCCAGTCCGCGGACCGGTGGTTGGGAACCCTTGCTGTACAGTACCACTTCTCTTATTCTGTATATATATATGGACACTGTACAGTACCACTTCTCTTATTCTGTATATATGGACACTTCACAGTACCACTTCTCTTATTCTGTATATATATATATGTACACTGTACAGTACCACTTCTCTTATTCTGTATATATGGACACTACACAGTATTACTTACCTTCTCCTGTATGCTGAGTGTAATTCTCAATATTTTACTCTTATGCTGTATATATGGACACTACACAGTATTGCTTCTCTCGCCCTTGATGCTGATTGTAATTCTGAGGTTTCAGTATTTTTTCAATATCCTATTAAATGCGCAATTGTGGACAAGTTAATCCATTTTCAGGGGCGATAGTTATTCCTGCAATGTTTAGAAGATTCATCAGGTCTTTCACTCCTGTTCATAGGAGGCCTTGGGGTAGGAAAGAAGATATGACTTAGGAGGTTATGCTTTAAAGCCCAGAAAATCTCAGATCATGTTTTGTTTCCAGTTAGTCTTGTACAGAACAGTGTCTAAACAGGTGTGCAATGTCTATCAATGGCTTAAAGGGCTTCTCCAGAAAGTGTTTAAATCCGTACTTCCCCTGGGTTCTATTTGGAACGTACTTCGGGTTTCCAGACTGGTTCTGACCATGGGTCAAATGATCGTAACCAGCATCTGAGTTGATCTGCCTCCTCCCCTTTGTTCACAGACACAGCAATGTACGAAAGCTAGAATACTTCATCATGTTGCCAACCACAGTGCCCCGTAGGTGGAGTGGAGCTAGATGATCCTTGCAGAGCAAAGGCCATTGTGTGTAAATGTGTCCAGCTACCAGACAATAATTTGCTTGTTTCTAGTTGATCTCACATTTTATACAGGTATAAAAATCATTGTGGCCAGTGACGGGAATGTTATCGCTGCAGCCCAGTAAACAAAGATACGACACTGGAATGCCATTCATCAGGCTTAACCTTCCATTCCTATCTCTTAGGTTCATATCATACGGCATATACTGTAACATAAGAGAAGGAGCAAAATATACAAAGATACATAAATTGGGAATCTTCTTAATCTTGCTGACCCATAGAATGATGCTAGTAAGTCATGTATACTGCACAGCGAACACTGTCAAAACAAACCCCAAAAATAATGTATAGTAATAGTATCAGGCTAGGTTCACATCTGCGTTCAGGTTTCCGTTCGGGGGGTCCACTTAGGGACCCCCCCAAATGGAAACCTAATCCGCAAAAAAATACAGTTACCTTAGGAAACCCGTGACCCCCATAGACTATAATGGGGTCCATGTGGTTTCCACTCGGTTGCCGCCCGAAAAGGGTAGAAAAATGCGCTTTTCTCTCCACATTTTTCATACGGAGAGGGGAACAGAATCCCTAAACGTAGTCCAAACGCAGGTGTGAACCCAGTGTCACTTTAGTTTTTTTCTTTTCCCTCATATCAGGGCTGTGGAGTCGGAGTCGTGGAGTCGGAGTCGGTGCCTATTTTGGTGGAGTCGGAGTCGGTATAAAATGGGCTGACTCCGACTCCCAAAATATATAATAAATTGGTACAGTTAGTAGTACAATGCAGTATGTGCTGAATATATTCATAAAAATTTGGGAAAATGATGAAATGTCCTGTAAAGGTCTGTTCTATTCCTCATATTATGATGGGACTGAGTTCTGAGTGAACCTATAAGGTTTAGCACCATTATCTGGAGTAAGCAAAAGATACAAGTGTTGTGATTGTGAGGACTGAAAAGCTTGACTTTATCTGTAATTGTGCTGGAGACCCACCCACAGCCCGAGGACACAGAGTGACTGCTTGTCAGCAAGTGAATCATTGTGCTCAGACTGAGAACTCCTTTAAGGCAAGTACTTCTTCTTAGTATATCTAAACTTTCAATAAACTGCATAAATCAATTGTCCAGTGTATGTTCTCTCTGCTTTGTGTTAGTTTGCTTCTCCTCTGAGCTCATGTTTGGAGAGGTTAGCTGCTCTGCTCAGATGGCTTATATATGCTATACATAGAATATAAGGGGGGCAACTGTTTTCTAACATCTCAAACTTAGAAATACAGAAACACACATGTGAGAAAGTACTATAGGTGTAGAAGCTGTTGCCACTTGCCAGGGCTTTGTTATCTAGCACTGCTAGTAGTTTCACTTTGTAGATTGTGAAGCAGTATGATGTAAAACACCCAGGGCCTGATGTATGAAACTGTCTAGGTGTAGAAGTTTCTTTGTTGCCCATAGCAACCAATCAGAGCTCCCCTTTCATGTAGTGCTCTGGAGAAATGAAAGCAGAGCTCTGATTGGTTGCTGTGAGCTCTGACTGGTTGCTATGGGTAACAAAGAAAGTCTTAGACCAAGACAGTTTTCACACATCAGGCCCTTAGTGAGCTGTATCCAGAGAAAAGTGTGATACTGAAAGTTCAGAGTAAAGAGACCTAATAAAACATATATTACAAACTTTTTATTTATCATGACATATCGATAGCTGTACTATTGATTTATGCATAGTTTGTTTTATTTCTATCCAAAGTTATACTCGCTATTCTTTCAGATATTACAATATACCTTTTTTTTATAGGACAAAATTATTTTGAAAACAAATTTATATCATTATAAAATGTCTAAGAAGCTTCCTATGAAGTCAGCTGTATTTGAGCATTTCACACTAACTGAAGATAAAAAATATTTTGTGTGTCAGTGTAAGATAAGTGACCCAGATGAGAACAAATGCTGTGATGTCAAAATCAGTGCATACTCCGGAAGCGAGAAAAACGCTCCTACGAGAGCTTCCAATCTAAAAAGACATTTAAGCCGCTTCCACCCAGAAGTTTTCAAATCTGTGACTGAGAAGGATCAGAGTGACACCAAGAAACCAGTGCCCAGCACTTCCCGCCAGGCAACGGAGGATGAAAGATTGTCTCAAACATCAGTAACAAGATATTTTCTAAGTGACAAAATTACTGTAACAATGACAGCAGATGTGTTTAAAAGACAGCTCATAGAGCTTGTTGTGAAGGACGGTGTACCATTATCATTATTTGCTCGACCAAGTTTTAAAGCTCTTAATGGAGAAATGGCCCGCAAACTTGGTGTTTCTTTGGAAAGACAAAGTATTAGAAAATTAGTGATTGAAGAAGCCCTTAACCAAAAAGAACATCTTAAAAAGATTCTCAAGAGACGCTTAATATATCTTAAAATGGATGCCTGCACGCGTCACAGAGTGAACTATTTTGCTATAAATGTAAGATTTGTTTGTGACAACAAAAAATTTGTTACCAAGACACTGGCAGTAAAGGATACTAAAGCTCAACACACCAGTCAGTTTCTCCAGGCCTTAGTGGAAAATGTTCTGGAAGATTATGAACTCAAAAAAGAACAGGTTCTTGATATTGTAACGGACAATGCTTCAAACATGATAAGTACAATTAAACTGATGAATGAGAATAAGGAAGGTGAAGAACAGTTAGAAGAAAACTTTGGATTCAGTATGTCTGAGATGGAAGCCCACAGTCCTGTTCCTGTAACTGAGGAACAAACAGATATTACTACAGAACAACAGCAAAATGATACTTTAGAATTAGATCTTGCTGAAGCTGCTTCAAAATTCTCTCATATTTATCACATGCGCTGTGCACACACTGCAGCTGGCAATAAGAGACAGTCTGCAAGAGGGACATGCTGGAACTGTGATTGGCAAGGTGAGGAAATTGGCTATTGCTGCCCGAACCCCTAAAATTGATTCCATCTTGAAGAGACGTGCTGGGAAAGGAGCAATCGTAGATCAAGCCACTCGGTGGGGCAGCACCTATTTAATGATTGAGCGATTAGTTGAGCTGAAGCCCTTTCTTGTGGACATGGCCAACCCTCAGGTAACAGAAGGTCAATGGACACAGGTGGCTGAATTAATGGAACTGCTTCATCACCAATTCACAGTAACAAAAAAATTACAAGCTGAGGATTTAACTCCTGGAACTTTCTTAAAGGAGTGGAAGAACTTGCTGTTTTGCATGTCCCAAAGACAAGGCTTAATCGCAGAGGGCATTGCTTCAATGAAAAGGAGAGAGACACTGTTATTAGATAACAAAATTCTTCTGGCAGCTGTTTATGTGGACCCAAGTCATCGTATATTGCTGAATGATCAACAGATTACTAAAGGAAAAGAAGCTCTGACTGAGGTAGCAATTAGGATGAGTGGGCTACAGGACTGCCAAGAGCAAGAGGAATTGGGTCTTGCCAGTGCTACTGCCACCATATCTTCAGCCTCATCAAATGAAGAGTTTAACTTTGAAAAGTATTTGGATGACATGGATCAGGCAAAGCGTTGCCGCAGAGAAAAAGATTCCATTCCCATAGCAAACAAACTGACTGTATTTCAGCAAAATTTTTCACTTGCTCTCAAAGAAGTAGAAGAGTTCAACCGATCATCAAAACTGACTGTGCAGGAGGCAATTCCTTTATACCCCGAGATTGTTAGAGATCTTGCCCATGTGGTCACCGCTTTGCCACCAACCCAAGTTAGTGTAGAGAGGCTGTTCTCTAGCCTTAAAATAATTCGATCCGATTTGAGGTCATCTTTGAAGGAGGATCTGATGGAGGCGATACTTTTTCTCAGAACAAATTCATAGACTCCACAAATGTTATTCAGGACGTTTTTGTTGAAAACAGTTTTTTTACCACTTACTGCAGCGTTTTGCATATTTGCAATTTATTAAAGTTTTTTGTGTTCTAAAGTTGTATCCAATAAATATATTTTATGTTCTACCTAAAATAGCTTGATTATTGTATCATAAGGATGATAAAAAGCTTAAATTAAGTTATCTCTTAAACATGCGCCATGTATGTCGGAGTCGGAGTCAGGGGAAATTGAGGAGTCGGAGTCGGGGCTTTGGCGTATCGACTCCACAGCCCTGCCTCATATGGTTATTCAATAAATAATGTGGACGACAAAAACTACGACTGACCCACAAAAAAACAAGTCCCTCACGCAACTTGGTCAAAGGGAAAAAATAAAGTTCTGTTTTTCAAAATGCAGTATAAAAATCAATCAATAAATAAATACATTAAATAAATAAATAACAAGAAATGCAAAGAAAATAATAAAAGACTCGCTACTTGCCTCAAGGTTACCTTTCTATATAATGCAAACATATCAAACAATGATTGTACCATGAGTGTACCATGCCTTCTAAGATAACAAAAATAGCAAGGGCGTGCTTTGGTTAACCCATATATCGCTCTACACACTACGACCAGCTCTGCTTTTTTGGCTTTCATCTCTACGCAGTCTCTTTAGGTCTGCATAACAGCCTGAAAGATCACAAAATATCTTCTATGGATTGTCTTCATCACATCTGTCCGCTAGTCTTACCACTATTTTAGTGGTCAGCCTCTCCATTGTTCTGGTCCTTCAAAGGACCAGCACAAGTTTAGTGTGTTCCTAGCATAAGTGTGTGAGTTTCTGCTTATATATTGTATATCCAAAGATCTGGTAGACCTTTATCCGAGTGGAAAATGAACAGACGGGTGGCCACAGCTCTTCCTTTTCGCTTATGTGGGATTAAGGACCCGTTGTCGTTGACGTTGTCCACCTTTGTCCCTCCTCTTTTTCTCATAAAGGTGCCTGCGGTTCTAGAAACTTCTAGTTGATCCAGTTTTGTCTAATACTTCATATGCTGCGGAATAACCCAACAAGGATGGAGAAGGACAGGAATGAACTTACCAGAAGAATATTAAACTTCACCTTGGAGATCATCTACCTGCTGACCGGAGAGGTAAAATTTTTATATTTCTTTGACTTTTAATATATTTTTTTAACAAGTCAAACATAACAAAAGGAAAATCCATAATAAGTCATAGTGTATTAAAGGAATAGAACTGAACAACAACTTGATAAATTCGCCACATTCTTTAACCCTTTCCCAACATCTGGCGTAATAGTATTGCAGTGAACAGGAATTTAATTATTGGTGGGCGATCCATTGCCATGAAAACTGTTAGCCTATTGAAGATTCCCAGGCTCGTCTGGCATACGTAATAGAAGTGTCTCAATTTTACAGTGCATTAGTGATCACACCGCCTGGGGTTCAAGACTCCTAGAGGGTTCTAAAAATGATAGTAAAAAAAAAAAATAAAATGTATAAAAAAAATTTTTTTTTAAATAATCCATGTCTGAAAACGCCCGGTCTACAAACTTATTTTTCCATACAGCGAAAGCCATAGTAGGGGGAAAAAAAATTAAAAAGAGCCGAACTGCTGCTATTTAGCAGTTTTGTTTCCCATAAAAATTTGGATAAAAAGCAAACAAAGCAATCGACATTCCCCAAATTGGTATAGATTAAAAGTACATTCACCACAAAAAAAGACGCCTTATGCATCCCCATACACGGAAATATAAAAAAGTTTCGGGTGTCAGAATATTATTATTATTTATTTATTATGCTTACTTGTATAGCGCCATCATATTCCGCAGCGCTTTACAGACATTGACAGTCACTGTCCCATATAGGGCTCACAATCTATATGTTCTCTCCGTGTTTGCGTGGGTTTTCTCCGGGTACTCCGGTTTCCTCCCACACTCCAAAGACATACTGATAGGGAATGTAGAATATGGTAACTCCAGGAAAGTTTGGTATTCCTGGAATGGTGCCGACCCATAGAACACAGGTGACATGTCACTTTGGCTTGACAGTGAACACCGTAAAAACAAAGCCCATAAGAAAGTTGCACAAACACAATTTTTCTCCAATTGCACCCCATTCTGAATTTTTTTTCCAACTTCCAAGTACATCATACAGAATATTAAATGGTACCATTACAAAGTACAATTTGTCCCATGAAAGTAAGCACTGATATGCCTCTGTGAAGGGAAAAATAAAAAAAAAGTTATGAGTTTTGGAAGGCGGCGAGTCAAAAATGTAAATTGAAAAATGGCTACGACTGGAAGAGGTTAAGTTTTGTGCTTGAAACATTCCTCCATTTTTGTATCCCATCTTTGGGCCTGTTCCATTTTATTTCTGTCTTTTCGTAGGTGAGGTCTCCAGAACTGACCCCAGTATTCCGGATCTGATCTCACTAGAACAGGAAACAGCCGGACTACAATGTTCAATACTCTGTGTCTCTCTCCGTACACAGGGTTACACAGTAGTGAAGAAGACATCGGGTGACTGTGTGACTCCCAGCAGCCATGTCCATGAGTCAGGAGGATGGAGCAGGAGCCGCAGCCCCATCACAGAGCCTCCCCCTCACTCACCGATACATGAGCAGAAGATCCTAGAACTGACCAACAAGATCACTGAGCTGCTGACTGGAGAGGTGAGCGCTGCTGGGAATGCTGGGACGTTATACAGTAACACCATGGAGGGGTCTGGTGATGACCGTATCATTGTGTTGTCAGGTTCCTATAAGGTGTCAGGATGTCACTGTCTATTTCTCCATGGAGGAGTGGGAGTATTTAGAAGGACACAAGGACCTGTACAACGACATCATGATGGAAAACTACCAGCCGCTTATATCCAAAGGTGAGAAAAGACAGATATATATAGTTTGTTGCACGTTATAATGGGCACAGGCTGGCACTCTTGGTCACATATAAGCACTTATTCCATCGTGTGCCCTACATTTACCCTATACATTACACATATCCATAGGACTCCAATGAATATACAGAGATCTAAAGGCGAGTAGAGAAGTTTTTGATATACAGTATAGATGCATGTACCATAGGTCATGTATTCTGTCACTATGTGTTTGTGTCTCCCACAGATGGATCCAGTAAGAGAAATTCACCAGAGAGATGCCCCAGTCCTTCATATCCCCAAGACTGCCCCGAGGAAAATCACCGTATCCCAGAGAGCTATCAGGTAGAGGGAGCTGAGCCTTGTATCAAATCTATAGAAGAGTGTTTTTGGGCCTTTTTAACCCTGCAGTCATAGATGTGCTCATTGATTTTCAGTGGTTTCTGATGTTGATCTGTTGGATTGTTTACTGCTGTACTATAAGGTATTGCTACATATGTTAAAAGCAGGGTGAAGATCTGACTTACATTAAAGTGGAGGTTGAAGCAGAGGAGATCATGATAGGTGATCACCCGTGTAAGATTGAAGTGGTGGACGACTTTCCAATATATACTCCTACAGGTACGTAATAATGGAGTTTTCTGAAAGGGTTGTCTGGGCATTGATGGCTTATTTTAAGCATAGGCCCACATGATAAGAGAAGGCCAATGTTCTCCGACAAGAGAAGGCCAACTCTTCCACCATGCTTGTTGTCAGTGTAAGTAAATTAGAGGTGCCATAAGAAGTGCTACAGAGGACGCTGTGTTGGGTGTTGGAGTGTCAAGAATCGGGAAGAAGTGAAGAGGTCGTGTATGTAGGAAAGTTTGTTGCAGACAGAACATGCAGTCCATAATGCTCTGAGAGAAGGACTCAAAAACCTAAGGCCAAGCAAATGTGTTTATGATTTAAGGGCTTACTAGAAGAGTTTTTGACCAGTGATAGGACAGAGGTATACTATATAACCAAAATGAAGCACAAGTATGGCATAGTGAAGGAACTACATCCCACCAGTGACCTACAATGCATTGGGAAAGTTTTCAGACCCTTTCACTTTTTCCACATTTTGTTATGTTTCGGCCTTGTACTAAAATTAAAAATCTCAAGTTTTTCCTCTATCATTCGGCACTCAATTTGCTAATACTGAGAAAGTGAAAGCAGAATGTTAGAAATCTTTGCTAAGTTATTGGAAAGCAGAAACTAAAGTCTTGCATTGCCATAAGTATTAGTACTTAGTATCAGCAGCTTTGGCAGCGATTACAGCCTCCAGTCTTCTTGGGTATGATGCCACAAGGTTTGCACACCTGGATTTGTAATTTGCATTGTAATGCATTTCATTAGTGATCAGACCCCCTGGAGTTCAAGACCTCTAAGGGGTCTAATAGTTACAGTTAAAAAAAAAAAAATTAAAATGTAAAAAGAATTAAAAATATGATTTGCATCCCCTTTCCTTAAAACACATATAAAAGTAAAAAAAAAAATACAGTGAAACACATACTCATTAGGTATCCCTGTGTCTGAAAACGCCCGGTCTACAAATCTATAAAAATATTTTTGCGGTACGGTGAACGCCAAACTGTGGTAAGTTAGGGCCGGATGTTTGGTTTTAAATGACTCTGTCTCAGCAGTAGGGCTCATGGTGCAAATACATGGTAGATTTTTCCACCATTTTTAATGGCCATGTGAACATACCCTTATACTTCTTATTTTGGCTTTCGCTCAAAAAACGCCAAAAACTGCATGTGTGTTTCCATCCTAATAGAAATGTTATAAATTTGTCTACTTTGCAGTTTGAAATAAAATCATAAAATCCATTTTTATTTCTCAGAAAACCAAAGTAAGAACTTTAAGGAAAACTTCATATCATCGTTAAATTATAAAGTAGAAGATGAAGATGTCATGCAGCACTTTTCCGAAGAAAACCTTATGGCCCTTAATTTTCATCCAGAATCATATAATCCTCCCGATCACGAGGGATCTTCTCCTGACCAATCTTGGACAAGAAGCCCACATCCTTTTTCACACAGAAGAATACACACAAGAAAACCGCCAAATTCCTGTCCTGAATGTGGGAAAAGTTTTATATCAAGGTCAAAGCTTATTACACATGAGAGAATTCACACAGGGGAGAAGCCATTTCATTGTACAGAATGTGGGAAATCTTTCATTACTAAAAACAAACTCAAGCATCATCTGAGAATCCACACAGGAGAGAAACCATTTACATGTTCAGAATGTGGGAAATGTTTTATTACTAAAACTAAACTCAAAGATCATCAGAAAATCCACACAGGAGATAAACCATTTACTTGTTTAGAATGTGGGAAATGTTTTTTTACTAAAACCAAGCTCAAAGATCATCATAAGATCCACACAGGAGAGAAGCCATACTCATGTTCAGAATGTGGCAGATGTTTTTCCGAAAAATCCAATCTTGTTAGACATAAGAGAATTCACACAGGAGAGAAGCCATATGGATGTTCAGAATGTGGGAGATGTTTTACAGATAAATCAAGTCTTGTTAGGCATGAGAAAAGTCACACGGGAGAGAAGGCTTTTTTATGTTCACTATGTGGGAAATGTTTTACAGATAAAGCAAGTCTTGTGACACATGAAATAAGTCACAAAGGAGAGACTCCATTTTGTTGTTCAGTATGTGGGAAGTGTCTTATAAATAAATCTAGTCTTGTTAAACATGAGAAAATTCACACAGGGGAGAAGTTATATTCATGTTCAGAATGTGGGAAAGGTTTTAGAGAGAAATCAAAGCTTGTTTTACATGAGAGACTACATACAGGGGAGAAGCCATTTTCATGTTCAGAATGTGGAAAATGTTTTGCAGATAAATCAGGTCTTGCTAGGCATGAGAGAATTCACACGGGAGAGAAGCCATTCTCATGTTCAGAATGCGGGAAATGTTTTACAGATAAATCATGCCTTGTTAGACACGAGAGAATTCACACGGGAGAGAAGTTACATTCATGTTCAGACTGTGGAAAATGTTTTAGAGACAAATCAAAGCTTGTTGTACATGAGAGAATTCACACAGGAGAGAAGCCATTTTCATGTTCGGAATGTGGGGAATGTTTTAAACATCAATCAAATCTTGTGATACATGAGCAATGTCATTTCCATGATCAGAATGTGTGAAATGTTTTAGAAATAAATCAATTCTTTTTCGACATGAGAGAAGCCTTCTGTATGTTCAGAATTCGGGATACATATGGAAAAGTATGGTGGATATATGGAGGAAAAAAAAAGAGTCTGTCAAAGCAGTGAAGCTGAGTTGTCCCCATAAAATTCGCTTCTTTCTATATTCATAAAGTTAAAAAAAACTATCAGAGAATTCAGGGTGATGAGAAAAAGTAAGGAAACCTCATGGAATTTTTTTTAGAGTGATTTTTAAAAATATGTAGACATTTCCTTACAAAGTATATAAACATAAAGGTGATGGAATAAACCACAGCAAACTGAATTATAGTAATTTATTACACAAATGGACAGATATGGCATTCTCTTCTATGCTTAAATCCCTGGTTCTGGCCCTTTGTCAAAAATACCCTCCAGTGGGTGCTTATTATAAGGCTCCATTCACACTGGTATATTTTGGTTAAGCCTCTTTCAGACGACCGTGTCCAGGTTTTTCCTGCATAGCACACTGACCCATTCATTTCTAAGGGCCCATACACATGACCATAAATGACACGGTCACGTGTGCGGACTGACAGTCTGGGCCGCAAAATATGGAACAGTTCCTATTCCTGTGCGATTTTGTGGCCCTGCTTCCGTGGTCCTTTTCATTTAATGAAAGGGGCTGTGGAAGCACGGGCGTCACACAGATGACATTCACGTGTCCCCCGTGCGCCGCTCGGCCCTTTAATTCACGGCCGGCGGTAAGCACAACAGTTGTGTGCTACCGGCCTTAGACAAAACTAGGGGTAGGTCCAAAAACGTGCAGATCTTTCCATTATCTATTTTCTGTTTATGTTCCACTCCCAGCTTTGGCTTATACAGTGAAGGAAATAAGTGTTTGATCCCTCTGACAAACAAGACTTAATACTTGGTGGCAAAACCCTTGTTGGCAAGCACATCAGTCAGATGTTTTTTGTAGTTGATGATGAGGTTTTGCACATGTCAGGAGGAATTTTGATCCACTCCTCTTTGCAGATCATCTCTAAATCATTAAGATTTTGAGGCTGTCGCTTGGCAACTCGGAGCTTCAGCTCCCTTCATAAGTTTTCTATGGGATTAAGGTCTGGAGACTGGCCAGGCTACTCCATGACCTTAATGTGCTTCTTTTTGAGCCACTCCTTTGTTGCCTTGGCTGTATGTTTTGGGTCATTGTCCTGCTGGAAGACTCAGTCACTACCCATTTTTAATGTCCTGGCGGAGGGAAGGAAGTTATCTCTCAAGATTTTATGGTACATGACTCCATCCATTCTCCCATTGACGCGGTGAAGTAGTCCTGTGCCCTTAGCAGAGAAACACCCCCAAAACATAATGTTTCCACCTCCATGCTTGACAGTGGGGATGATGTTCTTTGGGTCATAGGCAGCATTTCTCTTCCTCCAAACACAGCGAGTTGAGTTAATGCCAAGGAGCTCAATTTTTGTCTCACCTGACCACAGCACCTTCTCCCATTCACTCGCAGAATCATCCAGGTGTTCATTGGCAAACTACAGATGGGCCTGCACATGGGCCTTCTTTAGCAGGGGGACCTTGTGGGAACTGCAGGATTTTAATCCATTACGGCGTAATGTGTTACCAATGGTTTTCTTGGTGACTGTGGTCCCAGCTGCCTTCAGATCATTAACAAGTTCCCCCCGTGTAGTTTTAGGCTGATCTCTCACCTTCCTCATGATCAAGGATACCCCATGAGGTGAGATTTTGCATGGAGCCCCAGATCGATGTCGATTGACAGTCATTTTGCATTTCTTCCATTTTCTTACTATTGCACCAACAGTTGTCTTCTTCTCATCCAGCGTCTTACAGTGGGGGAAAAAAGTATTTAGTCAGCCACCAATTGTGCAAGTTCTCCCACTTAAAAAGATGAGGCCGGCCTGTAATTGTCATCATAGGTAGACCTCAACTATGAGAGACAAAATGAGAAAACAAATCCAGAAAATCACATTGTCTGATTTTTAAAGAATTCATTTGCAAATTATGGTGGAAAATAAGTATTTGGTGACCTACAAACAAGCAAGATTTCTGGCTCTCACAGACCTGTAACTTCTTCTTTAAGAGGCTCCTCTGTCCTTCACTCATTACCTGTAGTAATGGCTCCTGTTTGACATTGTTATCAGTATAAAAGACTCCTGTCCACAACCTCAAACAGTCACACTCCAAACTCCACTATGGTGAAGACCAAAGAGCTGTGGAAGGACCAGAAGCAAAATTGTAGACCTGCACCAGGCTGGGAAGACTGAATCTGCAATAGGCAAGCAGCTTGGTGTGAAGAAATCAACTGTGGGAGCAATAATTAGAAAATGGAAGACATACAAGACCACTGATAATCTCCCTCCATCAGGGGCTCCACGCAAGATCTCACCCCGTGGAGTCAAAATGATCACAAGAACGGTGAGCAAAAATCCCAGAACCACACGGGGGGAACCTAGTGAATGACCTACAGAAAGCTGGGACTAACGTAACAAAGGCTACTGTCAGTAACACACTACGCCGCCAGGGACTCAGATCCTGCAGTGCCAGACGTGTCCCCCTGCTTAAGCCAGTACATATCCGGGCCCGTCTGAAGTTTGCTAGAGAGCATTTGGATGTTCCAGAAGAGTATTGGGAGAATGTCATATGGTCAGATGAAACCAAAGTAGAACTGTTTGGTAGAAACACAACTCGTCGTGTTTGGAGGAGAGTGAATGCTGAGTTGCATCCAAAGAACACCATACCTACTGTGAAGCATGGGGGTGGCAACATCATGCTTTGGGGCTGTTTCTCTGCAAAGGGACCAGGACGACTGATCCGTGTACATGAAAGAATGAATGGGGCCATGTATCGTCAGATTTTGAGTGCAAACCTCCTTCCATCAGCAAGGGCATTGAAGATGAAACGTGGCTGGGTCTTTCAGCATGACAATGATCCCAAGCACACCGCCAGGGCAACGAAGGAGCGGCTTCGTAAGAAGCATTTCAAGGTCCTGGAGTGGCCTAGCCAGTCTCCAGATCCCAACCCCATAGAAAACCTTTGGAGGGAGTTGAAAGTCCGTGTTGCCCAGCGACAGCCCCAAAACATCCCTGCTCTAGAGGAGATCTGCATGGAGGAATGAGCCAACATACCAGCAACAGTGTGTGCCAACCTTGTGAAGACTTTGATCTCTCATTGCCAACAATATTACAAAGTATTGAGATGAACTTTTGTTATTGACCAAATACTTATTTTCCACCATAATTTGCAAATAAATTCTTTAAAAATCGGACAATGTGATTTTCTGGATTTGTTTTCTCATTTTGTCTCTCATAGTTGAGGTCTACCTATGATGACAATTACAGGCCGGCCTCACCTTTTTAAGTGGGAGAACTTGCACAATTGGTGGCTGACTAAATACTTTTTTTCCCCACTGTACTTATGGTTTTGTAGCCCATTCCAGCTTTGTGCAGGAGCGTCTAACTGGTCTGTAGGAGTCAGAACTCTTAATGGTTGATAGGTCATCAAATAATTATTTCCTTTACTGTAACTACTAACTGCTATTGACCTAAACATGCAAATATGTATGATCGTTTGTGATATCAAGTTGAAAAATTTTGCCCATGGTCCTCTAAAAATATGAAATAGCAAGATTGGCTAATCATTTGCTATTGTGTACAAGTTCTTTTTTTTGTCTTTGTTTCCTAACCTGGCTCCATGTTTAGCTATTATACTGGTGACTTGGCCATTAAAGAACCTTCCACTACTTCTATTTTCCAGCCATTTCTTGGTGTGCTTACTTGTACACTATATAAATAAAAGTATTTGGAGACCTACTAGAGATGAGCGGATCTCCAGAAATTTGTTTCATGTCGGACTCTATTTGGTTAAGATAAATTCGGTCCAATTTGAAACTGCCCTGCAAAGTCATTTTTGAACATTTTTTTGGACATGTGGTTTGATACTTTCAAGGACCGAGGGAAACCAATCAATGACAGTTTTAAGTTTGAATATGTGTATTTACAAAAATACCTGTCTCTAGCTGATCCGTAACCTGGCTGTCCATCTGTAGACGATGATGTCATTTAGTTAACATAGCTAAATGGGGATAAAAAACAACATACAGGGGAGACATAGGGAGAGAACAATGTAAGAGCTGCTTCTACAGACTCTTTTAGTTGTAAGGCTAGGTTCACATTGTTGGGGGAAACACCCCGAGAATATGTTACCGTAGTCCTAATTGAATAATCAAAAAGTATCGAGCACTCGGAGAACACACAAGAGACAAGTAGTCAAGACTGCTTATCAAGATGTTCTGTTTTATTATTCTTACACAGTATTCTTATAACATAAAATAGGCGTACTCGTTCTCATGCAGTACAAGGGAAGGAATGTGGGAGGTTTTAGGTTCTCAGATACTGGACTGTAAACATTTGCCTGTCGCCCTTCACTATCTTGGACAAAATGCTGGATTCAGCAAGATTCATCCAGACTGGAAGGCAGCCGACAGAATTCTATGTCAGCTCATATGTGAACTTTAGTAAGACTTTAAAAAAGAATGGATACAAAGTAGACAAAATGGATTCCACCCTCCACAACATCAACGTTGAAGTTCCTCCGCAGAGATTCCACCTAAAATCGGTGGAGAGAAAAGTCCTGGATTATAGTCTATGGGGTCTGTGGGTGTCCGCTTTTTAAGCGGACAGGTTCTCCGTCTTTCGGGTCCCCATGCAGACCTGAATGACTGAGACTCGAACGCTATTGTGACCCTAGTATAACACTGAATATGTCCTGCTCCTCAATAAACTGCTGTTCACCAGTTTGATACCTGGACATTGCTCTGCCCCAATGCAGACAACACTTGAAAATAGTAAAAAAAAAAAAAATATTACCCTTACCAATCACCCATCCTCCTACCTCCAATCCTTCACGCCCGAATTATTTCATATGACTGGGTCAGGGAAGTGTCCATATAGTGTACGCACATCACCTCTGCAGCCAAACATTGACCTCAGGAGTCCTGTGTCATATATGACTGAGGACAGCGATTGTGTGCAGTGGCATACGGAAGCTAAGTATATGGAAGCCAAGTATATAGATGTCTGCACTTGGAGACAAAAAGTTTCTCTGTTTCGACAAACTGATCCCAATGGAGACTGTGCTATAACAGCAGTAGCTTTATAGTCATTTCTCCTCTTTATGTTGGTTTGAGCCATCTATCAAGTATTTCCGTTACCTCAGAATTTTCTGGTGGGTTCAGCTCTCTGTGGAGATTCAGCAAGGCCACATATAAGGCTCTGTACAGACTGGGCCTTCAGAGATGTGTCATAATATAAGGCCATGATTTAAAGAGAATAGTCCAACAGCCTTTCTATAACCTGCACAAGCCTTCTACATAGATATCACTTATGTCACTCTTCAATAATCCCATGTTATTCAGATATAAAATGGCCGACAAACATCCTGTTCATGAAATGGAGTCTCAGCTGTTGTGTGAAGAACAACAACCTACTGTCCCTTTGTAACACTCAGGAGGACCAGGAATGATGTCACGGTTAGAATGTAGGATGTGGCCGGTGTGTAGAATGACCCTTGATTCCGAATGTGTACAAAAGCTTTTTGATGTCCTCGACTACCCGCCCCCACGTAGTACCTGACAATGACGACAGACAACCAGGTCTCGGGGGTAGTCGTTGCTCCTTTACTAGCAGGACGAGGTAATACAAATGTACAGAGGATGAAATAACTCTTCACTTAAAATACACTGATCACTGTAGGTTTTGTCCAGTTTAGCAGGTGATAGAGCTTTGAGCAAAAGTGCTTTGGGCTTGATTAAGTTTTAGGTACTTGACTAGGGTAGCTTAACTTTGATATACTAGGAAGGATGGCCTGTATCCAGGGAGTTATCCCTCAACGGAATAGGTACACACATGTAGAAGAAAAAACGGGTGTGTTGACAGCGGGCGACCCTCAAGTTCTGTCAGACTAACTATGGACTCTTTTAATATATCTTCATCCCAAAGACTTACTTGTAGAGAGCTACGTGCGGAGCTCCCAGGTGTATGGATACTCAGGTCGGTAGGCTTTTTAGTACTCGCAGACTTGGGATTTCAGAGGAAAACACTCTCTGAGGAGAAACTTGAGCATAGAGGAAAAGACATCTCTGATTGAAGTGGACTGATACAGGTGCTGACTTGACTAACATGTCCTCCAACTTACACCAAAATGTGCAAACTGCAGACACCCTGCCGAACAGGGTTTCTAACCCTCTCCAGAGAGGGCTGTAGCTCGTCTCCTCCTCCAGGCCAATTAAGGGAGCCTGATTGGTTCTGGAGGTCACCTGATCATACTGGACACTTCCCTACATTAACACAGTGTATGTATATGATATAATCACAGACATAAATTACAATGAAAAGTATAGGCAGTGGCAGTTTACAAAATATCCACAAGATGGCGGTGGTGAATTCAATAGACCTAAATGTGTGCTGGCTCTTGTGAAATCTGTATAAAGGAATGTAAATGTCCATACTATCTCTGTCTGCAAGGACTATTAAAGGGAACGGGACGAGGAATACCGGGATATTACACCTTCATATAATTGACAACAGGCAGTACAATTACTAGCTCTAAACATCTTATTCCCCTTACGTCCGACAGCAGCACAATATGGGGTATCTCTGCCCCTGTGTGTTGTTTAGGACAGGTGGAACCTTTAATTAGCACCAAAAAGGTGCCTCCTACTGGCCCTATAAGAGGGCACAAGAGACCTCCCTCCACTGTGTTTTTTTCTGTCCTGTGTGGTTTTAGTTACTCCTGGCTTACCTTTTTGGGGTACCTCGGTCCCAAAGAAAAAAAACCTTCGGGCCTTCGCACCGCAGCGCAGCGTTATCCGGCATCCATCTGCAGGCAGTGCGATCCTGGAAGTAAGCGGGGAACCTCCTCGGCCGGAACTTTTCTCCGGTCCCGTGTTCCCAGGGGAAGGAAGCCTTTGCGCACCACCGCGCCCTACTTCCGGTTTTCTCGGAAAAAGTGCGGTAAGTTTGGAAATTTAAAATTTAAAGGCAAAATATAGAATTGATTTTTGCTGCTTGTATTTTGAGCCTCTGGCTTAGGCTTATGTTCCATTATGGCGTTTGACTTGTTTTGGTGCTGTATAAATGTTTCTTTGTTGGCTTCCTCCCCTCGCTGCTGGATTACATTTAAAAGGTCTGAATGCAGTCCTTTATTTGTTGAGTGAGTGGTTTCTAGCTCCTTTGCTGCGGGTTGCGGTGGCTGGTTTTTTTCTGACGGTTTTTTTCTCTCTTCAAGTGACCAATTCAAAAAAAAAAAAAAAAAAAAAAAAAAAAGAGGTACCCCTTGGGTTTTTATGCGATGCTTGGCGATCTTCCCTGTTTCAGTGTCACGTGGCTGTTTGATGTTTCAGATGTCATCTTCTGCAGCACGTAATGGCGATGCGCTTAGGAGGGAAAATTCCTCTAAACTTGAAACACCTAATGTGTTTGGATTGCAATACCCCTTTACCTGACGGCTATGATTTTACCCGCTGTCACCAGTGTCGCGGAACCTGCCGGAAGTACCTTCTATAAGAGGTTGTTACTTGGGTAAAGGACTATATGAGGAGTCTCTTAAAGGAGATCCGTTCTTCCATCGCCCAGATTGCCAAGAGACCGCAGATTGAGACACAATCTTCCTTACGGATCTCTGATGAAGATTATCAGATAGTGGACGAGACACTCTCATCTGACGATTCCACTGAAGATCCCAGCAGGCCGTGCTTCCACTCGAAAAATTAAGCCGGCTGCTGAAGTCCATCCGGTCTAAGGATCGTGATGTTGACGGGGAAGCCTCCGCGTCCACCTATAGAGGGCCTAGGGTCTTCCAAGTGGACCAGACATTACAAAAATTAATGTCCTCAGAGTGGAGAAGTCCTGAAAAACCTCTTGTGGTTCCTAGGAGGTTCAGCGCTTTATTCCCAGTTGCTCAATGGGATCAATGGGGTCCTCCTCCCAAGGTGGATATGGCGGTGGCTAAACTGTCCTGCCGCACTAAGGTACCATCAGATGATGGAGCAAATCTGCACGACGCCATGGCAGGCGCTTCGACAATACCTTCAAGAAGGCTTATTCAGCTGCCTCGCCCAAGACCGCTGTGGCGGTTGCGTCCTGTGAAGTGTCAGCCAAATTATGTACTGACCTGGTCCACCTCGAAAGTGACCGACTCTGAAGTCTCCAGAGACGAGCTGCTAGGGTTTCTAGGCTCAGTTTCCCTGGCAGCTGAATATTTAACGGAAGCCTCCCACCATCAATTAAGGCTGGCGGCCAAATCCCTGGCACTTACCAAGAACACTGCAGCAGGAAGACTTCTATGATTAAAACCTTGGAGAGCTGTGTTCCCCTCAAAGTATAATTTGTGCGCATTACCCTTTGAGCCGGGTAGAGTCTTTGGCTCTAGTTATTCCTCTAGAGGCGCCGGCCGGAGATTCCGAAGTCTGATGATAAAAAAGTCAAGCCTAGCTTTTGACATCAGAAGCAGTCTTCCTGTGGCCGAGATTCCTGTCGGAGGTCGTGTCTCCCACTTTCTCAACTGCGGGCAGGAAAAAATTCGAGACCCATGGGTCCGGTAGGTAATCCAAAGAGGTTATGCAATGAAGTTCCTCCGTCCTCCTCAGGATCGGTTTGTGTTAACTCGCAGCCTCCCTGGAATGCTTCATCCGAGAGTACATTCACAAGGGAGCCCTGGTGGAAGTCCCTTCTCTAGAAGAAGGATCCAGTGTCTATTCTCCCGTCTTCCTGATGCCAAAACCGGCAGACAAGTGGAGAATGATCATAGACTTAAGGTACCTCAACCGCTTCATCAAAAAGAAGCGCTTCCATAGGAAAACCATAAAGTCTGTCACCACCTTTCTCCTCTAAGGCAATGTTTTTTGTGACTTTGGATATAAAAGACGCCTATTTGCATATTTCTATTTACCTCCACACAGAAGGTTTTTTTCTAAGGATTGCCGTAGTAGTTTCCGGCCACAGGAAGCACTTTCAATTCACAGCACTACCCTTCGGGATCTCCTCTGCTTCCCACACCTTTACAAAGGTAGTGGCCCCCATAACGGCCGCCCTCAGGCTCCAGGGGATATTCTTGGTGCCTTATCTAGACGACTGGTTGATAAAGGCCCAGTCAGAGTCTGTTCTGCTCCAGTACCTACAGACAGCCTTCAGAGTCTGTGATGGCTTATAAATTGGGAGAAGTCAAAAACGATCCCTTCAACTCGAAGGAAGTTCCTCTGAGAAAACTACTTCCTAGATTGAGTCCGCCTGCAAATCTCCTTGACACCAGCAAGGAAGGAGAAGCTGGTCGCGGCAGTCCGGCACCTCTTCAAAAAGCCGATAGCCTCCATCAGAACATTGATGAAGATCCTGGGCTTGATGTCTTCCTCAGTGGAGGCAGTCCCATGGGCCTTGTGGCACTTACGTCCCCTCCAGAAGGAGTTACTAGAGGCTTGGGATCGCTCCCTTCTTACATTCAGCAAGAAGATTCGACTCTCCCCCAGGACTCGTCTTTTTCCCTCAAGTGGTGGTTGCACCTGAAAGACGGAAGGTCCACGGTCCAACCTTCTTGGACCCTGTTGACTACAGATGCATCCCTCTCGGGATGGGGAGCCCATTGGACGAAAACTCCATAAAGGGAGTTTGGAGCGCTCCCTGAAAAAAGGACCTCGTCCAACTGGAAGGAGCTCAGAGCCGTATATCGTGCCTTACTCTATTGCTTGCCTCTTCCCAGGGAAGAGCAGTCAAAATCCGGTCAGACAACATGACCACAGTGCTGTACGTGAACAGACAGGGAGGCACCAGATCACCAACCCTCCTCAGGGAGGCAGATCTGATATTTACATGGGCAGAGAAAAATCTAACCCATTTATCCGCAGTTCACATCAAGGGCTCCCTGAACATAGTAGCGGATCGGTTGAGTCGGGTTATGCCGTATCAGGAGAATGGTCACTCAATCCAGAAGTCTTTCATCAGATTACCCTGAAGAGGGGTCTTCCAGAAATAGACCTCATGGCAACCCGACTCAACGCCATGGTGGAGAAGTTCTGTTCCCTTTACCAGGAGGACAATCCCTTGGCAGTGGATGCCCTGTCCATCCCTTGGAGGTCCAGGCTGGCATACATCTTCCTTCCAATTCCAATAATACCAAAGGTATTAATGAAAATCAGACAGGACCAAGTCTCTGTGATAGCCATCATTCCATTCTGGCCAAAAAGAGCTTGGTTTTTCCCAACTCATGGAGATGAGTCGAGGGATATATTGGAGGCTTCCCCCCATCCAGAACCTGGTTTCCCAAGGATCTCTGAAGTGCCAGGATCTCTGGAGATTCAACCTGACAGCCTGGAGGTTGAGCAGTCCCTACAGCAGGATAGAGGACTGTCAGAGGCCGTCCTGAAGACCCTTTATTCTGCAAGAGCAGAATCTACCAATAAGAACTACCAGAGGACAGCCAAGATTTTCATGGAGTGGTGCTCCAAGAAGGGTATTAATAATCTAGAACCTTCAACGGCTGATATTTTCTTCAGGATGGTTTGGATAAGGGCCTTGCCCCTGCCACTTTGAAAGTGCAGATTGCGGCCCTCTCCGCTTATTTGAACAGACGTCTGTCTCAGGATCCTCTGGTTGCAAGGTTCCTTAAAGTGGCAATGAGGCTAAAGCCATCAGTATCATCCCCAGTGGGACCTTGCGGTAGTCATTACAGGCCTGTGCGGTCCTCCATTTGGACCCTTGGAGACTACGGAGATACAATATTTAGCCTACAAAACCACTTTTTTGTTGGCTAGTATATCTGCCAAAGAGTAGGGGTACTCCAGACCCTCTCTTCTAGAGAACTGTACATTTTGTTTTTGCAAATAGGGTACACCTTAGGTTTGCCTGGGTTTATCCCTAAGGTCCCCTCATACTATGATAGCAATCAGATAATTTCGTTACCTGTGTTTTTCCCCTCTCCAACCTCTGAGGAGGAAGAAAAGCTCCACACCTTAGATGTGGTAAGGTGTCTGTGGATTTACCTATCCCGCACTCAACCGCTTAAGAAGGCCGAAAGCCTACTAATCGATATGCAGGGTAAAAACAGAGGCCTCAAGGCTTCCAAGCCTACTCTATCCACATGGATCAAGGAGACAATTAAGTCTTCCTTTCTTATTCAGGAGTTATTCCCTCCAGTCTTTCTACAGCCACTCGACCTGGGTTGTCGACTTCTTTGGCTGAGTATCGGTCCTTACCATTGGACCAGATTTGTGCGGCTGCATCATGGTCATCTCAGTTGACCTTTTGTTAAACATTATCATTGGACATCCGCAGTTTCCAGACAACTGCCTTTGGTCAGTCAGTCCTTGTCGTTGTAAGGCGAGGAAACCCTCCCTAGGGGAATTACTTGCTATCTCCCCATATTGTGCTGCTGTCGGACGTAAGGGGAATCGTTGATTGTAATGTCAATCTGTATTCCCTTAGTCCAGACAGCAGCACAAGGCTTCCCTCCCTAGAAGCTTGTTTCCTGTTACTTTATAATTTACACAGTGGAGGGAGGTCTCTTGTGCCCTCTTATAGGGCTAGTAGGAGGCACCTTTTTGGTGCTAATTAAAGGTTCCACCTGTCCTAAACAACACACAGGGGCAGAGATACCCCATATTGTGCTGCTGTCTGGACTAAGGGAATACAGATTGACATTACAATCAACGATTAAACCATCTCGGAAACATCAAGAAAACTATGAATGTCTTAGGCAGGGTTCACACTACCGTTGGAGTCCGTTATGAAGGTGTCCGTTAAAAAAAAAAAAAATCAGACACCTATCATAACGGACACTAACTAATGTTAATGTGTCCATTTTTTTAACTTATCCAATTAATGGTTCAGTTAAAAAAACAGACATATTAGCATCAGTTAGTGTTCATTTTTTAACACTGTCCGTTTTTTTTTGTTTGTTTCCACTTTCTGAGCATGCACAGGAAAAAAACGGACATAAAATAACGGACAGTAACTGATCAGTTACTGCCCGTTATAAGTCCGTTACCCATAGACTTCAATGTTAAAAAAATAACGGACACTTGCTGTCCGTCAAGAATTCGTTTTTTTCAAACGGACAAAAAGTCCTGCATGTAGGATTTTTTGTCCACGAAAAAAAACGGACTACTGACGGATTTGGTGTAAACGGACACAAACGGACACTAACGGACCCAATATAAAAACCCATTGAAATGAATGCAAATTTTAACGGATTTCTGACGGTTCAGCTAGTGTACGATGCTAAAATCTTGTAACGGACAATAGCAACGGACACTACTGACGGTCACCAACGGTTGTGTGAACACCCCCTTAAGGGAAAAGTGGCCCCACACAGTTTAACCCCTTCCTACTCTGTGCCGTACTATTACGTCTCGCTGAGCTTGTAGTTAACAATAGTACGCAGCTGTGTCTGCAGCATTACTTCTGGCACTCGGACGGAAGATACTTCAACTCCGGCAGATTAACCCACTTTACACCACATCACTATTGATCACAGCATCCAGGAAGTCCCTGGGGCAAGATCGCCCCCCCCCCCCCGCTAACCCTCGGATCCCCATGATCCAAGGGGTTGCCATTGCAGCCACGAGGTCAAGCACATTACACATAGGGAACTTATGTGCAATGTGCTGCAATACTATAAATCCTAGGTTCAAGTCCACTTGTGTGACAGGGAAAAAGTAAAAAACAAAAAGATTTTTAAAAAGTTAAAATTAACTTCTTCTGGACCACCCATAGACTATATACATCCGGGCTCTCTCCCTTGTTCTGCAAGGACATACTGGTATGTCCTTGCAGTTTTCAGCAGCTGCAGAAAAAGGGAGCTGGCTGTAACTACAGCCGGAGCTCCCCTAGAGAAGGCAGGGAAGGTTTATTACCTTCCCTGCCTTCCCGATCGCTGTGTATACAGCGCTCAATGAGTGCTGTATACACCGCTATGGGTGCCTCCATGGTGCGACTCCCCTCTGACCCGGCGGTCACGTGATCCACCAGGATCAGAGTCTGTTAGAGCTCCTGGGTCCTACAGGACCCAGTTCAGCTCCGTAGTTATATGTATCAGCCCCAGTTACAGGGGAAATCAGCCTCCCCTACAAAAAAAAAAAGTGATAAGATGTCCCCAAAGGTCTATAATGACCTTATGGGGACACAATGTAAAAAGTAGAAAAGTAAAAAATTTAAGTAAAATAATTAAATAAATAAATAAAATAATACACCAATAACACACCCTTATTACAGGTTATAGCCCCACCCCCAACAACACAATACAAAATAAAAATTACCGTAACGGAGAGGAAAAACTATTTTATAAAGGTTTTTAGTAGCACTTTGTGTTATTAAATAAAAAAAAACGTGAACAACAGACAAGTTTTTCCTCCTCTTTTGTTTAGATTTTCCCGGATATAAAAAAAATTAAAACACCTGCAAAAATAAAAAACAACATAAAAATAAAGCCCTATGTGTCACCGAAAAAAGACGTAGAAATTAGTTGAATAACGCAAATGATAAAAATGTTACAGCCCTCAAAGCCGCACATACAAAAAAACCAAAAATGTGTATGTTCCTGAACCAGAAATTGGCCTGGTATTGAAGTGGTTAAAGAATAAAAAATAAATAAGAGTTAAAAAAAAAAATCCACCTTTACATTTAAAAAAAAAAAACATAACGGAAAAAAATAACATATACAAACATATTAGGTATCCCCACTATCCAAAATCAGTTTTATTTATCCCGTACGGTGAAAGCAGTAAAAAAAATATATACCACAATAGGCAAAATAACATATTTTGGTCACCACGCTTCTCAAAAAAAAAAAAATCGGAAAAAAAAAGCGATCAAAAAAATCATTCATACCAAACATTGGTAGCAATAAAAAGTAGAACTTGCCCCGCAGATAGAGTCCTGACATATCTCCGTTAGCTAAACAGTAAAAAAGTTAGTTATATAGAAAATAGTTCATTTTCAAAAAGTAAAGTAAATATATATTTGTAAAAAAAAAGTTAAAAATTTTCATTGATAAACATGTAAAAATATCTCAAAATAATCCACTTGCCACACTGGACACGACTGCAGACACACACAGCTGACATTTCCAGTCTCCTGTAGTTGGTCAGCTTTGTAGTATTTGCCAGCGTGAGATAAGAAAACTCATCTTATAAATTCATATAAATCTTATTCATCTTATAAATCATATAAATTCATCAGAGGATGGGAAAGGTAATGACAGCCATATTGTACTGCTGGAGGCCTAGATAAGGCGGGACCAGCCGATGCTGCAGACGATCACTGATCAGTGATAGAACACTTTGATCGGCATTTGTTTGCTTTGGCCTGTTACATTGGACAATTAAAACTACAGTTACATTGTTTGTCAACAGTATGACAGTATGATCCTGTTTACACCGGGCGATGTCCTGCAGACAATTGGGGAGGTATTTACAGGGGCCAATTTTGGGAATAAGTGTTCATAGTTCTGATAATGGAAATTTAATACTACACTGATAATGCTCATCCTTCGGTGCAACGCTATAATCCATCCCTTCCTGGAGAGTGTAATAGTTTATGACATTTCTCTATCACTTGAATTTCAATCATTGCAGCTGCCATAAAGTAGATGTAACAAGCAGCGGATCATGGACCGCCTGTACTACCAAACTGATTTGGCTTGGCGCCACCTCTAAGGGCATTGACTCCATAGCAGACTCCTTGCTTTTCACTCTTTATCTCCCATATAGGAATCTGGACTTTGCTGAGGAGAGTCCACCAGGCTGCTACCCCCTGAGGTGGTCCTAGTTTTGTAGCACATGGCCAGGTCAGAACTATGGTGAAAATGAATAATGTGAACAAGGCTAAAAGCAAGACAGATAGAATATGTGTACAGGCTAAAAAGTGATAGTAATACAGGACTGATAACAGATTATAGAGATAAAATATGCTGGGTCTAACGCAGGCTATAATCCAGGTAGCAGAGGTATTGCAGAAGGTACAAGGCCATAGGAAACAGGGATGGAAGAAAAGGCTAGGGACATCAGGGACAGAAACCATAGGCCAAACGGGTAACAGAAGCAGAACCCATAGGCCAAGCAGAGACAGGTACAGAAGCCAAACAAATAACAGAAACAGATTGTAGATGTATCAGAAGACACTGGCCAGCAGGGAACAAAAGCAAACTAGGGCATAAAACAGACATGGCAGACAGAGACTCCAGCATCAGACAAAACAGAAGCATGTATGCAAAAGAGCAACAGCAAAAGCAAACACACATTGTTCTGTCTCAGTGAGCCTAAGGGACTAGACTTAAAAGGTCATCTTTGCAAAAAACGTAGTCTTGTTTAATAGAGAATGTGATTCTGGATGAAAATGTAATGCACTTTAATTTAAAATGTAGCTGCTTTCTGCCTGGAAAACCCCTCTAATGTTCCTGCCACTAGGTGTCTCCCTTCTAGATAATTTGCTGTTCACTCCTTGTTACTAGGGAAGTCCTGTCCATAGATACATTAGATATGCAAGAAGTCTTCACAATGAGTGAAGGGGGAGGGTCTGGTCTGTTTACACAGTGAATGCAGATGGGAGGGGCTGATTCTCCTTACAGACTCCACACATGTCTTCAGACTGCTGAAACTAAACATTGTGCACATCTCACAGCTTATAGTGTCAAAGATCTACTTATGTACTTATCTACTTCTGGCTGCTTGTGTGGTAACAGATGGGATATTATTCACAGACAGCAACAGCTTTACTAACTGTTATGCCTCTTTTCCTGTGTCAGGGATCTTATAGGCTGCATCATGCCTGCATGTATGTACAGTTCAGTGTTCCTAGATCTCCTATATTATGCTCACATGGGCTTTTCGCAGCTATTTCTTTGCTATTGTACAATTTCTCCAGGCAGAATTATATATAAATAAACCAGTATTAGTAGTAATGAATAGGGGAAGGGGCAGACTGCTCCTTACTGTACACATTCCCTGTCTCAGAGACAAATGTAAAATGTGCTGCAGCCATAATGTGATTATTAGCAGCAGAAAACTGATAGGACATCATGTATGAAGGGTTATATACAGTAGCCAGAGAACAAAGTGTCCAGCATGACCCTGCATATATTTCAACTTTTCATAGAAACTCAGGTACCCTTTAAATATAATCCACCATACAGGGATTGGCAGGAGGAAGTTTAGCAGGTGAGAACACTAATTCTTAAAGAGACAGCAGCACACACAGAGGTAGCCAAGTAGCTAGGCCTAGGCACAGAGCACCAGCATTACAGTAGATGCACCCTACTGCACTGTCTACACTGGCAGTACAGGTGGGATGTGTGTGTCTCCAATATCATTGAAAAGTAAACAGCTACAACATTTAGAAAATGAACAAACCCTCTTTCTCTTCAACAGGCTGCCACTGCGGGATATAGTTTAACCCCTGTGTGGTTTTCATTGAATCTGCAGTAGTAATCAACATTCTGCGCGTTCCAAACCCACAACAAAAAAACACTTTGCACTGCGGGATTTTTCCCACAGTGTTTGGATGGGATTTATTTAAATCCATCCGATCCTGCCGATGGCTAGCCTACTGCGAACACACAATGTGTGACCCCCGGCCTTAGGACTTATTCACATGTCTGCTTTTAATGTAGGTGTGACATCCATGTTAATCACAGACAGCACACGATCCTGCTCATTTTTGGGTGTGTAGCCAATCTTTAGTATGCCATCCAGTTGTGGCATCAGTTCTTAAAAAAGACATCAGATTGCTGGAGAGAGTTTAACCCCTTGCAGGCATCTGCCATAAGAGCACAGTGGATGCCAGCCCTTTAAATATGGCGCCTGTTCAGAAGCAGAGCATCCGCCATAACTATTGGAATTTCTTTAATGTTCTTTTATCTCGCCATGATTCCTAACTGTCTGGCTGACGG
Organism: Leptodactylus fallax; assembly: GCA_947044405.1. Taxonomy (NCBI): domain Eukaryota; kingdom Metazoa; phylum Chordata; class Amphibia; order Anura; family Leptodactylidae; genus Leptodactylus; species Leptodactylus fallax. The sequence continues at coordinate 136,151 of CAMRHE010000375.1, read as the reverse complement.
CCAGTTATTGAGCCAGATCGTTTGATCATCTTTTCGATCCTGTTTGTGTCCTGTTAGGCGATGACTCCGTAAAATAGGGCGCCAGCAACAAGGGACTGGTAAAATGTCGCTCACTTCTTATTCCAAAACATCTGCGTTTCCGGAGGAAGTGGAGCCTGCTGGCCGCTTTCTTGAGGGTTTTGTCAGCATTTTGCTTCCAGTCAAGTTTGTTGTCTATATATACTCCTAAGTATTTGTAGGATGTTACTATTTCCACCTTTTGACCTGCAATGGTGTCCAGTGTTGCTTCACTTTCGATCACCAGCTCTTTACAGATTCCGATATTGAGGATGAGGCCGTTGCTGCCACACCAAGAGTCGAAGCCGTTTACCACTTCCTTGTATTACCTGTTGTCCCCGTGCGTCCGGCAGCCACTACTACAGAGTTGTCAGAAAACTTCTATAGGAGGCATAGTAGGACCTAGTAATATGTGTTAGGGCCTGGGCCCACCAGAGTAATCCGTCTTACTCTAATGGGCCAGTCTAACCCTGGCTGATGTATAGTATGTGTATATATTTATAGTATGTGATAGTTATCTATGTGGCTATCTATATTAGTTTATACATCTTTTTTTTCTAGAAATGTATAATTTATTACTTTTTTACCAAAAAATTTTAAATGTATCCTTTTATTTACCTTTGTTTAAAAATCTTATACAGTGCTTTTATTTATTTATTTTTTTATTATTTAATATATTTTTATTTTATATTTATATTTAGTTTATATATTTTATTTTCAAGTTTATATATATATATATATATATATATATATATATTATATTTATATTATTTTTATATTTATTTTATATAATATTTTATTTTATTGTTCATATATTTTACACATTTTTATTTTAGATTTTTTTATTTTATATATATATCAATATTGTGTGTCTGTGTATAGAAATATATTAACAGCCCTGTGAAACTGTCTGGGGCAAATGCATAGGATCTTATGATATTTTTTTTGCCATGCAGTTCTGTAATTTACCAGTAGGTGGAGTACAACATCTATGATGGTCTGTGTGCGGTATTCAGTAGGGCTGAGTACAGATTTACATTTAGGTCGTGTATAACACTGATAACATGATTATACCTATACAGTACACGGTGTTGGTTTTTACCCATACCCTTTGTATGTGCCAGGCTGGTTTTAGGGGTTGGCGTATCGGGCAGTTTTCCAGGGCTTTAATTTCATAGTGGTCTCCGATACCCCTAAGTACCAAAATACAGGTGGAATGGAAAAACATAAACATTCTAGTTGTCTACAGAGCACCATTTACATTACGATGTGTATGTGTACGATGTGTACGATGTATATGAGTGTATTATGTGGTACTATATGGGGGAATTATTTAGGTATTGTATTACTTGTAGACTGGGAGACAGTTTTATTTGGGTCCTGAATGGCGGTATTGCTTGGGCAGTATATGGCAGTGTTATGAGGGCACTCATATTATGGCTGGCTTAGGTTACGTTCACATCTGCGGTGGAGACTCAGTCACAGTGTCCGCCAAAATTTGTCAACAGACACCCGATGGACCCCATTAAAGTCAATGGGGTCTGTTGGACTCTGTGTGTAACCACTGTTTTAGTGGTCTGCCTATCCGATGTTTGGGACATAAATTTATAATTTTTCTTTTGGCGGTGATATGGTATAAATGGCTGATCCTACTGGGATGACATCAGTCCCCTTGACAAAGACAGCGCCGAAATGTGGGTTTGGGGTTGGCACCATCTCGGGACTCACGCCTGCCATTAGGTATATACTCTTTTGTTGTCTCGTCTTATTTGTATCACTCTTGCTCCATATTGGCTGTCGTTGTATCTGTTGGGCATGTATACCTATTTGATGCATGGGGTCTATATTATGTCGGTATTATTATTTACTTATTATTGCCTATCATTTGGTATATTATCAAATTGCATTTTTGGGATATCGCATTGGGGTTTGTCCTGTGGAGGTCACCTACATCACTGTAGCTTTTTTATCTTTTTTAACCTATTATATTAATAAAGTATATGCATTTTAACATTTATATACTCTGTGAGATGGAGACTGTTTATTTGTAGGTATTATATGTTTTAGGCCAGTTTAAGGTACTGAATCTATTCGACCCAAAACAAATCATGGACCGGAGCTGCCCAAACCCGAAACACAACAAATCCTGAGAGGTTCACCCGTCTCTATCAGGTGTGGTCGGGTTCTCCTACATGTTATGTTCCTGCATGATAACCAGTCCACAGTAAGAATCATGGCTGGATTTCTGACCATAGAAAGTTCCTGCATTCATGGTCTTGTCCATTGGCAACTGATCAAGACAACAGATGTCACCACTAAGATGGTTACAGAAAATCTATAAAACTCTGCAAAATTTGTAATTATTTATATATGCAAAAATGTTTAACTATTAATTGCCTACAAATTGATACATGGATATCATCAAGGCTGTCGTCCAGAACTCTCGTCTTAGTAAATTCCCCCCATTGTGTTACTATTCTCTATGTATAACGCACGATCTGTGAGCCGATGTATACATACAATAAAGGCAGACCATGCCGCCTTGAGAGGATATGAGGATCCAAAAATGTCTGCAGAAAAAAAAAATGACAAAGTTTTGTGACATACATCAAATATTTTATGTAAAGCTTTCACCATTTCCAATATAGTCCATTCTGTGTTTGACCATTGTCAAGATCTCTGCTTGTTGACAGTAAATGGAAACAATCTAGTTTGCACTTATCTTGATCTAGTCCTGGTCATAACTCCATTGACATCTGTGTCGGACTCTCCGCTGTTTTTAGATACATCAGAAATCTCAGATGAAGAAGTCCTGCAAGCTGGTCCAATGGACCAGAAGAATGGAAATAACGACACAGGTTTGAACCTAGCGTAAGGGGTTTGCTACAACTCTATCTAATTTAGACAATCCTCTGTAAGCCAAGCGGCCCAGACTCCTTAGTGATACGTTTTATCTGGCAGTTGTGGCAACGTTTTACGTTGACCACTATGGGTGCTGAGGCCAGTGACAAAAAGCTGGACATATCAAAAGCAGCAGTCAGGATATATAGCCTAACATAGCGCCCGTTCACCTGAGTGGCCCCATATGTACTACATGTAGTCTGCCATAGATATGTGAGCGGCTTTCTGCTCTGGCACATTAGTATTCTTGAGTATGGTAATATATAGCGCCTATAAATGGGGTGGTCTATAATGTCCATATGTCTTATGTCGTAATTTAAGACTCACATTAAACCTTAAGATTATTAGTGATATGAGTCCATCGAGTATACGGACATGCAAGAGTCCACGACCTTGGCGTGTAACGCAGTAGACGCCTCCGACCTCTTGACTTATTGCTTAGAAGATTCCATTAAACCATATTGGAATTCTTACAATGTGTAATTACAGCCGTCATGCCTTGTAAGATCCGCAGTCTGTAGGATCAATAGAGCTCACCTGGTAATTAACCCTACAGGACGTGACACCTACACCCTTTATATGTCTTAAAGGGAAAGTAGATTTATCAATCTACTGCTATGGTAAATTCTACCATCCACAAACTAAAGAAGACAAACTAAGAAGATGTGACCATAATATGCTCCTTTGTTGGCCCAAAACCATTCCAAATGTTTAGTAGTAGCTACAGCTACATACGAATGACCCAAGGCATCTACTAATGGGTGGCAATGGTTCAAAACATGGGCTTTAGTTGATTTTCAGATCGATGACATTAGATCTTTTTATATGACAGTGCCATGTAGATTTAGAGAAGCACAGACGTGTTCCAAAAATTGTGAAAAACTTACTTGGTGATGCCACTATGATGTCTTGTAGCCTAGTGTCCGCTGCTGCACTTGGTTTGGTTTCTCCTTTGCTGCATGCAGTTGCTCCAGTGAGCGTTCTCTTGCTTGGTCTCTAGTAATGTTTTTCACGTGATCATCTGGTCAAAGGAGCAACTGTAAAGGAGCTTCACAGTTATAGGTACAACTTCCATATTTTGGTTTGTTTCTTTGCTTGATCTGGACCTGTTGTGGTTTGACTTCCCCAACTACTCCTCTCTCCGGTACAATATCCTCTTCCTTCATGACACCCATTACTTGACCCCCTGACTTGTTATAGTATGGCATATCCAAGTATGCCTGCCCCCATTACCGACAATGCTCTATTATACCTTGTTCATCCTTACTCCATTGATATGTTCTTAAAAAGGTATTTCACCACCTCCACTAGCTCCAGCTTTTTACATCCTTCAATAGGCCCCGCTGGTGCAGTTGAAATGATTTCTCAGGAATGGTGGGAGCTAGATAAAAAATTTCAACTGTATTGGAATCAGTGGAGTTGAAGCTAGTAATAGATGCAAAGAGTTGGAGTTGGTGGAGGTGGTGAATTGCTTTTCTGGTGCTATTACCACAACTGTATTTCCAAATGATTCCTATTGTATCTAGTAGTTGGAAGCCATATTTTGCTGTCGGCCCAGGGTCCCAGATCCTCTTAACTGGACTTACTTACTGGTTAACCACCATTTGAGCTCATGTTGCTGCAGATACTGATGTAGTCTCATGAAGTACTGTCTGCTATACAGTAGACTGTCTCTTCATATCAATCTTATTAGGGAATTCTAAGTTAGCATAGGAAGGAGGAGGGGGGTTTAGGATCTTCATCTTTTGGCCTGAGTGGAGAATGGTTACAAGTAGCGTCTCTTGCTCTGAAGAACCTGTCCTGTCCTGCAATACATAGACATATTGGTATTGGTATGAATGGACACTGTGTAATTCCTAATTTTTCCTGGGGTGGCGCTGCAGAAATTTAAACACTTCCTGGATTGCAGTTGATCATTCTGTAAGGGGCATTTTATGTGTCAGGGGGCACTTGTAACAAATAGAGATAGTCCAAAGCAGAGAATAATAATAGATTTTATTTATATAGCGCCAATATCTTCCACAGCACATTACAAACCCCCTCTAATACAATTATATATCACCCATTAATTCATTCATGTTTTACATTATAAGTAGTGACGTGCACAAGGTTTCAGGGGTAGCATGATTCATTCACTGAAGGACCGGAATAAACCTTGAGGTTGGTCACCTTGAAGGAAAATGGTTGTTATTAATCACTTTCTCCAGGGACCGAGCAGCCAGGCTTTACATTAAAGCCTTTCCAGTTCAATGAACCCTCCAGCTCTGTCTATAACTTATGGTCATTACCGAGAAGATTAAAGGAATGACTCTGGTAACAGGAAAGCTTCTTATTGGGATAGGTAGGTAGATAGATAGATAGATAGATAGATAGATAGATAGATAGATAGATATGAGAGATAGATTAGACAGATATCATAGAAATAGATAAATATCAAAGAAATAAATAGATAGATCATAGAAATAGATAGATAGATAGATTAGATAGATCCCATATTTAAACTTTGTCCCTGCTCATCCAGGTGTCTGCTATTGGTTGTACTTAGTGAGGCTTTTTGGCTTGGACACATTCACTCTTCTGATTCATCCCCCTTGGTTTTGATCTGCCTTGTAAGTTTATTGTGAGTTCTGCTTTGACTTCAGCTTAAAGATTGTTTATTTCTTATACCAGTTTCTGTGGAGATAACTTGGGCCCCAAATTCAGCCCAAGTCCATCTGGCTTTGCAGTTGACGCTAGTGAAGACGTTTGGGTGCCCAGGATCTATCTCTTAGTACTGTGTGAGATTTAAACAGCTTGTTCTACTGCTCTCTGTTGTCAGCCAGTTCTTGCAATTTCTGATATTTGCTCCAGAGATACTTTCTTAACAGATATGAGATAGATAGTTATCAGATAGATATATACATAAATAGATAGATATTATATAGATAGATACGATATAATATGGATAAATATGATATAGATATCAAATAGATATAATAGAAATAGATTAATTGTGGAACCTTCCGTCAGATTCTTCATCCATCTTTCCAGAATCTTACTAGCTACAATAGATTTCTTATTTGACTCATAGTTATCAACATTTCTTCTTCCACATCCAAATCTCCTTCTCTGTTTACTGTTTCAGAGTTTTCCTCTGAACTGGAGATTAAAGATCTTCTGCAGTAAATGTATTCATGGAGATGTATTCTCCTTGATCAGAAAACATTTAGTCCAGAATAGAAGGTTGGCATCTCATCGACTCCTCTCTGGTCTTCTCTGTCGACCACATCTAATTGTCATGGCAAGTGACAAGGTTCTTCTGGTTATGAACTTTTGCTATGCTCTGACTTATGCTTCTTACTAATCTTGGCTATATCTTCAGTGTTGGACTAATGTTCCTTGAGCCCACCCTCCAACAACCCCTAGGAAATGGACCATAGTACCCTTCAAATTTGGTTGTCTTCTGCAGGACCATTTTTGTGTTGGAGCCTGGGCCCACCAGAGGATTCTCTGGTCCTCTTGTGGGCCAGTCCAACACTGTATATCTTCTGGTTACATCTTGAATTTTCCATAGTACTTCTTCCTGGTATTGACCATTGTCCTATACGTGTATTTATCACCACGTCCTTGCTTGACATCTTCGCTACTCTTCCATTATGGGGGAAGGAAAAGAGAGTCCCATAAGCTCCACCACCTGGTATATCAGTGCCAAGATGTTTTTGGTACTTGAAGTGTCACCTTTTGTGAGTATCATATTATATGACCATGTTTGGACCCTACACGGTAGATGTTAGTCCCTTAACTATACCCAGACTATATTTTGGGTAAAAAGTTCCTCAATTTCTTCAGCTTTTACATGATATGTCCAGATATTAACATACCTGGTTCTACAATATCTGTTCTTTTATCAATATTTTATCTGTATCTCAGAGCACATTGTACACATGACTAATATACTTGGCAAAAACAGCAGCAATGGGAGGTGACAGGATAAGGAACCTTTGGATCAATTTAGGAAAGCTCCACCTTTAACCAACAGTGACTGTATAGCCAGCAAATGTGAAATCCAACATCTTGGAAAGATCCTCTCTCCAAGAAGCATAAATTGCATGCAACCATACAGCAATCGGAAGTTCAATAGACTTTGTGTGTTGGGAACCTTTAAGAGAAGGATAATACCTTAAGAACAATACATATTTGTTGTCCGGATAGAAGCACAATACCTGGAAGGCAGCAAAACATTGTAAGAAGATCTCTCCACTCAGAACATTCAGAGCTGCAAGGATTTACTTTGGCACATAAAAGCATGAGCATCATGGGTGTAACGCCAGTGATTTGCGCCAGTATACTATATCTCCCAGCAGACATGGCCACCAAATTACCCTTTCTACATGATGCCCACTCCATGTTCCTCCACAGTACCTTACACGTGCATTTCCCGATTCCTTCGCTTCTTCAGCTTCAACCTGAATTTTCCAAAAATTTTGGCTTCCAAAAGGACCCAAAACTTTGGGGGTTTGTCACCTGTAAACCAGAAGTGAAATTATTATAGGCTGAGGTCTCTTTAGTCCCCAGAGTATAATAGGTGGAAGTCCAGGACAGGTGTAAAAAAATAACTGTCACCGCATCCGGTGCTCCCTCTGGATCCTCTTCCTTCATGCATCATGAGCATCCTCTTGTGTAGCGTCATGACATCTGTGTGCCACATGTGACCTCTGAGGCCCAATCACAGGCCTCAGTGGTGATCCCAAAGCACATGACATAAGGAAGCCGAAAGAGGCCAGAAGAGGACCCAGAGAATGCTGGACACCGCGAGGATACACAGAAGAGGTCGGAGGGAAGGTGAGTATTTTTTTTGTGGACTGGTGCCACCAGAACCACCTGAAGATTAACGCGGGGAAGACCAAGGAGATGGTGGTGGACTTCCATAAAGGCAGATGCCCTCCAAAACCAGTGGACATCCTGGGGACGGGCATCGAGATTGTGAACACCTATAAGTACCTGGGTCTGCTCCTTAATAATAAGCTGGACTGGGCAGATCATATGGAGGCCCTGTACAGGAAGGGCCACAGCAGGCTCTACCTGCTTAGGAAGCTGAGAGCCTTTGGAATCCGGGGGGCACTTCTTAGGACTTTCTTCAACTCTGTAGTGGCATCAGCCATCTTCTTTGGAGTGGCCTGCTGGGGGAGCAGTATATCAACCAGGGACAGAAATAAACTTGACAAGCTGATTAGAAGGGCCAGCTCTGTCCTGGGGAGCCCCCTGGACCCAGTGCAGGTGGTGGGTGACAGAAGGATACTGTCCGTGGTGAGCTCCATGCAGAAGAAGAAGTCCCATCCCATGCATGAGACTGTGATCGCGCTGGGCAGTACTGTCAGTGACCGACTGCTCCACCCTAGGTGTGAGAAGGAGCGCTATCGGAAGTCTTTCCTCCCCACCGCGGTTAGGCTGTACAACCAACACCGACCTAAGCGGAGATCATTACATACAGAGAACTGAAATATCTCTCTGCCTGTTAAATCCCCCCCCCCCCCTCTGCTACGTCCTATCTGTCTGTCTGCTATTAATGTAATGCCTCTCACCTTGGAACATTCCTGTACATGTTGTATTTGTATTTGTATCTGCTTATCTTATCTTTGCTGCTGTAACACACTGAATTTCCCCATTGTGGGACTATTAAAGGACTATTATTATTATTATTATAACTGTTTGTTATTTTTCCACACCTCCCCTGGGCCTCCAATTTCACTTCTGGTTTGTGAAGAACTTATTCGACCTGAAATGAATATTGAGCTGAACCATCAGAACCCGAAATGAAACAAATCTTAAGAGGTTCCCCAACTCTTACGCAGGTAAAGAAGTCTGCTTCACCTGCCACACCTGTGTACCTGACTTTGTTCCCTGTCTATCGAGCTATGACACCACTCTGCCTGTTGCTGACATGGCCTGTTCCTGATCCTGTCCACCACCCTTGTGCTGCCAGCGAAGTCCAGAAGTTAAAGGGTGAAAATCTTGGCACCACTTACACAACGTCCTTACCAGTGGTTCTTATAGAGTAAGTCCACAACCTGCTGCATGCTACAATGGGCAGAGGTGAAGTTGTCTCCAGCACCTACTGTCTATGGTTTGATATTTTGTCACCTGCCACTGAATTTATAATAGCCCAGGGGACAAAATGACCCATCCTCTTTAGGTTATCTGCCCCCTAGGATAGGTAAACATAAGTATGGCTGCTTTTAAGAAGGATATGAAGATGCAAGCCCATTGCCCCTGCAGATCATTGTACCAAACTTGTTAGTACTTCAGGTAAAGGTGGAGCTAGGTAGAGCTACAACCACAAGGGCATCCTCCTCCACCTCTCTTCTACTGCCAGTAGTCCTGCAAGGTGCTGGAGAATAATGGGTCTCAGTTGCCTTCTAGCCATGCTCGTATGAGACGACTGCTGACCATGTCCCCAGTGTACGCAGCATAAGCTGAAAAGAGATAGTGTTAGCCTATTGGGAGGGCTCAGTGGGCAGATAAAAATTGTAAAATGTTGCCCCACAGACAATAACTACTGCTGCAGGTTACTGAGCTGTACCCCTTCTCTCATATTACTTAATGTTCTGAAGTTATTGGCTAATATTCCACCTCTCTGACTTCCTGCTCTTCCCCTCCCATGAATAGAGTATGTAAAGGGGGTGGTCTGAGCAGGAAGTCAGTGTGGTAGAACGTCAGCCAATATCTGCCGAGCACTGAGTGATGTCAGAGAAAGGGCGTGGTTTGGCAACTTCTGTTGTACAGCCAAGGCAGCAGTAGTTGTCATTGCCTGTGGGGCATTGGAGCTAAAGTAAACAGAGCAGCTTACAAACTTGCATTTAATAGGGCAAATGACAGAATTAAAGGGGTTATGACCAGAGTCCGGGATAAGTAAGTACTGACAGGGGCGTAGCTATAGGGGGTGCAGTAATAGCAGTTGCTCCTGGGCTCTGTACCCTGAAGGCCCCAAATTGTCTCTCTGTCACATAAAATATACCACTATTCTAAATGGTGCAAGTTAGCTAGGGAACCCATTACAGATTTAGCATTGGGGCCCAGGAGTTCCATGTCATGCCTGTGTGTGTCGAAACAAAGCCCGGAGAATGCCTTTAAGGCATTTAGTATGTTATGTGACAAATTATGAAAGTTTGCTGTTAAATACTGAAATATATGGAGAGGTAGATTTTTGTAAATTGACATCCATGAAATCATGGAGCAGTCTTATAAACCTCTATAAATCTTTTTAGTCTATAAGAGATAAATCTTTTTGATTGTATTATACTTATTTTTTTCACCATTTTACAGTATTACGTCTCAGGTTTTGTCTTGGCCTCTCTTTTAGTGTCTCTGTTGGATTAATCTCTGTAACCCAAGAAAGTTCTGAACATTTTGTGAGGAGACCACTGCGTTCCTTCCACAATGTCCTGCTGTCAGGGCAGCAAGTAACAGAATAGAACAGGAAATACAAAGAAGATTCACGTCACAGGCTGCTGCCTCTTCATGAGAAGCTTAGAAAAAAAAATTGTTCAAAAACAACCAAAAACATTAAAGTCCGTCAAAGTAAAGGGGTTGGCTAAGATTAGAAGAAAGACTTTACATTATCCAAAAATAGCATCATTCTTGTTCATTGTGTCTGGTGTTTCACCTCAGCTCCCCTGACGTGAATGGGTCATAGACACTGGGATGTCTAGGGCCCACAGCAGAATTGTTTTTAAGGGCCCACCACCAGGACCCCTGCAGATCAGTTGTACCGAGATAGCGTGGTTAGAGAGATAATAACAATGCCATACTGCCCACCTGCCATACGATGTGCCCTACTGCACTACCTAAACCCACCACTACAACCTGTACGGCAAGCGAGCAGCGTGGCTCCTGGAATTGTTACTATTACCAGTAGCCGCATTGTCCTGGAAAGCTGATCTGTAGAGGTCCTAGTTGTCGGACCCCTGCAGGTGTAATATTGATGGCCTATCCTAAGGACAGGCCATCAATATTAGAAAGATGGAAAAACCCTTCAAAGAGGTTGTCGAAGAATTAGAGCAACTCCTTTGACCACTGAGACCAATTAGGTACAGGATGTACAAAATTTCCAGAAATGAGGAAATGAGGTGCCGCCATAAGACCGAACAGTCACTGGCGAGGGACAACGAGGTGCTGGGGACAGGTGAGTATGTTTTATGGTTTTTTTTGTTCATTTTACACCTCCTTGGCTGCCACAAGGGTTGCTCCAATTTATGGACAACCTCTTTAAAGTAGTTGTCTCGCCCTAATTTTTTTATGGCCACTTGATTGGTCTCCCCCCATAAAGTGGCCCCATCACTGGTCCCTCATACTTTATGTGGACCAGTAATGGGGCCATTATATTGTGTATGGGCAGTGATGGGGGCTAACACCCTGTGAGGGGAACATTAAAGTGTGTGGGGCATTAGGGTGAGTATTAAAGAGGTTGTTGGGCTTAATTTTTTCATGGTCTATCCCCAGGATAGGCCTTAAATACTTTATTGTCCCCATCAGCTGCACAAAGCAATACTGGACACAGCCCATGAACAAGAGTTGCACTGTTTTTGGATAAAATCAACCTTTTCACTTTGACAAACTTTTCCTGCGTTCTTGACTCTTCTTCTTGGTTTACAAATATTGATACAAAATACTGACCAAAAAATGTCATGGATTAGAAATGAGTGAACTGGTTCGGAACAAACCAGTTTTTACCTGAATTTTCCAAAAATTTTCTAAATAAACATGTTTTCTGGGATTAGGTCATTTTTGACCTTCTCGATACAACACATCACGTTACGGATTGTACCAATATTTGCTCATAGTATTCAATCTTTTTTAGTTTGCTCTTTGAAGAAATGCAAATACTAGTGAACACAAAGCGTGCAAAAAAAAAAAATCCAGAAGTGGTGGCGGGTCAATGGAGGGTGTATCTGAAACGGAGGGATCTGATTGGCTGTGGGCTCCTCTATAGTGTCCTATGTAATGCCAAGGTATTGCATACACAAGACTGCTCCATAATTAGATTGTTTGCCGACGTCTCTCAGGCTCATCGGATCCTTCTCAGGTGTTCAGAACTGCTCAGAGTCAGCCAATTGTTGCAGGACTTGCGCCCATGTAAGGAGCTCATAAGGCTTATGGTAGTTTGCTTAGATGTCTCTGATGAGATAGTGAGCCCCCCCGCACCGGTTCAATGTAGTCATGTGCAGCATAGGTTGACGATAGATGGAATTGGGCTCAGCGATTGTCAGTCCAAGGCTTAATCGGGACTGAGCTATCGGTTCAGTACTAGGCACTTACAGAGGTAGATAAAGAGTTAATCAGTAGAGAGCAATGGCTGCCCTTTGGAGAATGGGTGGCTAAATGGAGCAAAAGGCATGTTACCCGGAACTGAGCCGACCAGACCTGAACTCTGACTCCTCCTCTCCAAAATTTGTAGAATAGCCAAGTCCAGAATTGGGATGTTGGTCCCTCCGCACTATTTGGGGATGCACCATGAAATGTTCTCACCTTGAACCCCATCTCAGCCAACACCAAGGTCCCATTCCTCCTACAAACTACTATAGAAGGAACGTACCACAGCACACATTACACAGCACACCTACAAAATACACACATAAGAAAACATAATGAAACGTTTTCCACAAACTGTGTAAATACAGAGCGAGTATGATGTGTAGTGCAACCGCCTTAGCATGTCCTAGGCCATCTACATCTTACAAGCCAGCCCCTTTAAATTTACTCAAAACTTGGAGTGCGCCTGTAGGAAATCCTAATATTTCCATTCCTCACAATTTAAGGAAGCTGAGATAGGGGGAGCTGCTTGCTTGGGTCCTTACACATGAGAGCTGACCTAGCTATATTACCTCTAAAAGCATAATGATATGTACACTGAGTGTCTGTATTATATGACCACTACACGGCAGTATTTTTTCTGCACTGTATGGCAGTATAAATTGAGCACTACATGGCACAATTATTTGTACACTGTATGTTAGTGTTATTTGAACACTGTATGATGGCAGTATCATTTTTGCACTGTATAGAGATATAATCAGAGCACTGTATGGCAGTATTATTTCTACACTATATACTATCATACAGTGCAAATTCTACCGCCATACTGTTCAGAAATCATTCTGCCATACAGTGTACAAATAATGCTATCTTCCAGTGCAGAAATAATACTGCCATACAGTTAGAAACAATACTGTCATACAATGCTCAAATAATATTGCCAGCATTATAAGTACACTTTATGGTAGTATAATTTTGGTGGTATGGAAGTTAGAGATGGGTGAACAATTGCAAGATTCGTTTTGTGAATATTCACAAGGTTCGGCCACCTTTTAGTTTCCGGAAGACTCCAGAATATAAGAAGCAAAGGTTCAGGGGCGATGCGGAAACAGAATATTATTCACCTTCCTGCACCTGCCTTGTGATATGGTGGTCGTATGTGTTTTCTTTTCTTGGATGGCAAAATTGCTGCTTACTGTGGTTGCGACTACGGATAGCCACAATGTTGTCACAAGCACAAGGACCGGTGAAGCTGCCATACAGTGATATAGGCCAACCTAACAGCTCCCCATATCTGAGCTACCTGGATCACTCCCTATGACACTCAACATACTGTCCCCAAATGATACCTGCATCCCCCTATGTTCAAGACTTCCAGAGACAACACGTTGTACGTTGGTAATGACCTCACTCATGGCTGTTTGTTCTGTGCAAATATTTTGAGCCATTTCTGTTGCAAACATGTTTTCTCGGTAGGATGACAAGGGCTCGAGTGTTGGCACAAGATTAAAGCGTTTCTACTTCTGAGCAGAAGCAAACAAGGATTTCTTTGGATCCTGTGCTGCTGAAAGATCTCTGAGATGTTTGTTGAGCCTGCATTGACCGTGGAGGCTCCTGCGTTACATAACTCTGTGTAGCTTTCCTTCACCTAGGACGTATATTCACCTTGCTCAAGTGATGTACCTCGAAATTAAGGCTTGTTGGCCTTCCCCTGGCAACTGTCTTGGCAATTTACCCACCCCTGGCCTTCCATTTCCCACAGTGGTCACCAACTTCACCTAACTTCTGAATGGAGATATCTCCAAGTTGCTAACCCTATGCTTCCAACCTAGGCAGTTCCACCCATGAGTATCAGCTATGAACCTCAGAAGTGGTGTGCCCAGTGGTCCAACCCTTAGCAGACAAGGGGGTCAAGGTATCACAATGCCCTTGAGGACCAGAGTTGAACTGCCATGTAGATATCACAATGAGGCTGTTTCTAATTTGCACCCTTGAATATTTTTGACGTGTGGCTGGTCTGATGGGTCATTCAAGAAGGTTCTCCATAGGTTGTGTCTGGTATTGCAGAATTCACGTGAAAGGAACTGAGTGGGGCAGATTTATTAGGCCTTGTATACCAGTTTTCTTGCAAAGTCAGAATTATTTTGTGCAAAAATTTTAACTTTTTGGTTTTTTTGGGGCCACCCTCACCACTTTCCCGAAAAGAGGGCATGTCCATCAGCCCTACCAGATTTATTATCAATTACACCAAAAATGAGCGGGCGTAGATTTCCCTCCAGGCTAGAGGAGGGTGCACCTCATTTATGAGTAGGTGTAGTCTCTGCCGCCGATGGCGCTATGAATAACGCCAGTCTTCATAAATCTCCCCCAATATTTCCATTTTTATAACAAAATCCATTAATATGGGCAGGACATGACTGTACGTACCGATCTGCTCTCCACTGGAGCCTCCATAGATAATCATTACTCCAAGGTTACATAACTTCACATTATCGTTTAGGAGACGGCGCGGCTGTACTCGGCGTAACGTCTGTTCTTTTCTATTTTTGCTTTAATCACATTTTTAGCTGACGTCTATATTTAGCCGCTCATACTCTCTGCAAAGACCAGCATGTGGAACGGGAGATAAGACTGCGGGCTCATAAATCAGTCCTCGCACCACTAGGCCTGTCCTTGAGAGGTATATCTTATCTGGTATATTGCAGCTGCGTATAGGGAATCACTCTCTCAGGCCAGAGCTATAGGATGAATAAGAGTCTGGATGTTATATAGAGAGAGAGATTTTGCCTCACAAGTTACAGATTGATATATAATGGAGTCTAAACCAGGGGTGGAGCCGAATTATGATAAGGAATCTTGTGCATTGGGGTGGACATCAACCAACTGGATCCTTACAATAAGGTTGTGTGTGTTATGTCCAGGAATAAAATTGTTATATTTATTGTGTGACTTCACTGTGCTTCATATGACATCACCCACGAATCAGAAACTACCCTGCTAAATAGACTGTGTGACTTCACTGCAGTCTGTGACATCACCAAACAGACACTTACCTGCTACATAGACTGTGTGACTTCACTGTACGCCTGTGACGTCACCAATCAGACACTTACCTGCTACATAGACTGTGTGACTTCACTGTACGCCTGTGACGTCACCAACCAGACACTTACCTGCTACATAGACTGTGTGACTTCACTGTACGCCTGTGACGTCACCAACCACTTACCTGCTACATAGACTGTGTGACTTCACTGCAGTCTGTGATATCACCAACCAGACACTTACCTGCTTCATAGACTGTGTGACTTCACTGTACGCCTGTGACGTCACCAACCACTTACCTGCTACATAGACTGTGTGACTTCACTGCAGTCTGTGACATCACCAACCAGACACTTACCTGCTACATAGACTGTGTGACTTCACAGTAAATCTTCTATGGCATCAGAAACCAGTCGGAAACTAGCTTATTACTGATTTTACTGTACTCCTTCTATAATGTCACCAATCCATCAGAAACAAATATATGACATAGACCATATAACATCACTGTGCTCCTTCTATGACATCACAAGCAAATTAAAAACTTACCTGCTACATAGACTGTGTGACTTCACTGCACTTCTTCTGTGATGTCACCAACCAGAGACTTACCTGTCACAGACTGTGTAACTTCATTGTACTTCGCCCTTGGCATCATAGATATTGCTTACCTGATACTTAGACTGTATACGTTCATTGTCCTCCTTCTATGACATCACCAACCAATCAGAAACTAGCTTAATGCATAGACTATATGACTTCACTATACTCCCTCTATGACATCACCAGTGAAACAGAAACTAGACTGCTACATAGGACCGTGCTACCTCTATAACATCATTAACCAATCAGAACCTGACCTGCTATATAGTCTATGTGACTTCACTGTGCTCCCTCTATGACATCATCTACCAGTTAGACATGAATTGCTAAATACAGTCATGGCCAAAAGTTTTGAGAATGATACAAATATTAATTTTTACAAAGTCTACTGCTTCAGTTTTTCTAATGGCAATTTGCATATACTCCAGAATGTTATAAAGAGTGATCAGCTTAACAGCAATTACTTGCAAAGTCAATATTTGCCTAGAAAATGAACTTTATCCCCCAAAACACATTTCAACATCATTGCAGCCCTGCCTTAAAAGGACCACCTAACATCGTTTCAGTGATTGCTCCAGTAACACAGGTGTGAGTGTTGATGAGGACAGGGCTGGAGATCAATCTGTCATGATTAAGTAAGAATGACACCACTGGACACTTTAAAAGGAGGCTGGTGCTTGCCATCATTGTTTCTCTTCTGTTAACCATGGTTATCTCTAAAGAATCACGTGCAGTCATCATTGCACTACAAAAAAATGGCCTAACTGGGAAGAGTATTGCAGCTAGAAAGATTGCACCTCAGTCAACAATCTATCGCATCATCAAGAACTTCAAGGAGAGAGGTTCCATTGGTGCCAAAAAGGCTCCAGGGC
Organism: Leptodactylus fallax; assembly: GCA_947044405.1. Lineage (NCBI taxonomy): Eukaryota > Metazoa > Chordata > Amphibia > Anura > Leptodactylidae > Leptodactylus > Leptodactylus fallax. Next base: position 119,382 of record CAMRHE010000375.1, on the reverse strand, counting down.
GCCCAAGAAAGACCAGCAAGCGGCAGGACCGTCTCTTAAAAGTGTTTCAGCTGCGGGATCGGGCTACCAGCAGTGCAGAGCTTGCTGAGGAATGGCAGCAGGCAGGTGTGAGTGCATCTGCACGCACTGTGAGGCGGAGACTCTTGGAGCAAGGCCTGGTCTCAAGGAGGGCAGCAAAGAAGCCACTTCTCTCCAGAAAAAACATCAGGGACAGACTGATATTCTGCAAAAGGTACAGGGAGTGGACTGCTGAGGACTGGGGTAAAGTCATTTTCTCTGATAAATCCCCTTTTCGATTGTTTGGAACATCTGGAAAACAGCTTATTCGGAGAAGAAGAGGTGAGCGCTACCACCAGTCTTGTCTCATGCCAACTGTAAAGCATCCTGAAACCATTCATGTGTGGGGTTGCTTCTCAGCCAAGGGAATCGGCTCTCTCACAGTCTTGCCTAAAAACACAGCCATGAATAAAGAATGGTACCAGAATGTCCTCCAAGAGCGACTTCTCCCAACCGTCCAAGAGCAGTTTGGCGCTCAACAATGCCTTTTCCAGCATGATGGAGCACCTTGCCATAAAGCAAAAGTGATAACTAAATGGCTCAGGGAACAAAACATAGAGATTTTGGGTCCATGGCCTGGAAACTCCCCAGATCTTAATCCCATTGAGAACTTGTGGTCAATCATCAAGAGACGGGTGGACAAATAAAAACCAACAAATTCAGACAAAATTAAAGCATTGATTCTGCAAGAATGGACTGCTATCAGTCAGGATTTGGTCCAGAAGTTGATTGAGAGCATGCCAGAGAGAATTGCAGAGGTCCTGAAGAAGAAGGGTCAACACTGCAAATATTGACTTGCTGCATTAACTCATTCTAACTGTCAATATAAGCTTCTGTTACTCATAATATGAATGCAATTCTATTTCTGTATGTGATAAAAACATCTGACAAACACACATAAAAACCAGAGGGCAGCAGATCATGTGAAAATATAATATTTGTGTCATTCTCAAAACTTTTGGCCATGACTGTAGATTGTGTGACTTAAAGGGATTGTCTCATCATTGCAGCTCTTTTTAAAATACTGAAAGCATCGGGCTGATCATGCTTGTCACAGAAGTCTGATGTCCATAAACCTTAGTATGGCAAATGTGTAAGGGTTATGTTGATGAGGCAACTCTTTTAAAAGGAGTCTATCAAGCCACGTAGCAATTTGGAACAACGGAGCCGCCCTCCAGATTGCTCATTTGCGTATTGTGCAACAGAAGCCCAAATTATCATGAGGAAAAGGCATTATATTCAGGTGAGCCTGACCTATCTAAGGCTGGATTCACATCAGCATTGGAGACTCCGCCGCAGATTCTGCCTAAAATCATAACCGTGTTGTTGGTTTAACATGCATAACCCTGGTGACAGACTCCCCTCTCCATAATCCTATATGGTAAAAATTACAATCATGCCCTAATCCACAGTTAAGCCAAGAGCAAACCAGGAATCCACTTTGTAGAGAAGTTATTGCACCTGCCTAGCAAATAAACACTACAACAATAGAGCTGGTGTAGTTGAATGGTATTTGGAATATGTAGTGCTGCGGCACCTGCGGAGATGAGGAGGCACTTGAGCTAAAGTACTGTAGTAGAGAGGTGTAGTAAGGTGAAACCCAACAGAACTTGCTGTGATTGAGTGGCACTTGAACATTTATGAATGACCTGGGTCACACATGTTCCCATTATATATCATCATGTATAATCGCATAGGTAGCCAATATAGTATCTCACTTCAATACCACATCATTCAATACCTTAAAGAGAATCTGTCACCAGACCCCGAGCACTGCAGATAGATAGGTTAGGGTAAGCTGAATCAAACAGTGTTTTCCCCTTGTGAATCGCTGCCTCCGTTGCCAAGATATTACTGTTTTTGTCAATATGCAAATTCAATGAGGGTGTTGCCATTGCTCCAAAGATTTAATTTGCCTATTTCCAAAAATCTCAGCAAAGGAGGCAGCAATTCACAAGGGGAAAACACTGTATGATTCAGGTCATACTAACCTATCTATCTGTGGGGTTGATATTCTGGGCTCTGTTGACACACTCCCTTTAAGACCTAAATATTCCATTTATCAATTTAATCCGCTTATAATGTATCAAAAATTGTCTGGTTCTTTACCATATACCTCTTGTTTACTTACCTTAAGAATTACTTCAAAATTAAATTAATTAAATCAAATCAATGAAATTAAAATCAAATCTTAAATGGTCACTAACTTATCAGACAACTTAGTCTCATTTCATAGAGCATGTCATTCTAGACCAAAATGTAATGCACTTGAATTAAAAATGTGGTAGCTTTCTGCCTGAAAAACATCTGTAAAGTTCCTGTCACTAGGGGTCTCCCTTTGAGCTAATTTACTGTTTACCCTTTTGTTACTAAGAAAGTCTGTCCCAATATATGTTCCATTCCGTCTTGCTTATCTCATTATGAGTGGAGAGGGGAGGGACTGATTCTCTTCATGACATGTCTGCAAACTGTTGCTGTGTGCAAAACACGGAACATTCTGCATATCTTCTATGTACTTGGATCTACTTTTGGCTGCTTGTGTTATTGGGATATTATTCACAGACAGCCGCAGCTTATTGACTGTACTCATAGATTGTTTTTTTTTCTTTTCTTGTGTGTTATCTGCTTGGCTGCATGTATTTGCCCTGTATTTACAGTCCAAGTGTTCCTGCATCTCCTTCTATTATGGTCACTTGGGCTTTCTCAGGTATTTTTTTGTTATTGTGCAGTTACTCCTGGCAGAATGGCAGAACATTATCAACAATGGAACGGATAGGGGAGGGGCAGACTGCTCCTTATTGTACACACCCACAGCCTCAGAGACAAATGTAAAATGTGTTTTAGCCATAATGTGATTATTAGCAGCAGAAAAACTGATAGGACATCATGTATGAAGGCTTATACAGTCATAGAACAGATTGGCCAGTAAGACCCTGCACATAATTTAACTTTTCATGAAAACTCAAGGTCCCTTTAGGGGCCATTTCAGATGTCCAAGCCCAGGCCAGGAAAGTTGGTCTGTGTATTGGCTGCATTTACCTTCCCAAAAGCAGCTCAGCTGAACTGACATATTGAGTTTTGGGTCAGTAAATGTGGATGAAACGCCGTTAAAAATGACACCCATTCCTTATATTATGGGATTAGTAAGTTTAATGGGATGGAAACAGCACAGGTTTGCTGACAATGTTTTTTAGGGTCATGGATTTTTGTATGGGGGTATTTGCTATTGAGGAAGCACTTTAGCTGTTATTATGGGGGGCTTAGCTAGTACTTATAGAGAAGGTTCTTGGTGCAAAGTCCCACGTTGACTTCCTGTAGCTGGGCAAGACTAATTCTTCAACCCTTGCTCTGTATCTCAATACCCTAGTAAAGATAGGATGTTCGTTGTTGGAATCTCCAATAGCACCTGTCGTCACATATTGCAGATTCTTTGTCTATAGAAACCAACTAACAATAACTTTCCATTAGCTGCCAACAGGGGGCACTGAGAATTCAGAGAGTATCAGTTGTTCTGCATAACATCTCTGCTGTTCTATCTAATCTCAGCTCCCTCAGTGCACCGCACCATTCCTGTACTGTCCCATGTGCCATAATACAATGAGGACTGTGCTCACAAGGGCATGGGGTTCTGCACAGCACCCTAGTCTGGTCCTAGGCAGCTTCTAAAATGTTTTGGGTTAGGTAGCTGAAGCTTCGGTATTATGGCCTCCAACCTGTTGCCCTCCAGCACTTGCAAAACTAACTAACTAACTAACCAAGAGGCCAAAAAACAAAAACTGCTAAAATTTTCAGCATGAAAATCTAATATTTCTGGGCTATCGTAAGGATAGACCATCAATTGTATAAACTGGATAACCCCTTTAAGCTGGTTGAGTAGCGCATTCTAGAAAAATGGAGCAGCAGAAGAGAAGTCCTGGAGGCTGATACTCATTCAGATTGTTGGCAGAACCACTCGGTTAATATTTGTGAGGTTCATCCGTCAGTTTAGTCTCTTCAGATCCTAGAGTATAATAAGCAGAGGCCGTGAGGAGGTGAAGAAACATAAAGTCTTACTCACCTCTCCTGGGCTTTCTCGTGGTGTCCAGTTTGGATCCCCATCCTCTTCAGGACTCTTACAGTCTCTTTAATGATGTCAGTGGCCACCAGGGACCAGGGAGGGGACTGACATAATTCAGAAAGCTGGAAAAGGCCCAAAGAGGATGGGGTCCCGCACCAGAAAGCACGATGGAGCTCAGAAGAGTTCACTCGCCTTCCCATGGCCTCCACTTATTATAACTTGAGGTCTTAAGAGACCTCAAAATATAATAGTGGTTCGTAGGTAGCGAACCCCAAAAATACGGGCTTTGTCCAAAACCCAAAATTTTTGGAAAATCTGTAGCAAACTGGCTCATTATGTTTCAGAATTTTGAATGGTAGCCACTAACCTGTGTGCCCTAGTTTTGTGTATCTTGTCCGTAGAGGTTGATTCATCATTATCAGATGTTTACATTGCATATACTGAGCACAGTTCTGAGAAGTTTATCAGGTCTTCAATATTCATGACAAAAAGACTAAAGTAGTGACAGAGCTCATATAGAAGAGCTGCTGAATCATGCTACAGCTGCACATATTGCAAATACAACCCATCCCTTCCCCGGAGAAATCCTAGCTGTAGACTGCAGGGCAATGCCGATCTACAGGTGTATGGAGGTCCAATTTTGTCATGGATAGAAATGACTGAACTGGTTCAGATCGAACCGAATCCAACCCAAATTTTCTAAAAGTTTCAGGTTCGACCTGAACCCAAAACTTTGGCTGTTCTCCAGCCTTGAACCAGAAGTGAAATTATTATACTCCCTTCAGACCCCAGAATATAATAGGTCTCTGGGTTACATTTTGGCCTCCTGAATCATGTCATGTTCCCTGGGGTCACATGTCAGAGTACCCCATGTGATTGGGCCTCAGTGGTGACCACAGAGAATGCATGAGGTCACCCAGGAGACTGGAGGAGCTTGATAAGACCCAGAAGAGGTGATAGAAAATGAGTATAACTGTTTGATATTTCCCCTATTATAGTCTGGGGTCTGAAGAAAACCCAGAGTATAATAATGTCACTTCCAGTTCTATCCAAACAAGTTTGGCCCGAAACAAATCTTTGGGCCAAACCGTCCAAACCTGAAATGAATCAAATCTTCAGAGGTTCGTCCATCTCTAGTCATGGATAAACACCAGCACCTTCAGTGTATTGTACAGCTATGGTGTTATTTGGGCACTGTATACAAATACTGTTTACCCCTAGGTGGCATTTACAAGAGACTAGTGAAGGGGCAACCTCGCCCGCCAGTTTTGTTTCTCTATTGGAAGCGCTATTATACTCTGGGGTCTCTATGACCCCAAAGTATAATCAGTGGAGGCCCTCCTGTCTCCTAAGTGTCTGGTCTTTACCAACGATCTCTCATGGTCTCTTCCTTCGCTTTATCCAACATCAAATTCCTTGGGTTTGACCCAAGCATCATGAAGTTGACATGCCTCATGACCATTGAGGCTGGAAGGGACCGCAAGTGTTTTTAAGTTTATCCACACCTCTCCTGGGCCTCCACTTATTAGTCTTATTATTCATTGGTGGCAAATCCTCAAAATGTCAGGTTCGGCCAAACCCGTAATTTTTGGAAAATTCATAATGAACCCGTCTCGTTACAAACCAATTTTCTCATCTTTACAAGAGACCTTTGACATGTCCTAGACTGTCTCTATAGTTCTGGCGGCCGAGGCACACACGGAGTCCCTCCCAATACTTTGGGACCATCTGGTGTGATCCTGGCACTGAATAGTTTAACTGTAAGGGTCAAAGTTTTTATTCCTTTTTGAAGTGCTGCTTAAGTAAAGACGGTTTCCCTTATGTCCTACAGCAGCACAATATGGGGTATTTCTCCCCCTGTGTGTTGTCTAGGACAGGTGGAACTTTTAATTAGCACAAAAACGTGCTTACTAACCTGCCCTATAAGAGGGCATGAGAGACCTCCCTCACCTGTGTTTTTTGTGACCTCTCTAGAGTTAAGGGGTTTTTTTCTTACCTTGAGATGGTTGTTTCCTTCTGTTGCTGGCCTGTGTTCGTTCTTCTCAGCGCTTCTGTCGGTAATTCTTCGGCCGGCGGTAGGCTTCGGCCCACCCGGAGGTGACGTCGGACTTTGCGACGGCCGGAACTCTTCTCTGTGTCCGGGTTCCCGTGCGGGCGGTTTTCGCCGGACTCCTTCGCGCCTACTTCCGGTTCTCGGAAAAAGTGCGGTAAGTTTGGACATTTAAAATTTAAAGGCAAAATATAGAATTGATTTTTGCTGCTTGTTGTTTGAGCCTCTGACTTAGGCTTTTGCTCCTCTATGTTTCATTATGGCATTTGACCCGTTTTTGGTGCTATAAATCTCAGGAGGGTAAGTAATATTTATTCATTCTTGTTCATATATTTTATATGAATGGTTGATTCATATCGCTGGCCTTGCTCTGGATGAATTCCTATGTATTTTTTCATTGTGGATTAGTTTTGTGTTTGGCTCCGCCTCCACTTATGGTTGCCTTTAAAATGTCCCATAGTCCATTTGGGTTGGGCTGTGATTTTCTGGCTCTCCTATTGCTAAGGAGTAGAAATTCTCCTCTGTGATTCAGAGACTACCCTATTTGACTATTGCGTGAGGAGAGCTGAAAATCTCCTAATCAATATGTATGGTAAAGACAGAGGTCTTAAAACTTCCAGACCCTCCTTGTCTAGATGGATTAAGGAGGCAATCAAAATTTCTTTCCTTGCTCAAGGGTTGCTTCCTCCAGTTTTTTGTACAGCCCATTCGACCAGGGCTGTGTCGACTTCTTGGGCTGAGAATCGCTCGCTTCCACTGGATCAAATTTGTGCGGCTGCTTCTTGGTCATCCCAGCTGACTTTCGTCAAACACTATCGTTTGGATGTCCGCAGTTCCGAGGCGACTGCCTTTGGCCAGACAGTTCTTGAGGTTGTAAGACGAGGAAACCCTCCCTAGGGGAATTACTTGCTATATCCCCATATTGTGCTGCTGTAGGACGTAAGGGAATCGTTGATTATATTGTTAATCTGTTTTCCCTTAGTCCTAACAGCAGCACAAGGCTTCCCTCCCTAAAATCTTGTTTCTTTTACTTTATAATTTACACAGGTGAGGGAGGTCTCTCGTGTCCTCTTATAGGGCAGGTTAGTAAGCACGTTTTTGTGCTAATTAAAAGTTCCACCTGTCCTAGACAACACACAGGGGGAGAAATACCCCATATTGTGCTGCTGTTAGGACTAAGGGAAAACAGATTAACAATATAATCAACAAATATATATATATATATATATATATATATATATATATATATATATATATATATATATATATATATATATATATATATATATTCACTATATAGCAGTATTATTTAGTGCCCAGTGCGGCAAATTACTCCTCTGAAATCTGATTTTTTTTTTTTTTTTCCATTATGTTAGGGGTCACTTGTGGGCAATCACAGAAGGTGCCAGAGATAAATAGAAGAAATTTCAGCCATAAAGGGTAAAAGTCTAAACTGAAGTATCAGTACGGGGCAGAGGTTACCTCTCATTACAGAAAGTGAATATATATGTGGTGACCGGAGGGTTGAGGTCATTGAGGTCACAGTGACTCAACAGATCACTGGTCTTATATTACGTAAGGACACAGGTATTACACTCCCCGCAGAGCGCTCGCCTCATATTCCGAGATTTCATGTTTAGTTTAAAGAGATTCATCGCCCACCACCCAATATTTCATGAATGGGACAAGTGGCTGAAGGGATAACCTCTACAGTCACCACCTTGTCTTGGCAGGGCTTAATTTTGGTGAAATAGTTTAAAAACAAAAAACAGAAATAAAAGAAAAATCGAAATTGTAGATGACACTGTGTTTATTGATCCTGTACTGTGACATCACTGTGTATATTATTCCTGTACTGTGACATCACTGTGTATTATCCCTGTACTGTGACATCACTGTGTGTATTATCCCTGTACTGTGACATCACTGTGTGTATTATCCCTGTACTGTGACATCACTGCATGTGTAATATCTCTGTATTATGACATTACTGTGTTTTATCTCTGTACTGTGACATCACTGTGTGTATTATCTCTCTACTGTGACATCACTGTGTGTATTATCTTTATACTGTGACATCACTGTGTGTATTATCTTTATACTGTGACATTATATGTATTTTCCCTGTTTATTATCCTTCGTTCCTGTGCTATGATATTGCTATGTTCATTATCCATGTACCTGTCTATCATATCATATCTATATGTCCGAAGAAGGGATATAGACAGCATTGTTTTTATGAGACAAGCCCTTTAAAGAGCGAAGTGTAATATTTCAGGAAAAGCTTTAATGTGTGTAAACAAGGAGTAACACTATTTCTAGCTATTATATGGAGAATACAAAAAAAAAAAAATCTGCTACCTACCTTAGAAGCATCAGCAGGATCTTGTAGCACATTATGGAGAAGCATTGAAAAGCTTTGCTGTAACACTTAGGATGAGATAGAAAAATAGCTGTTAGCAGCAGCTTCTCCTCTGTCTTTGGCCACTCCTCATCCTCCCCTTTCCATAGAGTTCTATTGGAAGCTGTAATTTGATACTTTGGGGAGCTGCAGTCCATCTTTGAGGACCAAGATGGATTTAGCAAAATTTTCAGAGTCAACCTGCTGAGGAGGAGAGGGAAAGTGCCTGATAAGTAGAGGAAGAGGCTTTTTTTTTTTCTGAAAAAATATACTATTAAGTTAATTATTGCAAAGCTTGTTGTTAGATCAGTGACTAGACATACCGGCATTCTACAATATCATATTAGCCACAATCAAATGTCTAATAATAGACATGACTTGCAAAACACATTGTGCCCAGAATGTTCAGCAACTCTATACGTTTCATTGCTGGCTTACATTTCACAATCAGGCCACCATAGCACAGGATCCATTGACATACAGTACAGATCAAAAGTTTGGACACACCTTCTCATTCCAAGAGTTTTTTGTATTTTCATGACTATAAAAATTGTAGATTCACACTGAAGGCATCAAAACTATGCATTAACACATGTGGAATTATATACTTAACAAAAAAAAGTGTGAAACAACTGAAAATATGTCTTATATTCTAGGTTCTTCAAAGTAGCCACCTTTTACTTTGATTACTGCTTTGCACACTCTTGGCATTCTCTTGATGAGCTTCAAGAGGTAGTCACCTGAAATGGTCTTCCAACAGTCTTGAAGGAGTTCCCAGAGATGCTTAGCACTTGTTGGCCCTTTTGCCTTCACTCTGTGGTCCAGCTCACCCCAAACCATCTGGATTGGGTTCAGGTCTGGTGACTGTGGAGGCCAGGTCATCTGGCGTAGCACCCCATCACTCTCCTTCTTGGTCAAATAGTCCTTACACAGTCTGGAGGTGTGTTTGGGGTCTTTGTCCTGTTGAAAAATAACTGATGGTCCAACTAAACGCAAACCGGATGGAATAGCATGCCGCTGCAAGATGCTGTGGTAACCATGCTGGTTCAGTATTCCTTCAATTTTGAATAAATCCCCAACAGTGTCACCAGCAAAGCACCCCCCACACCATCACACCTCCTCCTCCATGCTTCACGGTGGGAACCAGGCATGTAGAGTCCATTCGTTCACCTTTTCTGCGTCGCACAAAGACACGTTGGTTGGAACCAAAGATCTCAAATTTGGACTCATCAGACTAAAGCACAGATTTCCACAGGTCTAATGTCCATTCCTTGTGTTCTTTAGCCCAAACAAGTCTCTTCTGCTTGTTGCCTGTCCTTAGCAGTGGTTTCCTAGCAGCTATTTTACCATGAAGGTCTGCTGCACACAGTCTCCTCTTAACAGTTGTTGTAGAGATGTGTCTGCTGCTAGAACTCTGTGTGGCATTGACCTGGTCTCTAATCTGAGCTGCTGTTAACCTGCGATTTCTGAGGCTGGTGACTCGGATGAACTTATCCTCCGCAGCAGAGGTGACGCTTGGTCTTCCTTTCCTGGGGCGGTCCTCATGTGAGCCAGTTTCTTTCTAGTGCTTGATGGTTTTGGCCACTGCACTTGAGGACACTTTCAAAGTTTTCCCAATTTTTCGGACTGACTGACCTTCATTTCTTAAAGTAATGATGGCCACTCGTTTTTCTTTACTTAGCTGCTTTTTTATTGCCATAATACAAATTCTAAAACTCCATTCAGTAGGACTATCAGCTGTGTATCCACCTGACTTCTGAACAACACAACTGATGGTCCCAACCCCATTTATAAGGCAAGAAATCCCACTTATTAAACCTGACAGGGCACACCTGTGAAGTGAAAACCATTTCAGGTGACTACCTCTTGAAGCTCATCAAGAGAATGCCAAGAGTGTGCAAAGCAGTAATCAAAGCAAAAGGTGGCTACTTTGAAGAACCTAGAATATAAGACATATTTTCAGTTGTTTCACACTTTTTTGTTAAGTATATAATTCCACATGTGTTAATTCATAGTTTTGATGCCTTCAGTGTGAATCTACAATTTTTAGAGTCATGAAAATACAGAAAACTCTTGGAATGAGAAGGTGTGTCCAAACTTTTGGTCTGTACTGTACATGAGGACCAACTACATATCTGCAGAAATTTGGAGCCAATACCTGTTACATTTAAAGGAATAGTTCAAAACTAATACAGTGTGGATGAGATTCACAGAGCAAAATTTAGGAAAAAAAAAGTTTGTGTGCACTGAATGTACTATTGATTTTACTTTATTTGTGCAGCTTTTAATTTTAATTTTTTTTTAAAGAGGCGTGGCTAACTCTAGATCACAGATAAAAACTTGTTTCAGATGAACCTTCCTGCAACTTGTGTGCACGGTGTAAATAGTAATGTATTGGATACTGGAACCTTCTTAAGGCTATGGCCCCACGTTGCGGAAAAGCAGCTTTTTTTTGTTGCAGATTTTGTTGTGGTTTTTTGAGCCAAAACCAGGAGTGGATTGAGCAATAGGGAGAAGTATAAGAGCTTCCTATATATTTCCCATTCCTTTTGTAGCCATTGTTGGCTTTGGCTCAAAAATCCGCAACAAAAAAAGCTGCGTTTCCGCAACATGGGGCCATAGCCTAAAGGGAACCTTTGATCACCTCCACCTCTTTGCATCCTTTAATAGGCACTGCTCCTTCGATTCCAGCACAGTTGGAACTTTTTCTATAGTCCTCACCATTATTTGTTAGCATAATTATGCTCAGTGGGTGCTGAAGTTATGAGGTGGATGGTCCCTGTCTAAGAGCCTAATTCGCATACTGGGTGCTGAAACTAACAGCACTTATTGCTCAGGAATGGTGGGGCTAAAGAAAGAAAAAAAAAATAAAAATCCAACTGTGCCAGAATCAGTGGAGCAGCGCTTAAAGGATTCAAAAAGTTGGATATGTGGAGGTGGTAAAAGACCTTCTAATTGAAATAAATTATCTGCACTTATGATCATGATTTGTGGTTTATAGTGGTAACGAAGAGGTTAAGAAAAGCAAAAAGATCCAGTGCCCTTTTTGCAAAAAAAAACAAAAACGGTAAGAGCCAGAAAGGGAAAGGGAATAAAGAAAGTATTCGGACTCCATTCCATCGTACGACATACCAGCTGCTTCTGCTAGGTCACTTCAGGATAAAGGAGTAAAGTAAACCTCTGAGACATGTTATGCACATACTCTGCTATTCCCAGGCTTTATGTAAGGGGCAAAGCTCTCCACTAGAAACTTTATACCTCAGTGATCCAACAGATTGCATAGGCTGAGCTGCTGGACTAGGCCTAGCCATGTGTACTGTACCTGGGGAAAAACCAAAATAGAGGCCACTCCCTTATTCTATTGACAGTTACACCCCCACTATCTGCAGAATGAATTGGTGTAGCTATACACGTGGACAAAATTTTTGGTCCCCCTCGTTTAATGAAAGAAAAACCCACAATGGTCACAGAAATAACTTGAATCTGACAAAAGTAATAATATATAAAAATTCTATGAAGATGAACAAATGAAAGTCAGACATTGCTTTCCAACCAGGCTTCAGAATTTTTAAAAAAAGAAAACTCATGAAACAGGCCTGGACAGAAATGACGGTTCCCTTAACTTAATATTTTGTTGCACAACCTTTTGAGGCAATCCCTGCAATCAAACGATTCCTGTAACTGTCAATGAGACTTCTGCACCTCTCAGCAGGTATTTTGGCCACTCCTCATGAGCAAACTGCTCCAGTTGTCTCGGGTGTGAAGGGTGCCTTTTCCAGATGGCATGTTTCAGCTCCTTCCAAAGATGCTCAATAGGATTTAGGTCAGGGCTCATAGAAGGCCACTTCAGAATAGTCCAATGTTTTCCTCTTAGCCATTCTTGGGTGTTTTTAGCTGTGTGTTTTGGGTCATTATCCTGTTGCAAGACCCATGACCTGCGACTGAGACCAAGCTTTCTGACACTGGGCAGCACATTTCTCTCTAGAATCCCTTGATAGTCTTGAGATTTCATCGTACCCTGCACAGATTCAAGAAACCCTGTGTCAGACGCAGCAAAGCAGCCCCAGAACATAACAGAGCCTCCTCCATGTTTCACAGTAGGGACAGTGTTCTTTTCAAGATATGCTTCATTTTTCTGTCTGTGAACATAGAGCTGATGTGCCTTGGCAAAAATTTCAATTATGGTCTCATCTGTCCATAGGACATTCTCCCACAAGCTTTGTGGCTTGTCAACATGTAGTTTGGCAAATTACTTTTGTCAGATTCAAGTTATTTCTGTGACCATTGTGGGGTTTTCTTTCATTAAACGAGGGGTACCAACAATTTTGTCCACATGGTGTACATCCATACTACAGCCAAGTACCATAGAGGAGCTGATCGGTGGGAACCCTTAAAGTGACCTTGTACCAGGAACACAAACATCTATGATCCATCACAGAGATTTTAGGGAAAAAAACAAAGCCACACCACTCAGTAAATATTTTATATTTTTATTAAATACATTCTTGCCATTTTACAACTAAACAATGCAAAAATATGTCCATGCCTCTCATTTACAAAAATAGTGATTATATAGCTCTGACTCCTCCCCACTACTCATTGGTCAATGATTTTTTTTTTTTTTATTCTCTACAACTCATTTAGTGAGGTTCCATATACACCCCAGAGATGGCTCAGCACAAGCTCCAACTCTCTTCTAAAATTGCCCTTTAATATTTACACCCTTTTTTCCTACATCACTATTAGGGGGTGAAGATTAACTTCTGGTGCTAAAATATAGCCCTGAATGGCCCAGATTTTGCCCTTACATTTGTTTATAATAAATATGTTCACAGAGTTTCTCCCCGTTTTTACATGCATTATCTATACAATGGTTAAAAAAAAAACAAAAAAAAAAAAAAAAAAAAAAAAACTAAAAATTAGATAAAAATGTGCTTCTTTAATCAAGAAAAGAACTGATTTACCAGTTCTGAAATTTTTTTTTTTAGTGTTCGAAATTCCTTTTCGTGACCCTAACCCAACAGAGTTCCCCCTTGTGAGATGCCGCCTCCATTGCCGACTATCACTTTTGGCAATATGTAAGTGTTCTCTGTGGAGCAGTGAGGGTGTTGCCACTTAAACTCTTCGGAGTAATGGCAGCGCCCTTGTCGCTCCAAAGAGCTCAGTTGCATATTGACAAAAAACGCAAAATCTCAGCAACAGAGGCCGCTATTCACAAGGGAAAGACACCGTATGATTCAGGTGACCCTAACCTATCTATCTGCAGGGCTGGGAAGATATGATGGATTCTGGTGACACTCCCTTTAGACACGACTTTTGTTGTTTATGGATCCACCAAACATCTTACATATAATGTAATTCAATTTTGTCTAAACTTCAAATTTTTGTAAAACGTAATATTCACAAGACAAAATCTAAATGAAATGACCGTTGCGCCAATTCATTCTTACCCCACCCTCCCACCTTAGGAGTCATGGCACAGTAGGCACTCCATACGCCATGGTCCGATGACATCATGCAAATTTTCTTTCATCAGAATCCATATGAAATTGGAAGCACAATGTAGACCCAGGAATTGCAGCATCTTCAAGCAGAGGATTGGAATCATGATTTATACAATATTCAAGTATTATAATATCAAGTAGAGTGAGGCGACCCCAAGTTACAGCATTTTCATGCAAAAAATATATATTGAAAGATGAATAAGTTACAGAAAATTCTTTACAATTGCATATTTTACAGGTGATTGGTAACATTAACCACAACATGTCAAGGAAGCACAGCACAGCAAGCCCGATATTAGGCAGGAAACTCAGCAATTTTGAAAAATTCATGTAATTTTAAATTATATTTTGGCATCATTATATATAAACAATCTGTACAATTAAAAAAAAAAAAAAAAAATATATATATATATATCATTCTGTTCTGTACCAATCAATGCCTTAATACCGCAAAGTGACCTAATTTTTTTAAAGCAAGTTTTTATGTTAAATGTAATCATTTTATACATTTTCCTTGTCACCATCTAGAAATTTTTTTTTTTTTTTTAATATATCTCATGCAATTTTCACTCTAGCCACTAAACCCAACAGATTAACACTTGCCAATTCTGGAGGGGTTTTCTTTGCAGCAGTCGCCTCATTTACACTATACAGGATTACAATACACTGTTCCAAATTATTATGCAAAAAGTGTTTAGGAGTGATAAGGTAAGAATTTTTTTGTTTGTCAGTTAAACTCATTGATGGTGATGTGTGTCAGGGCTCTTTTATATCACTGAAAGCAATTGCAGACACCTGTGCTAATTAGTTTGGCAGGTGTCCAATTAAAGGCAAGACTACTTAAGAAGGCTGTCCCACATTATTAAGCAGCCTACATTTTCAGCCAAAATGGGAAAGAAAAAGGATGTGTTGGCTGCTGAGAAGCAACAAATTGTTGAGTGTTTAGGTCAAGGCATGACTACAGTCATAGCCAAAAGTTTTGAGAATGACACAAATATTATATTTTCACATGATGTGCTGCCCTCTGGTTTTTATCAGATGTTTTTATCACATACAGAAATAGAATTGCATTCATATTATGAGTAACAGAAGCTTATATTGACAGTTAGAATGAGTTAATGCAGCAAGTCAATATTTGCAGTGTTGACCCTTCTTCAGGACCTCTGCAATTCTCCCTGGCATGCTCTCAATCAACTTCTGGACCAAATCCTGACTGATAGCAGTCCATTCTTGCAGAATCAATGCTTTAATTTTGTCTGAATTTGTTGGTTTTTATTTGTCCACCCGTCTCTTGATGATTGACCACAAGTTCTCAATGGGATTAAGATCTGGGGAGTTTCCAGGCCATGGACCCAAAATCTCTATGTTTTGTTCCCTGAGCCATTTAGTTATCACCTTTGCTTTATGGCAAGGTGCTCCATCATGCTGGAAAAGGCATTGTTGTGCGCCAAACTGCTCTTGGACGGTTGGGAGAAGTTGCTCTTGGAGGACATTCTGGTACCATTCTTTATTCATGGCTGTGGTTTTAGGCAAGACTGTGAGAGCCGATTCCCTTGGCTGAGAAGCAACCCCACACATGAATGGTTTCAGGATGCTTTACAGTTGGCATGAGACAAGACTGGTGGTAGCGCTCACCTCTTCTTCTCCGAATAAGCTGTTTTTCAGATGTTCCAAACAATCGAAAAGGGGATTCATCAGAGAAAATGACTTTACCCCAGTCCTCAGCAGTCCACTCCCTGTACCTTTTGCAGAATATCAGTCTGTCCCTGATGTTTTTTCTGGAGAGAAGTGGCTTCTTTGCTGCCCTCCTTGAGACCAGGCCTTGCTCCAAGAGTCTCCGCCTCACAGTGCGTGCAGATGCACTCACACCTGCCTGCTGCCATTCCTCAGCAAGCTCTGCACTGCTGGTAGCCCGATCCCGCAGCTGAAACACTTTTAAGAGACGGTCCTGCCGCTTGCTGGTCTTTCTTGGGCGCCCTGGAGCCTTTTTGGCACCAATGGAACCTCTCTCCTTGAAGTTCTTGATGATGCGATAGATTGTTGACTGAGGTGCAATCTTTCTAGCTGCAATACTCTTCCCAGTTAGGCCATTTTTGTGCAGTGCAATGATGACTGCACGTGTTTCTTTAGAGATAACCATGGTTAACAGAAGAGAAACAATGATGGCAAGCACCAGCCTCCTTTTAAAGTGTCCAGTGGTGTCATTCTTACTTAATCATGACAGATTGATCTCCAGCCCTGTCCTCATCAACACCCACACCTGTGTTAATGGAGCAATCACTGAAACCATGTTAGGTGGTCCTTTTAAGGCAGGGCTGCAATGATGTTGAAATGTGTTTTGGGGGATAAAGTTCATTTTCTAGGCAAATATTGACTTTGCAAGTAATTGCTGTTAAGCTGATCACTCTTTATAACATTCTGGAGTATATGCAAATTGCCATTAGAAAAACTGAAGCAGTAGACTTTGTAAAAATTAATATTTGTATCATTCTCAAAACTTTTGGCCATGACTGTACAATCAACATTGCCAAGACACTTCATCGTGATCATCGCGCAAATCAAGAAGTATGTAGCTGATTCACAGCACACACACGTGTGCGTGCTGATAAGGGAAAATTGAGGACTCTTTCCAACAGGCAATTACTTCAGGTTAAAAGAGCAGCTTCAAAAATGCCTTGTCAAGTTTTTGAAGCTGCTGGTGCCTCCAACATCCCCCCGAACAACAAGATGCAGGGTCCTTCAGAGGTTTACAGCTGTGCGTAAGCCATCCTGTCGACCTCCTCTATCCACTGCACACAAGCAGAAACGGCTCCAGTGGGCCAAACAATACATGAAGACTGACTTCAAAACTGTTTTGTTCACCGATGAGTGCCGTGCAACGCTTGATGGTCCAGATGGATGGAGTGGAGGATGGCTTGTTGATGTACAGCCCATGCAAACATGGCTACAGCGCCAACAAGGAGGAGGTGGAGTAATGTTTTGGCCTGAAATCATGGGGAGAGAGATTGTCGGCCCCTTTAGGATCCCTGAAGGAGTAAAGATGAACTCCATAATGTATGTGGAGTTGCTCAAACAGCACTTCCTGCCATGGTTCAAGAAGAAGAACCATGCATTCCACAGAAAGATCATTTTCATGCATGATAATGCACCGTCTCATGCTGCAAATAACACATCTGCATCTCTGGCTGCTATGGGCATAAAAGGGGACAAACTTATGGTGTGGCCGCCATGCTCCCCTGACCTCAACCCCATTGAGAACCTCTGGAGCATCATCAAAAGGAGCGTCTATGATGGCGGGAGGCAGTTCACATCTAAGCAACAGCTCTGGGAGGGTATTCTGTCCTCATGCAAAACAATTGAAGCAGAAACCATCCAAAAACTGACAAATTCAATGGCCGAGAGAGTTCAGAAGCTTCTTTCGAACAAGGGGTCCTATGTGCAAATGTAACATCACCTCGAATAAAGTTTTGACTTGAAAACTGTTTGATTTCAGTTTGTAATAACCTGCTAATGCTTATAATTTCACAATGACCATTTTTTTGTTCTTAATAAAAATGAAAAGGTTGCAAATTCTGCTGTGCATAATAATTTAAAACATGCATTTTGAGGGTTTATTTTATTTTATTTTTTAAAATATACTGTTATCATAGGCAGTTTGTTCAAAAACCTTTCAATTATACTCGAATAGTTGATGACTGGAAAATTACAATGACTGCAATTCATATAGGTAATTTTGGAAAATATGAGAAAATATTATTTGCATAATAATTTGGAACACAGTGTAGAAGAGAACACTTCTCCGGCTCCAAAATTAATGCCATGACTAGTATATTATTTAGTGATATACTAAATGCTGTTAAGAGCAGAGAAGATGCTCAGGCAAGATAGCTGCCCCCATAATCATGTGCAAAAAAAAAAAAAAAAAAAAAAAAAGGGATTAACCTGGTTTTGAATAAATAAGTATAAAACTGGTGATACATTCCTTGTAAATGTATCTTTTTAACAGCTGGCGTTCTATATGACTTTGCTGCCTTCATCCACCACTAGGGGGAATCTCCCTGTATACAATTTGTACATTAAACTAAATTACATAGTAGCATTGGCCACTATTAAAAAAAAATAAAAAAAAAAAGTATAAATTTATGATAAATGTCTAAAACTTCTCATCTACTGTAGCAGTTAAGAGCTAGAAGGGTATGCCAATAAAAGCCGTTTATGATAGTCTGTAAAAGAACCCCAACAAAAAAAAAAATTATATATATGATAATACCTGGGAATCCTTGGGGCATGGGAGCAGAGATCCCCACCAATGTCCAGAAGAGCCCTATGATTGAGAGTTTTGGATGTCTATCCATTCCCATAGCTTATTCAATCCGGACTTGAGTAGGCCCTCTTACCGCTACTGCAGGGGTCAGGCAGCTCACCAATATATACCATTGTCATAAAGCATATGTCCAGGTATAAATCTACTTTCCATAAATGAATATTACAAGTCAATATAGGAAACACTAATATCTTCTAAAAGTAGCATCTTTCCTTCTCCACTTATATTCTCCTTATCTTCAGACTCATATAGAAGTCTATGGAGAGAGGGGGTGTGAGGCTGCAGCCTGCAGACTTATTGCCTGAATCTGTGCATTGGCGGAGTCTTATTTTGAAGACACAGCAGTGTCAGAAGAGCTCCCTCACAAAGTGTAGCAGTTGCAGTGGTTTGTCTATTCTCCTGCAGTCTCCTCCCCCCTCCATAGACTTCTATGTAAAGGGCACATCAGTCTAATAAGTGGATAAGGAAACAGATTTCTTTAATACGATATATTACAAAGTTTCTTCTATTCATCTGTACTATTCATATATGAAGAGTTGTGTTATAGTTGAAGGTACACTTTAAGCCAGAGCTACAGATATGGAAACAACGTACCTACATATATTACAGTTTAGCACCTGGATTCTGCGGCTCAGCAGTAACTGGCAGCCACCAAGTTGCTACCCAGCAAGAAACATACCAAGAGGGGGATAAAATGCAACCCTAGGAGGTGCAGGTCCGATACCCCCTGCACTGATCCCCCAAAAACACATCTCTTCAAGTAATAAAACATGGATTTGCACACTGGCCTCATGGGAAGTAGATGAATATTATAGCTTTCCTCCATTCCATGAACGGAATGACTAACACAAGTTGTAACAGTTGAGCATATGACAGACACTACAATGATACACAGAAGTAGACCCCGGTGTGCCCGGGGTGGGATCAGCTGGCCTGGGCATGAGCATCAAGACGTTCAGGGCTCAGGTAGCCCAGCATGGTGGTAACCAGTTCTGGCAGGTCATATTCATGTTTCCAGCCCCAGTCGTTGCGAGCGTTGCTGTCGTCAAAGTTCATTGGCCAACTATCAGCTGAGGAATGAAGGACAGGGTAAAAGTTTAGTAGATCCCCAGGGTTGTAAGCCTGGTTATTGGGACACAGCTTAGGCTCTTGCAGTGCTATTTCATTGTCTTGTGTGGCCATATTGAACCTGTGTGTGCCACATGGAGCCACCATATGGCAGCACACCTCATGCCTATGGGTCTGCAACATGGAGCCACGACTACTGGAGCCATGTATCAAGAAAAGCTGACAGTGAATATGAAGTCAGCCACATGATGGGATGGAATTAAAGGGTCAACTGGATTAGATAAAAATGGATATTTACCTTCAAGAACAGTGCCACTCCTGTCCACAGGATGTCTTTGGTATTGCAGTTCAGCCCTATTCACTTCAATACCAAATACAATCCATAAACAGGATTCCCCCCCCCCATTGCAAAAACAGCCAGTTTAGTGTATGTTTTGTTATTTTTTTTTTAATCCCATACAGCTCCTTTTTAAGAGATAACAGGCTTTTTTTTCCCCCATCCAAAGGTCATGTCTGGTACTGTAGCTTGGTTCCAATCAAGTGACTTGAGTGGAGCTGCAATACCACACACAGCCTGTGGACAGGTGTGGCACCATTTCTGCCAAAACAGTCACTCCTAAAATCATTTAAAGGGGTCAAATAGCTTGAACAATGGTTGTGAAAACATACAAGGTCACTTCCAGACTAGGCACTGAAAAGCATGCTTAAAGGGAGTGTCAGAGGAACCCCATATATCACACTGCCCCACAGATTGAGTGAGGTGACAATAACCTGTGTTAGGGCAATGAAGGGGGGCTGACACTTACCTCTTTGGAGCAATGGTAATACCCTTGTTGCTCCAGAGAGCTCATTTGCATATTGACAAAACCAATGATCTCTGCGAGAGGCAACATTCACAAGGGGAAACCACTGGCTGATTTGTGGGCCCCTAACCTATCTGCAGGGCGGGGGTGATCTGCTGGGACTCCCTTTAAATGTCCGGTTTCGCCCCTTTACTATAGGCCACGTACTTACCGATGGCCTGTCGGACTGGATCCACATTGTACACAACCTCAAGCTCAGGCAGATGTTTCTGCACTTCTTGGGACAGTTCCTCAGGGTTGAAGCTCATAGCGTTGATGTTGTACGTCCTCATTGTGAGGGACTCTGCCGGGGCCTCCAGCACCTCCATCGTCGCCCTCAGACAGTCATCGATGTACATCATTGGCAGGCGGGTTTCTGGTTTCAAGTTACAGACAAATCTACCGGTCTTGATGGCATCATGGAATATCTGGACTGCATAGTCTACATAGAGGAAGCACAGAGATTAGGTCCGAAGCTCGGCTCCCAGAAGAACCTACTGGTTCAGTGAGAGTTGTATTACATAGTGGGAACTAGATAGAGCAGTTGTTACGCTAATATACAATTAACTATGCTGCTTTGGATGCAACTAGAGGCCAAGTCAAGACAACCCAAACTTTCCAGTGTTAGCATTGACCATCTTGCATGATCTCTAAAGTACTTACCAGTCGTTCCTCCTCCAGGCTGGGAATCGGCAGAAATGATGCCAGGATACCGGAGACATCGGAAGTCCATGCCATACCGGTAGTGATAATACTGCAGGATTAAAGAAAAAAAAAAATTATATAGATTGATCCTGTCCAGGATGGACTCCAATAACCTTCTCCTAGGTAGGACTGGTAATGTTTGTTTGCGGCTCGGTTTATCTTTTTGGCTGGGGTTCCTCCCTGGATTAACAGGTTTATGCTAACATTAGATAACTGCCAAATCAGCACAAAGATGGCGGCCAGGGGAGGTATAAATAGACCTTTCTCCAGTCAGAAAGTGTGCTGCCAATGCCATCCGAGCGTCAGCAAGATAAGGACAGACGTCTGATTTCACAAGACAAGTCTAGAGCCAGATTTGCAAACCATGCTGAGGACAGTGAAACCTGTGGGAATGGATTATTCTGGGAGAGGAGCCCAACCTTCACGAATGTAGCAAGTCGGTGGGACATCAATGGCCAAAGTGTATTCTTCCGCTCCAAGAATTCCAAAGAAGTTGGAATTTCTACTCTAGGCCCACTGTTCCTGAGGAATTGGAGGCTGTGTCAGATGGGTGGTCCATGACTCACTCCAGCCCAGCACCACCCACTTGACAATAGCAGGCCTAATTAGCATATTGGGTGCTGAAACTGGTCAGGAACGATGGGAGCTAGAGAAAAAAATTGAACTGTGCAAAAGACAATGGAGTTGCACAGCTTGAAGGATGCAGAGAGTTAGAGTGGGTGGAAGTGGTGAAACATCCTCCAAGGAAAAAAAAAAAAAAAAGTGAGGACAATGGGTGGTCATCCTAACAAGCAAACCTTATGGCTTGAGTCAAGTCTTTCAGCTTTAAGCTGTTTTTTCCTTCCATTAACATCAACCACCAACCGCATGTGTTCTTGGGACCAATAGAGGTCCAAGTGGTTGCATCCCCTTTGATCACAGAACCTATTTGGCTTTAACTAGACAAGTCCACCCCAAATTGGTTGGGTCCCAATCATCCACTCCAGACTGGTCGGACCACCAATCTAGCACTCTGACCAGCTGCGATGGAGATCTCAACTCTTCAATTTGGACAAGTTCTCAGTCATGTTTTTGATATGCAGTAAAACAGTATCATGGCACAGTAGGGATTTGGCATCATGAGGAGCACCCTGTAGACCCTGCCTGACAACCCATTCCCTTCATAGATAAGAGGACAGCCACAAATTACAACATAGTTGCCAAGAGATGAGTGGGAAGGGGAATAAAAACTGGCAATGAGGGCAAAAATGCCATTGGGCCAACTGGAAAGCAAGTGCTCGTACCTCTCCCATTAACTCTGCATGGACTTTTGAGACCCCGTAGATTGTCCTTGGCCTCTGTATACACAGGTCAGGGGTTGGGTTTCTTGGAGAAGTTGGTCCAAATGCCCCAATCGTGCTGGGCACAAACAAACGAAGCCCGTGTTCTGCAGCAATGTCCAGAATATTGTGCAGACCTAAGGATGGCAAAACACCGCATTAGTCCTGTCCATGTAGTGAGCACGCCAAGTATGACTACTGCACCCATCTTACCGGTTATATTGACTGCTCTGGCCAATGGAACGTTTGCTTCACCAACTGCGCTGAGGAGGGCGCTGTAGTGTATTAACCAGGTGATTCGGTTGTTCACCACAATCTCACGGAGATTTTTGTAGTCCAAAATATCGGAATAAATGAAAGGTCCTAAAGAAGTGAGAAAGAAGCTATAAAAACACATCGGGGTACCACAAGGGGGTGTCTGGTTTACAAAAATCATATCAGGGCATTGGGAGTTAATTTTCCCTCAAGTCTGACCTTCATACAGAAGAGTCTCCTTCTCTGGAGGACTCAGAGATCATACTTCACAAGGATAGCATGTAATGTCCCATTTTGCCAGTGGTGGTGCTGCAGGGAAACTGAATGCTTGCTGAGACTACCTTGCAGATCAGGGCTGATCATTGCTATCTTAGATCAGCTTATTTTATTGGGATATTCCTAACATAAAAAGGGATTGTACAAGGCAGACCACCCCTTTAATGCTGATAAACTATTGTAAAACATATGTTTTACACATTCTCAGAGTAAGAGTTTCAGATATTCTTACACAACCAGAACTTACCACTATAAAACACATTATCTGGAGGTTTTCGGATGTCGGAGAGGATCACATTGTTGTTGCCAAAACGTTTCCTGTAACAAGAGGGGGGGGGGAATTCAGTCACTGACTAAAACATGTCGATGGATTGTAGTATGAGATGTCTGACCTTATCCATTGACTTATGCTACCCTCAAAGTTGTACAAAAACACCCCCCCAGACACAGGAATTCTTCACCCCCAGACTAGACCATGGTCATGCCACATAGGGCAAGTCTCAGAAGATCAGAGAATGTGCAGTGCTAAAACCCTACAATTACTGTAGTGCTGCAAACCTAAGACCGCCATAAAATACAGGGCAGCAACAGCTGGAGTAGAAGGAGCGTACCTCAGAAGTTTGGCAAGCCCGACTCCAAGTTGACCTAATCCTCCTGTAAAACAGAGCACAAGCATTAAATATGTGAACCCTACTTGGCTCCACCCATATGATCTAAGAGCAGAGGTATTCTAGTCTAATCTTCAGCAGGGTCATGGCTGGAGATATTCGCAGCAGGACAGGTCATGCAGATATAGGTGTATTATAAAGATTCCTAAGAAAGTTACACAATGCAATGAATACAGAGAATAATAATGCGGCCTGTAGACAGTTACGGAAACATGTCAGCGTGATGGATGAAAATGTATAGTGAAGGAAGTGTTGTCGTAGTCATGGATGAAACGCATTGGTCTGAAGTGCCAGGCTACAATAGGATGGTGTAAATACAGGAAGAAGCCAAGGGGGAGATGACCACGTGAAACCAGGCAAATTAAGGAGCTACCGAGGAACGAAGCCCGCAGGATTGAAGAACATTGCTCACATAGAAGATTTTAAAGATCATGTCCTGGCTTTAATAGGAAATGTACCTAGAAGGGGCAGTCATCCAGGCAAGGATGACCAAGGGTCGAGAAGAGGAAGGTGATGCAGAAGGGAGAGAAGATGGATTGTAGGAGACACAAAAGATGACAATGCAGGGAAGACACTAGAAAGGAGGCAGGAGAGACATGGTAAGAAAAGCATACAGAGATGAAAGGAAAGGCAGGAGAGACACTCAAGACTAAAAGTGGCCGTAATGGAGGGGAATACTGGAAAGGAAAAGGCAACGGAAAGGACAATATGTAAGGGTAGGACAAGAGAATCAAGAGGGCAAAGTATAGGGAAGACACTGGAAAGGAAGAAGTAAAGAGATGGAAAGGAAAGGTTGGAGAGGCACAAGATGGCATAAGAGGAGTTAAAGAGACCATGATGTAGGGGAAAGATGGGAAAGGAGAAGGACAATATGTAAGGGAAAGGCAGGAGAGACGAAGGCAAGAAGCAGGGGAGACATGAAAGTGGCATAATGCAAGAGACACTCAAGATGGCAGAAGACATCATAACAGGGGAAATATGGGAAGCAAAAGATAAACATGACAAGGTGCAAGGGAAAGGCAGGGGAGACAATGGAAAGCATGAGGACAGAAGAAAAAATAAGGAAAAGGTGGAGAGGCAGCAGAAGGCAGGCACAAAAGTGGCAGGAGAAGCGAGCCAAGCAAGGACGGAAAGCAGCAGAGGTATCTTACCAGTGATAAGCACCCGAGGGTGGTCAGTCTCTGAGAAGGACACAGAGTGGAAGCTGGCATCTGACGTCACCTGGCGGGGTGAAAACCCAATGAACCGGACAGAGGTGACAGTCTGACATCCGCACACAGGGCTCTGCAGCACCCGCTTCACCGTTCTTGTTAACGTCCGTACAACAGGCATCTCTGGAAGAGAGGAGGGGGCAGACGGGGTTAACGACCTGGAGAACTCAATTTCGGAAGATTAAAATTTCAATGGATTAAAGGCCACGCCAAAAAGATGGGGACACTCCCAGACAAGAGATGCCAATTTAAGGGGTGTGAAACTTGTTTACAAGAAGAGTCTCTGCCACCCATGGGCACCTTGGGGCAGGTCTTGCTATATACAAGGCTTGTATCTGGACCTGGAGATGAAGTTTAGGGTATACCTTTAGCCTCAGAAAAATTTTGGATATTCTTAGAGGTTTTTGATGGTCCATGTGTGGTGACGAACACTGAACCTAAGCAAATAAGAGCTTAGTATGGGCGGAGGGTCTGCCCCATTCGCTAATCCAGTATAGGGGCACACAAAGTATATGAGCCCATCAAACACAGCCAGAGGGGCACGAACCTAAACTAAAAGCTCAGTTAATAAATGGTACATGAACAGAATATTTTTGACTTTGATGTTCTAGTTTAGCTTTACACGATGAGGTGTATACAAGGTATGTGTGCAATGCTAGCACTTGGCAGCTAAACAGTTAACAAGCGGCTTAGGAAGCCCCCTCTTGGTTTCAAGTTGCTAGCGTGGCACAGGAAAGTGGAGACTGTCAGCGTGCAGGGGATCACGTAAACTTAAAGATGCCAGCTCACAGAGTTAGGTCTGTACTTGCATTGTAAGACCATGTATACACACACACACACACACACTGGAGTATTTGTCCATATACAAGTGTATCGCACAGACTGGGGAATCCTTATCCAATACGTCTCACAGCTGAGAGTTTGCTACAATTGCATCCAGTCTAGCTAAGCTTCCATACAAGGATCTGTAGTCCTTCTGTACAATGTATCAGTGCAGGTAACATTCTAGAATCCATAGACTGGATACTATTTGAGCATTAGATCTTTAGGAGTCTCATTCACTCACAGCAAGCAGAAGTCTCGAAGACAGCGAGAAATTAAAACAAAATATAAGACAAATTACAAGAATTTCTCATTACGCAACTGTTTAATACTGGAAGTGGATAAGTCATCCCGACAGACAATGACATGGCTCAGCTTCCATATAGTAACCAGTAGAACCACCTGTATATAGTCACTAGGAGTTGTCGTATACAGCTGACTGGGCAAGTCTACGTCCTAGACAGCTAAAGGAATGTATAGCATTACAGTCAGGCTCCGCATTATCCCCATCACACCCAGTTCTCCTCCTGACACAGTCAGGAAACCCATCCTGAGTCAATCTCCATCCATAGATCACTGGTCGCAGTTTCTATATACACGACATCAGCAGATTCCTCCAAAGAGCTCACACTCCATGCTATAGGGCTGGAAAGGAAAGGTCCATAATATCCTATTAATGGTCCTCCGGGAGGAAGGGTCTCAGCTATTTATGTACAGGGGGTCTATAGGGAGCAGTGGTAAAGATCAGCCCACCATGAGCAATGTCAAGGAGTCACATTGACTCGCTTAAAGTCATAGAAATAGGGCTGGGACAAAAAAAAAACAAAAACGCATTATTAATATATAGATTGTATATTATAAAATATAACATTACATAAAATGTAATATATAATATACACTTTTTTTAATATATATTTGAAACGTCCCTATCAGATGTAGCAGAGCCGAGTTTACAGTTTTGCACAGCGCACTGGGATATTACATTGCATTATCTACAATTTCACATAGGCCTGGCATTAAAGCCATAGTCTAGGAGTTTAGATCCATGCCCTCACCCCCTAGTACCCTGTTCCCCAAGTCTAGGAAGCCGAGATAAAGAGCTATGTGGCTGGCTACTTCTACTAGAAAGCTAGTGCCCCCCATATCTCAGCTCCACTCCATATAAGAGAGTTATGGCTGCGTCATTTTGAAGGTTCAGCATGAACAGTCTGAAAGATGACAAATTCAGCTCTGCTTCATCTGCAGGACTCCGCTATACATGCATGTACACACAGCAATAAGTTAAAGGGACAGTCCACTATACCCTTGACCTAAGTGTATACTACACATGCAATAAGTCATGAGCTGTAAGGAGGATGGGCTGCTGCAGCATCTGCCTCGGTCTTACCTCACTTGCACTGATCTGGGTAAGGAGCTCACAGACACACACACAGCAGTTCTGGCCTTTTATAGGACACATCCTCTAAATCCGACCAATCAGGGCCGGAGAGGGGGTAGGAGTTGTCCCCTACGTCACAGGAGTAGGGAGGAGAGGAGGAAAGCAGAACCCGACTACCTCATGTCTCAGCTGCTCTTGGGCTCATCTGCAGCGTTGCTGTCCCATCATGTGCCAACGCTTGCGACACGCGCCGTGTGATCTTCCCCGAAATAACAGCTGCTCTGCAGAAACCACATCA
This sequence comes from Leptodactylus fallax, assembly GCA_947044405.1. Taxonomy (NCBI): domain Eukaryota; kingdom Metazoa; phylum Chordata; class Amphibia; order Anura; family Leptodactylidae; genus Leptodactylus; species Leptodactylus fallax. The sequence goes on along the minus strand of CAMRHE010000375.1, from coordinate 92,147 downwards.
TCGCAGGAGGACGGACACTCCCCCTTACACAAGCTTTATCCAAAAATCCACCCCCTATTTCTGGGAAAGCGGTGTGACAACTCATAGCTGTAGGGTAGTGCGGATGCACACCTTGAACAATTGGCTAGTTCCATGGTCGGTGGGGGCGACTTGCTTGGGACAGGTGAGGGAAGAATTATGGTAAAAGTGAGCTGTGGTATAGTAGTGGTGAGGGCGCAGGACTAGGCATGGCGAATAGGCGTATTATAGTCACAGGTCGCATTGTTGTATTGTGCGTTTTGTCGTGGCTGCATTGACCAGGCCATTTGGTTTGCTTAGCATCTCTATGTGTGATATCACTTTAAGAGGTGCAGGCCAGGTCAACCGCCTAGAATGGGCATATTGCTACCGCCTAGGGGCTGGCAACCCATTACATAGACACCAATGCAATGGCCTGTGAAGTCACCCAGCTTTCCTAGAGTCCTGAAGTACATCCACAGCTGCAGTATCACCAGACAACAAGGCCATCTTCACTTTTGGGCAGTTTGCTGGTCAACCAGTGCCAAGTCACTCCCCTATCCCCGCCACCATGTTGTACAGTCCTGGTCCCCTTTCTCTCCTGTGCCAGGACTCACCATAACAGAAGCGGAGAGCGTCACATGACCGCTGAGACCTGGCCTTACTGGTTGCTGAACAGGACCGGTGACATCACCAGCAACAAAAGACGCCACTGATTGGTCTCAGTGGTCATGTGACCCTCTGGTAATCCCAGCACAAGAGGGAAAGGAGACCGGATAGTACAGAGTATTACTTTTGTTTGTTTTTACACCCATCCTGGTCATCCCTGAGTTTCCTATAATTCCTGGACAATCCCTTTAAGTCTGGAGGTAAAAGCAAATTCTGACAACTCCACCAGTTTATTCTATATTGTATACCCATTGCTTTCTGCCTTGTTTTGTTTCATACAATATCCAGATCCACCATACAGCTTTACATAACTTTGTCTGCCTACAGCCACCACTAGGGGGAGCTCCAGAGCTCACTGCATACGGTTTACTTATTGAGTTCAATGTATAAGCAGTACACAGAAGCTCCCTCTAGTGGCGACAGAATTCACCTATACAGGGTATTAGGGACACAGGTTCCTAAAAAGACTCAGCAAAACTACTATAAAAGATATATTAAGCCACAATTTTAGTCCCCAGGATAATTTATGGTAACTTTGTCTATAATTTTCTTTTTTGGTGTATCCGGTTATGTAATTTCAGATTGAGGACAAGGATAAATGGCAGCCAAATTAGGCTTTATAGCCTCACACCCTATGAGGTCACACAAACTATAGGTGTTCTATACAGGCAGATACACCCATACAATTAGAGACAATTAGTAGGTTTGTTTAATGCGAGAAAAAACAAATATTATTTTAGTACTATTAGTCTGTATTAATACTATTAGATTGTATTGCAACTATTATGTTTAGTACTATAAGATTTTTTTTTATTATACCCATCACTGCTATTACTACAATTTTTTAGTATAACTTTTCTATTTTATTACTACTACTATTAGCTCCATTTTTACTATCCGTACCTTTGTATTTTTGTAATTCCCCCCCGAGGCAAGTGCATTAGATCCTCGGAAACTATGGAACTACAAGTCCCTGCATGCCTCGGCAGCCGTCCTTCAAGAACAAGCACAATACCTAGAATTACTGCACTGGATTACTGTAGGAAAGAATCAACAACATGGGGCAAGACCACAGAAGCTGCCGGAGGGAAGTAGATTGGGTGAATTCACACATGACAGACAGCCCCAGATGAACCAGCCGCTTGCATCTGGTTTTCTGACATGTATGAATATGCCCTTAGAAGACAGTGATCTGCAACTAATGGCAAAACTACAACTCTCAGAAAGCTCATGTAAGTAGGGGGATCCTCCCATTCCCATAAAGAAGCTGTCAGGTTATTAATGTTCTATTGCCGAGTGTACTTAGAGCTAATATGGCAGCTCTCTCTTCCCCTTTACCAGCAGGAAATCCCAGCATGATGAAAACAATCAGCAGATAAATTAAGTCTACCCATTGTCTCAGACGGAGGTTTCACAAGAGGAAGAAGAACTACATAATGTCTAAGACCTCCATCATTCAGGACATCTTTAACCACAGGTGTATTACCAGTCTGCACGGCGCTGATACTATGGCAAATATAGGTGCGGCCTGGCAATTACCAGCAACTGTGCTTACCAGGGCTGGGGTGTACCATGTTTGGGCAGTCCTTGTAAAGGACAGACCTATTGAGTACCCAATTAATGGAAAGGACCATTAGATAAGCACACTGTGCCCAATATTAAAGAAGCCATTCTGTTCTAAGAACATAACACTACTTTGGGGACACCTGGTGCCCATCCCTGCGCTCCCATGAACAAGTCTCCTCAGTGACCTGAGGGGTCAGAAGGGTTGGGGTAATAAGTAGGATAGGGGGATGGATAGGTAGATGATGAGAAGGATAGAATAGGATTGGGGGGGGGGGGGGATTGAGACGGATAGGATGGTGAAGGTAGGTTGGGGTGGGAGAGGTAGGTCATGGTCGCAAGAGTAGGACAATCGATATAGGTAGGTCATTGCCATGGGGAATAAAGTTCGTAGTGAACTAGGTTTTAATCTTGAGTCTAAACTTCATCTCTCCCCCAATCTAAGTTATCTCCATATCCAGGTAGTCAACCGCTCTGCAGATTCTAGAGGAGACGCCACAGACTGCAGATATTATGGAGCGGTCATTCCATTAGTGTAAGTTGGTATTTTAGCAGAGTATGGCGGTATTTATTTGGGCACTATACTTTTTAGGTGTATGGTTGTTGGGAGCACTGTATAACAGTTAGGTAACTGTATGGAAGGGACATTAGGCCAACACATGGCACTGAGCACTGTATGGCGGCACACCATTATTTAGCCTCCATATCTTGTGCTCCTATTTAGGTTCTGGCAACGGGAAGAAAAATAATCTCTAAAAGTTTGTCAACTTTTTTTGGTTATTGGCAGAAAGGCGAGGCCTCCTTGGAGTATCTTGGCATTCAAACACTAGCAGATTTGGCCAAGTTTCCCAGCACTCCTTGATGGACTGTATTGTACTAGAATGTCATTAACCTCTAATAACCCATCAGGTTTTAGGTTTCAAGGCACAGATTGAATATACAACCAGACAGACAGGAAAGTGCAGGGGGGAGAGCGACCTATAGGAAGTGAGGGAGGTTACATGTGGGCTTTAGGATTGCTCTAATGTAAAGCTTATGGTCCCCGTCCAGTAGAGGGGGAGAGATGGTGATGTCATCAGGTCCCTACAGCCCAAAGTTGGCATCTGCACTGCCCTGGTGAGAGTTAAAGAAACCGATCCTGACAGATCCCATTTATTTGTAGGCAATAAAAATGGATGCCAAAGTGCACAAGTCTCCATCGGTTCAGAATCTATATCCTTGAGATCATCAGGCTGCTGTTGACTGATCTTTATTCATAGATGAACTTACTAACCCTCTACAATCATGTTCATTGACCTATACACATGTAAAAGCTAGAGACAACCTATTAATATACATCCCCAGCATCAGACTGCTGTTGACTGACCTTATTCTTAGGTGCCCAATTGGGATATTAAACACCTAATCAACCCCCCTACAACCCTGCTCAGTAATACATGCATAAGAGGAATAAAATAGACATGGACACCCTAAAAAACACAAGACAAAAACAAACCCCACACACCAATCATACTGCTGTTGACTGATCTTTTATTCTTATGTTGACTCATCAACCCCTTACAGTCTATAGTCCCACTCACTGATGCCTGTGTTTGATATCTAGACATGGGCACTATTAAAATATATATATATACCCATCATCAGACTCCTGTTGACTGATCTTTTATTCTTAGGTTGATTTACTAACCCTCTACAGTCGTATCCATAGTTCAATGAATATCATAAAGAAAGACACTGATCTATCCTATTAGTATACATCCCCATCATCAGACTGCTGTTGACTGATCTTATATTCTTGTGTCAGATATTAACACCCCCTACAATCTCACTCACTAACATGAATAGGATATACATGGGCAAGTTAATATTTAATCAGCATCAGACCGGCTAGGATATTAACTATTAAGATATACATACCCATCATCAGGCTGCTGTTGATGGATCTTTATTTTTAGGTGGACTCAGTAACCTATTACTATCCCGCTCATTAACATGTATAACATATATGATAAAGACACAGATCTTATTACTAGACATGTCCATCAAGAAGCTGCTGTTGGCTGATCTTTTATTCTTAAGGATATTTACACCTTAACTCAATCCAGCTCATTAACACATGCATACCCGGCACCCTATACATATTATTAACCCTTCATGACCACCACAAATTTATATTTGATGATGTGGCACACATCAGGGACCATATATACGGTAGATCATCAATTTTATCACACTAGCTAGTATCAGTAGCTTTGGCTAGGTGTGGGTTAATAGGCTTCTTTTAGCTACAAGTGAATAAGCCAGGATATTATTTTTATCTAGCCTGCTTGATGATGGTTTCCACATACATAGAAAAAAAAAAAGCAAAGAACCGCAATGATGATATTACAAATTTCCAAAAAATGTACATTTACAAAATGTGATAGTCTCCATGGCAACAGTGACTACGACTTTGCCAACTACTGCATTAGTCAGTATGAATTGGTAATAAAAATGTCACGTCTTACAGAAATTGGGTGATACATTTTTACATTTCCTCTTCAAATCAGGTCTAGGATCACAACTTGACCTTGACCAGATTAACCAGTTAGTTGCTGGATCAGTCTACACAGCTACAGTCAGTCATTCCCTGTCCCCCCCTCCTGCTTGCTCATGTACAGGAGGGGATTACAGGCTGCAGTGCCAGAGCCAGCGGCACAGTGCGGTCATACAGGATAAGCCTGAAGCCGCCCCAAACCGGTAACAAGAATTTAACCTGATAAGACCAAACACCTGTCAGCTGAAACCTTCAACAGGACACCCTCTGCCCCAGACCAGCCCTCCACACACCTTGCACAACAAGTACAGATGTAGCAGTGCTGAGGCTGCGCTGAAGACTTTCATATTCCGCAGTGCATTATAGATCAGGTTGAGGAGTTTCTGATTATGATTATGCGACAAGTTGCAGAGGAAACTCTCATAGCAGAGCTGAGTTTGCCACAAAACATCTCTAGTCTAAATTTACAACATATTATTGCATTAAAGTGGACAATGGTAAGTCTGTAAAACTGCAATGTGATCACCAATGAATATGGTCGTCTCAATTGTCACTCAGAAGTTCCAGGAGACGATATAAGTATCTTATCTGGGGATCCTACAAGAAGGAGGGGCCCCAAATCCACCAATCCATAGTGTGCATGGAGATGAATGGAGGGGTGGTCCTGCATGCTCTATTCACACAAGGGACTCAGGACCCCGTTTGTGATTGCATGGGCTCCAAGTGATCCGACACATCCTCTATTTGTGGGTAGGGTTGTTAGTGGGGACAAAAAAAAAAAAAAAAAAAAAAAAAAAGACAAAACCCCTCTCACCACCTCCACTAGCCCTTGGCATCCTTCAGAAGGCACTGCTCCACTGATTCCAGCACAGTTGGAATTTTTTCTCTAGCCCCCTCCGTTCCTGAACAATTAGTGCAGTTACTTTTGGTACCCAATATGCTACTTAGGCTCTATACTGTCAGGTGGGAGGTTCTGGGCTGGAGCAGATAGTTTGGGACCACCCACGTGACAGTATAGAACCCAATTACCATATTGGGTGCTGAAACAAACATCACTGATTGCTTGGGAAAGGCGGTGGAGGTGAAAGGTTCTTAAAGCTTGTACACTGTATACTTCTCATAGCTGAGGGTTTGTTACAGTTGTATCCATAAAGAAAATCCTCATCCAGCTGGTCTGGACTGATACATTGTAGCAAACTATAACAACAACTTGAGCTATCACTGAATAGATCCATTTGTAGAAACTCTGAGCTGTGTGTACAAGTCCCCAGGAAGATTTTCATTCACTGACAGCAAGCAGAAATATGGACAATGGTGATGATCCAAACCACCAAGTCTAATAGAAAGTCATCCAGGTTTACAGAATCCAGTGTCAGTACATGATCTATGGCCATACCGTATACTGCAGGCAGATGTAGCAGAGCTGAACTATTTCTATTTTGGCACTTAACTCACATCAATAACTTGACACACAACAAACCCAGCTCTGCTACACTGACCATTTACACAATCCCTTTATCGTAGGATGTCAGAACTGTGTTGATCAAATATTCTGGAGACATTGTATCAGCGGAGTCTTTATCACTTCTCTGCGGTCTATTATATTATAGTTCTGTACAACACTATCTGGTGCTGTTCCTCTGTTATTCCTCCTAGAAATTTATGAATACACTTTTAGGGCTGTCAGGGCTATTTGGAACACTAAACTACCCACAGGTCCATATGGATCAGGGGCTTTAGTGTCCACATCGCCCCCTATGGTAAAGCTGTCCAATCTTTATACTTACCCAGAGATGAGTCCAATGAGTCTCATCGGACTCCTCTCTGGTGCTCCCCAAACCTGCGCAGTTCTTCAGGGAAGCCAAGGACGTACACCCCAGCTTCACTGCATAAGTGCTGGAGGTATACTTTGGGACACTAAACCCCCAATCCATAATGATCTGCGGGTAGTTTAGTGGGAGTTTGTTATTTTAACTTTTACTTAGTATGAGGGACAGATCTTTCATCCTAGAAGTGTTCAGATTAGATGTTCTCTGGAGCCAGTAGTGAGATATCGGCTTGACGCTCCTTTAAGAGCGCACGCCAGTGGGGGCGAATCCCGACCGTCTTATGGGCAGTGCTCTGGTGTATAGCGCACAATGCTGACTATGTGTGTAATTGAGGGTCCGGAGCCTGTCAGTATAATTTTGAGCAGCACTTTGTGGGCTACTGCGCAATATCATCTATTTGTGTGCAAATTTTGCTCAGAGGCCGTCTCTATAATATACTACTTAATTCGGGAAGAGATATGTCCTGATTAATTTTGGGAAAACCTGGGCAGAGATAAGCTCTGATGTGGGAGGGTAGCATCTGTCATTTTTTAGCCTAGGACATTAGACCTTAAGGGAGTACCCAGCCTCACCCCCAGTGCAGTGAAATACTCTGGTGGGGGCACTGGAGATTAATATTAATATATATATATATATATATATATATATATACATACACACACACACTTATTTAATTCTTGGTCAGAATTTCCTAGTGTTTTCGCATCTCTGATGACTAAACCCCAAGGAACTATCATCATCCAGAGCCCATTCTATAATAGGACACTTTACCTGAGAATATATACCTCTGTGTTGAATTGAGCAAAGCAGAAATGGTTGTCTGTACATCTAATTGATACAACCGACAATATAAGTCTTTACGGCCCTCATTCTGATGCTTCATTATTTGTTCTATGTCTCGTCCCCTTTTCTGTCTTTATGATTAACATAAGTTATAGTTTACATTTTTCCTGAGATATCTTATACCCTATCCTTTGATTGAACTATTAGTGTCCCAAATAGCCCTGACAGGTACCTGTTAACCAAACAGCTGCCAGTGTCAGACCCCGCTACAGTGGTACATTTATTTATTGATTTCCAGGAGGAATAATGGAGGATCAACACGCAAACTTCTAAAAAGAATGCTCCAGAATTGCTATTTCTTGGGGAATACTAAATTAGACCTGTCAGGAGAGAAGAGGGATAACTGGTTACACTGGAGCAGTCTGAGGGTCCGCTCTAGCAGGTCATACATACAGTCATATGAAAAAGTTTGGGCACCCCTATTAATCTTAATCATTTTTAGTTCTAAATATTTGGGTGTTTGCAACAGCCATTTCAATTTGATATATCTAATAACTGATGGACACAGTAATATTTCAGGATTGAAATGAGGTTTATTGTACTAACAGAAAATGTGCAATATGCATTAAACCAAAATTTGACCGCTGCAAAAATTTGGGTACCCTTATCATTTTATTGATTTGAATACTCCTAACTACTTTTTACTGACTTACTGAAGCACAAAATTGGTTTTGTAACCTCACTGAGCTTTGAACTTCATAGCCAGGTGTATCCAATCATGAGAAAAGGTATTTAAGGTGGCCAATTGCAAGTTGTTCTCCTATTTGAATCTCCTCTGAAGAGTGGCATCATGGGCTCCTCAAAACAACTCTCAAATGATCTGAAAACAAAGATTGTTCAACATAGTTGTTCAGGGGAAGGATACAAAAAGTTGTCTCAGAGATTTAACCTGTCAGTTTCCACTGTGAGGAACATAGTAAGGAAATGGAAGACCACAGGGACAGTTCTTGTTAAGCCCAGAAGTGGCAGGCCAAGAAAAATATCAGAAAGGCAGAGAAGAAGAATGGTGAGAACAGTCAAGGACAATCCACAGACCACCTCCAAAGAGCTGCAGCATCATCTTGCTGCAGATGGTGTCACTGTGCATCGGTCAACAATACAGCACACTTTGCACAAGGAGAAGCTGTATGGGAGAGTGATGCGAAAGAAGACGTTTCTGAAAGCACGCAACAAACAGAGTCACCTGAGGTATGCAAAAGCACATTTGGACAAGCCAGCTTCATTTTGGAAGAAGGTCCTGTGGACTGATGAAACAAAGATTGAGTTGTTTGGTCATACAAAAAGGCGTTATGCATGGCGTCAAAAAAACACAGCATTCCAAGAAAAACACTTGCTACCCACTGTAAAATTTGGTGGAGGTTCCATCATGCTTTGGGGCTGTGTGGCCAATGCCGGCACCGGGAATCTTGTTAAAGTTGAGGGTCGCATGGATTCAATTCAGTATCATCAGATTCTTGAGAATAATGTACAAGAATCAGTGACGAATTTGAAGTTACGCCGGGGATGGATATTTCAGCAAGACAATGATCCAAAACACAGCTCCAAATCTACTCAGGCATTCATGCAGAGGAACAATTACAATGTTCTGGAATGGCCATCCCAGTCCCCAGACCTGAATATCATTGAACATCTGTGGGATAATTTGAAGCGGGCTGTCCATGCTCGGCGACCATCAAACTTAACTGAACTGGAATTGTTTTGTAAAGAGGAATGGTCAAAAATACCTTCATCCAGGATCCAGGAACTGATTAAAAGCTACAGGAAGTGACTAGAGGCTGTTATTTTTGCAAAAGGAGGATCTACAAAATATTAATGTCACTTTTCTGTTGAGGTGCCCATACTTTTGCACCGGTCAAATTTTGGTTTAATGCATATTGCACATTTTCTGTTAGTACAATAAACCTCATTTCAATCCTGAAATATTACTGTGTCCATCAGTTATTAGATATATCAAATTGAAATGGCTGTTGCAAACACCCAAATATTTAGAACTAAAAATGATTAAGATTAATAGGGGTGCCCAAACTTTTTCATATGACTGTACATTAGGTGCCATTATTATTATTCCAGTGCTGGGCACCTTCACCACTAGACATAACGTAAGAAACCTGCATTATGTACAAGTGCCCCCCTCCATGTCTATGCCTGGCACAGGAATAATAGATATTAGCAGTAGGTTAGGCCATGTTCACACCTGCGCCAGGTGTCCATCCAGCACAGAGTGTCTGAAATCCTGGACCACAACAGGAAAAGAAAAAAAAGTCTCAGATCCCATAGTAGTAAATGGAGTTGTCAGGATCTGTCGTCCATCACTACATCGCTTTTCTGTTCCTGGACAGAACGATGCTGGTGTGAACGCGCCCTTAGATGACCAGTTTAGCCTACATTAACCAATCTGGTCACAAGAGTCGCATTTGCTAGTACTCCAACGGAAGTCAATGGAGACCTGGTGCATTTATTATAGTCATGGGACACATACCATCCCATGTGATCTGAGCTAGCTGTCAACCCACACCGGCACATTTAGTCACATGACTTGATTCCCCTTCCCCATAGAAGTCAATGGAAAGCTCCTCATAACAGCTTCTTTCATTGGCTGCTCTGATGTTGGCAGTTTTGGGTTAGAAGTTGTGGAGGACCCAGTGATAACCCCTTTACTGCCCTACAGTACAATCATCACCACATAACAGCAATGGATAAGTCTACGGTAGCCAAGAGAGTCCAATATTACCAGGCAACTGGACAACAATGGCACAACGGTACTGACGACTTGGAGCGTATTCACACACACAGAAGATTTCTGCTAAAGTCACTTCTATTCATCAACATTGTTGGATATCAGAACCCCACAGCAAAAAAATATGCCCTGTGTGAACAGATCCTTATACAATAGGATACAAATAGCATCATGTAGCCCCACTAATATGATGCCCACCAAGTCACTGCCCCCTCCCCAAATGTCACTAGCCCAGCATGATGTGCGGTATTTCATGCGTTTCTCAACCTTAGCAGGGCATGCTGGTTCTTATAGTGCCGCATTATCATCATGCACAATGAACATCTTACCTCCTGGATGCAGAAGGGAGAATCTACAATCGGACACGGAATACAACCGGTTAATCCCGCACCGTGTGCCAGCGACCCCCTCACTATGACATCACCCCCGGCGCAGCACCTATATACCGGCTCCGAACCACGTGCACGTCAGACCAGCCGCACACGGCGCTCCTGATTGGCTGTCCGGCGGGGGCGTGGTCTCTTCATGACGCTTCCCTTGTATCATGGAGACAAAGGAACGCTGCGGCGGACACGCCCACCCCTGTGACGTAACCAAGGAATGTTGCGTATGAGGGAGGGAGCTGGCAAAGGGAGCGTCAGAGGTGTGTCAGCGTGCACCAATAGGCGAGCAGGAGGGCGGGGCTTGGAGTGACCGTGCGACTTGTCGCCTGGCTGAGCTGTGAATAGGGCGAGGTTACACCAGGCGGTTTGTTAACTGCAAATGGCAGGGGGGAAACAAAGACAAAAAGCAAGGGTCAGTTAATTCTTAGCAGAAGGGAAAAAAGCGCCTAAAAAACGCATCGCTTAGAAAGGGGTGTTTTATTTTTGCAGATTGTGTGACTGCTTACACTGTAAGCATGTATTATTAGGGTGAATGGATGCGAAATTTGTGAAAGTCTGTCACATCTGGTTATAGCTGCACTGTTTCAGTTAGGGGTCTATTCACATGTGCAGGTTTTGATTAGGACTTTAATGCAGTTTTAGAAACCAAAGCCAGGTGTCTTATAAAATAATAAGACAGTCCTATAATAACACTTACCTTATTTTTTTTTTTTTAACCCACCCCTTGTTTTGGCTTCAAAAGCCAGATCAAAACATCTGAACAAAACCTGCACATGTGAATATAGCCTAAGAGAAAATACCTGGTTTAATCCTGCTTAGGCCAGCTTCAAACAGAAGCAATATAGCTGTATAACAACACCTGTATTATGGCTGCAACACTCAGAGTCTTGAGAAACTATCTAAGGACTCTTGCAGACGACCGTGCTGTGGGTCAGTGTGTTATTCATGTATTTCACGGAGAGCACACTGACCCATTCTTTTCTATGGGCCCGTACACATGACCGTGATTTTCATGGTCCCGTATGCGGGCCGACATCAGATAGAACATGTCCTAATCCTGTCCTATTTTGTGGCTCGTGCTTCCGTGGCTCCAAATCATTTAATGAAAGGAGCCTGTGCACGAGCGGCACATGGGGACACTTTACTGCTAGGTTTCCCCACAGACTGCAGCTGGGGACCCACAAGTGGGACGCTATGTGACCAGCCTAATATCAAGTGACCCTAATAACATGTAAGGATTGCATAGAACAGAGGACCCCTTTATCCTCTTCACTTTGACTTTGTCATTGTATTTTGCGCCACATTTACATGAAACATCTGGGGTTTAAGAAAGGGCCCCTGGGCCGGTGTTGTGTTATCAGTCATTGCACTTATGGGCAGGAGTGAACCTAGCCTCTCTGCTGCCTGAGGTGAACTATAGAAAGGTGCCCCCCCCCCCAAAAAAAAAAAAGATACCCAACCCAGCTATCTTAGGTTGTATGATGGAGCCCCTCTAATTAAAATTTTAGGACATGCCTCCCATTTTTAGATAAAAAAAAATCCCCTTATTTGGCCCCTACATGGTACACAACCGCCTTTTTTTGTCTCCCACTTAGTAAATGACCCCCTTATATTGGCCCCCACATACAGTATATGCCGCCCCTTTTTTTGTTTCCTCCCACAGTACATGACCCTCACAGTATATGACCCCATTTTTTTGGCCACTCCCACTATATATGACCCTCTTTATTGGCCCCCACACAGTATATGACCCTCTTTTCTAGGCCCCCACAGTATATGGACCTCCTTTTCTGCCCCACCCACAGTATATGACCCTCTTTTTTTGGCCCCCTCACAATATACGACACCCTTTTTGGCTCCCACACAGTATATGGCCCCCCCAATATTTGATCCCCATTTTTTTTGGCCCCTCACACAGTACATGGTCCCCCCTACCCCCCCCCCTCCAAAGTATATGACTCCTTTTTTGCCCCACCCCACAGTATATCACCCCCCTTTTTATGGCCCCTCACACAGTGATATGTTTTCGGAATAACAGTGGAGGGCGCCATTCTTTTTCAATCGTCCGCTATGTATTGTATTATTGCAATAGATAGCAGCCGATCATTTTTACTCTTGTCTCCGCTGCAGCCTCCAGGGTGCGCTGTACCAGATGCTGAATGTAGCGTCCCTGCGTTCTTCAGCATCGTTATGTAAGTGCAGCGCCGCCTAGAGGAAGCAGCGGAGGTTGGCCTGGACAGAAGCGTGGATAGGTGAGTAAACATTATCGGCTGCTATCTATTGCAATAACACAGTAAGTAGCGGCCGATCAAAAACAGAACATCACCTCATGGAAGATGCGCCCCTGCTTGTGTGTCCAGATTTCCAGGGCTGGTCCAGTAGCCATCAGTGCACACAGCAGAGGACGTGGCGCAGTCCTGACAGTACAGCACACATGCTATATATACATATATACAGCTCTGCAATATAGGAAGCCATATATCAAGTCTCTGGAGTTCTCAGGAACAAGCCACTGATTCTCAGAAGTGCTCACATACCGAGAGCGGGTGTCAACTGGTTTATAGTAATTCAAGATAAATCTACAGTCAGAATACAGGGAAATGAAATTCCCCAAAATACAAAACTATATCCTTAACCCACCGGAAGGAGTTAAGGATTTTCGTTTTTAACTCCCCGCCTTCCAAACCCCATAACTTTTTATGTTTCCGTTCTCAGAGCCATATCAGGGCTTAATGTTTGCGGGACAAATTATTCTTCATAATGGCGCCATTTATTATTCTGTACAATGTACTGGGAAGCTGGAAAAAAATTCAGAATGGGGTGGAATTGGAGAAAAAGGGCATTTGTGCGACTTTCTTATGGGCTTCATTTTTACGGCGTTCACTCTGCAGCCAAAATGACATGTCACTTGTGTTCTATGTTTCGGTATGATTCCAGGGGTACCAAATTTATATGGTTTTATTCACATTTTAACCCCTTAACAAAAATCCAAAACTTTGCAAAAAACATTTTTTTCTTAAAGTCGCCATATTTTGACACCCGTAACTTTTTTATATTTCCGTGTACGGGGATGCATAAGGTGCCTTTTTTTTTTTTTTTTTTTTTTTTTTTTTGTGGGGCCAGACGTACTTTTTATTTATACCATTTTGGGGAATGTCTAGCTCCTGAGTGGCCTCCATATTTAAATACCCGGCAGCCGTCGTACTATTACACTGGATGTCGGGAAGGGGTTATGCCATTTGGCAAGAACGCAGCGCATTCGGTCTGACCGCAGCCATGCTGAATGTGGGCGTGACTGGTGGTAGACAGTGCTCCCATTCATCGGATAAAGCCGACCGCCACCTGTCCTGCCACATTCAGCCTGACTTCATGGTCCTAACTGGTATAGATCTCCATTCTGGCGCACGGATGGGCACCTGATTTATCAGCCATGCCCTGTGTCTGTCGGGGCCTTTAGTAAGGCTGGCGTACAATAAGAACCATTAGTCATTGCCACTTATTGAAAACAATGGGGGGCAGATTGGGGAGTTTATGGCGCTGATTTTAAGGCAAGGCCTCATTTACAGTATCTGTAGTCTCAGTTGTCTATAACAACCAATCACAGCACAGCTTTCATGTTCTCAGGGGAGTTTAAGAAATGAAAGCTGAGTTGTGATTGGTTGCTATGGGCAATAATGCCAGTTTATGGCCCCATACGCACGGCTGTGTAGTCTCATGGTCCTGCATATGGGGCCATGAGCAAAACTCAGGACATGTCCTATTCCTGTCCATTTTGCGACCCTTGCTCACTAATCTCAGTGAATACAGGCGGTATACTGATGTCATCCATGGGCTGTCCGTGCCGTTTAATCAAGGCCCGGCGACACCTATACGGTCAGGTGCATGCCGCCATACTGTACGATGTCTTGAGGTCTCCCTCACTACACAGATATTTCCTTCTTTGCCTTCTCTTGCCAGTTTTCATCTCGGAGACGCTTCATTCTGTTGTGGTTGGGCCCTAAGACAAGCCTGTAGAGCGTATAGAGGGTGTGAAGATGGAGCAGCATGTAATACTAGGGTGGTCACCCAAGTAGGATGTCACATGGTTGCCTGGCAACATGAATTAAGAAACTAAACCTTACATTAAAGGGTTTTTTCCACAAAGACAACTCATTCCCTGTTCACAGGACATAAGTATTTACATGGCACATTTTTGGCGCACTGCGGCAACAGTGGGTGGACTGGGATGGTAATCTAGGTGGGCTAAAGCAATTCTGACCCGATCCGCCAGATTTACCATAACACACAGGCTTGACCGATATCAATGCTAATTCCTGATTGGTGTAGATTTGTGGTCAGACGCACGTACATGCGCATGAATAAGAGGGCAGAGCCTCCTAGTAATTCCGAGGAGTCTTGGACCTGCTGGGGGATCAATTAAGACTGGTGTAAGAATCGCCAGTCTTAATAAATCCCCCCTAAATGTGTTTCAGTAATTGCAGAGGGGTGAGGCTATTTTTCGAAGTTCGGGAACCAAGTCAGCCCTGTCAGTATCCAGATATCAGAAAGCAAATACCGGAAAGTCTTACCACATCGTGACCTCCTGGGGCCGGCAATATTACGAGAAATAAAAGATTGCAAAATAAAAAAAAAAAAACAATATTACTGAAATAGTGAGATAGAAAAAAAAATCCATGTATGATTGGATGAATACCAAAATTGCCATCGTTATAGTCATATTACCCCCAACCCGGGGTCAGGGGCTGGTTCCAATGATGTGACCCGGGGGTCAGAATCAGGTCAGGACCCCCAGGGCCCATTAAGAATCCACCGGCTGAATTAAGATAATTTTAACTCCCCTGACAATCCCTTTAACAGTAAGAATGCAATGATAGGGGGAAGTGGGATGTAATGCCCAGTGTGGACAGATAGCACAGTGGCGCTGTTGGCCATATTTAGCCCCATATGTTGTAACGCATGTCGATTGTTGCATCAGGCACACCGAGCACAATGTGCAGGCTGGACAGACCCCGATTTCACACTTCAGGGAGCGCCTTGTGTGTATATTTGAGCCTGTGGATTAATGTATTAGATCAGGTCTACTGCACACAGGCGAGCAGCGAGCAACGTGACAGGATCTGCACTAAAACAGCATCGGATCCCGTGTGCCTGGTGTATGATATAGGAAATAACACAGAGGACACCATGATCCATAACATGACTTAAGGAGTTAGAGTATCCAATAGTAAAGCTCTGTGTATATGACAAGGTATGACGTCATCACTTAGGTCTGATCAGTGGCCACTCCTATGACCTAGGGGCACTACTATATATTACAGGTACCACACACAGATTACCGCTCTTGTGTACAGGTGCAGTTACCACCACTCGGTTGATGTGTATTAGTATCCCTCGGGATATGGGAGTTTCTGAATTACAGATTTGCATCCCGGTCTGGCCATGCGTCTACAGGCCAGAGCTTAAACCAACCGTGATCAATACCATGCTGTGAGTTCAGCTCAGTAGACCCATAGTCGGACCAGGACGCACATCCATAATGACACTCGTATGTTGGACTTATTTGGATATGGCCTTATAATCCTTCCCAGATGGATGTGCAACAACAATCTCCTCTATAAGATCATTGCTGATGTCTTTCCTCCTAGGTCACATACCTCCTGACCAGCAAACTACCACAACTTCTGCTTTTATAGATGTGGTCACTTACTGATGATCAATCAATGAAGAGTATTTGATGAGGAGTACCCGGCTGCTACTTACCTTCTTAGTTCTATGGAAGCAGTAAGGGGGCACTAAGTTTTTCACACATTGTTTACGCGTTACCAAGGTTGGATCTACAGACCAGAGATTAAACCATCAGTGACCAATACGATGCTGTAAGGACATCTCAGTAGACCCATAATCGGACCAGGATGCACATCCATAATAATGACACTTGTATGTTGGACTTATTTGGAAATGCCCTTATTATAACCCTTCCCAGATGGATGAGCAACAACAATCACTTCTATAAGATCATTGCTGATGTCTTTCCTCCTAGGTCACATGCCTAAATGCTCCAGACCAGCAAACTACCAAAATTTCTGCTATTATAGAGGTGGCCACACGTACAGATGATCATTCAATGAAGGGTATTTGATAAGGAGTACCTGGATGCTTCTTACCTTCTTAATTCCTATGGAAGCAGTAAGGGGGCACTTACTTTTTCACACATTGTTTCTGCATTGCTGAGGTTGGATTCCCCTAATTTTAACACTTTGTAAAGGACCAGGAGTTTTTTATTATTATGTCCGGATACATAAAACCATAGCATTCACAGAGGATGGACTTATCGTAACCATGACTATGTATTTTGGGTTGCTCGCGGGCTCCCTGCTCGTGTCGGTAACATAATAGTCTCATGTTCTACCAGTACGGACACTGCACAGTAAATACTCAGCCCTTGTGACTTGTCATCGGCTGCTCCATGACCAGGGGGAATTTCATAAATTTACAACCCCAGGTCAAGTGTTCTATGTAAGGAAGGCTGTAACCAGTAGCGCCCCCTGGTGAATAAGCAAAGAAGCTGCACATAAGAACCCATCAGCCTGAAATGTCATAGTCTTTTAATGTCAATATATTCAGATCACGTCTATTCCATCATAGATCTCACTTTACACAGGAGAATCACTTGCCGCAGGGGGCGACCGTCCGCCGCTTAAAGGTACGGAACAGTCGTCTCCACTGCTTTATGTACACGTCACATTTACACATACGGAAAAACAAGAACCGACTAGTAACTGAACTTAGTGCAAAATAATGGCAGGCGAGGAGAGGGGACCAGAATAAGTGCTTGATTCCACAGCGCCACCTGGTGGTCCATTCATTCATTGCTGAGCAGGGAACACATTATAGAAAAGAGTACAGGGGGCTCATGTGAATGTTCTGCGACTTTCATATTAAGTGTTTCTTTATCATTGCCAGGACCTCTGCTTGCTGTCAGTGGTTGTAAATCTTGTCCTTTACATCTGAGACCCTGCCATGGTCATGTGCAGGGCTAGGCAGAATATATCAAAACTGTGGCACATACATAAGGGATCTTCGGTCTCTAAATGTAAAGGGGAATCTTTCAATTCACTGACAGCAAGCAGAGATCTCGACTATGGTGAGGAATTGAAATGCAGTGTGTTATCAATCTATAATAAAAGGTTCCGCAACATTATAACTCTGTATTCACAAACGACTGAAGCTTTATAAGAAATATATTCTTTCCTCGACTAATAATTTTCAAGATCTCTAGTTGCTGTCAGTGAAAGGAAATATTCCCACCTAGAGGCCACAACACCCTTCCTGATCGTATCCACCAGATTCAAGCTAGGTGCTGTATACCATAGCTGTAGAAGTACACATCAGGTTTTCAGTCTTTAGATGTAAATGAGAAAGTTTCCATTCACTGACAGCAATTAGAGATCTCAAAAATGGGGTGGGGGATTAAAACTGAGTTTGATATAAAGTTGTGGAACTTTTTATTGTAGGTTGATAAAGGATATCCACAAACTTCTGCCACTTTGTAACATATTTTTTCCATGTCCCACCATTTTCAAAATCTCTAAGTGTTGTCAGTGAATAGAAACATTCCCATTTACATCTAGAGGCTGAGAACCCTTCCTGATCATATCCACCAGACTCAAGGCACTAGATCCGGTGTATCACAGCCATACAGCTGCACATTTGTCAGGGTTTTTAGCCTTAAGATGTAAATGACAAGGTTGCCATTCACTGACAGCAACTAGAGATCTTGAAATGGTGAGAAATTGAAACTGAGTGTTATAAAGTTGCAAATTTTTTTCATTATATGTTGATAGGGCAGTATTCACAAACGTCTGCACCTTTGTAACATATTCTTTCCATGTCTTATCACTTTCAAGATCTGTAATTGCTGTCAGTGAATGGAAACATTCCCAAATATATCTAGAGGTTGAACACCCATCCTGTTCATATACAGCAGATTTATGGGCTACGTCCAGTGTATCATAGCTATGCACCTGCACATCTGTTTAGCCTCTATATGTACAAGAGATGGTTTCCATTCACTGACGCCAAATACAGATTTTGAAAATGGGGAGGAATTGAAACGCAACATGGTACAAAGCTGCAAAACGTTCTTATTATATACTGATAAAGTCATATTTACAACCTTCTGTAACATGCTGTGCTTCAATTCCTCACCATATCCAAGACCTCTAATAGCTGTCAGTGAATATAAAACATTCCCATACACATCTAATAGCTGAGATGGCATCTGATGGCTGTAATATACTGAACAAGTCAAGTGGACATCAGGATGAGTTTTAAGTTTCTGGATATAAATGAGAACACTTACACTTGCTGACAGCAAGCAGTGATCTTGAAAATGTGGAGGAATTTAAGCACAGTATGTTACAAAGTTACAGATCTTTCTTATTATACATTGCTTAAGCCCTATTTAAAACGTTCTGCAACTTTGTAACAGACTGTTATTTTCCATTTGTAAGATCTCCACTTGAAGTCAGTGAATGGAAACATCCAAATTTACACCTAGAGCCTGGAAACCGATCCCGATATATCCACCACACTGAAGGATTAGGTCTAGTGTATCACAGCTATACACCTGTCAGGTGTTTTGTCTCTAGAGGTAAAAGATATGGTTTACATCCACTGACAGCAAGCAGAAATCTTGAAAATGGGGAAGGATTGGAACTAAGTAAGTTACAAAGTTGCAGAACCTCCCTATTATATAAAGATAACACTCTATTCACAGATTTGTAACATGCGGTTTCTCAATTCTTGCACACTGCTTGCTGTCATTGAATGTAAACATAACCATATACATCCGATGGCTGTGATACACTGCACCTAGTCCTGCACATGAGTCAGATGAACATCAACATGGGTTTTAAGCCTCTGGATATAAAAGAGAACGCCTACATGTGCTCACAGCAAGCAGAGATCTTAAAAATGAAGAGGGCTGAAAATGCAGCAGAACTTTCCTATTATACATTGATAAAGCTGTACTGGCAAGCTTCTGCAACATATTCAGTTTCAATTTTTCATCATTTCCATGATCTTTGATTGCTGTCAGTGAATGGTAATATTCCCATTTACATACTGCACCTAGCCCTGCACACGGTGGACATTAGCATTTAAAGGGGTTGTCCAGGCTTAAGCTATTTATGGCCCGTCCTCTGGATAAGATATAAATACCTGAATGGTGGGGACTCACACCCGCCCCTGGACTGATCAGCTGTAAGGAGCCGCTTCCAGACCCCATATTATACAAAATAGAGCGCCGACTGCTACACGGGGATAGAGGTCCTTTCCTCTAATATGTATAGGAAGGGCACCGGACTCTCAGCCCCTCACCGATCAGGTATTTATCCTCAAGATAGACCATAAATAGCTTAAGCCCGGACAACCCCTTTAAACGCCCACACTCACTGACAACAAGCAGAGATCTTGAGACAATGAATAAGACTTACTTATATAAGACCAAAAGACCCCTATAAAGTGAAGATCAGGGGCCTGATGCTCTGCACGGACCGTGACCCTGGTGTCTACACATCCTATAACAAGCTGGAGTGTGGCGGCATCAGTATCGCACCCATCACCCACTCACCGGGATGTACTAACATAACCAAGGCACAGAGTGCACAGGCAAGAAGTACACGCAAAGGGTTAAGTCCGGCTCCCATGCTGCACGCTCATATTGGTCCCTAGTCACAGAGTTATAAGTAAACTGTAGTGCATGCATGACAGATAGTGTAAACATGTAGCCCAATGCAGGGCGGGGGAGGTGGACAATGCACTATTGTGGGGGGGAGGGGTGGTCCGCAGCATTAAGGGGTCTCCAGCATCCCATCTTCTGTCTCCAGTTCGGCTAGCTGCCTCCTTAGTGCGTTGACTCGGACCTGCAGCTCCTTGTTGTATTCTATGATGTGGATCATCTCCTCGTAGGCGTCCTCCAGGAAGCGGGATGATCTATTCCAGCGCAGGAACACCCCTGAGGAGCACAGAATGCAAAGAGTTAAAACCAAGGCAGGAAGAAGAGCCCAAAAAATGGGACACAAAGCCCATGAATCACTGGAGCCCCCACACTCGGCAGATGAAGGGCCACACTTGACAGCAGGGCAGAAAAGAGGAGGAAGTCAGTGGGAGGCAGAATCTGGGTGGAATCCGCCCCCAAATCAGTGTCAAATTCCTGTGTGTGAACAGCCCCTAAGCAGAGCATAACTAAAGTCATGAGTAAGGGGCAATTAATGCTCAGTGACTGATATCTTTGTCATGGTGGTCACATGGGCACTACCAATGAAGCCTGGGTGACAGCCATAGTCCTGCTGGTGATCGCTGACAGTTTAACCATGTACATGCTGCGCTCAGTAGTGACTGCAGAATGTGAAGCGGTTAGACAGAGGGAAGGGGTTCCCCTGTGCCAGCCCCTCAGTCCCACACAACATTGCGGGGTGCCAGGAGGTAAACATGGCAGCTGCAGGCCTGACCATGGCCTCTGGTGTTACCATATACGGAAGCCTATTAGGCCCAGCCAAAGACTGACATGTACAATACCCTGCAATACAGAATATTATACAAGCGACCTAATAAGAAATGTAAATGTAAGTTTAATAAAAATGTTTAAAACACCAAACCAAAAAAAAAAAAAAAAAAAAAAAAAATTATATATATATTATATATACACATATATATACATGCATACACACATACACACACACAGATATATACAGTGCCTTGTGAAAGTATTGGGCCCCCTTGAACTTTTCAACCTTTTGCCACATTTCAGGCTTCAAACATAAAGATATAAAATTTTAATTTTTTGGTGAAGAATCAACAACAAGTGGGACACAATTGTGAAGTGGAACGAAATTTATTGGTTATTTTAAACTTTTCTAAAAAATAAAAAACTGAAAAGTGGGGCGTGCAATATTATTCGGCCCCTTTACTTTCAGTGCAGCAAACTCGCTCCAGAAGTTCAGTGAGGATCTCTGAATGATCCAATGTTGTCCTAAATGACTGATGATGATAAATATAATCCACCTGTGTGTAATCAAGTCTCCGTATAAATGCACCTGCTCTGTGATAGTCTCAGGGTTCTGTTTAAAGCTCAGAGAGCATCATGAAGACCAAGGAACACACCAGGCAGGTCCGTGATACTGTTGTGGAGAAGTTTAAAGCCAGATTTGGATACAAAAAGATTTCCCAAACTTTAAACATTCCAAGGAGTACTGTGCAAGTGATCATATTGAAATGGAAGGAGTATCAGACCACTGCAAATCTACCAAGACCCGGCCGTCCCTCTAAACTTTCATCTCAAACAAGGAGAAGACTGATCAGAGATGCAGCCAAGAGGCCCATGATCACTCTGGATGAACTGCAGAGATCTACAGCTGAGGTGGGAGAGTCTGTCCATAGGACAACAATCAGTCGTACACTGCACAAATCTGGCCTTTATGGAAGAGTGGCAAGAAGAAAGCCATTTCTCAAAGATATCCATAAAAAGCCACAAGCCACCTGGGAGACACACCAAACATGTGGAAGAAGGAGCTCTGGTCAGATGAAACCAAAATCCAACTTTTTGGCCACAATACAAAACGATATGTTTGGCGTAAAAGCAACACAGCTCATCACCCTGAACACACCATCCCCACTGTCACACATGGTGGTGGCAGCATCATGGTTTGGGCCTGCTTTTCTTCAGCAGGGACAGGGAAGATGGTTAAAATTGATGGGAAGATGGATGGAGCCAAATACAGGACCATTCTGGAAGAAAACCTGTTGGAGTCTGCAAAAGACCTGAGACTGGGACGGAGATTTATCTTCCAACAAGACAATGATCCCAAACATAAAGCAAAATCTACAATGGAATGGTTCACAAACACTCTCCATCCAACCTCACTGAGCTCCAGCTGTTTTCCAAGGAAGAATGGGCAAGAATTTCAGTCTCTCGATGTGCAAAACTGATAGAGACATACCCCAAGTGACTTGCAGCTGTAATCACAGCAAAAGGTGGCGCTACAAAGTATTAACTTAAGGGGGCCGAATAATTTGGCACGCCCCACTTTTCAGTTTTTTATTTTTTACAAAAGTTTAAAACATCCAATAAATTTCGTTCCACTTCACGATTGTGTCCCACTTGTTGTTGATTCTTCACCAAAAAATAAAAATTTTATATCCTTATGTTTGAAGCCTGAAATGTGGCAAAAGGTTGAAAAGTTCAAGGGGGCGAATACTTTCACAAGGCACTGTGTGTGTATATAAATATATATATATAAATATATATATATATATATATATATATATATATATATATATATATAAAAACAAACCCCATAGTATATAATGTAAAAATCACAAAAAAAAAAAAAAAACAACCCCACAAATTGAAGGGTAACTACTTTTTTTTCTACTCCCCTCCATAAAGAATTACAATTTTTTTTTTTTTTATACCCACCTTCCAAAAAAAAACCAAAATACATTAAAAGGTTTTTAATGCGTTTTATCTACCCCACAACAGCACCATTAAAAAATACAGCTGGTCTCGGCAAAATCAAGCCAGCTCAATGGAATTTAAAAAAAAAAAAAAAAAGTTCTCAGAAAACAGAAAATTTGAGGCCCTGAAGGCTAAAAATAGGCAGATGATGACTTACCTTCCCACAGCAGCAGACTCTGGGGGGCCACAGAGGGCCAGATGACCAGCCCATTGGCTTCATACAATGGGTTAGTGAATTTGTGGAGCTCGTGGGGTTGGTTCACCCAGGACCAGAGGGACAGCGTCTTCTGCTTTAGCTTCAGCTTACTCCTATAGAGAGAATGTGAACCATGTATCCAGCCAGTGTGTACAGGAGGTACATAAAGCATGGACACTCCTACAGTGTGTACTGTGCCCTAATCACTGCAGATGTATACCAGTACAGGAACGGCACTTACTGACCTGCACCCAATGGGATAAAGGTATGAAAGTAGCAAGGAATAATAACTATTGCGCCTCCAATTTCCAACAGGTAGCACTAGAGATATCGCTTTCTGTGCTTGTGTAATTTACATACTTTTCTCCCATGCAGCATTGCTAGCAAGTCTCCATAGCGACCAGTCTCCTTAAGGAGTGCCATTACCTGCCCAAAGCTGAACTGTACCCAGAATACTAAAGCTCTGGTTAACCATGTAGTAGTCTGGAGTTAAAGGGAAAGTCACCTTTAATGTTAGTATGATTTTTCCAAATTTTTTTGGACAACCCCTGTAAAGAGGAGCAGGCACCAGGTCTGAAAAGCGCAGTGACATCCATCATCTGATCGGCGCTGTGACCCTGAGCATTTTGTCATTCTGTTTATCCATTCCACAGATATAAGCCCTGTGAGTGATTATGTAAATTAGGATCTACTAGTCAAGTGGGCGGTAACACTGTGGTTTCTCTGAAGGCGGGGTCTCTGTGTGCTGTAGGTCATGCAGTGTTACCGCCCACTTGGATAGTAGATCCTAATCTGCAGGGCTTATATCTGTGGAATAGCTGAATGGATTTAGATAAACAGCGGCGATCAGATGATGTCATTGGGCTTTTCAGACCTGGTGACAGGTCCTCTTTACAGGGGGTGCCCCTTCCCAGATGGCAAGGCTCTGGCCAACTCCAGGCATAGTGTATAGAGCGGAGGCCAGCTTTATGGCAGCTGCAATGACTAGGAATTTAAAGGAATATAGCACAAAAAAATGATTATATAAATAACGTATTTCTAATAACCTGCGGATAAGCGGCGCTCAATATGTCTAACGGACACTTATCCCTTCTTCCTATGAAAATCCAACCAGGATTTGACTCAACAATATGGGCCAGATGTGGCAGTACTCAAGAGCAACAGCATAGACAACCCCCAAGTGGCAGGGTGTGCCCAGTGCACCCCACATGACACCCCACTAACCTCTCAAATTCATTGTTGCCCAGAAAGGTGCCAAACTGAGAGGCGTAGGCGTGCTCAAACAGTGTCACCAGGAAGCGCTCATTAAACTCGAAGGAGCAGGGGAACTGGCGGAGGATTTGCCACACGCAGTCCAGGAAGAGCAGGAACGTCGGGGCTTCCCACCTCTGCTTGCTGTTGGAGTAGGCCGACTGGGCGCAGCGATGCTGAAACGGATGACCAGCCTGGCGAGAGAAAACAGGTATCAAAACCCAACGTCATAAGATCGACGCCACAGACGTCATCCGACCCTGCAGTGACGAGCTGGATCAGAGAACAAAAGTGGGCAAAGGAGGCGCTATTGTAAGCTGTGGAAACTGCCAGGTGTGAACAGAAGCAGAGATGACAGCTGGAGGGTGATGGTAAACACAGTATATTGTATTCCCGTGTTGGCGAAGCTATGGCACGTGTGCCAGAGGGGGCACTCAGAGCCCTATCTCTTGGCATTCGTGCCATTGCCCTGATCGCTCACTAACAGGGAATCCGGTACAGGATTCCGTCAGTGAGCGATCGCTTCTTTCAGCTATATGTGCAAATTCACACACAGCTGAAAGCTGTCAGTGTAGGCTGCGGGTCTGTGGCATACACTGACTGCAGAGTGTGACCTCTAATAATAATAATACATTTTATATATATAGCTCCAACATATTCCATAGCACTGTACAATTTGTAGGGTTCAAGTACAGACAAAAAAGATACATTACAAAAGAAATAGTCAATTCACACACTGGGACTGAAGGCCCTGCTCGCAAGAGCTTACAATCTATGAGGACCTCTGTCCCGACTCAGGCGCAATGACATCACTCATCAGCGCCTGCAGTTAGAAGCAGGAGGATGCTCTACGTGGGACTTCAGATAAGTAGTAGATACTACTGTGTGGGGGGGCCCACTGTGGAGCATAGAATACTGTGTGGGGGGCCCACGGTGGAGCATAGAATACTGTGTGGGGGGGCCTACTGTGGAGCATAGAATACTGTGTGGGGGGGCCTACTGTGGAGCATAGAATACTGTGTGGGGGCCACTGTGGAGCATAGAATACTGTGTGGGGGGGCCCACTGTGGAGCATAGAATACTGTGTGGGGGCCACTGTGGAGCATAGAATACTGTGTGGGGGCCACTGTGGAGCACATTGTACCGTCTGGGGATCACTGTGCAGCGTATTGTACTGTGTGGGGTCCCATCACTATTTATATCACACAGTATCTGTTTTATAGCAGACATGTGATATTAGTACAGGCTGTGATAACATTGTGCGGTCACTATAAAACAGATCCTGTGCGATGTAAATAGTGAACATTATTTGTTCAAAAGTACCAAACTCAAAACTATTACCTTTCAGTACAAAGTTGTTTGTATTATTGAAAGCTCTGTAAAGCCCCATTTACATGACTGCATTTTGCGGGTCCGTAACTGTCCACAATTGTGGATCCACACAGTATTAAGGTTAAATTGCCATGCTGACACTTTGCGATAATTTAGTGGGTTTTGGGTTGCAGTTTGGGCACTCTGTCTCTAAAAGTTTGGCCATCACTGGTATATATGCACTCACCTGCAGCCACTCCTTCTCCACCAGGGCCTCGAAACCCCGGATAGTTCTGCACTTGGGCTCCAGGATGATCTGAGCCAATGAGGTCACTTGTAATGTGGAATCCATGCCCTCTGATCCATGCACCAAGACCGATGCTCCCTCTCTATGGGAAGAAGGTAAATTAACCCCTTACAGTGCAGAATCACACAACACATCAGGGGTCTCCAACCTCACAGGCAAGACCAGGACCAAACCATACTATCATTTTTTTTTTTCTTTTCATCTTTTTCCTAAAAACCTTCCACTTGCCCTAGTGCTGCACTGACTGGACTCTCTGCCGCCCCCTTCTTGTCAAACCATGGAGCTGCTGCCACTGTTGTGCCAGATGTGAGGTGTGTAGAGAAGAACCCTCTGTACAGGAGCCATATGTGACTTCCTAAGACATTAGTGGCGCCCTCTACTGGAAGTTTGATGCATTGATATAGTTGCCAGTGCAAGGATGGAAAGAACGACCTGACAACCGGATGCCTTCGGAAATGACAGCGCAACTTTTCTATTTACCATTTTTGATTTTTAGCTCAACTCCCTATGTAAAATACAGAAGTTTCATTTTATTAGAGAATAGGTCATCAATATCTCAGAGGGTCCGACACCTGCTGATCTGTCCTGGCGCTGGTAGCTACTGTGCAGAGCTGCAGTTCCCCGGTGCATACACTATACCGTGGACAGAACAAGCTCTGCACCTATTACTTGAATAGAAACTGCCTGTGCAGTAGCTACCAGCGCCCGCAAGCAGTCGCTTTAGCTGATCGGCGCAGGGTCTGGGTGTCAGATACCGATCTATCATGTGGATGAAAAACGACCTGGGGATGAAAAACCCCTTTAATGCTCCATTTCTCCAGCATTTCCAAGATTTCTGTGCTGTGCGTGAATAAAAACCCATATAGCACTATTACTTCTCACAGCTGAGGGTTTGTTACTATTGTATCTAGGCTATACTTATCCTATCAGATAAATATCTGTCCTGATTGTTTGTTACAAAGTATGAGTCCAGAGGATTCCTTACGCCTCATGTCCATGAATAAAGCACCCATAGCCATGTTGTACCTCAGCCTGTGAGACGTGCTTTGCCCTATCCTATGCTGTGGTGACGTGTCTCTTCCAGGTACCATAGCGTGGTACACATGGTGCCTATACGTCAATCATACAGACCCACAATGCAGTGTGTGGCTACCATGCTGCAGTGTTCATGAGCGCTTGGACTAAAAAAAAAAAAAAAAAAAAATGTAGTAGGGCTGGGTGATTATGACTTAAATCAATGAAATCGGGCATTTTTCTTTGATTACGATTACTTGACTATTATTTAGGCCTGGCCCTTTTACAATAGGAGTATGTGATGAGTGAACCTCGCAAATTTGCCCAGCGGTTTCGTTCGGACCAAACACGGCCAAACCGGACCAGACCCCAGAGAATAAGCGGAAGCCCAGGGGAGGTGAGCAAACATAAAACCCAGTGTCACTCACCTCTCGTGGGCTCCGGTGTTACTCCCTGTTGTCTGCAATGCTTCTGCCTGACGTCCTGTAATTGGGCCTCAGGGGTCACATGGGTCACACCGCGTTGCGACACTTGTGTCTATGCATCACTGCCATGTGACCAACTGAAGCTGAATCACAGGCCTCAGCGGTCCCTGACGTCAGCCAGAAGCGCTGAAGAGAACATGGAGCCACGTCGGAGCCCAGGAGAGGTGAGTAACACTGGTTTATGTTTTATCACCTCCCTTGGGTCTACGATCATTATAATCTGGGGTGTGAAGAGACAGTATAATAGCAATCACCAAAAAAGTTATTAAGTGTAGGATTTTTTTTTTTTGCATTTTTTTTTTTTCACATTTCAGAAAATACAAAAAAAAAAAAAAAAAAAATTATAGAATTTTTAATTAAAATTCATTTAGCTACTAGATATCCCGTAGCACCGTATAATGCTCCAGTATACGAGATAGGGTCGGCTCTCATTCTTAGTCTCCTGATACAGTACACAGGTGATGCTCCCTCTAGTGGCCAACAGTGGGACATATTAAAATGTATTTTAGAATTCTTAAGATTTTCTGAAATGTGAAAAAAAAAATTGAAAATTGCAAAAAAAAAAGTAATCCTAATATTTATAAACAAAAACATACATAAATTTTTTTTAGTTGTTGTTTTTGGTGCCACACTCCCTTTAATATGTCTACTATTGCTTGACACCCTCACCAAGACTCATCAGGTTGTGCAAGGCAGGCGAAAAGTGGCCAATAGATAACCCTGGTGACGCTTATCTATTCACCCCTCGAAGGGCCCCACACGATGCTCACCGGTCAATGCACTGGGCGGCCAGGCAGGCGGTGGTCAGGATCTCCTTGATGTGACTCAGCCAGTTGGAGGCCTCCAGTTTGCTGAGCCAGCGGTCCATGTTGTGGGACTGGTCGTTGCAGGCCTCCACCAGCTTTATCAGACTCTCCTGCAGGATATTAAATCTGTGAATGAAGAAGACAGGAACCATTATACGATATGTACATGGCAACATGGAGCAATGCCAGGGCTGGTGCCACCTATCAGACCTAACATACCAGGGGCACAAAGCTACACCCACAGCCGCAACATCTCCCCCAGACAGTCAGAACTGTGTTTCATCAAGACAAAAAAATATTGATAAAAAAGTCTGCGGTACGAGCAGGATCAGACTACATACGGATTGTTTGTAGTCTGTTACTATAGAGACACACAGGTCTGCTTAAGAGCTGTAGGCCCAGAATGGCCCCAAATCGCATGTTCATACTGACCTGTCCACAGGATAGGCCATCAGTATGTTATCTGTCAGGACCCAGACCTTGCACATGTCATCTGTTCTAGCAGACTCTGGGTGCTGTAAGCTGCTAGTAGATGGGCGGCATGTGCAGCACCGATCCTATTTATGCAATAAGAGTGGAGCAGCAGAGTCATCCACTGCATAGCGGTAGTTCCAGTGAATTATTACTTGCTTATGAGCGGTGCTACAGGTAGCGCCCGTCCACTAGAAGCTTCCTGCACCTGAAGACTGCTAGAACAGATGAGTTTTGCTAGGTCTGTGTGTCAGATGCCGACAGATCACAAACTCATGACCCATCCTGTGGATAGGTCATCATTATGAAAATTCGATTTGGGGTCGGACAACTCCTACTGTAGCAAAAATAATGGTTGTGACTGCTGAGCTGCAATACCAATCACCACCACTATACAATCTATGGCGCTGTGATTGATATTCAGTGAAGCAGCTGCAGCACTCACCTCAATGCTGCAGCTTCTTCCACCAGCTCACACCTGCACCCTACCAATCACATATTGATATCATACAGTCCCCGTTCCTTGCACGGCTCTATACTTTCCCTTCACCTTATATGACAAGGGAAAGGAGGTCAAGGCCCTTACAGGGCATACAAAGCAGCGCCCCCCCATGGTTGTTACGCTATAACCCCTAGAACTTGGATATACTGATCTTCATAGGACGTAAACCTAATGTCTTCCCATATCTCTCCACTGTGAAGTGGCCTGTTAGCAGCCATTTTAGCTGGCTCTGGGTTCGCGAGGAAGACAATTGTGCACATGAGACGCCATGACAGGTTTCTGTTACCGTTCAATGGTCTTGTGAATCCTCCTCCACTGGGGGTAATACGCCTCCTGCTCAAAGCCGCCGCCCTTGGCTCTTGCCTGCTGTGCCACGTTCAGTGTGCGGGTATCTATGATGTATCCTCGCTTTCCGGGTCTTAAAGTGGCGTTAATGAGCTTCTCGTCCTCCTTACAACGTCTGCCATTGGTGCCGGTGAGCGGCTGACTGCTACGCATCATCACCTGCAAGGAAGGGGCGGAGCCTCAAGCGGTGGAACTTACCCTCTATATGTAAGACAACACATGGAAGTCCTGGATTCTTACCTGTAGGGCTTACAATCTAGACATGAGGGACTTGCGTATGAGCTCCATTATGCCTTATACTCTGGTCACATCCAAAGCTGCAACTCCATTATGCCTTATACTCTGGTCACATCCAAAGCTGCAACTCCATTATGCCTTATACTCTGGTCACATCCAAAGCTGCAACTCCATTATGTCTTATACTCTGGTCACATCCAAAGCTGAAACTCCATTATGCCTTATACTCTGGTCACATCCAAAGCTGCAACTCCATTATGTCTTGTACTCTGGTCACATCCAAAGCTGTGTGTTATACTCTGGGCATGCCTCAGTTATATTTTATATTCACAACCAAAGCTGCATTTATGACTGAGCAGCTACGGTGCTGAAATCCCACAATGCCCTTTTCCAGCATACTATTCTCTATGTATAACACTACATCACATCCAAGCACTGGAGATGTGTGGGCACGTAGCTTTGGAGGTGACTAGAGTATAAAACACAACAACAATACCTCCAGTAGATATAAATATCGAATTAACCCCTACTGTCAAATCGTTGTGGGTATATCTGTACCCAGGAAAGCTGGGTGGCAACCAATGCATCTTCCCTAGGTTCCTGAACAGTAAAGCTGCCTACTGAGTGACAAATCTGGCACTCAGAGCCTGAAAAAGCTGGGTGAGGACCCATAATGGTGGGCCTATCAGCTGTCACCCCCAAATTTTCATATAAAGATCTAGAATTTGGAAAATAAATATAAAATAAATCCATTTTTATATATAGTCAGGTGTGGATTAGCCGCCATCGTGTATTACGTGCAGGGGGAAATACTCAGACGCCTCCACACTGAACGGACATTGGGGGTCCGGCCATTACCTCGCAGGTAGTGAAGGAGAAGGCAGAAGATGGCGGCCGTGCGGCAGAGCTGACAGAGCGCTGCGGGCAGTGATTGATGATCTGATTTGCTGTGCGGGGAGAGCTCAGTCCACAATCAATTCATGCACAATGAGGGCAGCGACAACGCTGCGGGGGGAGGCGAGGGCCGCACTTGTCAGGATTCACACTGCAGTACTGGGGGAAGGGGGTCACATACTTATCGTATATATCACATATATACATATATTCTAGTAATATATGTCTATTCTAGTGATATATATCTCCATAATATATCAAAGGGGTGGAAGGCATCAGAGCCGTCATGGGGACAGTCACATGGGAGACATGGCCGGGGTTCTGAACTGTGCCCTGTCCTCAAACATCACCACATGACAGGTCACTAGCGCCTACACAATCAGCACACACCTCTCCTAAAACACTCTGTGCTGCTGGGGACCCTTTTTGGGGCCTACTACGTCCATCCCGCCATGTCACATAACACGCATTTCTGTCTTCACTACCATCAATACTAAAATACTCTGCGCTGCTGAGGACCTGCTCCTTCCAGTATGTAACTCTAAGGCTAGATTAAGATGACCAAGGTGCAAAACAGCCAAGAGGCACCAGTTTTCAGCTTTCCTGGGAACAGATATACCCTCAAAATCAAGCAACTCCATTAATCCAGAATATGATGGTCCAGAACCCCCTCCCCCATAAATTGGGGTCTAACCCAGCTTCTCTAATGGGCAGTGTATGGCTTCTACCCTCTTCATTTAAATTGGGAGATGCCACACAAGTGCCCCATGTAGCACAGGATCAGTACAGGATAAGTAATGTAATGTATGTACACAGTGACTGCACCAGCAGAATAGTGAGTGCAGCTCTGGAGTATAATACAGGATGTAACTCAGGATCAGTACAGGATAAGTAATGTAATGTATGTACACAGTGACTGCACCAGCAGAATAGTGAGCGCAGCTCTGGAGTATAATACAGGATGTAACTCAGGATCAGTACAGGATAAGTAATGTAATGTATGTACACAGTGACTGTACCAGCAGAATAGTGAGTGCAGCTCTGGAGTATAATACAGGATGTAACTCAGGATCAGTACAGGATAAGTAATGTAATGTATGTACACAGTGACTGCACCAGCAGAATAGTGAGTGCAGCTCTGGAGTATAATACAGGATGTAACTCAGGATCAGTACAGGATAAGTAATGTAATGTATGTACACAGTGACTGCACCAGCAGAATAGTGAGTGCAGCTCTGGAGTATAATACAGGATGTAACTCAGGATCAGTACAGGATAAGTAATGTAATGTATGTACACAGTAACTACACCAGCAGAATAGTGAGTGCAGCTCTGGAGTATAATACAGGATGTAACTCAGGATCAGTACAGGATAAGTAATGTATGTACACAGTGACTGTACCAGCAGAATAGTGAGTGCAGCTCTGGAGTATAATACAGGATGTAACTCAGGACCAGTACAGGATAAGTAATGTAATGTATGTACACAGTGACTGCACCAGCAGAATAGTGAGTGCAGCTCTGGAGTATAATACAGGATGTAACTCAGGATCAGTACAGGATAAGTAATGTAATGTATGTACACAGTGACTGCACCAGCAGAATAGTGAGCGCAGCTCTGGAGTATAATACAGGATGTAACTCAGGATCAGTACAGGATAAGTAATGTAATGTATGTACACAGTGACTGCACCAGCAGAATAGTGAGTGCAGCTCTGGAGTATAATACAGGATATAACTCAGGATCAGTACAGGATAAGTAATGTAATGTATGTACACAGTGACTACACCAGCAGAATAGTGAGTGCAGCTCTGGAGTATAATACACAATGTAACTCAGGATCAGTACAGGATAAGTAATGTAATGTATGTACACAGTGACTGCACCAGCAGAATAGTGAGTGCAGCTCTGGAGTATAATACAGGATAAAACTCAGGATCAGTACAGGATAAGTAATGTAATGTATGTACACAGTGACTGTACCAGCAGAATAGTGAGTGCAGCTCTGGAGTATAATACAGGATGTAACTCAGGATCAGTACAGGATAAGTAATGTAATGTATGTACACAGTGACTGCACCAGCAGAATAGTGAGCGCAGCTCTGGAGTATAATACAGGATGTAACTCAGGATCAGTACAGGAGAAGTAATGTATGTACGCAGTGACTGCACCAGCAGAATAGTGAGTGCAGCTCTGGAGTATAATACAGGATATAACTCAGGATCAGTACAGGATAAGTAATGTAATGTATGTACACAGTGACTGTACCAGCAGAATAGTGAGTGCAGCTCTGGAGTATAATACAGGATGTAACTCAGGATCAGTACAGGATAAGTAATGTAATGTATGTACACAGTGACTGTACCAGCAGAATAGTGAGCGCAGCTCTGGCGTATAATACAGGATGTAACTCAGGATCAGTACAGGATAAGTAATGTAATGTATGTACACAGTGACTGTACCAGCAGAATAGTGAGTGCAGCTCTGGAGTATAATACAGGATGTAACTCAGGATCAGTACAGGATAAGTAATGTAATGTATGTACACAGTGACTGTACCAGCAGAATAGTGAGCGCAGCTCTGGAGTATAATACACAATGTAACTCAGGATCAGTACAGGATAAGTAATGTAATGTACAGGTAGTGAGTGCAGCTCTGGAGTATAATACAAAATACAATAAGAATATATCTGACATGTTGTATGGTGACAGAGTTACTTACTGGTTTGTTACACTAAGCACTCAGTTATCAGATAATCACTCACATACTTACCATGCCATTC
This sequence comes from Leptodactylus fallax, assembly GCA_947044405.1. NCBI lineage: Eukaryota > Metazoa > Chordata > Amphibia > Anura > Leptodactylidae > Leptodactylus > Leptodactylus fallax. The sequence goes on along the minus strand of CAMRHE010000375.1, from coordinate 58,466 downwards.
TTCCTGTGGTAATAGCTCAGCACTGGGAATCGCCCTCCTTGTCTGAATGCCGCCACCTTACGCAGAGAGTCATCGTCAATGGACTTGGGTACAATGACCATCGTGGGGTAGGACTGACAGACGGAGAAGTCTTGGTTCACGTCACTCAATCTCCAGTCTTCAGTCTAATGAAGTGTTACATGAAAGTGAAGGGAAAGATACATAGTGAACATGGTCTTCATTTTACAGCACATACCCCCCACCGCCAGTCCTCTCCCCAGAATAGAAGCCGCCCTTTTCCATCTATAGGAAATACCCAGTTATCCAGCTTTCCCAGATTCCTGCATGTCAAATGTATCCACTCCTTATTCCTTACAGGTTGTGATCTCCTATGGCCAAGGTTCTTACACATGATTTAAAGGGCCACACACATACACACATTTGGGGTGCACACTGCCTTGCCCCATGACACATGTAGACTGCAGCATATGACCTGTGGTTATTTTCCCTGGCTCAGCAGGTTCTGATCGGAGCGTCTGCAGTTTCTCTGTTTCCTTCCTCCATTTCCTTTTATCCTAATCTCTCGGTAGCAGCATAGCAGCGATAAAACCGGCCACACACACATATATATATATATATAACTAGACGATACGATATCTGACCACAGAACATTATTTTTGGTGACCATCTAATGTGCATGGGGGGGGCGACAGGTTGCCTTGACAGCTGGGAGCCTATGGAAGACCTCTAGTCCAGCCATAAGCAGTGTGTAATAGAAATTAAAGGATTTCACTATATAGTGCTATACAGTTGTATGGCAGTATACTGTAGGGGTGATCAGACTCCCTAGGGTTAGAATAAAAAAAAAAAAAAAATACATAAATGTAGAAAAAAATAATATATATATATATATATATATGCATAAAAAATATATATTTTAAAAGTTTAAAATCACCCCCTTCCCATAGATTCCATATAAAAATAAAAAATTAAGAAACACTGCAGCAGCAAAAAAATAAATAAAAAAAACCCAACATACTCTATCTCCCAAAATAGTAGAAATAAAAATACAAAAAAAAAAAAAATAATAATATGTCTTACATGGAAATATAAAAAAAATCGTTATGGGTGTCAGAATACGGCGACTTAAAGAACCTGTCCGCATTTTCAACTTTTGCAAAGCAACGTATGATTTTGGCCAAACGCACTGAGGAATTGTTATTGTTAAAGGGGGTTGTCAAAAGGCCCGTCGTGCGACCGAATAAATAAAAAAAGAAACCTGTAAGAAAATGGCACATTTTTTCCTCACTCCACCCCACTTGCAAGATCTCTGCTTCATGTCAGTAACTGTGAACAACCTAGTTTACATCTTGATGCTGAAAACCCTGTACAGACCTAATGCTTCTCACAGCTGAAGGTTTGTTACAATTGTATCCAGTTTATACAATCCTCTGTGAGATAAATATTCTGGACTCCAAACTGATAAACCTGACCTACACTGATACATTGTAACAAACTAGAGAGATTTGTGCAGCCGTGCTGTGTTTAACAAGGAATTTTCTGTACTGGATAGAACTGTGACAAACCCTCCGCTGTGAGAAGTATCATTCCACATTCCTGTTTACGGACAGAAAGCAGAGACACCGATGACAAGTCCAAGGACCTGGAGGACTCACCTCAGAGGAGAGAAGCTCAAACTCCTGCTCAGGAAGGAAAGAGCTCCAGCCGTCCTCGGTCACCTCAAACATGGGGCGGTAGAAGAACGGATACATCAGAGTGATGGAGTCCAGTGTGGACAAGGCCTGAGGAGAGAAGAGGCGGACCTGTCAGCCATCTACTAAAAACTGAAATCTGTGTCCTCATACATACAGCGCCAGCCACAGTGTCCCCCCCTCCTCATACATACAGCGCCAGCCACAGTGTCCCCCCTCCTCATACATACAGCGCCAGCCACAGTGTCCCCCCATCATACAGCGCCAGCCACAGTGTCCCCCCCTCCTCATACATACAGCGCCAGCCACAGTGTCCCCCCTCCTCATACATACAGCGCCAGCCACAGTGTCCCCCCTCCTCATACATACAGCGCCAGCCACAGTGTCCCCCCCATCATACAGCGCCAGCCACAGTGTCCCCCCTCCTCATACATACAGCGCCAGCCACAGTGTCCCCCCTCCTCATACATACAGCGTGACACGACGTGGAGCACACTCTATACGGCGACACGACGTGGAGCACACTCTATACGGCGACACGACGTGGAGCACACTCTATACGGCGACACGACGTGGAGCACACTCTATACGGCGACACGACGTGGAGCACACTCTATACGGCGACACGACGTGGAGCACACTCTATACGGCGACACGACGTGGAGCACACTCTATACGGCGACACGACGTGGAGCACACTCTATACGGCGACACGACGTGGAGCACACTCTATACGGCGACACGACGTGGAGCACACTCTATACGGCGACACGACGTGGAGCACACTCTATACGGCGACACGACGTGGAGCACACTCTATACGGCGACACGACGTGGAGCACACTCTATACGGTGACACGCCGTGGAGCACACTCTATACGGCGACATGACGGTGGAGCACACTTTATACGGTGACACGACGTGGAGCACATTCAATATGGCGGAGGGCCCTCACCTCTATGGAGCTGGCGATGTTCAGGCACTCGTCCATCCCGGTGATCTCCAGCTGGATTATACGCAGGTCCTTACATTTTATGGTGATGGTCCCGGAGGAGCCGACAAACCTGACAACAGCAAATAATGACAGAATTATAAGCAGACACCAGGGGGCAGTAGTGGTCTCACAGACCCACCATCTCCATACAGGGATTGGGTAGTCACATGCCGGATGCTGCACCTGTTGCTAGGCAACCTGCTAATCCAGTCCTGGAAAGGATCTGTAAACCTGATTCAGCAGCCAGCAGCACTGAGGCCGGGGTATGCTGGGAGTTGTAGTCCCACAGCAGCTGCTGACCCCTGTATGAGGGCACATACATATATACTCAGGTATAGCCAGTGTATATAGTACCGTACCTCTTCTCAATGGAGTCTATGTTGGAGTGCAGTAACCACAGCTCCTCACTGTTGTCCTGCCTGGAGCTCAGGATCAGGTGGTGACCCGTCAGGCACAAGGTACCGCCCACTGTCGGGTGGAAAGGCCTGTGAAGCTGCACCTTATCCACCCGGGGCGTCTTAATAAGCTCGGCGAACTCCATACTGGAAGCAGAGCCCGTCCTGCCCTATACACCGGTCCTACCCGTCATCACCGGACCGACTACAGGCCACAGCCCGTCCCTACCACCAGTGCGCCTGCGCAACCTTCTCCTCTATATACACGTACTAAGCTGCACTGCGCATGCGCAAAGGAATCTGTTTTTCAGTCATGTAGTTCCTCCTGTACCGTCTGTGGACGGCAGGTGGCGCTGGTTAAAAAGCAGACAATACACATAGGCGCGGTATATAGAAGAGGCACCTGGGGGCCTCAGATGGTTTGTAATCGGAAACTTTATTTAAAAATGTATAATCTACTAATATAAAAGTGTATCATAAATCCTAGCTATAGCATAAGTTATCATGGAAGTGACAGGATGGGGCTGGATTTTTAAAGGGGTTGCACAAAATATGAAAAAAAAAAACAGGAAATGGCATAAATTTTAAAAAAATGGCGTATGTACCCACCACCGATTCCCCGCCACCTCTGTATACCGCTCAGGCCAGTGATTGGCTGCAGCATGAAGGATATACAGCACAAGTCCCAGGGAGCTTGCTGGGTGGTGTAGTTCCCCAGGTCCACATCAGGGTATGTTTACACAGAACAGAACCTGGAACTGATTTTGACAGGGATTCCGATTGTTTTCAATGGGAGGCAGTGATGAAAGTTTCTTTTTTTTTCAGCGCGTTGAAAAAATAAGCGTCCTGGTTGATCTTGCCATGGTTTCTGCTCTGGGGCCCGCGACTTTAGGGACCCCGTCAGCCCCCCTGCTGCTTTTTATTTTTCAATAGGCTGTTACCAGCACGTAAGGGCTGCTATTTACTTACCAATGCTCGCTCCTGCCTATGGCCGCCTCCACTTTAAGGGGCGTACTTACTGTATGGAAGCCTGTAAAGGGTGGCAGTTACTGTAGAGTGGCCACTAAAGGGGGCACTTACTGCATGGAGTCCTATAAAGGGGCAGTAAAGTGAGCATTTACTGTGTGGAGGCCAGTAAAGGAGGCAACATATTGTATCAGGGACAATAAGGAGGCAATATAACGTGTGTGGCCAGTAAAGGGGGAGCTAAACCATTTGGGGGGTAAGGACAGCTTCATACCATACCTCCCAACCGTCCTGGATTCAGTGGGACAGTCCTGGATTTAAAATCCTGTCCCGCTATCCCAGTCAGCGGGAGGTATGTCCGGAGGACGCAGATGAGTTGAATACATTGATGAAGTGGGAGCCATCTGTGGACAGCTCCTGCTTCACCACTGTGCCCCTGCCTGCTCCAGCCCCGGGAGCTGTAGACATAATGTGATGACATCACTCACATCATGCCAGCTCCCTGAACACTCCGAGAGGAGACAGCAGACTAAGCAGCGGGGGAGTGAGGAGAGGTGAGTATTAGTGTTTTTATTATGTTAAACTTTGGGGGCAAATGGAGGGAGGGCATTAAAATGGTGGCAGAGGAAGGGGGGACATTAAACTGGGGGCAGATGAAGGGGGACATTAAACTTGGGGCAGATGAAGGGGGGACATTAAACTGGTGCCAGATGGAGGGGGAACATTAAACTGGGGGCAGATGAATGGTGGACATTAAACTGGGGGAAGATGGAGGGGATATTAAACTGGGGGCAGATGTAGGTGACATTAAACTGAGCGCAGCTGGAGGGGGACATTAAATAGTGGGGATTGCTGGATGGGGACAATAAAGTGGGGGCAACTGGAGGAGGACATTAAACCGTGGGAGTAGCTGAAGGGGGACATGTCCAGCTCTAGTTGTCCCCAGTTTAATGTCCCCTCCAGCTACCCTTACGGATTAATGTCACCCTCCAGCTCCACCCAGTTTAATGTCACCCTTCAACTACCGCCATGGTTTAATGTCCCCCTCCAGCTGCCCCATAGTTTAATGTCCCCTTTTAGTTTCCCCCAGTTTAAACTGGGGCACCAGGAGAGGGACTTCATACTGTGGGGCAATTGGAGGGGAACACTATAATGTGGGGGCATATCATGTTAGGGTGACTGTAGGAGCATTATACTGTGTGGAAAGAAAAATGGATGAGAATGGACGGAGGCAACATAGAACTGGGTGAAGCTAAATTTGCATATAGCGCACTGCACATTGTGTCCCTCTTTCTGTCCTTTGAAAGTTGGGAGGTATGTTTATACCATGTGGGCCCAGTCAAAAGTTTGCTATGAAGCCCAGTCTTTCCAACTTACACCCCTGGGTTAGACTTTGTGTCATTGAGAATATTGGTATATTTTATAGGGCAGCGGGCCTCTGGGATCCCCTCAGGGTCTCGGGCTCAATAGCGATTGCTACCTCTGCACCCTCTATAGCTACACTCCTGTATATGAGACTAATCAGCGTGCGCACAAGGCCAGTTTTTGGAGAGGAATCTGAGACAGAGAACAGCCTCAAATTCTCCTCCAAAATCCTCCATGTGAATAGAGTAGAGGAGAAGATGGCTGCCCCCATAATCATGTACAGAAAATAGAATAAAAAAAAAAATCTACAACCTGAAAATAAGAAGATATTAGAAAAAAAAATCATATATTTCATATCTCTGGTTTTACTAAGTTAAAAAAAAATTGAGACAGTCCCTTTAAGGGTAGGGCTCAACAGCAATATGGCGGCATTATCATGACATTTTTTATGTAAGGACACCGTATTAATAAAAGCACATTCCAAATCCACGTCACAAAAAGAGGCCTGGCACCGGGAGTGCGCCAGGTGTTCCAGATGCCAACTTTGGTTAATAGAAGGGATCAGAAGTGCGTTTCCTGACTCCCCCACAGGCAACACAACAATGACTCCCCTTTCTTCTCTGTGGTGCTATACATATACAGTCTGCACATGGATGTAGTCACTGGAGAGAGAGGTGGGGGGAGTCACTCTTGTCTACAGTTGGCCTGGTGAGAGAAAATCGCAGGGACTGACTGCGGTCTGGGACACAGGAGCACCGGGGACAGGTATGTTTTTTTTTTTTTTTTCCACCTTCCCCAGCCTCCTGCCCCAATACTAAAATATCCTGGACAACCCTTTTAAAGCAGATGGCCCCCTCTTGCATTACACTTTCATGAGCCCGCCTACTCATTTCCCAAAATCTGTCAATAGAGGAGGAACATATTCATCTCCCACTTACCATGATGTGACCCCAGTGAACTCCGTTTCACATGTCCCCAGCTTTTCTATCTATCCAAATGTGGATTGGTTCTAAATTTAGGTCCTAAAGCAGGTAGCACAAAAATTAAAAATATCCCAATGTTCTTGGTTCAATAAATTCTGTAGTGGAAGTGAATAAATATGTATCCTGCATGTGTCTGCCCGCTCCCCAGTACAAGCCTAATAGCCCCATTTATCACAGCGCCCGTCTTACTGGTAAATAGCAAGGCTTATCCCAGGGGACCCAGTCTGAATTGGTGTCATAATATCTTTTTCTTTGTAGTAATTCCTGGTGATTTATATAAGGTTGTGTAAAAAGTGTCTAAGAATCAGCAGTAATTGTGAAGGCATCCCGAGCAGTGTCAACTGACAGGGAAAATATTAAGGAGCATTTATAAATAGTAAAAAAATAACCCATGATTCCTTATTAGTAATATGGCGCCATATTGAAATAACGTTTGAAAAATGTAGGAGTACCGTGGTCTACCTAGACAATATGACTACTATAACTTCCTCTTATGTACAAGAATATAACTACTATAATACTGCTCCTATATACAAGAATATAACTACTATAATACTACTCCCATGTACAAGAATATAACTACTATAATACTGCCTCCTATGTACAAGAATATAACTACTATAATACTGCTATTATGTACAAGAATATAACTTCTATAATACTGCCCCCTATGTACAAGAATATAACTACTATAATACTGCTCCTATGTAGAACACTATAACTACTATAATACTGCTCCTATGTACAAGAATATAACTACTATAATACTGCCTCCTATGTACTAGAATATAACTACTATAATACTGCTCCTATGTACAAGAATATAACTACTATAATACTGCTCCTATGTAGAACACTATAACTACTATAATACTGCTCCTATGTACTGTACAAGAATATAACTACTATAATACTGCCTCCTATGTACAAGAATATAACTACTATAATACTGCTCCTATGTAGAACACTATAACTACTATAATACTGCTCCTATGTACAAGAATATAACTACTATAATACTGCCTCCTATGTACAAGAATATAACTACTATAATACTGCTCCTATGTACAAGAATATAACTACTATAATACTGCTCCTATGTAGAACACTATAACTACTATAATACTGCTCCTATGTACTGTACAAGAATATAACTACTATAATACTGCCTCCTATGTACAAGAATATAACTACTATAATACTGCTCCTATGTGCAAGAATATAACTACTATAATACTGCTCCTATGTACAAGAATATAACTACTATAATACTACCTCCTATGTACAAGAATATAACTACTATAATACTGCTCCTATGTACAAGAATATAACTACTATAATACTGCCCCCTATGTACAAGAATATAACTACTATAATACTGCTCCTATGTACAAGAATATAACTACTATAATACTGCCCTATGTACAAGAATATAACTACTATAATACTGCCCTATGTACAAGAATATAACTACTATAATACTGCCCCTATGTACAAGAATATAACTACTATAATATTGCCCCCTATGTACAAGAATATAACTACTATAATACTGCCCCTATGTACAAGAATATAACTACTATAATATTGCCCCCTATGTACAAGAATATAACTACTATAATACTGCCTCCTATGTACAAGAATATAACTACTATAATACTGCCTCCTATGTACAAGAATATAACTACTATAATACTGCACCCTATGTACAAGAATATAACTACTATAATACTGCCCCCTATGTACAAGAATATAACTACTATAATACTGCTCCTATGTACAAGAATATAACCACTATAATACTGCTCCTATGTACCAAAATATAAATATTATAATACTCCTCTTCTAAAAAAAAAATATAACTATTTTAATACTCCTCCTATATACAAAAATATAACTACTATAATACTGCTCCTATGTACAAGAATATAACTACTATAATACTGCTCCTATGAACAAGAATATAACTACTTTAATACTGCTCCTATGTACAAGAATATAACTACTATAATACCGCCCCTATGTACAAGAATATAACTACTATAATACTGCTCTTATGTGCAAGAATATACTGTAACTACTATAATACTACTCCTACAGTTGTGCTAAAAAGTTTGCATACCCTGGCAGATTTTTTGGATTTTTGGCCTTTTTTCAGAGAATATGAATGATAACACAAAAACTTTTTCTCCACTCATGGTTAGTGGTTGGTTGAAGCCATTTATTGTCAAACTTCTGTGTTTTCTCTTTTTAAATCATAATGACAACCAAAAACATCAAAATGACCCTGTTCAAAAGTTCACATATCCTGGTGATTTTGGCCTGATAACATCCCCAGAAGTTGACACAAAGGGGTTTGAATGGCTACTAAAGGTAACCTCCTCACCTGTGACCTGTTTGCTTGTAATCAGTGTGTGCATAACAGCTGAGTGATTTTCTGGGATCCAGACAGACTGTTGCATCTTTCCTCCAGCCACTGACGTTTCTGGATTGTGAGTCATGGGGAAAGCAAAAGAATTGTCCACGGATCTACGGGAAAAGGTAGTTGAACTGTATAAAACAGGAAAGGGATACAAAAAGATATCCAAGGAATTGATAATACCAGTCAGCAGTGTTCAAACTGTGACTAACAAATGGAAACTCAGGGGCTCTGTAAAAACCAAACCACGGTCAGGTAGACCAACCAAAATTTCAGCTACAACTACCTGGAAAATTATTTGGGATGCAAAGAAAAACCCATACATAATATCAGCTGAAATACAGGACTCTCTGAAAGCTATCGGTGTGGCTGTTTCAAGATGCACAATAAGGAGGCACTGGAAATAAAATGGGCTGCATGGTCGAGTTGCCAGAAGAAAGCCATTACTGCGCAAATGCCACAAAGAATCTCACCTTCAATATGCCAAACAGCACAGAGACAAGCCTCAAAACTTCTGGAACAAGATAATTTGGAGTGATGAGACAATAATTGAACTTTTTGGCCACAACTATAAACGTTACATTTGGAGAGGTGTCAACAAGGCCTAAGATGAAAGGAACACCATTCCTACTGTAAAGCACGGAGGTGGATTACTGATGTGGGGATGTGTGAGCTTCAAAGGCACAGGAAACTTGGTCAAAGTTGAAGGAAAGATGAATGCGGCACGTTATCAGCAAATACTGGAGGCAAATCTGCCCTCATCAGCCAGGAAGCTGCGCATGGGACGTACTTGGACGTTCCAACATGACAACGATCCAAAACACAAGGCCAAGTCGACCTGTCATTGGCTACAGCAGAAGAAAGTGAAGGTTCTGGAGTGGCCATCTCAGTCTCCTGACCTCACTATCATTGAGCCACTCTGGGGAGATCTCAAGCGCGCAGGACATGCAAGACAGCCCAGGAATTTACAGGAACTGGAGACTTTTTGCCAAGAAGAATGGGCAGTTTTACCATCTGAGAAAATAAAGAGCCTCATCCACAACTACCACAAAAGACTACAAGCTGTCATTGATGTTAGAGGGGGCAATACACAGTATTAAGAACTGGGGGATGTGAACTTTTGAACAGGGTCATTTTGATGTTTTTGGTTGTCATTATGATTTAAAAAGAGAAAACACAGAAGTTTGACAATAAATGGCTTTAACCACCCACTAACCATGAGTGGAGAAAAAGTGTGTGTTATTCTATTCTCTGAAAAAAGGCCAAAAAACAAAAAAAATCTGCCGGTGTATGTAAACTTTTTAGCACAACTGTACAACAGACGCAGAAACCCACAACTGTCCCTGAGCTGCAGCGTGAAGCCCAGTTACCAGCAGAGGAACCACAAATCCCAGCAGAAAACTGTACAGCATCAGGACAGTAGACATGTGTCAGGGTGATGTGGTGACGCAGCAAAGCTCTGTTGTTGGGGCACAGACTGGGGGCAGTGATGACACTGTGACTATACCTGAGGGGTCTGTAGATAATACACAGTCTGTGTGGGATATAGATCTTGATAATCTCATAGAGGTGGATAGGGGGCAGGAGGTTATACAGAATAATATATCCAATTTCCCTCTTCTAACATCAGGCACATAAGGTTTGACAGGCTCCTTTAGAGCAGACCCTCACCCTCATAATCGTGACAGTGCGCCTGTCAGGAACCTCCCAGAAACGCCTGGAGCCGTGAAGTTCTGTCCTTCCCCTCTGGCGCTCACTAAACAGGCCAGGTGATTGAGAGGAGCAATGTGGTGAGGCGCTAAGGAAGATCTCCCAGACAGGAGGTTTGTGGTGAGGGAGCTCCTGTGTCACCAGATGGGGTTCACACCAGCTGACATCCTTGCCGTAATAAACCTACCGGACAGACAGGGCTATGACATCAGCTTTAAGCTAATGTCTAGTCTGGATAGGTTCTTGGCAAATTACACCAGGCTCAGGGACACAGATGGTTGGAGTAAATTTACTTTTATTCCTATTTCCAGGCCAGATACCGTTATGGTTAATGTCATTGTCTGGAACAAATCTGTTCCCCCCAGGATATTGTGGTATGGCTCAGAAGACATTGTGACCTGAAGTCTGACCTCACCAAAAATAGAGATACTGACGCTATCTGGACCGGAGGGTGGAAGGTTCTGGTAAAACTGCGCCAACATAACAACATCACATCACATCTGCCAAACTCCTTCATTGGCAGAGAAAAAAGGCGTCTGTTTCTATTCTGGTAACCCCAGAAAGTGCTTCAAGTGTGGTAAGACTGGGCATGTGGCGAATGTGTGCATGGTGGTCAAGTGGAGCTCGGCCATGTCAATGCCAACTGCCAGAACATCCATTGTAATCTATGTGAGCATATGGGTCACAAAACGTCATGAAAAAAGTTAGTAATGGAGCAGGAGTGATGGTCTTGTCGAATAGATATGATGTCAGAGTCAGATGGTGACTATGAGAGAGAGCTGCAGAGAATTGATGGAGAATGTGAAGAAGACACAGGGCACCCCTCAACAAAACGGAAGCCCATTGCTGTGGAGGCCTTAGTAGAGTCTGACATGGAGACTGGTGGTAGACAGGGAGACTCAGACTATGACTTATGATGGCGGTAACATCTCTGCTCCTTTTCTGCTGTGTTTTGATGGCTGGGTTCTCTTTAACAATTTCTTCCAACAATGTGAATAGCATCAAAGTAAGAAGGCCGAGACATGCTGTCCACTGATGACCTAATGACATTGAAGTCTCTCACCATTACCACAGAAATAGAGGTGAAAAGATATTGCTTGACCTCATTTAATAACTGGACTCTTTCAGCTACTGTCTGTGGGCCATAGATGTTAATGAAGCGGAGCCTCCTACCATGGACAGTGGCCTCCAGAACCAGACATCTTCCCATATGGTCCTCTGTTATCCTGTGTACAGTGACATCAGTGGTGTTAAATAATATGGCTACTCCAGCATAAGGCTCTACAGCCAGTGACCAGTAAGAAGGACTAGACGGCCATTCTCTCTCAGCCTCACATAGACGTGTCTCCTGTAGGAAGATGACATCCACATCCACGTATCTGAGGTGATCATAAACAGTTCCTCCTGCAGAGCCGGGGCCAAGGACTCCAGAGTCCTTAATAACGTCATTCTGAAGGCCAGTTTAAGTCATGTATTCACACAAGGTGGGCGGAAACCTAAATTTACATAGTGTTGTGCTGGGCGGCGCAGCAGGATAGACATGGGCTTTGTAAATCCTACAGAAGTTGTTATTGGAATAATGGAAAAAAACTGTCCCATATTCAGATCATCTGGCCTTGTACTTGTGCTTGGGCACCACTAAGCATTCTGACACTGATAGGGGGTTAGTCTGCTAGATGAGGGTCATATCCAGAAATGAGTTCACTCTCTTTTACAGATTCAACTAGAAAAAGTGGATTTCTATGACAACATGGCTGACTGGTGGGAGGATGTCAAGGAGAAGATCAGATCCCTCTTAAGGAGATTGTCAGTTAAGAAGGAGAAGAATAAGTATAGCCAATATCTCAGGCTGCAGAAAGAATTAGAGTCACTCTATTCGGGGAGCGGGGTAAACCAACAGAAGATCAACTAATTGTAATCTGAGATCAGTCAGGTATACATCCCTGGTTCTTGAATGGGATTATGGGTCCTTAGGGGCGCCCGATCCTTTTGAGAATTGCCGGGAGCAGGTGCCAAATAAATCAGTCACAGGTCTCGCTGACTCTTAGAGTGTTTTGCAGGAATCTTGAGAGGGTTACCTGGGGGTGGTGAGATCTTACTATGCTGACTTGTTTTAGAAGAAGATTTTGGATAGAGAGAAGGTGGCTCAATTCTGGGAAGCAACTCCGGGTCCTGATACTGATAATTTGGATTTTTCTCCTTTGACAGCAGAATTGACGGTAAAGGAGGTGAAAGAGGCCATAGATAAGTTACATCTGAAGAAGGCACCAGGTCCTGATGGTATTACAGCTGAATTCTACAAAAAATTCAGAGACCTCTTAGCTCCAGTCCTCATGGATGTGTACATAACCAGTCTAGAAAATCACCTGATGCCTCCATCCATGAGAGTGTCCTCCTTGATTCTGCTGTCTAAAGGTAAAGAGCCTAGTGACATCAAGAATTGGAGTGTGAGGGGTTAAGTCCCCCCTGGGATGGATGTCACCGTAAGCCTAATTAAATAAATAACTAGTTTCGAGCGCTCGGGAAACAAGACGTACACAGGTATCGTGTATGAACAGTTTCTTCTTTATTGCGTAGTTCAATACAGTTTTAAAGGTAAGCTCAGTTACATAACAGTCATGTGATCAATGTACATATATGGGTTTTCCAGTTCCGTTACCAGACAAAGTTGTTCAGTTTCCCATCACCCTAGATGTTTCCTTTTCACCCAGTCTAAATGTCCTCCTTATCTTTCCTGAGAATGGTACATCTCTGAGAACAGCAGAACTGTTGATATTCAGACCCTGAGATTATATTCTATCTCTAAACTATTTAGTCTGCATGGAGAACATTTCACCCTGTGTCTTCTATATACTGCATTATAAAATATAATACAAGTCATGCTTTAACCCTTACAGGAGGAAGATTGACCTCTTGAATGTTGACAGGCAAAAATTCTGTTTTCTCGGTAAGTTTGTTTGTCCCCGAAACTGTTGGCAGGCTCTCAGTTTGGCACAGTTAACTGCTCCAGAAATGTTCCACCCTTTATCTCGATAAAGGAGATGTTTGAGAGATGTAAAGCTCTGAGGTGTGGGAGATATGTTGTAAGTCTTGACCAGGCTATGGCCTTTGACAGAGTAGACCATGAGTATCTATGGGCCACTCTGACAAAGTACGGTATTTCGGAACAATTTATAGATTGGCTGAGAACTTTATATTGTGAGGCGGAGAGCTTTCCTCTCATCAATGGTGGGCAGGGTGACAGGGTTGATGCGGGGGTGAGACAGAGTTGCACACTGAGTCCATTAACTGTATGTGTTTTCCATAGACCCGTTTCTTAGGTCACTGCAGGAGTGTGATTTTCAGGGGGTGCCGGTCCCCCACTGCTTGTCTCTGAGAGTTGTTGCCTATGCGGATGATGTGACTGTGGTGATATCTGAGCCTCATGAGGTGGAGATGTTGTCTGCGACCATCAAAAGTTACTCAGAGGCCTCAGGGTCTCTGGTCAACCTTGAAAAGAGTCAAGCTCTCTGGACAGATTACACTGATCCTGTTTTCGATCTGCCACAGTTTGCTCAGGCCTCCTTCTATATTAAGATCCTTGGGATTAAATTTAGGAGGGATGATAATGACAAAATAAATTGGGAAGAAAAGTTTGAATCTAGAAATGCAAAGGTTCAGTGATGGAAGAACTGGAGGCTGACCTATAAGGAAAGGGTTAAAATGTTGAAGACTTACCTGGTCCCTGTCTTCTTGTACGTCTCTGTTGTCTTTCCTTTGCCAGAATCTTTCTCCGCTAGGCTCTTTAGCCTGTTCTTCTAACTTTTGTGGAGGAACATTTTGAACCCAGTGAATAGACGGATAACCTACCTACAGAGGAGAGAGGGTGGGCTGGATATGTTAAATCCAAGGGTGTTTTTGACTCCATGTTTCTAAAAGTCAATTTTGGTTGCCTGGACTCAGATGACAGCTCCCTGTGAGTAAATAGTAAGTACTATAATACTGCCTCCTATGTACAAGAACATAACTAGTATAATACTGTCTCCTATGTACAAGAATATAACTACTATAATACTGCCTCCTATGTACAAGAACATAACTAGTATAATACTGTCTCCTATGTACAAGAATATAACTACTATAATACTCATCCTATGTACAAGAATATAATTACTATAATACTGCTCCTATGTACAAGAATATAACTACTATAATACTGCTCCTATGTACAAGAATATAACTACTATAATACTGCTCCTATATACAAGAATATAACTACTATAATACTGCCCCTATGTACAAGAATATAACTACTATAATACTGCCCCTATGTACAAGAATATAACTACTATAATATTGCTCCTATGTACAAGAATATAACTACTATAATACTGTTCCTATGTACAAGAATATAACTACTATAATACTGCCTCCTATGTACAAGAATATAACTACTATAATACTACCTCCTATGTACAAGAATATAACTACTATAATACTGCTCTTATATACAAGAATATAACTACTATAATACTGCTCCTATGTACAAGAATATAACTACTATAATACTGCCCCTATGTACAAGAATATAACTACTATAATACTGCTCCTATGTACAAGAATATAACTACTATAATACTGCTCCTATGTACAAGAATATAACTAATATAATACTGCTCCTATATACAAGAATATAACTACTATAATACTGCTCCTATGTACAAGAATATAACTACTATAATACTGCTCCTATGTACAAGAATATAACTACTATAATACTGCTCCTATATACAAGAATATAACTACTATAATACTGCTCCTATGTACAAGAATATAACTACTATAATACTGTTCCTATGTACAAGAATATAACTACTATAATACTGCCTCCTATGTACAAGAATATAACTACTATAATACTACCTCCTATGTACAAGAATATAACTACTATAATACTGCTCTTATATACAAGAATATAACTACTATAATACTGCTCCTATGTACAAGAATATAACTACTATAATACTGTCTCCTATGTACAAGAATATAACTACTATAATACTGTCTACTATGTACAAGAATATAACTACTATAATACTGCCTCCTCCTATGTACAAGATGTAAGTATGTGAGCCAGAGGGCGCTGTTGAGCGACCCAGGCCAGGCCAGAAAAGGCTCTCAGCCACGCCTTTGGGTGGGGGCGTGTAACTCCAGTAGTCTGGAGTATCCTGCAGGAAGCAGGAGATGGTGGAACCACCTGGACAGATAGACGGTCTGTGCCAGAAGTGCTGGGGTCCACAGGGGACTAGTTAGAGACTCAAGGAGTCAGTTAGTGCCCTAACTGTGGCCTAGGTGTTTGTTGTTTTGTTATGTTGCAGTTAAGCTGAATAAAGCCACTTTTATTTACACTTGGACCGTCTGAAAGCTATCTTTCCGGCGCCCAGTACCATGAACCACCGCTGTCCGGACCAGGAGAAGCCGCCATTTTGAGTGTAATTCCCCCAAGCTGTCACATATGGTGGAGAATGCGGGCATAAAGAGATCCACGCAAGTCCTGGAAGACAAGAGGTTGGTGACTGCAGTACTGCTAAATATGCATTGTGGCCTACAGCTGGAAGAAATCGGTGATTTCAACTGAGAAGCCCAGAAAGGGGTGAGTGAATTGCAACATAGCAATGTGTGTGCAAAACTGGTGAAAGTAAAAACTCTGGATGAGGAATCCAGGGAATGGACTTTGTGTATACTGTGGCACAGAAGTCTGTGAAATATTTGCTGATGGCAAGAAAGTAAGCAATGTGTATAGAAGATGGATATTGCAAACGGTCTATGTGAAAGGCTATGGTGCCATGTTGATGTTTTCTGTGGAAGACAGAAGAAAATGCTGGTTGTTGTAGTGCCACATAAGTTAACTGTTTGAATACATGTGACCCGAAGATTGCAAAAAAAAAAAAAAAAAAAGTTGCTGCTGGTTGAACCCAAGGTTGCTGTGGAATATTGTGTAATCTTGTTAGTAAACCATGGGCAAGAAAAAGAGAATTTCAGCTTGTAAAAAAGCAGAGAAGTTATGCACAGGTTTATTAGTGCAGCAGTCAGAATGCAGAGAGACACAAAACCCGGAACAGATCATGTGGAATGCAAGTAAAGATAATGTGTTGCATGAGAGTGACTCAGTTTTTCTAAAACACCTTTGTTCTATGATTGAATATGTCCCTACTGACGGTATGTCTCATAGGGGGAGTGCATGAAAGCACCAAAGATGAAAATATTATGGTGCAGCAGCTTCACGATGAGATTAAAACCATCAGGTTCATTTATGAAGATGAAATATCTGACTGGAAATGGCAACTTGAGGTATCAGAAAAAGAGAACCTTAAGTTAAAGAAAGAGCTTGAAACTGTAAAGAGTTCATATCCTAGTCATTGTGAAAATATGGTACTGGGTCTGCCTGGAATGGACTGTGTCACTAAGAAGGAGTTTGCTGATATGAAATGTGCTCTATCTAATAAAGTTGTACAGAGTGTAGAGCAAAAGCAAGTGCTTGAGAAGCAATTGCAGGATTTAAAGGAGCAGCATGTCCAAGACTCCATTGCCAAAGAGTGTATCATTGAAAAATTAAGAGATGACCTTGAAGCTGCTAAACGTGAGAGAAGTGAATTTTTGCAGTATCAGTCAGAGTGTCCGGATGACCAAGTGAGGAAGTGTGAAAAACTTTCGGCTGCATTAATTGACAAAGAAAATGAAATTGCAGAGCTGAGGAAGTATGTCTCTGACCAAGAGAGTGATTTAGAATCTGTGGTGCAGACATTGCAGTCAGAGCAAAATTTGCATGCACTAAAGCAGGTTCGCCTAAATAGTGAAATCCATGAATGGCGAAGCAGAGCTGGAGTTCTGGAACAAAGAGAAAGGGAACTCAAAGCTAGAATATGTAGCCTGGAGAGGGCGCTGTCAGGATCTTGTGAAGATAAAGAGAAATTGTCTGTTTTGGTGCAAAATAAAGACAAAGAGTTGATGGAGATGTCGTCTGTCCATGCTCAGAAAGTGCAAACCTTACAGGAGAGTCACAAAAAAGTAGAGACTCAACTTCAAGGGCTGCAACTACAGGTCACAGAAGGGGACAGGTTTCAAGCAGAGCTGCTAGACAAGGCAAACGGTCTTCAGGTGGAATTGGATAATGTCACAGGGCTTCTTTCTCAAGCAGACAGCAAGTTTATCAAACTTTTCAAAGATTTTTCTACACTAGAATCTCAGCTTCAGGACACTCAGGAACTTTTGCAAGAAGAAACCCGTCAGAAGCTTGACCTTAGTACAAAACTAAAACAAATGGAAGATGAGAAAAATGGTTTCCTTGAGCAACTAGAGGAAGAGGAGATAGCAAAAAGAGATTTGACAAAACAGATTTCAACACTACAGGCTCAGGCGACCGATATGAAGAAAAAAAATGGAAGATAGTATTGGGTCCTTGGACTCGGTTGAAGAACTAAAGGGAAAGTTGCAAAAGGAGCTAGAAGCTACAACTCAACGGTTTGAGGAGAAGGTTGCTGCTTATGACAAACTTGAGAAGACGAAAATTAGATTGCAGCAGGAACTAGAAGATGTAGGTGTAGATCTTGATCATCAACATCAGATTGTGTCAAATTTGGAAAGGAAGCAGAAAAAGTTTGTTCAGCTGCTTGGGGAAGAGAAGACTCTTTCTGCTAGATATGCAGAAGAACGTGACCGTGCTGAAGCAGAGGCTTGTGGAAAAGAGACCAAAGCTCTTGCCTTGGCTCGCTCCCTAGAAGAGGCCCTTGAATTGAAGGACGAGTTAGAGAGGCTCAACAAGCAACTGTGCACTGAAATGGAGGATTTGGTTAGCTCCAAGGATGAAGTTGAGAAAAACCTGGAATCTGTGCAGATATTGTATGAGAACAAAGCTAATGCTTATGAGATGCTGGAAAAGGCCAAGAGAGAATTGGACCTCCAGACAGAAGACATGAGGATTCAGTTTGAAGGAAACCTGTCTAGTTTATCTGCTGAGATTGTAGATCTAAATATGCTTGTTGCTAAATTAAAGGTGCAAGTGAACAAGCAGGAGGAAATCAAGAAACAGCTGGAGTTTCAGATGGATCAAGTGAAGCGTGAATCAGAAATAAAGTTGGAAGAGCGCACTTCTCAGATGGAACAGTTAAAAACCGAAGTGGAATCTAAAAGAGAAGAATTGGATCGATTGCAGCAGTCTTTATCCAATACTGAACAGTCGGCATCTGCACTATCTTCAAAGCTGGCAGCACTAGAAGCTGAGAAGGATTCGCTGCAGAGCCTGTTAACCTCTAAAGAATCAGAGCTGCTATCCCTGAAAAATGTGATTCAAGAAATAGAGTCTTTATTCAACCAAGAGCAAGATAAGAGAGCCACTGAGATACGGGACTTGAATGAAAGACTTGACAAAAAGTCTGCAGATGAGCAGAAGCTTTATCAGAAGATGTTGGAGGGTCAATCCAATATAATTCAGGGAACAGTGGGGGAAGCAGAAAATATTATCCAGGATGCTGACCTGACAAATGTTAGAAGAACATTGCAGAATATCCTAGAATTAGGAGGCATAGTGGATAAAGAGATTGCATCTACATCTGCTGCCATAGAAGATGTCAGGAAGATTGAGGAAGTTCTGCAAGTTGCAATAGTAAAAACTGAGATGGAGGCTGTGCAGAAAAATGTGGCAGTGAAGAAAGTTCCGGAACTGGAATCAGAGATTTGTGCGCTACAGAAGGCGGTAGAATTGGAGAAAGCTGCCAGCATAGAGGCAGAGAAAGCAGAACCATTACGGCAGCCAGAACATGTAACCCAAAAGCATCTGGGTACTGACAGAAAAACTGTGATGGTGAAAACTTGGTATCCCAGTACTCCGGTGTTAGCACAGGGAATGAAAATAACTTGAAGAATGTTGGGATGACGATATCACCAGCTCCTGTACTGTCAGAAAGGGGTTGGCACGAAAATTCTTGCAATCTATCACAGTATCGCAACATGCCTCCAGAAAGTTATGCATATGAGAGAGAGGAGGTAAGACTAGAGTGTGGAAGTGGTTGTCCAGCTGCCGTACAGGTGTGGAAGCATTATACAGAAACCATTCCAATATATGATGTGGCGGCAGTTAAAGACATACCAGAAAATGTAGTTCAGCGTGAGCTATTTTGTGAGGGTGTACTGTAGGGCCCCTGTGCAGAAGAAGATATTGCGGTACAGAGCTTATGTATCTCAAACAAAGCGGAGAGCAAGCGGCCTACGTCTCCTAAACTTCTAAGCCTTGATGGTGATGGCAAAGTTTGCTTTGAGATGAAGGTTACAGAAAAGGTACCCGTGAAATATTTATACTCTAAAGACATTGATGTACGTGCTAGCTGGTATCCGAGCTCCTGTGGATTCGTGATAGGAGGAGAAGAAGAAGATTCTTACGGCTATTCACTAAAGCGATCAAAGTCATGCAATGGGATGGCTGAAGACTATGATGGAAAATATGATGAAAATGATGTGATCCCCTGTGTGGCGAATTGTGGAGGTGATGAAGAAAAACTTGCCTTTGCACAGAATGGCCAGGATCTTGGCGTAGCAGTTAAAGTGATGAGAAACCAGAAGTGTCGAGTAACCGGAATCTGGAAGAAGAGACCGCCAGATTGGGACTTCTGGAGAGACACTGGACAGGCATACTTGGTTGAAGAGGGACTTCATCATAGGATGTCTCGTCCCATTGTAGCTCACCCCATGGGTAGTGAGCTGAGGGGGAGGGTATGTAAGTATGTGAGCCAGAGGGCGCTGTTGAGCGACCCAGGCCAGGCCAGAAAAGGCTCTCAGCCCGCCTTTGGGTGGGGGCGTGTAACTCCAGTAGTCTGGAGTATCCTGCAGGAAGCAGGAGATGGTGGACCCACCTGGACAGATAGACGGTCTGTGCCAGAAGTGCTGGGGTCCACAGGGGACTGTTGCTGGAGCTGAGCAATAGTCAGGACCAGCCAGGGACAGAGAGGCAGTCTGTCCAAGAGGGCTGGGATCCAGAGAGGACTTACAGAGACTAAGTCAAGCTCTTATTGCCCCCCCCCCAGAGGCTAGTTAGGGACTCAAGGAGTCAGTTAGTGCCCTAACTGTGGCCTAGGTGTTTGTTGTTTTGTTATGTTGCAGTTAAGCTGAATAAAGCCACTTTTATTTACACTTGGACCGTCTGAAAGCTATCTTTCCGGCGCCCAGTACCATGAACCACCGCTGTCCGGACCAGGAGAAGCCGCAATTTTGAGTGTAATTCCCCCAAGCTGTCACAAAGAATATAACTACTATAATACTGCTCCTATATACAAGAATATAGCTACTATAATACTGCATCCTATGTACAAGAATATAACTACTATAATACTACTCATATGTACAAGAATATAACTACTATAATACTGCTCCTATGTACAAGAATATAACTACTATAATACTACTCATATGTACAAGAATATAACTACTATAATACTGCTCCTATGTACAAGAATATAACTACTATAATACTACTCCTATGTACAAGAATATAACTACTATAATACTACTCCTATGTACAAGAATATAACTACTATAATACTGCCCCTATGTACAAGAATATAACTACTATAATACTTCTCCTATGTACAAGAATATAACTACTATAATACTGCTCCTATGTACAAGAATATAACTACTATAATACTGCTCCTATGTACAAGAATATAACTACTATAATACTGCTCCTATGTACAAGAATATAACTACTATAATACTACCTCCTATGTACAAGAATATAACTACTATAATACTGCTCCTATGTACAAGAATATAACTACTATAATACTGCCTCCTATGTACAAGAATATAACTACTATAATACTGCCCCTATGTACAAGAATATAACTACTATAATACTGCTCCTATGTACAAGAATATAACTACTATAATACTGCTCCTATGTACAAGAATATAACTACTATAATACTGCCTCCTATGTACAAGAATATAACTACTGTACTATAATACTACCTTATATGTACAAGAATATAACTACTATAATACTGCTCCTATGTACAAGAATATAACTACTATAATACTGCTCCTATGTACAAGAATATAACTACTATAATACTGCTCCTATGTACAAGAATATAACTACTATAATACTGCTCCTATGTACAAGAATATAACTACTATAATACTGCTCCTATGTACAAGAATATAACTACTATAATACTGCCCTCTATGAACAAGAATATAACTACTATAATACTGCTTCTATGTAGAACACTATAACTACTATAATACTGCTCCTATGTACTGTACAAGAATATAACTACTATAATACTGCTCCTATGTACAAGAATATAACTACTATAATACTACCTCCTATGTACAAGAATATAACTACTATAATACTGCCCCCTATGTACAAGAATATAACTACTATAATACTACCTCCTATGTACAAGAATATAACTACTATAATACTGCCCTCTATGTACAAGAATATAACTACTATAATACTACCTCCTATGTACAAGAATATAACTACTATAATACTGCTCCTATATACAAGAATATAACTACTATAATACTGCCCCTATGTACAAGTATATAACTACTATAATACTACATAATGGTTTCTATAGTCTTTGGCCTATTCCATTAACTCTTTTCTTCCCTGGCTCTTGTTGTTGCATTTATTTCTTTGCTTTATTGTATTTTGTTGTTTTCAGGCTTTTTGCATTGATAGTAAGATCTAGCTCAGTAAAGCAGCACAGGGACCTGCGTGGGGAATGTAATGAATCAGTCAGACACTGGTGATTCTGTCAGCTAGATTATCGTAGGCAGCTCGCCCAGAACGCAGGCAGGAGAGCCGCGGGGTCACATGAGCTGCAAAATGCGCATCTTGTCTCATAAAACACAAGTGCTGATCTCCAGTAAAGTTCAAGTAAACACAGCGGAGGCTTCACAATATGTTCACTACATTAATACAAAGCTCTGCCTTATTTTTAGAGTCAGGAGAATTGTGCAGACACATTGGAATATTCAGAATCGATTACTCAGCTGGTTATGACTGGTTAAATTGAATAATAACTGATTGCCACTCAGCTTTTCTAGTGTCCTGAAGGGCAAATAAGCCTGGTGATGTTGCAATGTGGTCTCTGTACATACTGACAATTCATGTCACAAGTGGGGTGCTGCATGTTGGAACTCAGAGCAACCTCTTTGCAGACAATGAACAAGCAGGGAATGCTGGGAGATTTTAACTCTGAAGTCTGCAGAATTGTGAATACAACTCATGACCTTAAAACAGGGATGAAGTCCAGCAGAGAAGCCGACGGTGAAGTGGATCAATTGTTTTTGGGTTATTTCACAAACAACCAAAAAGTCCCTATAGACATAATGACCCAAGTTATCAATAAGAACAGTTTGCAAGTGGGCATGCTCTATACAGCAGGAAGGTATCCCTTCAGAATAATGGGCATGCTGTGAATAGCTGAAAGGTGGACCCTCAAAATAATGATCATTCTCTGTACAGCTGAGGTGGGGGATGTACTGCTGGAGGGAGGACCCTCAGAATGCTCTTTACAGCTGGTGGACAGACCTTAACAATAATGGGCATGCTCTGTACAGCTAAAGGATGGACCCTCAGAATAAAGGATATGCTCTCTACAGCTGAAGGGTAGACACTCAGAATATTGGACATGATCTATGTAGCCGTAGTTGGGACTGTGCTGTTGACAGGCAGGCCCTCAGAATAAAGGGTATGCTCTTTATTCAAAATTGTTCCGTCTTTAATTAAACAAATCATCTTAGTCAAGCTAAAATGGCCACTGCCATATGTATTGCACAGGAAAAATACAGAAGAGACACGTGTCTGTGAGTTACTGTGATGCTCAGGTGCCACCTGATGTCAGCGGACAGCCTCTCAGCCAATAGTCAGTGGCAGGTGGACACCTTACAGTGCTGATGTCATATACACACGTGGTACCCCTCGTTTAATGAAAGAAAACCCCACAATGGTCACAGAAATAACTTGAATCTGACAAAGGTAATAATATATAAAAATTCTATGAAAATGAACAAATGAAAGTCAGACATTGCTTTCCAACCAGGCTTCAACAGAATTTTAAAAAAAAAGAAAACTCATGAAACAGGCCTGGACAGAAATGATGGTTCCCTTAACTTAATATTTTGTTGCACAACCTTTTGAGGCAATCCCTGCAATCAAACGATTCCTGTAACTGTCAATGAGACTTCTGCACCTCTCAGCAGGTATTTTGGCCACTCCTCATGAGCAAACTGCTCCAGATGTCTCGGGTGTGAAGGGTGCCTTTTCCAGACGGCATGTTTCAGCTCCTTCCAAAGATGCTCAATAGGATTTAGGTCAGGGCTCATAGAAGGCCACTTCAGAATAGTCCAATGTTTTCCTCTTAGCCATTCTTGGGTGTTTTTAGCTGTGTGTTTTGGGTCATTATCCTGTTGCAATACCCATGACCTGCGACTGAGACCAAGCTTTCTGACACTGGGCAGCACATTTCTCTCTAGAATCCCTTGATAGTCTTGAGATTTCATTGTACCCTGCACAGATTCAAGACACCCTGTGCCAGATGCAGCAAAGCAGCCCCAGAAAATAACAGAGCCTCCTCCATGTTTCACAGTAGGGACAGTGTTCTTTTCAAGATATGCTTCATTTTTCTGTCTGTGAACATAGAGCTGATGTGCCTTGCCAAAAATTTAGATTTTTGTCTCATCCGTCCATAGGACATTCTCCCAGAAGCTTTGTGGCTTGTCAACAAGTAGTTTGGCAAATTCCAGTCTGTCAGATTCAAGTTATTTCTGTGACCATTGTGGGGTTTTCTTTCATTAAACGAGGGGTACCAACAATTTTGTCCACGTGTGTACAGGATATAAGGTGCTGTAAGCATGATCACAAGGCATTATAGTAATGGTGGAAATAGAGAAGAATCTGTGATTCATCTTACTGCATCATACAGGGTACTCAGGTCTGAAAAGCTTACAATTACAAAAGAAATAGAGCTACAGAATAGTAATAATAGGGGAGTTTAGTCAGATTTAATAAATTACAGACAGATTAATGATAGAAATCATAGAAAGTACGAAGTGAGGGAGAATATCTATGCTGTGTGAGCCTGACAGCAGCAGCCTGCACTAATACATAGAAAAACCCTTTTATTGTCAATAATCTAATTTTGTCTACATCAGTTGGGCAGTAGAGCAGTTTCATCTGTCTACAGCGTGTTTAAACATATTTATTTCTGATAGTCAGTCCTCTTACGGGAAAATCTTTTATTAAGGGCTTTTTTGGTATTTTTTTCATTAAATACATAAAAACTGCTGTTCTAACAGTAAAACACTGATTCCGCCTGCACTAATCTGAAATAAATCTAGGTTATTTAAGCGTTTTATTGCAACCTGAACTAATCTGAAAAAAAAACCCTGTTATTTAAGGGTTCTCCTGCGGCCTGGTCTATCCTATTATTCCATACTGTATTGCCACACATGTTGCCACATCTATCACCACTTGGGCAGACATGGTCCACCATAGCACACTGTAACGAGATAATGTTTTTGGCTTGAATGTTAAATGCGTAAAAGTGAGTGTCAGTGCAGTGTATGGCGAAACTCTGAGTTTGTATCCTCTGCTTACCATTCTTTTTTCCATAGACATACATGTCACATTCACTTTGACATACCTTTGGCTGTGTTTGCCTTAGAATGCTAGAAATTGGATAGATAGGTCACGAGGAGCCCTGACAGTGTTCTACACTATGTTTTATAGATAGGTTCATAGGAGCCCTGACAGTGTTCTACACTATGTTTTATAGATAGGTTTCTAGGAGCCCTGACAGTGTTCTACACTATGTTTTATAGATAGGTACCTAGGAGCCCTGACAGTGTTCTACACTATGTTTTATAGATAGGTTCCTAGGAGCCCTGACAGTGTTCTACACTATGTTTTATAGATAGGTTCATAGGAGCCCTGACAGTGTTCTACACTATGTTTTATAGATAGGTTTCTAGGAGCCCTAAGAGTGTTCTACACAATGTTTTATAGATAGGTTCCTAGGAGCCCTGACAGTGTTCTACACTATGTTTTATAGATAGGTTCCTAGCAGCCCTAAGAGTATTCTACACTATGTTTTATAGATAGGTTCCTAGGAGCCCTGACAGTGTTCTACACTATGTTTTATAGATAGGTTCCTAGGAGCCCTAAGAGTGTTCTACACTATGTTTTATAGATAGGTTCCTAGGAGCCCTGACAGTGTTCTACACTATGTTTTATAGATAGGTTCCTAGGAACCCTGACAGTGTTCTACACTATGTTTTATAGATAGGTTCCTAGCAGCCCTAAGAGTATTCTACACTATGTTTTATAGATAGGTTCCTAGGAGCCCTGACAGTGTTCTACACTATGTTTTATAGATAGGTTCCTAGGAGCCCTAAGAGTGTTCTACACTATGTTTTATAGATAGGTTCATAGGAGCCCTGACAGTGTTCTACACTATGTTTTATAGATAGGTTTCTAGGAGCCCTGACAGTGTTCTACACTATGTTTTATAGATAGGTTCCTAGGAGCCCTGACAGTGTTCTACACTATGTTTTATAGATAGGTTCCTAGGAGCCCTGACAGTGTCCTACACTATGTTTTATAGATAGGTTCCTAGGGGCCCTAAGAGTATTCTACACTATGTTTTATAGATAGGTTCCTAGGAGCTCTGACAGTGTTCTACACTATGTTTTATAGATAGGTTCCTAGGAGCCCTGACAGTGTTCTACACTATGTTTTATAGATAGGTTCCTAGGAGCCCTAAGAGTGTTCTACACTATGTTTTATAGATAGGTTCCTAGGAGCCCTGACAGTGTTCTACACTATGTTTTATAGATAGGTTCCTAGGAACCCTGACAGTGTTCTACACTATGTTTTATAGATAGGTTCCTAGCAGCCCTAAGAGTATTCTACACTATGTTTTATAGATAGGTTCTTAGGAGCCCTAAGAGTGTTCTACACTATGTTTTATAGATAGGTTCATAGGAGCCCTGACAGTGTTCTACACTATGTTTTATAGATAGGTTCCTAAGAGCCCTGACAGTGTTCTACACTATGTTTTATAGATAGGTTCCTAGGAGCCCTGACAGTGTTCTACACTATGTTTTATAGATAGGTTCCTAGCAGCCCTAAGAGTATTCTACACTATGTTTTATAGATAGGTTCCTAGGAGCCCTGACAGTGTTCTACACTATGTTTTATAGATAGGTTGCTAGGAGCCCTGATAGTGTTCTACACTATGTTTTATAGATAGGTTCCTAGCAGCCCTAAGAGTATTCTACACTATGTTTTATAGATAGGTTCCTAGGAGCCCTGACAGTGTTCTACACTATGTTTTATAGATAGGTTCCTAGGAGCCCTAAGAGTGTTCTACACTATGTTTTATAAATAGGTTCCTAGGAGCCCTGACAGTGTTCTACACTATGTTTTATAGATAGGTTTCTAGGATCCCTGACAGTGTTATACACTATGTTTTATAGATAGGTTCCTAGGAGCTCTGACAGTGTTCTACACTATGTTTTATAGATAGGTTCCTAGGAGCCCTGACAGTGTTCTACACTATGTTTTATAGATAGGTTCCTAGGAGCCCTGACAGTGTTCTACACTATGTTTTATAGATAGGTTTCTAGGAGCCCTGACAGTGTTCTACACTATGTTTTATAGATAGGTTCCTAGGAGCCCTGACAGTGTTCTACACTATGTTTTATAGATAGGTTCCTAGGAGCCCTGACAGTGTTCTACACTATGTTTTATAGATAGGTTCATAGGAGCCCTGACAGTGTTCTACACTATGTTTTATAGATAGGTTTCTAGGAGCCCTAAGAGTGTTCTACACAATGTTTTATAGATAGGTTCCTAGGAGCCCTGACAGTGTTCTACACTATGTTTTATAGATAGGTTCCTAGCAGCCCTAAGAGTATTCTACACTATGTTTTATAGATAGGTTCCTAGGAGCCCTGACAGTGTTCTACACTATGTTTTATAGATAGGTTCCTAGGAGCCCTGACAGTGTTCTACACTATGTTTTATAGATAGGTTCCTAGCAGCCCTAAGAGTATTCTACACTATGTTTTATAGATAGGTTCCTAGGAGCCCTGACAGTGTTCTACACTATGTTTTATAGATAGGTTCCTAGGAGCCCTAAGAGTGTTCTACACTATGTTTTATAGATAGGTTCATAGGAGCCCTGACAGTGTTCTACACTATGTTTTATAGATAGGTTTCTAGGAGCCCTGACAGTGTTCTACACTATGTTTTATAGATAGGTTCCTAGGAGCCCTGACAGTGTTCTACACTATGTTTTATAGATAGGTTCCTAGGAGCCCTGACAGTGTCCTACACTATGTTTTATAGATAGGTTCCTAGGGGCCCTAAGAGTATTCTACACTATGTTTTATAGATAGGTTCCTAGGAGCTCTGACAGTGTTCTACACTATGTTTTATAGATAGGTTCCTAGGAGCCCTGACAGTGTTCTACACTATGTTTTATAGATAGGTTCCTAGGAGCCCTAAGAGTGTTCTACACTATGTTTTATAGATAGGTTCCTAGGAGCCCTGACAGTGTTCTACACTATGTTTTATAGATAGGTTCCTAGGAACCCTGACAGTGTTCTACACTATGTTTTATAGATAGGTTCCTAGCAGCCCTAAGAGTATTCTACACTATGTTTTATAGATAGGTTCCTAGGAGCCCTGACAGTGTTCTACACTATGTTTTATAGATAGGTTCCTAAGAGCCCTGACAGTGTTCTACACTATGTTTTATAGATAGGTTCCTAGGAGCCCTGACAGTGTTCTACACTATGTTTTATAGATAGGTTCCTAGCAGCCCTAAGAGTATTCTACACTATGTTTTATAGATAGGTTCCTAGGAGCCCTGACAGTGTTCTACACTATGTTTTATAGATAGGTTGCTAGGAGCCCTGATAGTGTTCTACACTATGTTTTATAGATAGGTTCCTAGCAGCCCTAAGAGTATTCTACACTATGTTTTATAGATAGGTTCCTAGGAGCCCTGACAGTGTTCTACACTATGTTTTATAGATAGGTTCCTAGGAGATCTAAGAGTGTTCTACACTATGTTTTATAAATAGGTTCCTAGGAGCCCTGACAGTGTTCTACACTATGTTTTATAGATAGGTTTCTAGGATCCCTGACAGTGTTATACACTATGTTTTATAGATAGGTTCCTAGGAGCTCTGACAGTGTTCTACACTATGTTTTATAGATAGGTTCCTAGGAGCCCTGACAGTGTTCTACACTATGTTTTATAGATAGGTTCCTAGGAGCCCTGACAGTGTTCTACACTATGTTTTATAGATAGGTTCCTAGGAGCCCTGACAGTGTTCTACACTATGTTTTATAGATAGGTTCCTAGGAGCCCTAAGAGTGTTCTACACTATGTTTTATAGATAGGTTCATAGGAGCCCTGACAGTGTTCTACACTATGTTTTATAGATAGGTTCCTAGGAGCCCTGACAGTGTTCTACACTATGTTTTATAGATAGGTTCCTAGGAGCCCTGACAGTGTTCTACACTATGTTTTATAGATAGGTTCCTAGGAGCCCTAAGAGTGTTCTACACTATGTTTTATAGATAGGTTCATAGGAGCCCTGACAGTGTTCTACACTATGTTTTATAGATAGGTTTCTAGGAGCCCTGACAGTGTTCTACACTATGTTTTATAGATAGGTTCCTAGGAGCCCTGACAGTGTCCTACACTATGTTTTATAGATAGGTTCCTAGGGGCCCTAAGAGTATTCTACACTATGTTTTATAGATAGGTTCCTAGGAGCCCTGACAGTGTTCTACACTATGTTTTATAGATGGGTTCCTAAGAGCCCTGACAGTGTTCTACACTATGTTTTATAGATAGGTTCCTAGGAGCCCTGACAGTGTTCTACACTATGTTTTATAGATAGGTTTCTAGGATCCCTGACAGTGTTATACACTATGTTTTATAGATAGGTTCCTAGGAGCTCTGACAGTGTTCTACACTATGTTTTATAGATAGGTTCCTAGGATCCCTGACAGTGTTCTACACTATGTTTTATAGATAGGTTCCTAGGAGCCCTGACAGTGTTCTACACTATGTTTTATAGATAGGTTCCTAGGAGCCCTGACAGTGTTCTACACTATGTTTTATAGATAGGTTCCTAGGAGCCCTAAGAGTGTTCTACACTATGTTTTATAGATAGGTTCATAGGAGCCCTGACAGTGTTCTACACTATGTTTTATAGATAGGTTCCTAGGAGCCCTGACAGTGTTCTACACTATGTTTTATAGATAGGTTCCTAGGAGCCCTGACAGTGTTCTACACTATGTTTTATAGATAGGTTCCTAGGAGCCCTGAGAGTGTTCTACACTATGTTTTATAGATAGGTTCATAGGAGCCCTGACAGTGTTCTACACTATGTTTTATAGATAGGTTTCTAGGAGCCCTGACAGTGTTCTACACTATGTTTTATAGATAGGTTCCTAGGAGCCCTGACAGTGTCCTACACTATGTTTTATAGATAGGTTCCTAGGGGCCCTAAGAGTATTCTACACTATGTTTTATAGATAGGTTCCTAGGAGCCCTGACAGTGTTCTACACTATGTTTTATAGATAGGTTCCTAAGAGCCCTGACAGTGTTCTACACTATGTTTTATAGATAAGTTCCTAGGAGCCCTGACAGTGTTCTACACTATGTTTTATAGATAGGTTTCTAGGATTCCTGACAGTGTTATACACTATGTTTTATAGATAGGTTCCTAGGAGCTCTGACAGTGTTATACACTATGTTTTATAGATAGGTTCGTAGGAGCCATGACAGTGTTATACACTATGTTTTATAGATAGGTTCCTAGGAGCTCTGACAGTGTCCTACACTATGTTTTATAGATAGGTTCCTAGGGGCCCTAAGAGTGTTCTACACTATGTTTTATAGATAGGTTCCTAGGAGCCCTGACAGTGTTCTACACTATGTTTTATAGATAGGTTCCTAGGAGCTCTGACAGTGTTATACACTATGTTTTTATAGATAGGTTCCTAGGAGTCCTGACAGTGTTCTATACTATGTTTTATAGATAGGTTCCTAGGAGCCCTGACAGTGCTATACACTATGTTTTATAGATAGGTTCCTAGGAGCCCTGACAGTGTTCTACACTATGTTTTATAGATAGGTTCCTAGGATCCCTGACAGTATTCTACACTATGTTTTATAGATAGGTTCCTAGGAGCCCTAAGAGTATTCTACACTATGTATTATAGATAGGTACCTAGGAGCCCTGACAGTGTTCTACACTATGTTTTATAGATAGGTTCCTAGGAGCCCTGACAGTGTTATACACTACTGTATGTTTTAAGCTGATTTTTCAATCAGCTGTATTGGGGACCATCAAAATAATGTACACACTCTGTACAGCTACAAGGTGGACCCTCATAGTAATGGGTATGCTTTGTTCAACAGAAGAGTTTAACAGAAGGACCTTCAGAATAATGGACATGCTCTAAATAACTGGATAATGGACGTGCACTATAGAATTGGGATGGGAACCTTTAGAACTTGTACAGGAGAGGGATGGATTCTAAGAATATTGATTGCTCTATATAGCTGTATAATGGACATGCTCTGTGCAGCTGATAGGTAAACCCTCAGAATAATGGATATAATCTACCCATCAGAAGAGTGGATCATTAGAGCAATGGACATATTTACCATAGGGTCACTTCATGTTTGGGGCCCCCTCCCTTATTTTAATGGATAGTGAGAGCCTATGCAGGGATCTCCCTCCGTACAAATAAGAATGGGATAGGAACAAGACAGGGGCAAACAAGTCCTCCTGTCCCAGGTGGTGCCAACGGGAGCCAATTTTTAGGTCCTGACTCCTCTATGTAAACCTTTAGACAGTCAGAGTAATCTCCTGTGGTCTATGGTTCCCCATTTTTACCCTAAGGGACTGTCTAAATGCCTATTCTTGGTCCCTATGTCACCCCAGGAAACACCAATTTACCCATCAGAATATTTTTGCCTAAATTTCTTCACGTTTCTTGAGCGCTTGCACTTCTGCTGGGAGAAGATCATTACTGGATATCACAGGCAGAGCCCACCAGCTGTCACCGAGCTAAATATAACGCATTAAACTTGTCACTGTCCTCATTTCACTTTTGTCTCTTTGATATGAAAACTAGGAAGCCAATTAAAAGCGATCCCAGCGATTATTCCTCCTCCTAATGAGGCTCTGTA
The DNA here is from genome assembly GCA_947044405.1 of Leptodactylus fallax. NCBI lineage: Eukaryota > Metazoa > Chordata > Amphibia > Anura > Leptodactylidae > Leptodactylus > Leptodactylus fallax. The sequence goes on along the minus strand of CAMRHE010000375.1, from coordinate 26,664 downwards.
GTACCAGAGGATGGCCACCAGATGGCACCCTGCAGCACAGCAGTTTCATTCCAAAGGCGTTTTATTCTTACTGGAAGGCAAATGGAATTTAATGGGTTGGCACAGAAAGGGTGGCGGAGCGGGGGAAACATCTGCTTTGCAGCGTTTCTATATGATGCGCCGCCTGCGGCTATATTGGATATATATTTATGTTTGACAGCTGGGAAGCCTGCTCACGATTTATTGATATAAGTTAGTGAACCCAGCTGAGCTGGAGGGGCAGGCGATGTGTGCACCAAGCATGGTCCTTTACAGACAAAGAACCTGAAGGAATATACTCCATATGGCACATTTCACTGTACAGTCATGGCCAAAAGTTTTGAGAATGACACAAATATTCTATTTTCACATGATCTGCTGCCCTCTGGTTTTTATGTGTGTTTGTCAGATGTTTTTATCACATACAGAAATAGAATTGCATTCATATTATGAGTAACAGAAGCTTATATTGACAGTTAGAATGAGTTAATGCAGCAAGTCAATATTTGCAGTGTTGACCCTTCTTCTTCAGGACCTCTGCAATTCTCCCTGGCATGCTCTCAATCAACTTCTGGACCAAATCCTGACTGATAGCAGTCCATTCTTGCAGAATCAATGCTTTAATTTTGTCTGAATTTGTTGGTTTTTGTTTGTCCACCCGTCTCTTGATGATTGACCACAAGTTCTCAATGGGATTAAGATCTGGGGAGTTTCCAGGCCATGGACCCAAAATCTCTATGTTTTGTTCCCTGAGCCATTTAGTTATCACCTTTGCTTTATGGCAAGGTGCTCCATCATGCTGGAAAAGGCATTGTTGAGCGCCAAACTGCTCTTGAACGGTTGGGAGAAGTTGCTCTTGGAGGACATTCTGGTACCATTCTTTATTCATGGCTGTGTTTTTAGGCAAGACTGTGAGAGAGCCGATTCCCTTGGCTGAGAAGCAACCCCACACATGAATGGTTTCAGGATGCTTTACAGTTGGCATGAGACAAGACTGGTGGTAGCGCTCACCTCTTCTTCTCCGAATAAGCTGTTTTCCAGATGTTCCAAACAATCGAAAAGGGGATTTATCAGAGAAAATGACTTTACCCCAGTCCTCAGCAGTCCACTCCCTGTACCTTTTGCAGAATATCAGTCTGTCCCTGATGTTTTTTCTGGAGAGAAGTGGCTTCTTTGCTGCCCTCCTTGAGACCAGGCCTTGCTCCAAGAGTCTCCGCCTCACAGTGCGTGCAGATGCACTCACACCTGCCTGCTGCCATTCCTCAGCAAGCTCTGCACTGCTGGTAGCCCGATCCCGCAGCTGAAACACTTTTAAGAGACGGTCCTGCCGCTTGCTGGTCTTTCTTGGGCGCCCTGGAGCCTTTTTGGCACCAATGGAACCTCTCTCCTTGAAGTTCTTGATGATGCGATAGATTGTTGACTGAGGTGCAATCTTTCTAGCTGCAATACTCTTCCCAGTTAGGCCATTTTTGTGCAGTGCAATGATGACTGCACGTGTTTCTTTAGAGATAACCATGGTTAACAGAAGAGAAACAATGATGGCAAGCACCAGCCTCCTTTTAAAGTGTCCAGTGGTGTCATTCTTACTTAATCATGACAGATTGATCTCCAGCCCTGTCCTCATCAACACCCACACTTGTGTTAATGGAGCAATCACTGAAACGATGTTAGGTGGTCCTTTTAAGGCAGGGCTGCAATGATGTTGAAATGTGTTTTGGGGGATAAAGTTCATTTTCTAGGCAAATATTGACTTTGCAAGTAATTGCTGTTAAGCTGATCACTCTTTATAACATTCTGGAGTATATGCAAATTGCCATTAGAAAAACTGAAGCAGTAGACTTTGTAAAAATTAATATTTGTATCAGTCTCAAAACTTTTGGCCATGACTGTATAGGATAAGCCTGAGTCTATATAGTCTGGGGGCTAATATAATAGACCCCTATATGGGGGAGGGAGAGGGGTCAAAATGTAAAATCCACGTTGTGGTTGTCACCTCTCACTCCAGAACCTTTACCCAACGTAGGTCATAGGACACTATGTGTTTTCCAGGAGCTGTTAATTGATGACCTATCCACAGGATAGGTGATCAAGTGAAGATCCGTGGAGATTCGACCCCCGGGACCCCAGAGGATCAGCTTTTTGATGCAGCAGAGCCCTCCCTTAGTGCCTATTTTACTTTACAGCACATGTGAGGCCACGTTTATCTGTCACATGGCCTGATCGCAGCTCAGTCCCCTTCAAGTGGATGGACTAAGCTGCAATACCAAGCACAGCCACTAGGTAATGTATGGCGCTGTACTTGGTAAGTACTGAAAAGGCGGCAGCACTCAAAATTAAAAAATAGGTCATTTTATGGCAACACATTCCCTTTAAAGCAATCCCTGACAGATGAGCGGTCTCTTCATCTTTTCTAGTATAGCCATAATAGTCAACTTTAGGGAAGTGACAACAGGGAGATTCTGGGAAGTGATTCCAGACTCGACCCCTTAAAGGGAGTGTGTCACCAGAACCCATCTTACCAACTCAGCTCTACAGATAGATAGGTTAGGGTCCTCTGAATCAAACAGTGTTTTCCCCATTTATTTCATGGCCTCCATGGCCGAGATATTGCTGTTTTTATCGATATGCAAATGAGCTCTTTTCAGCAATGGCAGCCTCCATGTTGCTTTCAAGAACTCATTTGCATTTTGACAAAATTAGCAATATCTTGGAAACGGGGCCACCAATTCACAAGGGGAAAACACTGTATGATTCAGGAGACCCTAACCTACCTATGTGTGGGGCTGGGTTGATATGTGGAGGTCTGATGACACACTCCCTTTAAGTGTCCAATGTGCAATACTGAAGGGGTCACCTACTACTATACAGCTAGTGGTTCTTTCCAGCACCTGTAATGAATAAGATCTGCAGTGACAGATCACATCTTCCAGATGGAATAGCAAAGCTGTGTTTTCCCTGTGCTCGCCAGACTATGTCATCATGCATTTAATATTATGTTCTGTTTTTCTCTCTTTAGATCTGTATCTGGCTTTGGCACACAATCCTCTTGGCATCTTCATACACCGAAGAGAAAAATATATTTTGTTTTATCACAGCAGGATGGTGATTCATGGAGGCCTTCTACTCATACTGCAGTAGTCATCAACCTGCAGGACTACAACTCCCAGTGTGTCCTGACTGTGCATGCAGACAGCAACCCCTTCAAGTTGTATCTTCGTGCAGGAGGGGGTTACAAAATATGGTGGACTGGTGTACCCCTTTTAAGTATAGGATACTAAAGCCCTCCAGAGTGCAGCTCTGGAGTATAATACAGCATGTAATTCAGGACCAGTTCAGGATAAGTAATGTAATGTATGTACACAGTGACTGCACCAGCAGAATAGTGAGTGCAGCTCTGGAGTATAATACAGGATGTAACTCAGGATCAGTACAGGATAAGTAATGTATGTACACAGTGACTGTACCAGCAGAATAGTGAGCGCAGCTCTGGAGTATAATACAGGATGTAACTCAGGATCAGTACAGGATAAGTAATGTAATGTATGTACACAGTGACTGTACCAGCAGAATAGTGAGCGCAGCTCTGGAGTATAATACAGGATGTAACTCAGGATCAGTACAGGATAAGTAATGTAATGTATGTACACAGTGACTGTACCAGCAGAATAGTGAGTGCAGCTCTGGAGTATAATACAGGATGTAGCACAGGATCAGTACAAGATAAGTAATGTAATGTATGTACACAGTGACTGCACCAGCAGAATAGTGAGCGCAGCTCTGGAGTATAATACAGGATGTAACTCAGGACCAGTACAGGATAAGTAATGTAATGTATGTACACAGTGACTGCACCAGCAGAATAGTGAGTGCAGCTCTGGAGTATAATACAGGATGTAACTCAGGATCAGTACAGGATAAGTAATGTAATGTATGTACACAGTGACTGTACCAGCAGAATAGTGAGTGCAGCTCTGGAGTATAATACAGGATGTAACTCAGGATCAGTACAGGATAAGTAATGTAATGTATGTACACAGTGACTGTACCAGCAGAATAGTGAGCGCAGCTCTGGAGAATAATACAGGATGTACCTCAGGATCAGTACAGGATAAGTAATGTAATGTATGTACACAGTGACTACACCAGCAGAATAGTGAGTTCAGCTCTGGAGTATAATACAGGATGTAACTCAGGATCAGTACAGGATAAGTAATGTAATGTATGTACACAGTGACTGCACCAGCAGAATAGTGAGTGCAGCTCTGGAGTATAATACAGGATGTAACTCAGGATCAGTACAGGATAAGTAATGTAATGTATGTACATTGTGACTGTACCAGCAGAATATTGAGTGCAGCTCTGGATTATAATACAGCATGTAATTCAGGACCAGTACAGGATAAGTAATAATAATAATACATTTTATTTGTACAGCACCAACATATTCCGCAGCACTGTACAATTTGTAGGGTTCAAGTACAGACAAAAAAGATACATTACAAAGAAATAGTCAATTCACACAATGGGACTGAGGGCCCTGCTCGCAAGAGCTTACAATCTATGAGGTAGAGTGGGTGACACAGGAGGTAGCAGGGGCGGCATCGGAGGTAGCATTACTTATACAATGGTCAGACAATTGTGTAATGATATTTGAGACAGCAGAGAGACAGTCACTGGTGTTCTGTATTAGTGCAGGGGTGATATCACGGGAAGATGTGTATAATTGGGTGTCATCAGCATAAAGATGGTACCGGAAGCCAAATCTAGTGATGGTTTGTCCAGTGGGGGCCATGTAGAGAGAGAAGAGCAGGAGGCCTAGGACCGAGCCCTGAGGAACCCCAACGGCAAGAGGAAAAGGGGAAGAAACAGAGCCCGCAATGTAATGTATGTACACAGTGACTGTACCAGCAGAATAGTGAGCGCAGCTCTGGAGTATAATACAGGATGTAACTCAGGATCAGTACAGGATAAGTAATGTAATGTATGTACACAGGGACTGCACCAGCAGAATAGTGAATGCAGCTCTGGAGTATAATACAGGATGTGACTCAGGATCAGTACAGGATAAGTAATGTAATGTATGTACACAGTGACTGCACCAGCAAAATAGTGAGCGCAGCTCTGGAGTATAATACAGGATGTAACTCAGGATCAGTACAGGATAAGTAATGTAATGTATGTACACAGTGACTGTACCAGCAGAATAGTGAGCGCAGCTCTGGAGTATGATACAGGATGTAACTCAGGACCAGTACAGGATAAGTAATGTAATGTATGTACACAGTGACTGCACCAGCAGAATAGTGAGTGCAGCTCTGGAGTATAATACAGGATGTAACTCAGGATCAGTACAGGATAAGTAATGTAATGTATGTACACAGTGACTGTACCAGCAGAATAGTGAGTGCAGCTCTGGAGTATAATACAGGATGTAACTCAGGATCAGTACAGGATAAGTAATGTAATGTATGTACACAGTGACTGTACCAGCAGAATAGTGAGCGCAGCTCTGGAGAATAATACAGGATGTACCTCAGGATCAGTACAGGATAAGTAATGTAATGTATGTACACAGTGACTGCACCAGCATAATAGTGAGCGCAGCTCTGGAGTATAATACAGGATGTAACTCAGGATCAGTACAGGATAAGTAATGTAATGTATGTACACAGTGACTGTACCAGCAGAATAGTGAGCGCAGCTCTGGAGTATAATACAGGATGTAACTCAGGATCAGTACAGGATAAGTAATGTAATGTATGTACACAGTGACTGTACCAGCAGAATAGTGAGTGCAGCTCTGGAGTATAATACAGGATGTAACTCAGGATCAGTACAGGATAAGTAATGTAATGTATGTACACAGTGACTGCACCAGCAGAATAGTGAGCGCAGCTCTGGAGTATAATACAGGATATAACTCAGGATCAGTACAGGATGTTATACATTGTATGCCAGGGTTAAAGGGTTGTTTCCTAAAGACAAGCAGACCCTATAAGCACATATGATTATCATTGGAGTGAATCCCCCGCTTGTGGTCACCTTTTCTGAACCGTAAATACTACACCACTCTTGACTGCCAGAGATATTACATTTTATCACTATCCCCTTACCCAACTTTTGTAGCTTCCTACTATATATTGGGCAGGGACATCAGGTAACCTATATGGAGGGTCATTTAGTTCTGTCTCTCCCATGGAAACCCCTTATTAAAACCCCTTGGCCTTGTATGATGTATGTCATGTATCTTGGTCTTAGAAAAGTCTATTTGCCATAACACGCCGCTGACCATCTGCCCACACTTGGAAGAGGCCCAGAGACTACAACTGGTGATATTACCCAGAAGCTCCTGGGCCCCATGGCAAAACCTGTACCCGGCCCCCCAACTATAGTGTATTTTTTATAGTACTGGGCTCCACATATTGGGGAAGAGACATCTTATGGGCCCCCTGGGCCTGAATACGACAGTCAAGTTACTCCCCTGGTATTCCCCCTTCTAACCTACAGAAAGATGGCACTGGTGCAAGTTTGGCGCAGCCTATAATTGTGTCCTATCTAATGAGTGTAAAGCCTAATAATTGTCTAATTCCAGTTCCCCGCAGCAGCTCCCATCATTCTCGGCTCAATCTGAAAACACGATAAGGAAGGCGCTGGAGATCCTGGCATTTCAGCAGCATCGTTCCTGCACAAAGTCTGTTCTGTACGTCTGGAGAATATGCCAAGTCAGATTTGTTCGGCGCTAGATAATCAGTTGTATTCAGACGAATTAAAATTCAGTGTAGCGCCTGGATGGCATTGCTGGAAATTCATCCCGATAACAGCAAACAACACGAGACAGGCCTACAAGCGGCGGTGCCTAATGAGCGCATGGCTCCGGCATCGCGCCGGCAAAAATATTTTAACAAATTAGTTGTTTGCAAAGACTAAACACATATGTCCAAAAATATGTCAGCGACTGACTGTGAATGAGTCATGTGACTGGCGGGGAGGCTGATAATTACTCTACAAGACACACAATATGGCTGCAGCATATAAATATGTGTATCATGGGCAGAACTACCAGGGCGGCAGACATAGCAGCTATGGTCGTAGGGGGGAGGGCGAGGGCCAGCTCTACTCAAAAGGAGAAGATCGTCATGAGTTTGGATGATGCGGCAACATTATATATTTCACTATGTTTCACTTATCTCTGCTGTATGTATCATCGATTCTCTCTAGTATGACTTTATGTACTGTATAATGGCATGAATGTTTTTTCAATGATGTCACTGTACTTGTGTGTTATTACAAGGGTGTATTACCCCTGTACTGTGACATCACTGCAGGGGCGTAACTAGCAAAGACTGGGCCCCATAGCAAACCGTAGACCCCATTTAATGTCCCACAGTGGCCCCTTCACCAGGTATAATTTCCCAAAGTGGCTCCACCATACAGTATAATGTCTCTGTACTGTGACATCACTGTGTGTATTATCCCTGCACTGTGACATCACTGTGTGTATTATCCCCGTACTGTGACATCACTGTGTGTATTATCCCTGTACTGTGACATCACTGTGTTTATTATCTGTGTACTGTGACATCACTGTGTATATTATCCCTGTACTGTGACATCACTGTGTTTATTAATCTCTATACTGTGTCATCACAGTGTGTATTATCTCTGTGCTGTGACATCACTATGTTTATTATCTCTGCACTGTGACATCACTGTGTATTATCTCTGTACTGTGACATCACTGTGTATATTATCCCTGTACTGTGACATCACTGTGTTTATTATCTGTGTTCTGTGACATTACTGTGTATATTATCCCTGTACTGTGACATCACTGTGTTTATTAATCTCTATACTGTGACATCACTGTGTATTTTATCCCTGTATTGTGACATCACTGTGTGTATTATCCCTGTACAGTGACACCACTGTGTGTATTATCCATTTACAGTGACATCACTGTGTTTATTATTTCTGTCCTGTTACATCACTGTGTATATTATCCCTGTACTGTGACATCACTGTGTTTATTAATCTCTATACTGTGACATTACTGTGTATATTAACCCTGTACTCTGACATCACTGTGTATTATCTCTGTACTGTGACATCACTGTGTGTATTATCCCTGTACTGTGACATCACTGTGTTTATTAATCTCTATACTGTGACATTACTGTGTATATTAACCCTGTACTGTGACATCACTGTGTATTATCTCTGTACTGTGACATCACTGTGTGTATTATCCCTGTACTGTAACATCACTGTGTGTATTTCTGTACTGTGACATCACTGTGTGTATTATCTCTGTACTGTGACATCACTGTGTGTTATCCCTGTACTGTGACATCACTGTGTGTATTATCTCTGTACTGTGACATCACTGTGTGTATTATCTCTGTACTGTGACATCACTGTGTGTTATCCCTGTACTGTGACATCACTGTGTGTATTATCTCTGTACTGTGACATCACTATAATTATTATCCCTGTACTGTGACATCACTTTGTACATTATCACTGTACTGTGACATCACTGTAATTATTATCCCTGTACTGTGACATCACTGTAATTATTATCCCTGTACTGTGACATCACTGTGTGTATTATCCCTGTAGTGTGACATCACTGTGTGTATTATCCCTGTACTGTGACATCACTGTAATTATTATCTCTGTACTGTGACATCACTGTGTGTATTATCCCTGTACTGTGACATCACTGTGTGTATTATCCCTGTACTGTGACATCACTGTGTGTATTATCTCTGTAATGTGACATCATTGTATTCCAAAATAATCTTAAGTTTTTCATGCTCTAACCTCACTACTTAATATGGTCATGGTTGAGCGGGGCCACTAAACACATTTTTATATAACGCCCCATGTATGTAAATAAATCAGTTTTATTCCGGAAGGTGGTATTAATACAGATACTTCTTCAGTAGTTTTTCAGCTTTAGCTATTGAATTACCTAGAAACATTCATCTCATTGGCTCCTCTTTCCTTCTCCTCCCCACCTTTGTCCTTTTCCATCCTGCAGACAAAACTTCTATCTCCCCTCAGTTCAGCCCTATGATCACTAGCTTCCCCTAAACTTTATTGGTTGTTTTTGTGGGGGTGGTCCCTAAGATGTTCTGCCCCCTAGCTCTGCTATCCCGCCCATGCAGATCTCTGGTTTATACCAAACGTGACATTTTTGATAAAACATTTTTTATCCGGACAAGGTCTTAAAATTACTTTTAAGCCAAATACCTATGAATGACTTACTGTAGGTGTACTGTACGTAATTTACTCCATTTGGACATAACTACGGGCAATAAATCCAGATTAACTGCATTGTCTAATGGAGTCTGTTGTAGGCTAAAACCACCTTCTGCTTGCTACACTATTCCTCCTCATGCTTTATACTGCAGCTCTGCTTGTTTAGATGGCATTTTAAACCCAAGCTCAGTAGGAGGTCAGAACATCGAGAGATGATTTCTACATGGATGAAAGGTGATATATGAACCCCAATCTTGGTGTACAGGATAATGACAGGCTGACACTTGGGGTACAGGATAATGACACGCTGACACTTGGGGTACAGGATAATGACAGGCTGACACTTGGGGTACAGGATAATGATAGGCTGACACTTGGGGTACAGGATAATGACACGCTGACACTTGGGGTACAGGATAATGACAGGCTGACACTTGGGGTACAGGATAATGACACGCTGACACTTGGGGTACAGGATAGTGACACGCTGACACTTGGGGTACAGGATAATGACACGCTGACACTTGGGGTACAGTATAATGACACGCTGACACTTGGGGTACAGGATAGTGACACGCTGACACTTGGGGTACAGGATAATGACACGCTGACACTTGGGGTACAGTATAATGACACGCTGATACTTGGGGTACAGGATAATGACAGGCTGACACTTGGGGTACAGGATAATGACACACTGACACTTGGGGTACAGGACAATGACGCGCTGACACTTGGGGTACAGGATAATGACACGCTGACACTTAGGGTACAGGATAATGACACGCTGACACTTGGGGTACATGATAATGACAGGCTGACACTTGGGGTACAGGATAATGATAGGCTGACACTTGGGGTACAGGATAATGATAGGCTGACACTTGGGGTACAGGATAATGACATGCTGACACTTGGGGTACAGGATAATGACACGCTGACACTCGGGGTACAGGATAATGACACACTGACACTTGGGGTACAGGATAATGACAGGCTGACACTTGGGGTACAGGATAATGACACGCTGACACTTAGGGTACAGGATAATGACACGCTGACACTTGGGGTACAGGATAATGACAGGCTGACACTTGGGGTACAGGATAATGACATGCTGACACGGGGTACAGGATAATGACACGCTGACACTCGGGGTACAGGATAATGACACACTGACACTTGGGGTACAGGATAATGACACGCTGACACTCGGGGTACAGGATAATGACACACTGACACTTGGGGTACAGGATAATGACACACTGACACTCGGGGTACAGGATAATGACACACTGACACTTGGGGTACAGGATAATGACAGGCTGACACTTGGGGTACAGGATAATGACACTGACACTTGGGGTACAGGATAATGACACAGACACTTGGGGTACAGGATAATGACAGGCTGACACTTGGGGTACAGGATAATGACACGCTGATACTTGGGGTACAGGATAATGACACGCTGACACTTGGGGTACAGGATAGTGACAGGCTGACACTTGGGGTACAGGATAATGACACACTGACACTTGGGGTACAGGATAATGACACACTGACACTTGGGGTACAGGATAATGACAGGCTGACACTTGGGGTACAGGATAATGACAGGCTGACACTTGGGGTACAGGGTAATGACACGCTGACACTTGGGGTACAGGATAGTGACAGGCTGACACTTGGGGTACAGGATAATGACACTGACACTTGGGGTACAGGATAATGACACACTGACACTTGGGGTACAGGATAATGATAGGCTGACACTTGGGGTACAGGATAATGATAGGCTGACACTTGGGGTACAGGATAATGACGCGCTGACACTTGGGGTACAGGATAATGACACACTGACACTTGGGGTACAGGATAATGACACACTGACACTTGGGGTACAGGATAATGATAGGCTGACACTTGGGGTACAGGATAATGACGCGCTGACACTTGGGGTACAGGATAATGACACACTGACACTTGGGGTACAGGATAATGACACACTGACACTTGGGGTACAGGATAATGACAGGCTGACACTTGGGGTACAGGATAATGACAGGCTGACACTTGGGGTACAGGATAATGAGACGCTGACACTTGGGGTACAGGATAATGACACTGACACTTGGGGTACAGGATAATGACACGCTGACACTTGGGGTACAGGATAATGACACGCTGATACTTGGGGTACAGGATAATGACAGGCTGACACTTGGGGTACAGGATAATGACAGGCTGACACTTGGGGTACAGGATAATGACAGGCTGACACTTGGGGTACAGGATAATGACACACTGACACTTGGGGTACGGGATAATGACACGCTGACACTTGGGGTACAGGATAATGACACACTGACACTTGGGGTACAGGATAATGACACACTGACACTTGGGGTACAGGATAATGACAGGCTGATACTTGGGGTACAGGATAATGACAGGCTGACACTTGGGGTACAGGATAATGAGACGCTGACACTTGGGGTACAGGATAATGACACTGACACTTGGGGTACAGGATAATGACACGCTGACACTTGGGGTACAGGATAATGACACGCTGATACTTGGGGTACAGGATAATGACAGGCTGACACTTGGGGTACAGGATAATGACAGGCTGACACTTGGGGTACAGGATAATGACAGGCTGACACTTGGGGTACAGGATAATGACACACTGACACTTGGGGTACGGGATAATGACACGCTGACACTTGGGGTACAGGATAATGACACGCTGACACATGGGTGTGGCAAACTGAGGGAAAACCGCTCTTCCAGATACAGCCATTATGTCTCGGACACGATGACTAAAGCTATTATTATTATGGAAGGTTCAAGGATGTGACCCCCATTGGTGACCTGTAAGGAATTGTTGGAGATCAGTTCCTGCCTTGGGTGATGTCTTGGTCGATAGTTATCATGATATAGAAGGTTTGGGTGGGTTGATGGGTGGTGGCTCATTTGTCCTAGTTTCTCCATCTTAGAAGACATTCTTGATGGGGTTTTTCAGATTGTTTTTTTTCAGCCCGGTTTGTTCCCTTTGGCAGCTGAGCAGACATCTGCTTCTTCGTTGTCACCATCACAATACATCTGCAATCTGCGAGCCTTCTCTTTGCCTACAAAGCAATGCACATCAAACCGCGGATATCATAGACTGGGAGCAGATCTGAGCCGTGAATCACATTCATCCAGCGCTCCTCACTCTTTCACACTTCATCAAACAATCACCCACCGCAAACATTTCAGCATCTTGTTTCCTTCGGCTGGATGATGTGTTGATAAGTAAGTGAATTAGCATTGTTTTTCTACAATCTCTTCCTGTCTCGCATCCATGTTCAATACAGTCAAGACATGTTAACCTTTTCACATCAAGGGATGGGAAGCCTTCATGCATTATTCACTCTCCTCCTACCGGGCCATGGGTTGTGTCTACATCTCAGCATCACGGAAGTAAAGAGGTCTGAGCTGCAACACCATGCACAACCTGCAGATGGGTGTGGCACTGTTTTTCTAATTTTGTATAATCCTATTAAAACAAACAAGCTTTAGGAAGGTTCCATAGTCAGTAATCTCCAATATATGGACCAAGATCTTGAAGGATTTTTTGCATTTCAAGTAAAAAATGAAGGACATAGTCAAAATGGATCCACCCTAAAAGTCCAGAAATGCCCATACCCTTTACAGGAAGGAGTGATACCAGAACATACCCAATATGCTGGGATTGTTTATGAAAATTTGGGGCTAGTGATGGTCAATCCTTGTGAGCTTCGTTTTGTGAATGCACTGGGAAAATTTGTTTTGGAACTGGCAGTGTGGGCAAAGCTGAATATTATGGGGTCTGTTATTCGGCAGAGGGGGTGGGTTTAAAATAGGAAAAATACACTGACCCACTTTCCTGTTCTCCGCTGCGGCTTTCTCCGGACATTCCAGTCTTCTTACCGATTATTCACCATGGCTTCCCACCCCCAGGTCACCACTGAGGTCTGTGATTGGGCATCAGAAGCCGCATCCAGGTAGATGGCTAACATAACAGGACTGGAAAATTCACTAAGGTAACCAATAGAGATGAGCGAATTTCTCAAAAGTTCGATTCGGCAGTTCAATTCGAAGTTCCAAAAAAATTTGCTTCGATCTGAATTACTTTGTGGCGAATAAACAGCTATTTCCGGGCTACAGAGAGCCGGGGTGGGCGGCAAAATGGCGGAAGCCCTTGGATGCCGCGGTCATGTCTCTCTCTCTCTCTCCAGCACGGATAACATTTATTCATGTGGAAGGATCTGCTAACAAGTAAAGACACGCCTACCCAATCACATCACTATAGAATATCATGTGACCGTCTGATGTCCCAAAGGTCCTTACCAAATATTCATTACCATGAAGCATCAGGAAATCCGGATTCCATGCGAATCGAAGATTTCCTGAAATTTGGATCAAATTCCACTTCGTCAGCTTCGATTCGCTCATCTCTAGTAACCAACACAATCAGTACTGGAACCCAAGATCAAAGAAGGAATACCAACTAGTATCACAAGTAATAGCAGTGATGACAAGATGGCTTGTGACAGCCGGTGAATGGAACCCAGTGGCATAACTAAAGTCTTGTGGTCCCCGATACAATCTTGTGTCCAGGGCCCCCTACCTCATCCCTACAGCGAATTCTTGATAGTAAGGGTTACGACTGCTAAGGAGTTTAATCAACCTTGGTGTGGTTAGGGTAATCTGTGGGTCTCCTTGGCTTATGGGCCGGATGGAAGCTGCAATCTCAGTACTGATGCCAGTGCTTATGGCCCCCCTAAGGCTCCTGGGCCCCGGTGTGACTGCACCCTCTGCACCCCCTCAAGTTATGCCCCTGATGGAACTATATCAGGAACTGTACACTAATCCTCACCGCAGGCAATGACTGCTACAGCAGACAGGGTTTATATAGCACAGGGGTAGGCAACCTTTGGCACTCCAGCTGTTATAAAGCTACAACTCCCAGCATGCATATTTGCTCTGCTGTTCTTGGAACTCCCATGGAAGTGAATGGAGCATGTTGGGAGTTGTAGTTTCACAGCAGCCGGAGTGCCGAAGGTTGCTGACCCCTGATATAGCAGAACTCTAGCAATAGAAACCCAGGATAGGATTATCCATCACATTGCTACTGAAGCAGGGTGTAACAGAGCACAAAAACATAGCAGAACTGAATTGCTCAAATAACAGTAGTACAAAATTCATAGAACAGACGTGTATAGGCCGCCTGGATCAAATGGCATCCAGGAAGCAGAGAAGAGGTAAGCATCAGCGTACTTTATGACACATATCCATAGAAGGTGGTCTGAGGGTTCCTCACTGACCACAGCGGATTACATCGGATTGTGCTATGTACAACTGCTACGTAATATCCCAGGCATGTCCAGTAGACGTCTGATGCTAGGTTCACACTATTGTTCGTCTGTGTCGTTCGGGTTTGCATCGGGACTTGAAAGGTGGAGAGCCCATCCACTTAAAAAAGCAGTTACCCACAGACACCCGCGGACACCATTATAGTCCATGCAGGACTTTACTCACCACCGATTTTATACGGAATCTGCAGTGGAGTCTTCTACAGATGTGAACCTAGCCTTATACAACAAAAGCACGGAAAGAACAGGACTGACTTTAGACCTCATAACTTCAAGGAAAACCATACATTTTTAAAAAGCAACTCTTTGAGACAGATTTATGAAGACTGGCATTATTAATGCCAGTCTTCATAGCCGCATTGGTGGCAGAGGGTGCACCTCATATATTATGATGAGGTGCACGCCTCCTCATAAATGAGGTGCACTCTTTGCCGGGTTGTTCACCTGGAGGGCAATATCATAGCTGGTGTACATTTGCCACATCATTTACACCAGATTACATTGGGAGATGGCGGTACAGAAATGAAAAAGTTGCAATTTTCCTGGCGCAAAAATTCAACTTGCGCAAACAAATTGCAACTTTTAATGCCTTGTTTGCCAAAAATCTAGCATAATTTGTAACAAAGCCGTTACCAACTTTTTATTTAGGGTACATAAAGACGTGAATAATATATTACCAACTGCACAAATCTCTGGTAAGATCATAAGGTGCAAAAAAAACCAAAAAGTTCTGCGAGTATTCTCATCCACCCAAGGGCTATCCCTGCCTGGAGCATCCTGTTTTTTTCCCTTTCAATACATAGAACCCTTCAAAGACATTTACAGATAAGCAAAAAAAAAAAAAATTTAAAAAAATTCCAGAAATATTAATTAGTTTCTTGCCAAGTTCCTCTGAAGACTTCAACTTCTTACTTGCGCTGATTTCCAAACCTCGGAGGTTAATTAGTTTTTGCATTGTCAATTGTGAATATTTGGTTTCCACTGTCCGTATCTTGGTTGGAAACGTTCCGGTAAGACAATGCCGGGTCCTATCTCTACCTTTCTGTTCGGAACTTCAAAAATGATTCATATTGTGAGATTGTA
This sequence comes from Leptodactylus fallax, assembly GCA_947044405.1. Classification (NCBI taxonomy): domain Eukaryota; kingdom Metazoa; phylum Chordata; class Amphibia; order Anura; family Leptodactylidae; genus Leptodactylus; species Leptodactylus fallax. The sequence goes on along the minus strand of CAMRHE010000375.1, from coordinate 10,894 downwards.
ACGTTAACTGCAGCTGTATAATACTCCTCTCCTCGGCAAGCCTCGGCCTAATTATTCCATGCGTTCTGCTGCCGCGCGATTGTGCAGTCAGCAGATGAAAAGCTTTGCATGTTTTAATAGATTCAGGATTCTGTCGGCGCCTCCTTTAGAGAAATTACACAAAAAAAAAAAGAAAAATTGCAAAAAAAAATTCACAAAAACATCAGCACTGCTTCATCCTGCCATCCTGACGCTTTGGTGCCGGTAGGCAGTTTGAACTGTATCATAATATGGGAGGTCAATGAATAATCCAGTTCTTCAGATTATATTCCCCGGGACTGAGACGCTGTAAGGACTCCCGAGGCAAAGCTTCAAAAAGTTGTAGTGAAAACCGAGCCAGAGATTTCTTCTCCAGGAATTTCCATTCAATGTGCGGTAATAAGTGGCAGCTCGGTTACTCCTGTCAGACAATGACAGTACATGGCTTCTGTGCTTCAGTTCTGTTCCCATTCATTACAATCACCTCCACTGTGTTAAATAAGATGTGCCCGGGCCAGATATGAATACATGGCTGCGATTAGTGAAAAATACTGAGGCAGAGACACATAAAAGTATAGAAATGCTAGAGGGATGGTGCCAGATTACAAGGGTTCTTGTAGTTTACATAGAGAATTAAAGGGGTTTCCTGGGCAAAAGTCAGTGTGTGATTGGTGGGGATCCGAGCTCAGGGAACGAACCAAACATCAAGAAGCCACAGCAATCCAGTGAAAACTACAACCCCATTGTTAACCCACTGTCTGGTGGTCTGTGAAGACCCTGTGGTTGTACACCATAGATAACACTTTTATGTCCTATGCCTCGGATAATTCATGAATATATATCCCCTGGAAAAACGCTTTCATCTGTACAAAAAGTTGAGATACTTTGTAAATCTATTTACTTACTGATTCTGAGTTACATCCTGTATTATACTCCAGAGCTGCACTCACTATTCTGCTGGTGCAGTCACTGTGTACATACATTACATTACTTATCCTGTACTGATCCTGAGTTACATCCTGTATTATACTCCAGAGCTGCACTCACTATTCTGCTGGTACAGTCACTGTGTACATACATTACATTACTTATCCTGTACTGATCCTGAGTTACATCCTGTATTATACTCCAGAGCTGCACTCACTATTCTGCTGGTACAGTCACTGTGTACATACATTACATTACTTATCCTGTACTGATCCTGAGTTACATCCTGTATTATACTCCAGAGCTGCACTCACTATTCTGCTGGTGCAGTCACTGTGTACATACATTGCATTACTTATCCTGTACTTATCCTGAGTTACATCCTGTATTATACTCCAGAGCTGCACTCACTATTCTGCTGGTGTAGTCACTGTGTACATACATTACATTACTTATCCTGTACTGATCCTGAGTTACATCCTGTATTATACTCCAGAGCTGCGCTCACTATTCTGCTGATAAAGTCACTGTGTACATACATTACATTACTTATCCTGTACTGATCCTGAGTTACATCCTGTATTATACTCCAGAGCTGCGCTCACTATTCTGCTGGTACAGTCACTGTGTACATACATTACATTACTTATCCTGTACTGATCCTGAGTTACATCCTGTATTATACTCCAGAGCTGCACTCACTATTCTGCTGGTACAGCCTTTCTGAGCCCGATAATAGAGGTCGGTAAGTGCAGGAACGACTGCTGTAAATGCAATTGAACAAATGTTGGAACTTTATGGAGGTAACAGAAGCAGCAGGTGCAGCTTCCAGATGGGAGTCGTGCAATGGGAGTTCCACTGTAGGATGTGGGTATGAGCCAGCAGTTTTGTCAGCAAGGGATGACCAGTATACAAATGTTTAATGCCTAATGTCTCCTCTTCTGTATAACTATACTCCTGCCTCTCCCATTATGTATGGGGGCTGAAATGAGTAGGTATCCTGTCTGCCTGAGGGATGCAGGGTCCAGGCTGTGAGGGTCTAGGGCATCTCCTCCAAACTGGCACTTTCGCTCTCCTTTCTCCAGGCTGACAGTGGGTTTTCTTCCCTGTCTCAGGGCTTCACTACTATTGGACTTGGACAATGGTTCTCACTCTTCACGCTGTCTGATAGCTGAAACAGACTGCAATGAGGTGACTTATTGTCTCTTCCATTTACCCCAGCCAACTGTGGATTGGGCTGGACCAAGCTCCCCCCAAAAGGAGGGGTGTACCACATAAACATAGAAGCATGCAACCTACAGTAGGGAAAAAAAAGTATTTAGTCAGCCACCAATTGTGCAAGTTCTCCCACTTAAAAAGATGAGGCCGGCCTGTAATTGTCATCATAGGTAGACCTCAACTATGAGAGACAAAATGAGAAAACAAATCCAGAAAATCACATTGTCTGATTTTTTAAGAATTTATTTGCAAATTATGGTGGAAAATAAGTATTTGGTCACCTACAAACAAGCAAGATTTCTGGCTCTCACAGAACTGTAACTTCTTCTTTAAGAGGCTGCTCTGTCCTCCACTCATTACCTGTAGTAATGGCTCCTGTTTGACATTGTTATCAGTATAAAAGACACCTGTCCACAACCTCAAACAGTCACACTCCAAACTCCACTATGGTGAAGACCAAAGAGCTGTGGAAGGACACCAGAAACAAAATGGTAGACCTGCACCAGGCTGGGAAGACTGAATCTGCAATAGGCAAGCAGCTTGGTGTGAAGAAATCACCTGTGGGAGCAATAATTAGAAAATGGAAGACATACAAGACCACTGATAATCTCCCTCCATCAGGGGCTCCACGCAAGATCTCACCCTGTGGGGTCAAAATGATCACAGGAACGGTGAGCATAAATCCCAGAACCACACGGGGGGACGTAGTGAATGACCTGCAGAAAGCTGGGACTAACGTAACAAAGGCTGCCATCAGTAACACACTACGCCACCAGGGACTCAGATCCTGCAGTGCCAGACGTGTCCCCCTGCTTAAGCCAGTACATATCCGGGCCCGTCTGAAGTTTGCTAGAGAGCATTTGGATGTTCCAGAAGAGTATTGGGAGAATTTCATATGGTCAGATGAAACCAAAGTAGAACTGTTTGGTAGAAACACAACTCGTCGTGTTTGGAGGAGAGTGAATGCTGAGTTGCAGCCAAAGAACACCATACAACAGTGTGTGCCAACCTTGTGAAGACTTACAGAAAACGTTTGACCTCTGTCATTGCCAACAAAGGAGATAGAACAAAGTATTGAGATGAACTTTTGTTATTGACCAAATACTTATTTTCCACCATAATTTGCAAATAAATTCTTTAAAAATCAGACAATGTGATTTTCTAGATATGTTTTCTCATTTTGTCTCTCATAGTTGAGGTCTACCTATGATGACAATTACAGGCCGGCCTCATCTTTTTAAGTGGGAGAACTTGCACAATTGGTGGCTGACTAAATACTTTTTTTTTCCCTCACTGTATATACAGTAAAGTGACACATTATAGCAAAATAATATAAAATGAAACAGAAATATTTTATACATACACACAAACATCTGTACAACAATTCACTCACAGACACACATGTAGAGCCACATACAGACACTTTCTTTCTCTGCTGGATTTTTTTTAATACTTACTAAGGCGGACATGGTGGGCACAGGAGAACAGGACTGCTCCGGCCAGCAGTGACATGGAGGTTCTGGAGTTGTGGAGCTTTCTCCCTCTTCTCGGACCAGACTGCGGTGTGTAATGCTGCCTGTCATCTCCACACATCTCCCAGGTAATGTTCATGTAATGTTTTTTAACAGCTGTAGCCCTATTTGGGGGGGGGGTATGAGTATTATCCCTCCCGCAACAGACTCTGGCGCTGACCTGTGTGTATAATGGGACCTGAAGCCTTCGCTGAAGGGAAGAGTGGGAACATATATGAAATATATCAGTGCCTCCACCCAGGATAGAGCCTCTGTATTACAGGGAGGATCTCTTCCTGGGACTTACCCATGAAGTACAGTTAGTAGCCTTAACAAGGATGACTGTACTAATCTCACAGTCTGAAGAATACATACAGATACCACATAAGGTTATAACAGTAGCTTTATAAGAATCAACAGGGTAATAATACATACATAAAATATACTCAGAACACAGCAATACTACAACAACCAGCAAGTCCTCAACCGTCTTAGGTTATATACCCGGGTATATATATAGATATATAGCAAGAGTCCAGTGCACAATACCTCCAGGCAACAGAAGAGATGCAGGGGCCCCTGTGGATGACTGTGGATCCTCGGATTCTTCCAGGAGATGACAGACAGCCGATCAGGAGATGATGATGATGATGGTGAGATTCTTCACAGGCCGCAAACAGGGCGACGGTGACGGCAGTAGATGCAGGCCTGACTACCCTAACACTGAGTCCTTAACCTGCCAGCTAAACTACTAGTGCCACCGGGCCTCTAACTAGCTAGTTGGCCTTCGGAAGCCTAACCTATCACTGCCCTGAACTATATATATATATGGATCCCTAACTACAGTTACTAGCTAGGTCCTGTGAGTATATAGGGGGGTAACACATACCTAACTATATACTGTGAAGTAAAGAGGAACCAGTGGCTCTTAGACTCCCCCAGACATAACATGTCTGGCTCAGCAGCTCTGCTCACATCTCTCCCCCCAGCAGCTCTGCCTCACATGTGTCTGACTCACTGTATTTACAAAACAAAACTTGCACTGAATGCCTGGGGTCTCTGAAGCCAAACTGCAGGGGCAAAGAAGCCAGATACATTATATACTAGTAGAAATGGCAGTTCCCTACACTCTCCCTCTGGTGAAATCTTTACGTCACGTCAAAGACATACAAAGTCATAGTATACAGTCAACATTACCAATGACAATATCAATATGGTTGCTTTTGCATTTACAGAGTCACAACAGGTTAATAGGTATACATGCCAGCAGGAGCGAAAATTGGTAACATATTGACCAAAGTGGACACTGCACCCACCCAAGCATGGTATAAATGAGGCTGAGTAGTAAATCTGGGGTCCCCCAAACTATCATATGTCAGCATAGGTGGAGGGTGTCTAATTCTCTCTCCTCTCCGTACCTCTCTCTGAGGTAAACTAGCATGTCCAGGCCCTAAACTAGGGTTGTCTGCCATGGGAGGGGATGGTGCTAGTGGCGTAGGAGAGCTAGATCCCTGCTCATCTGTAGACACAGATCTAGGTACGAATTCTGGAGTTTGAGGGTTCATAGGTCTCCCTGAAGGAGAAGATACTGGTGATCTAGGAACTTCAGGAGCCACAGTCCAATCACTCTCAGGAGTTTCAGGAAGGTCAGGTGGAATATCGGCTAAGGACTGTGGAGAATCGCAGGCCGAGCCATCATTGGAGATATCCATACCATCAATCTGAGGTACAGGCAACAAATGATTTCTATGCCAAGTCCTGATCCTCCCGTCCCGTCCTTTTATCTTGTAGACTGGTATTCCAGGCAACCGATCTACCACTGTAAAGAGTTCACTCCGCCATCGATCAGCCAGCTTATGTTTTGCAGATGCTCCCAAATTCCGTAGCAGAACATGGTCCCCAGGGTTCAATTCTCGGTATCTTACTCGAAGATCAAATCTCCTTTTATTTCCTTCATTCACTTTGGCCGCATTTTCCTCAGCCAGCTGATAAGCACTCTTAAGCGTTTCTTTCAAACGTGCCACGTATCGGTAATGATCTCGATGACTGATACCATCGGTAGAGACTCCCAACAAGATGTCAATAGGTAGCCTAGGCTCTCTTCCAAACATCAGAAAGTATGGTGAATATCCTGTGCTCTCGTGCCTTGTACTATTATAGGCATGCACCATAGCCTCCACTTTTCGACTCCAGGATCGCTTATCCTCAATTCGTAAGGTACCAAGCATATCAAGTAAAGTCCTGTTAAATCTTTCAGGAAGGGCATCTCCCTCTGGATGGTAAGGCGTCGTCCGACTTTTGCGGATGTTCAACAACTGAAGTAACTCTTTGATCAGGTTACTCTCAAAATCCCGGCCTTGATCAGAATGCAACCGGTGTGGTAAGCCATAATGGATAAAATACTTTTCCCAAAGCACTCTTGCAACAGTGACTGCTTTTTGATCCTTAGTCGGAAAGGCTTGAGCATATCGTGTGAAGTGATCAGTCACCACCAATACATTTCTAAATCCTCTGGAGTCGTTGTCAATACAAAGGAAGTCTATGCAGACAAGATCCATGGGGCCCGAACTCTTCAAGTGTCCCATGAAGGCCGCTCGAACCGGGACAGTCTTCCTCTGCAAACATCTGCGACAGCACCTACACAGACGAGTCACGGTATCTCTCATTTTGGGCCAGTAGAATCGGTCTTGTATTAGGCCATAAGTCTTCTCAGGTCCCAAATGACCATGATAATCATGCAGACTTCGGAAAATCATCTTCTGAAAGCAGCTTGGAATAACTAGTTGGCACCTTCCAGGGTGATCATGATACAGCACCACACGATAAAGTAGGCCATTGTCTATTTCAAACTTCTCCCAATCTCGTAGAAGTTGACTGCATTCAGAGGGTAGGGATGTCTTTAACATTTCTCTGTCTTGAGAACTCACTGCTTGATAAAGAGGTCCAATTAAAGGATCAGTCTTTTGACTCCAGATCATTCGCTTTGAAGATATAGAACAACTCTCAAAGGATCCTAAAGCGGCAGGGTAGGCAAACATGTCTGGTACAGCTTCGGGACCTCCCCCAATAGAGTCAATAAGCCGAGTTTCAGAAAAGGCTACTCGGTCTTCAACTACAGCAGCCATGGCACACAAAGCTCCTACTCCAGGACTTGGCACTTCTTCCCATTCATCCACTACTTCCGGACTAGGTAATCCAGGCCGTCTTGATAGAGCATCTGCCCCAATGTTCTTAGGCCCCGATTTATACTTGAGTGTGAATTGGTAGTTGGATAAAGCTGCCAACCAGCGATGTCCTGTAGCATCGAGTTTAGCGGTTGACAAAACGTATGTCAGTGGATTGTTGTCTGTTCTTACTTCAAACGTGGCTCCGTATAAATAGTCATGTAATTTATCAACAATGGCCCACTTGAGCGCCAAAAACTCCAATTTATGTACTGGATAATTTTTCTCGCTGGGAGAAAGACTTCGACTTATGAAAGCTATGGGCCGTAACCCGGCCGGGTATTCTTGGTGCAGCACGCCACCTAATCCTTCAAAGCTGGCATCTACATGTAGCACATATGGCTTCTGTGCATCAGCATAAGCCAGAACGGGAGCTTCTGTCAATTTCTTCTTCAACAACTTAAATGCTTCTTCACAATCCGCAGTCCACCTATCGCCAAAAAGGCTTTTGGAAGACCCTTTCTTCTTTCCCGGATCTCCTGCATCACTCTTCAACAGGTCGAGGAGGGCTCGAGCAATTTTTGAATATCCTTCCACAAATCGTCGATAGAATCCACAAAACCCCAAGAAAGATTGCAACTCCGTAATATTTTGCGGTCGGGGCCAATTCACCACAGCTTCAATCTTACCAGGATCGGTAGCAACTCCTTCAGCAGAAACAATATGACCTACATAAGTGACCGAAGATCTACAAAATTTGCATTTGTCAGCCGACAACTTCAGCCCCTCTTCTTTTAAGCGTTGGAGTACTCTCATGAGTCGTTCTTCATGTTCTTCCAGCGTCTTTCCAAACACAATAATGTCATCAAGATATACAAGGCATTCCCGGGGCACTAAATCACCTAACACTCTTTCCATCAACCTTTGGAACGTTGCTGGCGCACCTTTTGTACCTTGCGGCATACGAGTGAACTGAAAGAAACCCAAGGGGCATATGAAGGCTGTCTTTTCCTGATCCTCAGGTGCCATTGGGACTTGATAGTATCCCGATCTTAGGTCCAGCACTGTGAACCAACAGTTTCCATTCAGAGCTTCCAGAGCTTCTTCAATTCTCGGCAGTGTATACTGATCAGGTAAGGTTCTCCGGTTCAGAGTTCTGTAATCCACACATAGGCGAATTGCTCCAGATTTTTTTCTTACCACCACAATAGGTGAGGCATAGGGGCTCTTACTGTCCACAATGATCCCCTGACCTTTCATTTGCTGTAGAGTCTGTCTTAACTCATCAACATCCTTTGGAGCAACTCTCCGTGGTCGCTCCCGGAAGGGAGTAGAATCGGTCAATCGGAAAGTGTGTTGAGCACTTTTAGCACAACCTACATCCATATCATCCATGGAGAACACTTCCGATAATTCAGACAACTTCTGTGTCAGTCGCTGATTCCAGGCCTCTGGTAAATGTGGATCACTCAAGTCAAGATTGAGATTAGGGATTGCATCTCGGATTTGAATCCTGCACACTTCAGCGTATGGATTTACTCCAAGCACAGGGTAGCAGTGGGCCACATTCTGGAATGGTCCAATTACGATCGGATGCGGTGAACAGTTCCTCACTGTCACACAGGTAGATAACTCCACTTTATTTCTCCAGTCCTTTCTCTCTGGGATCACCATCCAGCCATTCTGGTTAATCATTTCTTCAGGGGTTTCCATAAGGACATAACTCCCCCCTTCAAGCAAATCGGGAGCAATGCTGGAGGCTACTCTCAGAATTCTCTCCCCGCCGGCAGGAACTTCCACGGTTCTCTCACCGATATGATATACCATTCCATGTCGATAGCCAGTAGACAGGGCATCACAGAGTTCTCTAAGATCAGAAGATATATTCACCGGCTGAGCTGCAGGGTTCCAATCTCTTCCAAGAAACTTCTGAAAAGCATAATGCACTGCGGGACAATTAGTGCCAAGTATCACAGGAGCTGCACAAGAATCCCCTGTATCAGGACAGACAAGAGCCGTAATCTTCATGGGAGCGACACTCTGATCTTCTAATTCAGGGACAGCTATAACTACTTGTAGGCTGCCATCTACAGGATATGATCCTGAATTAAGCCCCCACAATTTCATTTGTCCTGTAGACTGAAGAGGTATATCCCTCAGATACTTTTGGTAGAACGAGCGATAAATCAGGGTCACTTGAGATCCTGTATCAAACAGGGCAGGAGCGGCATGACCATTGACAGTGACTTTGACAACGGACCTGGAGCCCGCGATAGCGCCTCTGGTCTTTACTCGGCCCGCCTTCCTTCGGTGTCTTTGATTCTGAATAGAGAAGACAGCACTGTGTCCCAATCCCTCACTGTCCTCCGTACACTGTCTGGCAGTATGACCCGTCTGACCACATTTATAACAGGTTCTAGCATCCTTCCTCCGTTGAGTGGCAGTGGGTGGAGTGGCGGACTGTCTAAGTTCTGACCGCTCCGCTGGTTTGTCCTTGTTTGAATTAGGAACAACATCTTCTTTAGAGATGCTTTTCGCTTTCTTAGGGGTACTAAAACTAATGTCAGCTTCTTGTTTCTTCACTAACTTCATTAAGTCAGGAAATGGAAGGACTCTATCAGATAGTAAGACCTTGAGTACTTGAGCAAGAGGATGATGAGGTTGTAACCCTCTCACCAACTGACTGGTTCTCATAGCGTCTACCTCTGAAGTAGATATAGCTGCGTGGTACACCAGACGTGAAAGAAGTAGCTGTAAACGGTTAATAAAAGTAGAGACATTTTCCCCTTCTTTTTGACGAACCATTCGGTAATCAGCAACCATCTGGGCAAGGTCATAGTATGGCTCAAAGTGATCAGACAGTACTTGTATATAGTCCAATGCACTCACTCCTTCATGAGAGTCTCTGTACAAGCGGATCAATTCTGCAGCAGGAGACCGCAAACTTTCACTGATACGCTGCCGCTTGCCTTCTTCAGAGCAAGACCATTCCTTCAGGCATTGGAGAGTATGTTCTTTCCATATCTCAAAGTTTTCCTCCCCTTGTGGTACTGGGACATTACCAGAGAATACTTTTAGTTTCTTGTAGTGAGTGGCCTGCAGGCCCTGAGCTAACATTTCAGTCAGCCTGGCTAAAGTGCTAATAGCACTGTCACTAGAGGAACTGCTAGCGACGGCCATACTGGGGGGGTAACTGGCTGAGCGGGGTTCTTCCTTTACCTGAACCAGGGGAGGAACAGGCGGTCGGTAATCCCATGTAGTAGCTAGTGGGAGGTTCCCCTCTGAGCTATATCGCTTCTCCATATCAATGATTATTCCCACTTCTAAATCTCAGCAGTGCCTCCAAATGTAGCCCTATTTGGGGGGGGGGTATGAGTATTATCCCTCCCGCAACAGACTCTGGCGCTGACCTGTGTGTATAATGGGACCTGAAGCCTTCGCTGAAGGGAAGAGTGGGAACATATATGAAATATATCAGTGCCTCCACCCAGGATAGAGCCTCTGTATTACAGGGAGGATCTCTTCCTGAGACTTACCCATGAAGTACAGTTAGTAGCCTTAACAAGGATCACTGTACTAATCTCACAGTCTGAAGAATACATACAGATACCACATAAGGTTATAACAGTAGCTTTATAAGAATCAACAGGGTAATAATACATACATAAAATATACTCAGAACACAGCAATACTACAACAACCAGCAAGTCCTCAACCGTCTTAGGTTATATACCCGGGTATATATATAGATATATAGCAAGAGTCCAGTGCACAATACCTCCAGGCAACAGAAGAGATGCAGGGGCCCCTGTGGATGACTGTGGATCCTCGGATTCTTCCAGGAGATGACAGACAGCCGATCAGGAGATGATGATGATGATGGTGAGATTCTTCACAGGCAGCAAACAGGGCGACGGTGACGGCAGTAGATGCAGGCCTGACTACCCTAACACTGAGTCCTTAACCTGCCAGCTAAACTACTAGTGCCACCGGGCCTCTAACTAGCTAGTTGGCCTTCGGAAGCCTAACCTATCACTGCCCTGAACTGTATATATA